>CM035441.1:6109871-6709871 GCA_020310875.1 Ceratopteris richardii | reverse complement strand
AAGTGTTCATGTACTTCAAACAGTTTTTGGTTTTGGCTAAAAACCTGTCAGCATGTAAAATGGGCACTCTCCACTCTGATCGAGGGGGAAATATATGTCTTCTGACTTTTATGGATTTTTGGTTGAATGTGGGATAAAAAAGCAGTGTAGAGTGCCTTATATACCTCAACAAAATGGAGTTGTTGAACAGAAGAACAGGTTAGTCATGGAGATAGCGAGGTGTATGGTCAAGAGTCTGACTTTACCACGTAGTTTCTAGCTTGAGGCTATCATGTGTGCAACATATGTACTTAACAGGTGTCCCACTAAAGCATTGCAGTCTATCACTCCATATGAGGATTGGCATGGTCGCAAGCCATGTTTTGCTCATGTGCATGTTTTTGGTTGTCTGGCATATGCATTAGTGCCTGAGCAACATCACAGGAAGTTGGATGATAAAGTAGTAAAATGTATTTTTGTTGGGTACGGTTCTGAAAGAAAAGGGTATTGTCTATATTGTCCACAGAATAAGCACATTTTGGTTAGCCATGATGTTGCTTTTGTGGGAGATGCCATTCAGCCTTTAATTTCATGTACAAAGGAGACATTTGTTAGCTCCAAAAACATGTATGATACTTTGCTGCCTCTTTTTACATGTGGATAGTCTAGTGCTAGTCCTATTGAGGCAACTTTGCATCCTTTACAAGTTTCATGTGATAATGTAGATCTATTTCTTATGTAGATTTACATTATAAGGCCTATTCATGAAAAATGGGAATTACACATGATTTTGAGACAATTTTTGTGTTCCAATGTTTTAGTTTTTGACTCATTCACACACAATAACATGTTATTATCTCTTGATTGGAGTATGTTAAATTGACACTTGAATATGAAGGATAATTTTATCATAAATGGGGTATCAAGGTTGGGCTCAAACTCAACAAGTTAACATAGTAAGTAATATAAATGGGACTTGAATAATTCCCAAATTTCTTGAATAGGCCTTTTATGCACTTGTTGATGAGAGCGCTGATATTGAGGAGGCAAAAACTATGCCAAAATGACTAGTGAAAACTTTGCATGACATCAAATTAGATGCAACTCTATCATACCGTACTTGTTCAGGCTCTTATAGTGCCCTTTTTGCATCAGATTGCTATGCTATGGCTGTCTCTAGTATTTGTGATGAGACTGAGCCTGTTTCATTTGATGAAGCACAAAATTTTGAACATTGGATGGCTGCAATGCAATCTGAATATGATGCTATCATGAAAAATGGTACCTGGTTTTTATGTGACTTGCCTTTTGGTAAGAAGGCCATTGGAACTAAGTGGGTATACAAGCTGAAACATAGAACTGATGGAACACTTGATAAGTATAAGGCTAGGCTTGTTGCAAAGGGTTTTGCGTAGGAAAGAGGCATTGACTTTGATGAAACCTTTTGAACCTACATGCCGCATGACTAGTTATTCTAGCATCTGTGCACTTACAGCTCATCATGGTTGGAATGCACATCAGTTGGACATTAAAACAAAATTTTTGAAAGATGACTTGTATGAAGAAGTGTATGCTTTTTATCCCCGTGGCTTTGTGCAGAAAGGGCATGAAAACCAAGTGTGTAGGTAAAAGAAGGCATTATATGGTTTAAAGCAAGAAACACATGCTTGGTATGAAAAGATACATGCTTATCTTGTTTCACATGGTTTTGAGAACAATCCAACTGAAAGCACCTTATATGTTAAGTGTGCAAATGATGTGCTTCTAATCATTGTAGTGTACATTGATGACATGCTACTCACTGGTCCTCATGAGAATCATATTGCCGATTTTAAGGCTAATTTACATGCCTCATGTGAGATGTCTAATTTGTGGAATTCGCATCATTATTTGGGATTTGAATTTATGCAAGTTGATGGCAGAATAGCTTTGTGTCAAATGAAATATATTGACACATTATTGTAGCATTTTGGCCTTGAAGGCTATAAACCTATTGCTACTCCTATGGAGACAGGTTTACGATTAAGTCTTCATGATGTTGGAGATGCATTTGAGGCTTTTCTCTATCAGTAGGTAGTTGGATGCTTGATTTAGTTATGCATTAATTGGCTAGATGTTCAGTTTGCTATCTCACACACAGCTGAGCGCATCTTTCACTACTTGAGTGGTACCCGGATACTTGGATTGTTTTATCCCAAGGGGGGATCACTATCGCCATATTTACATGCTTTTTTTGACTCATATTGGGTTGGTTGCTATGACACTCATGTGTCCACTAGTGATTTTTGCTTCATGATTGATAGCTCATGCATATCTTGGCTGAGCAAGAAGAAACCTACTGTGGCCACTTCTAGTTGTGAGCCCAAGTATAGGGCAGCTTTCACAATGACTCTTGAGTGTGTGTGGCTCAGATAGCTTATGGTTGGTTTGGGTGATGGTCAATCTTTTGCCACCACCATCTGCACTGATATTCAGAGTGCATTGGCAGTTGTGAAAAACCCTATGTTGCATGCTTGCACTAAGCACAATGAGGTACATTATCATTATGTCATGGAGAGGCTCTCTGTTGAAGAGATCAGCTTGGCATATGTCCCCACACAGGAAAACATTGTAGACCTTTTGACGAAGGCTCTGCCTAGGGAGAAGTTTGAAGCTTTCCGCAAAGCTTTGGGATTACTTCCTTCTGTGGATTACTTCCACATATGTTGACACTTCCTTATACATGAGTGCCAGCTCCTTGTTCATCGCATCACTCCCAAGGGGGATTTGTTGATATATTTAGATAGTTATGTGTGTAAATAGAATAGGACCACCGGGGCACTTTTTCCCTCTTTAGGAGGTTTTTTTCCCCCGACTTGTATATACGCCTATAGCCGTAATATGTTACTTATCTTTGTACATTCTAGTGTTAATTCATTCAAAATTGTGTGTTGTGATCCAAGCTTCTTCTTCTTCCTTGTGTTGTTCGTGTGCTTCCACATATTTCTAACTCCAGCAGTACTCATATTTTACTTTTACATTGATTATATAAGTTAACAATGAGGAAAAAAGGTTTTGCAAAACACACCACATGACATAGATTCTAGGATGGGAGCCTTGATTAAAAAGAAACGTGCAGAATATGATGAGCAACTTAAAGAGATGGAGATCAGAGTCAACGTACATATTCAATTGAAGTTTGAGATAGTGTTATCTCTAACTCAAAGAATCGGTGAATTTTTCAATAATGATCAAACAACGTGTACTTTATTGAAATATTTCATTAATCATGAAGTATCAAGTTTGAAAAAGAAGTTCGAAATTTTGGTCAACCAAGTGAAAGAAATTCAATTATGCAAGTGTGTACATCCAAAATATGTCTACTAATATTCTTGATCAAAATATTCATTTGACCATAGAAGATTGACCCATAGAGCTACTCATAGAAGATTAGATCCACATATAAGATGCTTTTGGTGTGACCAATTTGGCCATACATTTTGGAATTGTAATGCATATGAGAATGCTTTTAGACTTAAATTGGTCACTGAAATTGAAAGAAAAATTTGAAATTACCATGGATATTTACCTTTGGACTTGAACTTAGGAAGAGGTGGAATTAAAGAATAATTTGATCCAAACAAAACTAAGCCAAGATCATTTAAAAAGTTCAGAAAAAAATGGAGACCAAAGAGATATGATGATAAGAAACTTTTTGAACAAGAAACTATGATACCAATTGATAATCAAGTAAAACTTTTTGAAGAAAAGATAAGTGATAAAATCAAGTTGGATAGACAAAAAATTGAACAAATTTGCAAGAAATGTTGGAAGAGGATGAGCAAGAATATGAAAACTCAATACAATTGAAAAATAAACATGACGGATACTATCTAATGTGTGATCCAAAGTTTCTAGAAAATGAAAAATTATTTGATCAAGAGAAGGTTAAAAATTTGAGAGCTCAAATAAGTAGTGATATTAACAATGAAGAAAATAGTCAAAGTGGACATGAGGATATCAAAGAAATTGATGAGAGTACAAACAATGATCAAAATATTAAAGAAAAGGAAAAACACTGGATTGAAGATGTTATCAACAAATTGAACAAAATTTACAAATTCATCAAAATATCCTCAACCTTTATGTGATGCTTTTTTATGAGACACGAACATGCTTCTTCAAAATTATCTTTGATGATAATGATGGTTGAGATTATTGAGAGTGATTTGAGTGATGACATTGATGAGCATGAGATATATTCGTAGTTTCTCATTTCGGTTGGCAAAAGTGGGATATGTGAAACGTTTCCTTATATGCATCCATAAATTTCCCCATAACATTTTTCACATGATGAGATCCATCCATTTATCCATGTGAATCTAAAACTACAAGCATGAAACCACTTGATTCAAAAGAACAAGAATTAAAACATTATAATAATCAAAACAAGATAAAAAAACAAAACAAATCAAAACAAAACAAATGAAAAGCATATTTTGTGCAATCAAAGTCCTATTGCTATTGTTTATGTTTTTTGAATCAATTCACATGCCATTCATATTTTGGATTATTAGCTTTGTTAAAAAACACACATGCATGAAGATTTTGCTATTTGAAATGCATGCTTTTAGCTTTTCCTAAAAAGAATTGCTTGGAGGTCCTAAATACTATATAAAGAGAGCTTTGCTCACTTGTTGGGCATCATTTAGATGATCTCAAGGGAGAACCCATCATTGGAGGATTTTAAAGATTTGAATTGAAGTTGAAGAGGAGATTGAATGAAGATCATCCAATCTCAAGAAGTTCTAGCATTGACGAAAGGAGAAGCTCATTGAACATCAAGGAAGATCAACAAGGAGGAGCTCTAACATTGGAGATTTGGAGGTGAAGATTTGAAGGAGTTCAAATCTATGGAGGTTATGCTATCAACTTGATGAAGGTGGAGTTTGATCTTCTCAAGACATCTCAAGGAGTAACTTCTAACATTTGGTTCTCTCAATCTAGAACCTGTTTATGAAAATGCTTTTAGTCATAGGTAGCTTACCTTCCAACTTAAAGAATGAGTGCTTGTTTGCTCAAAACTTTACACAGTGGAAGGAGAATTGACCAAAAATCGAATTTTGCGCCTCCTACAACTTCTCTTCTTTCCATTTACACATGTAAATGTTCCTACACTCAATTCTCTCGGCCTGATCACAATTAGAAGCTGAAAATTTGTACAGAGTTAAATCAACTATAGACTTAGACTTGTACAAAAGCATTTCACAAAAAATTCAATACAGAAGGAGAATGCTCAAAAAGATCAGGTGCAACATTTCTTCATTTCTGAAAATTCTTACATATGAGAGGGATCCTATTCACTTCTAAAGTTTCTAATGACATCTAATTCTCCTCAAAACATGTTCTTACACATTCTAAAATATTTCCCCTGACATTTTCTTTGTATATATAGGCAAATATTTACAAGCTCATGACCATACAAAAGTATAAGATGAACTGACTCTAAATTAATGTACATATGTATACACATCTTCATCTTTTGAATATGCACTTCCTTCATGCTTCATAACTTGATCTTTTCTTCAGTCCTTGACTTCCAAACCTACATCAAAACTTCAATTGTTGATTTCCCTGCACCAACAGCTCCCCCTCAATCATCAATTGAGGTTTTCTCTATCTTCTTTATGCCTACCATGTCTTTGAACCTCTGTAGCTTTGGTCCATCCAAGCTCTTGGTCAACATATCAGCTATGTGATCTTTTGTTGAAGTATGTATTACTTCAATCTCCTTATCCATCACCTTCTCTCTTAGAAAATGATACTAAATTTCAATATGTTTAGTCCTGGCATGAAAAACAAGATTAACAGCTAAATACAATGAACTCATGTTATCTCCATGAATAGTGGGTGTAATCTGAATGATGTCAAAACTCTTCATAAGAGTCTTTAAGCCATATCACTTCCTTTGCAGCTTCCACCATACATTTGTACTCTGCTTCTGTAGATGACAAAGCAACTGTGTGTTGCTTCTTTGAACACCATGAAATTAACTTATCTCCCACGTAACACAAGTATCCATAAGTTGATCTCCTATCATCAGGATTACCTGCCCAATCTGTATCACTATAAATCTTGATGTTTGTATCTGATGTAAAACCATAATACAAACCTTCTTTGAGTGTATCCTTAACGTACCTCAACACTCTTTGACCTGCAATCCAATGTTCTTTCTTAGGACAATGCATGAATTGAGACAATACTCCAACTGCATATGACAAGTCAAGCCTAGTTAAAGTAGCATAAATCAAACTACCAACCAAACTTTGATATAGCTTCATGTCCTTGAATTCTTCTCCTCCCTATCTGCTCAACACTTATTGTGAATCGATTTCCTATGTTCCCGTACCTTGTCTCTTCAAATTCTCTCTCTACACTTATTTCCATATCTCATTTAACTCATGATGATGAATTGTGTAAGTGATCTGATCAATTATTTTGAGTTTTATATTACCTTTGAGTCTCCATTCTACCATCTGAGTTGCTTGAGGCACACTGCATGCATCATCATGGGAACACTGACAGTTGGCTTGATCCACGCAACTGAGCCCCTTCACAACATTTGAACCTAACGTGAAATATGTCCATTCATCCCAACACATGAACCCAATGTGAAATACGTCTGTTCATCCTGACAAGTGAACTGGATGTGAAATAAGTCCGTCCATTTTGATAGTGGATTTAGAGATTGAAAGGACTAAGCTTTGTGCAAGAACGACAGAACTAGTGTAGGCCATGTTTGATGCTAGTCACCTTTCCAATCAGACAAACTTAGCCAAATCACAAATAAATTTAGAAGGGCATTTTGAGAGATCAGAGTAGTTGGTAGCTAAACTTAAGGCTTTGGCTAATAAGGAGGCTCAGAATAGTAGACGTGAAAGAATAAGATTACCACCATAGAAAGCTAATGTTCCTAATTCTACAAATGATATAATTCCTTCCTTTATAAATCATTACTCCCAAGAGTTCCTAAGCGAGATACAATAGGAGAGATGGGCCAAGGAGAGAAAGCATCCTCCTCCAATTCAAGAAGTGGATGACCTTCGCAATCAGTTCCCTTAGGACATTCCCTCTATCTATGGAGAGTAGGAAGACATGTATTAAAGTGAATGATTAGAATGTGAATCCAATTCCTTATAGGAATCACCTCATTTCATAGGACCTTGGGAATATAACTCTATTCATATGAGATCTCCCACAATCATAGTTACAAGTGATGAATATGTTCTACCTAGGAACACAGAAATAGTGAAGAACACTAAAGTGCAGTGTCATCTCACTTTAGAGGAATACCAAAGATACCTATAGACAAGATAGGAGATATGAGTGAAGGTGAAGAGGGAAATATGTATTCCTCTATCACCTACCAGAGGTATACAACAAAGACAATCTTAGATTTGGGAGCAAGGGTTGCCATTGCCACCACTTCCTCATGGAAACATTGGGGCAAGCCATCTCTAAGACCCACGAGAATGAAGCAAAAAATGGCAGATGGACATATAGAGAAGCCCGTATGATTTCTAGAAGGAATAACTCTCACCACTTGTGGTGTAGAGTTTGAGCACACATTTTCCATATGTGATTTTGAAAAGAATCACGTCTATGAGATGATTTTAGGCATACCATTCATAATGCAATTACAAATAGTGTAGTATTTGGGAATCAATTCCTTGTACTTACAACACTTAGGAGTCACTACCAAAATCAGTCTTAAGGTCTATTATCATAGAGAAATAAGACCCTTACAATGGAACCCAATCCGTAAATTAGTAGACAAGACAAAATTTGTGCATTCCATAGGATTAGATCCTTCATGGATGCACAAGGATACACACTTATAGATGTGTAAAGTTACATCAAAAGAGTAGAAGAGATTAGAGGTGCAAAATTTAGGTGCTACTGAAAACCATAGATCAATTCAAGGCCTAGCCTACACACATATGGTGTTCCTAGACGAAGAGTTTGAACCCCTCGATTAGGAAAAAATCTTAGCAAAAATGGCCATAGCTATGAACAAGGAACAATGTACACCCTATTGGGATGAAGATGGCTATGAAATATTTGTATTCATGATAGATCCCATCATGTATGAATCTATCATTGAGGAATGTGAGCCTCGTATGGAAGTACTAGCAAAAGCAGTGATGATGATTTAGAGTCCATCATGATGGAACCCTTTTTCACTTTAGAGGAAGAACATATTTATTTGGTAGAAGATAGGACTAAAACAGGAGAAAAACATAAGCGTGAGGTAATGTTAGCTATGTAGATAGACATCAAATGTGAGAAGAAGAAACAAAAGAAAATTTTCCTCACACAAGAAGAGGAAGAATATTTATTCGATGTGCTAGAAAATTTCAAGAAATATGAGATAGAGAATAGGAAAATTATAGTGAGAATGCTAAACAAAAAGCTCTCATAGGAGAAGCATATGATAATAAGGAACAAACTAATAAGATTGTAGTAACAATCAAAGATGAGAAGAAAGATGCATGTACATAGGACATGATCTGAGTGAAGAAGAAGAACCAGCATTTGAATTGTTAAAAGAATATAGAGATGTGATTGAGTGGAACTATAAGGACCAGAGATTAGTGGATCTAGGCATTTGTTCTCATAGGATCCCAATAAACTTTGAGCCCAAGCCAACAAAATAGAAGGATCACACCCATAATGATAATTATGCAGCCAAGATCGAAGAGCAAATAGATTGGTTGATAGAAGTTGGACTCATCTATGAGATTGAGCATACAAAATGGGTATCCCCCATTATTGTAGGGCCCAAAAAGAAGGGGAAGTTGCATGTATGCATTAGATCAAAGAAAGTTAACATCACCACTATTCAAGGTAGCTATCCACTTTCAATCACCAAACGCCTATTAGAACTTGTAGTGAGCAATGAAGTTTACAACTTCATTGATGGATATTTGGGTTACAACCAAGTAGCCATTGCAGCAAAAGATCAACATAAGAAAGCTTTTTCCATTGAATGCAGTATCTTTGCAGCACATTTAGGTGTACTATTATAACATTATTCTAAACAAAGAACCCTACATACTCAAACAATATTAGGTTATATTGGCCTCTATGGAAACAGACTTGTACTAATCTAACACCCATTGAACATGCCTCATTATATCAAGTTTCATTAATACCTAATGGGATTTTTCCTTTTCTTGAATGTTTTAGGATGAAAAAATTCGCTTAAGAGATGAATTAAACACATAAAAGAGTTTTAGAGAAGGAGGCTCAAGACTATACATTCATTAGAGATAATCTATATAGGCATGGATGAGATGGATGTCTGAGATTATGTGTACATGAAAGTGAATACTTTAAGATCTTAGAAATTGCATACCAAGGTGTTGTAGGAAGATACTTTGGACCCGACCGAGTCATCAAAGCAATCTTGTTTTCAGGTCTTTGGTGTGAGAGAACTTGGAGAAGCTTGTAGGTGGTAAAAAAGTGAGTTCCAAGTGATGAAGTTTGGCCTAGCCGATGAGCATAGGAATTCCCTTGAGCTTTTGGAGAGTCAAATAGACCTTATAGGCATGTGATTAGTGTAGTAAAATCCACTGTGTACTTTGGAGTATCAAGGAGAAAGCATTGGCACAAAATAGATGGGTTTGCACATTGACTAGCTCAAAAAACGTGTTATCTTTGGATGAAACAATCAACTTCAAATGCTCATAGCAGCCAACATGATTTCAATTGAAGCAATTCCTTTTGGAGGAATGTTAAAAATAGGTTTAGGTGTCTAAAATGCATAAGAGTACAAGTAATAAGAAAGATATGCTTCTTGAATGAACTTAGCACTCAACAAAGGTACCCTCAAATTTGTAGGGCTATGCAGAGATAGACCCTAAGAGAGTAAAATTTCAATTTGCCCAAATCTACAAAACCAAATGCTCTAAAAATTTGTAAACCAAAATTAGATAGTAATATGTTTCCAATGGATCCTCAATCATCCAATTTGGAGCACTTTAAAGGGAGGAGAAACATCTACAAGCTCACTATTGTTGAAGAAGATGGTGCAAAGGAATGGAGTAACACAATGATGAGCCAAAGTGTATGTATATTGCTTCCAATGTAATGTACAAGTGATTTGAAGTTTTTATATAGACTTGTGAAGTGTTCCATGAATTCTAAAAATGGATTTTGAATCCAATCAAGGTATAATAGGTTGTTGAAGAAAATCAATTAACTTTCCTACAATCTGAGAAAAGTGAAGTTCTAAACTGATCTAGTTTTTGGTGATTGATTGATTAATTTATTGTAAAGCACAACCACCTCGAATTCATGGAATTTGAGCTCTGCCTTTATCCTTTTACAAGTTTAAAGCTCTAGGCTTTTAGATTCATAAATCATCCATAAAAAATCCTTATGAAAAAATACAATAAATGAGCATAAATGAAGGAAACACTTCAATACATATTTTTGACATAATCCAAATGATATCTTTTTGATGTAGATCAAGTCCACTTCATGTTGAAAATCAAGTCTCAATCATGCAAAAAGTCTCAACCATGAGTTTTGCAAGTGAACCAATAAAAAAGAGGACCCAAAGTTGTGGAATAAAGTTAGAAGCTCCACCAAACTCAATCAAATTCAAATCTCATCAAATCTGCCACCAAAAAGTGCACCTACACGAATTGGTGTGTGGTTAGCTAGATTTTAGGAAACGTAAAACTCTATATAAGCATCATCCCAAATTTTTCTCTTGCATTTTATGCACTCCACGAGTTTTCCACTTAGTTTAGTGATGTCATAAACTCCAGCAAGTAGCCCCCTTGCTTTCTTGCCTCATTTTCTCATGATTTCGCTCCTCTCTATCTTGAGATGTTGTTATGCTTTTCCAAACCTGATTGTACCAGATTGTAGAGCATTGTTTGCACTCACATTCTACTCATTTTCATTGATTTTAAGCTTCATTTGGTCTCTTATATAGTGCCCTGAATTTTTTCAAACTTTCAAGTTATTTGACTGAGTGAGTTGTGAGAAATTGCCAACTTTGTGAAGGTACATTGCTGCACATAGGCAAAGAGTGTTGCAAACAGGTAGTCTGTTTTGCAGAGGGTGGTTCTCCCATCTGGAATATTAATTTTGGATGACTTAAAGCTTGTTGGGTAGCTCTTATAGTCTACTATAATTATGTAAAATTTCATTTTACATCTTTATACCGGTGCAAAAAAAAGTTGAGAACAGTAATCATATATCTTCCATTGTTGCGTTGGGTGTTAGAATCATCCCCCATCACCTCAAGGATAATGTAAGATTGATATTCCAACAACTTGCCCTCAAGCTAAAGTATTTATTGAGTCTTCATTCTCTAATAGGTTGAATACCTATCGTTGATTTAAATGTGCAAAGCTTTATTCCATCAGTGCCTTTATCGTCATATCTATTACTTGCTTTTCAGTTCAAACAAAACAAATATATGTCTCTTTTCCATGAGCTTTTCTCTAATGAAGTGGTAATAAACCTCTACGTGTTCAGTTCTTGCACAAAAATAGGGTTTTTTGCTAGATGCATGGAACTTACATTATCTCCAAATATGTGACATTTGGAACTCAGAAGTTGCAAATTTGAGTACAATGCTTTTAAACATATTACCTCTTGAGTTGCTTTGGTAAAACCTCTATATTGTGCTTCAATTCACGATAAAGAAGCTGTTGGTTTCTTCTTGGAACTCCATGACACTAGCTTTGATCTTGTAAATGCAAAGTAAACAGAGGTACTTCTTCTATAGTCCTTAGCCCATGCCCACTCTGCATCTGAATAAATTTTGATATCCAAATCTAAAGAGTAAGGATATAATATACCTTCATTGATTGTACTATGAGGTACTTCACTACTCTCTTAGCTACATCCATGTGTGGTCTTCTTGGAGAGTGCATGAATTGGCTTAGCATCCTACACTATATGCAATATCTACCCTTGTATAAGTAGCATATATCAAGCTAACCTACCAATCTTTCATACTTATTAATGTATTCAATTTTCTCACCTTCATAAACACCGAGTCTATGATTCATCTCCTAAGGTTTAATTGCAAGTTTACTATTCTCCATTTTGAACTTTAGAAGTAGATCTTGAATATATATCCTTTGAGTCAAATACATTCCTTCATCTCTCTATATGAATTGCATATCTAGGAAGAATGTAAGCTCACCTAAATCACTCATTTCGAACTCCTCTTGCATATGGCTTTTGATGCTTTGCGTATCATTCAAGTAATCTCCTATCTAAATTATGTCATCTACATATACACATAAATAGATAACTTCATTGTGCTCCTTCTTGATGAACAAATAAGGGTCTCCATTGCTTGACCTTAAACCTTGATCTTGTAGATAGGTTACCAATCTAAAACTCCAAGCTCTAGGAGCTTATTTCAATTAAAGCTCTCACGGTCCTTACACTCTCTCCTTGTCCTACTTCTAGGGTCACAAAAGGTCGTCGATCAACTATCTTATGAGACCGTTCACCTGAAGCTTCGCACATGGCTATGTGATAACCTAGAGCTTCATGAGCGTCAGTCATGGGTTGATCTCTACCTTGCCTTCTCAATTTCATCCGTCGAATGCATTGTAAAGCTTTGGCCTGTGCTTCTTCTTGAATTCACTTTTCCTCTTCCTTACGTTTCTTTGCAGTATTAAGTCGATTGAGCATTACTTTAGTTAGGGGTTCTTGATATAGCTTGACTCTACATCTGCTTATGTAACTTGGTAGTATGTCACCTTCTAGAGTGGCTAGTTGTACTGCTCCACTTGTGGAGATCCTACTAATAATCATTGGTCCATAGCCTCTTTTCTCTAACTTTCGTGCATGTTGCTTCAATGTGTAGACTAGGACTAGGTCTCCTGCTTTCAAGCCTTTATCCTTCACATGTGTATCAAAATACGTCTTTTGCCTCTTCTTGGCTGCATAGATTCCTGCTGCAGCTCTCAATCGTGTCTCACCTAAATGTTCAAGATCAAAGATTCTAGAGGAGAGTTCATGGCCTGTACATTCATGCTCTTGTTCTACTTTTAATGTAGGTATCAAAAATTCCAATGGTAGCATCGCATTCTGGCCAAACACCATATGAAAGGGTGTGGCTTGGAGTACCGTTTTATAGGCAACTCGGTATGCCCAAACAGCGTGGTGTAGCTGTTTGTCCCAATCAGAGCGTTTCTTATTCACCAATTTAGTCAACACATTGCATAGAATCTTATTTGTGCTTTCAGCCTGGCCATTAGCTTGAGGATGATAAGGTGCATACTTCTTATGTACCACGAAGAATTCTTGTAGAAGGTTTTCTATGACTTCATTCAAGAAGTGTGTGCCTCTATCACTCACTAATTGTATTAGCAATCCGTATCTAGTGAACACATTTTCAAATAAGAACTTTGATATTGTTTGAGCATCATTCTTCGTAGTGGCACCCACTTGGTTAGATAGTCAGTGGCCACAATGATATACTCAGCATGTGAACCCTTAGCAGGGGGATTAATAGGACCAACAAAGTCTATTCCCCACTTAGAGAATGCACGTCCACCCATCATAGGTTTCAATGGCATCTCATCCTTGCATATAGGATACTGAGTCCACTGACAAACCTCACACCTCTTCACGTAGGTATGTGCATCCATGTGAAGGGTGGGCCACCAAAATCCTGCAAATAAAATTGCCTTGATCACCCGATCTGGCCCAAAGTGTCCTCTTGCTACACCCTGGTGAGCAGTGTCCAAGATCTTTAGATATTCGCTCTCATGGATGCATAGTCTCAGATAACCATCTTTACCACGCTTGTATAAATTATCACCAATAAGTGAGTAGTCTAGTGCTTCTTGTTCTAAACTTCTTTGCCTCGTCAAGATCATGGCTTGAGGGAATGTTTTCGTCCTCAGAAAGGCTACTAATGGTTCACTCCAATCTGGTACTAAAGATATTCGATAAAGAGTAGCATGTTCCACTGGTGGTTTAGTGCGACAGATTGGGCATTCTTTGCACATTCTATGGACATCAACTTCCATAGTTGGCCAATGCACTCCTAGTCTCCTTAGTGTCTGTAGGGTTCGTTGTTTTGAGTAGTGTTGCTCTAATGCACCTGCATGTGCTAATTGCAACCATTTAGTGTACTCGTCCTCTTCCACACAACATGCTAATACTCCTTGATCGGTATGCTTGTACATACTTCCTGCCAAGATATGATACTTTTGAGCTTTTACTATCTCTCTATCTTTTGTGTGTATTACCGGGTGATTAGGGCCGTATGTCAATACTGGCACTAATGGCTTAGCCCACTGAGGTACAACTTCCAAATTAAACAAGTAAGCATCAGGTAAGTCATCTGACACTCCTTGTGGGGCCTCTCCTGATGTGAGCCTTGAGAGATGATCTGCTCTCAGGTGGGTCTTTCCTTTCCTCACCACAACCTTAAAGTCGTATTCCATTAGTAAGAGGAACCATCTTACCAATCTACCTGTATTGCATGGCTTGTTTACCAAGTACAACAAAGCTTGATGATCAGTAAAAAATTTAAACTTATTTGCAAGCAAATAGTGTCTAAACTTTTTAACTGCATATACCATGCCTAACCCTTCTCGTTCAGTGGTGGTATAATTTCGTTCAGCCGCAGTTCAATTGTCTACTGGCATAGGCAATTGGAAGATCCATATTACCTTCACCTGTAGGTTGTGCTAGCACGCATCCAATTGCATAATTGGATGCATCTACATCGACATGGAATGGCTTATTCCAATCTGGTGTGGTCAAGATTGGTGCTGAACACAATCTCCATTTGAGCTCCTTGAAAGAGTTCTCACATTCATCAGTCCACTCAAAGTTAGTTAGAAGGGCATACAGAGGCTTTGCAATGACGGCATACATGTGAATGAACCGGCGGTAGTAACCACAATGCCCCATGAAGGCTTGTACTTCCTTGACATTCCTTGGCCTAGGTAGTTCTGCAATGGCTCTCACTTTCTCCTCATCCGTGGATATGCCATTTTTAGACACTATGTGTCCTAGAATTTTGCCTTGCCTAACCATGAAAACACACTTTTTTGGGTTCAGGCAGACTTGATATTCTCAACATTTGTCAAAGATTTGTCTGAGTTCAGGTATATGGGTCTGTCTAATGTTGGAATGACCGCAAAGATCATCAACATAGACTTCCAAATTTTTCCTCAAGAATTCTTTGAATACATGGCACATCAATCTTTGGAAGGTAGCGGGTGCATTGGTAAGCCCAAATGGCATTCCCCGAAAAGAAAATATGCCCCACTCTGTGGCAAAAGCCGTCTTATGCTAATCTTCTGGTGCAATGGCTACCTGATTGTAGCCAGAGAACCCATCCAAGAAGCTGTACACTTCCTTGCCTGCTACCCTTTCTAATAGATGCTCAGTGATAGGAAGCGGATAGCTATCTCTGATAGTGGCTGCGTTAACCTTCTTCAAGTTACTGCATACATGTAATTTGCCATTCTTTTTGGGCACCACTACAATGGGGGATACCCATTCAGTGTGCTCAATTTCATAGATAAATCCAACTTCAACCAAGCGATCTATCTCTTCTTTAATCTTGGTAGCATAGTTATCATTGATCTCTTTATGTCTTTGAGGGTGAACTTCTACCTCATAGAAGTATTCTTCATCTGATGCAAAAGGTGGGTCCATAATGATTGACTCTAGATCGGAGTCACTTGCACTCTCAAATGCATCAGGGCTAGGTTCGCATTCTTCTAAAATTGAGTCCCCCATGATTGGTTCTATTGAAAAGACTGAAATGTCATAACCATCATCATCATAGTGGGGTGTCCATTGTTCTTCATTGATGGCTACATCCATTGTTGCTAAAATTTCTGCCCAGCCGTGAGGTTCAAATTCTTCGTCAAGAAATACTACAGGTGCGTAGGCCGGGCCTTGAGTTGATCTATGAGTATCCTTAGCACCTACTTCTCTTGATTTTTCTCTCTTCTCTTCTTCTACTGCCACCTTGCACATCCATAGGTGTGTGTCTTCATGCATCCATGAGGATCCTGATCCTATGGACTGTTGAAGCAAGTCTATGACAAGCCTAAGTATTGGCTTGAGTCCCACAAAGTCATAAAAGAAGCCTTAAAATGAAGACTATGTAAAGTTCACTTGTGAACTACCTCTTGTAATTTTTGAAGACTTTACTTAATGTAAAAGTGAAAGAATCTCAAGTGGTTGAATCCACTTGATCAAGAATGGAAAGAGGAGCCACGAATTTGTGATTTGTGGTAGGTAGAGAATCTAATCAATCATTGATTGATTGGAGAGTGATTGAGGGAAGTTAGCCTCCCAAACTCAACTATAAATAGATGGCAGTTTTAGTCGTGGTTAGAGAGACCTATGTGAAGACCTCCAAGAGCTGAGCTTTATGCCATATCAAGGTGTGATTCCAAGGCACACATATGTATCAGTAAGTCCATTGTATTGTACACGCAATATACTTTCATTTTCATTATCATTTGGGTTCATATTTCCATGTTCTTGTGAAGTGTACTACTCACTGCCATTACTCTCAGTTTTCTCAGTCAGATTGCAGAGATGGTTTCTCTGATCTTGGTGCATCATTTTCAGTAATTTAACTTAGTAAAGTTAGCTCTATACGTCTAATATATGCTCACAAATTGTCATGTCATTTGGATGTTTCAATCTTCAGTTATGTTCATTTGAAGTCAACAGGGTCTGTTCATCTTTACTTCTCTGTCAGGTACCCGATTTTTTTCACTCACCTTGTCAGAACCATTTCTCAGTGGTTACTTATCCAAATTCCGTGATTTAAAGCTTGTTGGATTCAGCTTATTGTCTTGTATAACCATACAAATTTTCATAATCATTGAATTCCTACATTTGGAGGTATGTTCATGTTTCTGCTCACTGGTCTCAAACTGTAGCAGCCCGTGAAAATCGGGATGATGCCATCACTTGTTAAAACTCATTCTCAGTGTGTGGTTTATTATTTTTTATGAGATTACTCTTGAAAGTTAGCGCTTTAAGCTACCTAGAATTCCCCAAGAGGAATTAAGCTAATTGCTGCTGTGCTCAGAGAATTATGTAAAACACTAGACAGGTGTATGAACCAAGAATAGCAAGTTTTCACCTCTGAGCTAACTCCAACTTATCTGTTTTGATCTATCTTTTTGAGAGTGATCTTTCCTTCATCAATTGACAAATTGGACAGAGGTAACTACTCAGCTTGGTCATTAAGGATGGAAGCTTATCTCCAAGGTAGAAGTTTATATGGTTATGTGGTTGGAGATGAAGTTATGCCAAGTTTCAGGAACAAAAGTCAACCAACACAAGAAGAGCAAGAAAGATTGAGCACATGGTGCTCCAAGGATGCACTTGCAAGATCTTATCTCCTCAACTCTATATCATATTTTTTGTTGCCTCACATTAGAAGTTGTAAGGCATCTCAGGAAGTGTGGGATGCACTTGAAGCTTTCTTTTCTTCATGTACTAAAGCTAGGAAGCATCAACTATGGCTGGATTTCACAACTCTCAAGAAGGCTCACAAAGATTTCCTTGATCTTTGTGACTGATTTTGTCACAAAGATCAAGGACATAGCAGATCAATTGGGAAGCATTGGAGAGGTAATAGATGAAGAGCAAATTGTAAGGCAGGTCATCAATGGCTTGAAGGCAGATGACAAGTGGGAAGCATTCACCACAGCTATGGATTTGTACATGGACATGCATGTACCTGATTTCAATACACTCATTGGACAACTACTTACTCAAGAGGCAAAGCTTATCAAAAATGGAGAAAGCTCTAAAGATAATCAATCTTCAGCTTTATACATTGATAAAAGCAAGTCCAAAGATAACAAAGGAAAGGCAAAGAAAGTGGATGATGAAGCAAGTACATATCAAGCTATCTATGCAGGTAGAGGAAGACATGGCAGAGGTAGAGGAAGAGGAGGTAGACAAGGCTGGGGGAGATCCCAAGACTCCAACTCATGTTCTATTTGTGGATTAACTAATCATACAACTGAAAATTGCTTTAGGAATTCCAGGAATCAAAGAGGCAGAGGATACAATAGAGGAAGTTATGGCTACTCAAGAGGAAGGCTCAACAACTACCATGGCAACTACAACAACTACAATCATTCAAACTATCAAGGAGGCTACAAAGGAAGGAGAGACTACAATAACTACACAGAAGACTCAAACAAAGAGGATTCATTATTGATCATGAACATGGCTATGCCACAAGGTAAATATGATGAGCATGTTTTCTACATAGATTCAGGTTGTTCAAATCATGTGGCAGGAAATGTGGCACTCCTATAAGATTTAGAAGATCCAAGGAATAAGCATGAGGTACAAATAGGAGATGACACAAGACATCCTGTGGAGAAAATAGGCAATGTCAAAGCACCTGATGGAAACATCAACCTACTCAGTAAGGTACTCTATGTCCCTACCATTACAAAGAATTTGATAAGTGTTGGGAAGATAGTAGAGAAAGGGTTGCAAGTCAGGTTCACAAAAGCAGGAGCATTTGTTGAAGATCCAAGTCAAGGATTCATAAGAATTGCAAAAGGTGAAAAGGCAGGTAGATTGTTCACATTTGAATTACAAGACACTAGAAACATTGCTCTCTTTAATTATGGTAGTAAGACACTCACAGAATTCGAAGTATGGCACAAAAGGTTAGCACATATTGGTGAAAGGTCATTAAAGCAAATTTCCAGGGACCAAAGTGTACTTGGACTCCCTAATTTGTCAAAACAACATATGATTTATAAGTGTAGTGCATGTCAATTTGGAAAGTCTCACAGGTTACCATTCATGAAGAAAGGTTATATGCATGGAGATCTCTTGGAGTTGGTTCATACAGATGTATGGGGACCTAGCAAGGAAGCTTCAATACCTGGTTCAAGGTATTGTGTCTCCTTTATTGATGATTGCAGCAGATGGACTATTCTATTCTTTATGAAACACAAAGATGAAGTTTTTTCATGTTTCAAAAGATATTTTGCTCTTGTGGAGAATCAAACAGGTAAATCACTAAAAAGGTTAAGGTCAGATGGAGGGGGAGAATACTTCTCCCATGAGTTTGATTCTTTTCTTCAAGAAAGAGGAATCAAAAGAGAGGTAACTACAAGGTACACTCCTGAGCAAAATGGAGTGGCAGAAAGGAGGAATAGGACAATTGTTGAAGCTGCAAGGTCTGTGTTAAATGAAAAGCATTTACCTAATTACTTATGGGCTGAGGCTATATCTACAGCCACTTACTTGATTAACAAGTTGCCTTCAAAATCCCTTGATGGGATGACTCCATATGAGGCTTGGAATGGAAGAAGACCAAGCTTAGATCATTGTAAAATTTTTGGATGTATTGCTTTTGCTCATGTTCCTTCACAGGTTAGAGGCAAGATGGATCCAAAGGTAGAAAGGTGTGTATTTATTGGATATGACAACAATCAAAAGGGCTACAGGTTATACAACCCTACCAACAAAGGATTCTTGGTAAGCAGAGATGTAGTTTTTGATGAGAACAATTCATGGTATGAAGATTCATGCAGGAAGGTCAATTTACCATATGATCTTGAAGAAGATTTTCCAAAGCTTGGTAGAGAACAACCAAAGATTGAAGAACAAGACACCTCAGAGGATGATGAAGAATCTTAGATGGAAAAGATCAAAGCATGGAAGTCTAAAGGTAAAGCAAAATTGCAGGAACTTGGACATGAGGTAGAATCATCACATCATGGCCTAAGAAGATCTATGAGGGAAAAGAAAAAAGTCAGAAAGGTATGGGTTTGACACCTCATTAGTAACTAAACATTCTATCTACATAGCACAGGACATAAACCAAGAGGAGCCATCATCATTTGAAGAGGCCAAAGCAAAAACAGAATGAAAGCATGCAATGAAGGAAGAGATTGAAGCACTTGAGGAAAACAACACTTGGGATTTGGTGCCCAAGACTTCATCCATGAAGGTAATAGGCTCAAGATGGGTCTATAAACTCAAGAAGAATTCTGATGGTTCCATTAACATGTATAAGGCAAGGCTTGTAGCAAAAGGCTTTGCACAAACTCAGGGAATTGATTATGAGGAGACCTTCTCTCCTGTGGCAAAGATGCCTACTATTAGGGTTTTGCTTAGTATTGCCTCTTCCAAGAATTGGAAGATACTTCAACTAGATGTAAAGAATGCATTCTTGAATGGTTGGATAACAGAAGAGGTATATATGGCACAACCACCTGGTTTTGAGAATCAAGTTTATCCTGATTATGTGTGTAAACTTAACAAAGCATTGTATGGTCTCAAGCAAGCTCCAAGAGCTTGGAATTTCAGGCTTATTTCATTCTTGCAGGACAAAGGCTTTCAACCAAGCAAGGCAGATCCTTCACTCTTTATTAAAAAGAGTAACTCTGAGGTCATCTACCTATGTGTATATGTAGATGATATTATATTGATAGGAAATTATGCAGATGGTATGAAGAAGATCAAAGATCAGATGAGAGAAGAGTTCAAGATAAGTGATTTGGGTTCACTTACCTACTTCCTAGGTTTGGAAGTTGTCTACAAAGATCATGGTTTGTTTCTCACTCAAAGGAAGTACATTAAGGACATGTTGGCAAAATTCAAGATGCAAGATGGTAAGATTGCAGGTACTCCAATGGAGGTCAATCACAATTGAGCTCACATGAAGGTGAATTCATAGAGGACATCACATCATATCAAAGTCTAGTGGGTAGTCTCAATTATGCCACATTGACAAGAGTAGATATATGTTACAGTGTGAGTGTGCTAAGTCAATTTATGCACACACCAAGGAAACCACATATGGATGCTGCCAAAAGGATTCTCAAGTATCTCAAAGGAACCATATGTATCTGATTTAGGTTTGAAGCTATTTTCTGATGCAGATTGGGCTGGCTCCAAGGAAGATAGAAGGAGCACTTCAGGTTATCTTACCTTTGTAGGTTCAAAGCTTATTTCATGGTCATCCAAGAAGCAACCCATAGTTGCTCTCTCTTCTACTGAAGCTGAATATAGAGTTCTTGCCATAGCTACTCAAGAAGCTATGTGGATGAAGACATTATTCAAAGATCTTGGATTGGAGTTTGGAACTCCAACTATTTTTGGTGACAATATGAGTTCTATTCATTTGGCTGCTAATCCTATCTTTCATGCAAGGACTAAACATATTGAAGTTCATTATCACTATGTACGAGAGAAGGTTTTAAGCAAAGAGATTCAAATATCATATGTGTCCACTCATCAACAATGTGCAGATATTCTAACCAAAGCATTGGATGGTACAAAGCTTTGCAAATTCAAGGCTATGATTGGTTTACAGGTAATCTTGGAAGATTGAAGACCTCAAGCATACTTGGCTTGAGGGGGAGCTATTGGAGCAAGTCTATGACAAGCCTAAGTATTGGCTTGAGTCCCACAAAGTCATAAAAGAAGCCTTAAAATGAAGACTATGTAAAGTTCACTTGTGAACTACCTCTTGTAATTTTTGAAGACTTTACTTAATGTAAAAGTGAAAGAATCTTAAGTGGTTGAGTCCACTTGATCAAGAATGGAAAGAGGAGCCACGAATTTGTGATTTGTGGTAGGTAGAGAATCTAATCAATCATTGATTGATTGGAGAGTGATTGAGGGAAGTTAGCCTCCCAAACTCAACTATAAATAGATGGCAGTTTTAGTCGTGGTTAGAGAGACCTATGTGAAGACCTCCAAGAGCTGAGCTTTATGCAATATCAAGGTGTGATTCCAAGGCACACATATGTATCAGTAAGTCCATTGTATTGTACAAGAAATATACTTTCATTTTCATTATCATTTGGGTTCATATTTCCATGTTCTTGTGAAGTGTACTACTCACTGCCATTACTCTCAGTTTTCTCAGTCAGATTGCAGAAATGGTTTCTCTGAGCTTGGTGCATCCTTTTCAGTAATTTAACTTGGTAAAGTTAGCTCTATAAGTTTAATATATGCTCACAAATTGTCATGTCATTTGGATGTTTCAATCTTCAGTTATGTTCATTTGAAGTCAACAGGGTCTGTTCATCTTCACTTCTCTGTCAGGTACCCGATTGTTTTCACTCACCTTGTCAGAGCCATTTCTCAGTGGTTACTTATCCAAATTCAATGATTTAAAGCTTGTTGGATTCAGCGTATTGTCTAGTATGACCATACAAATTTTCATAATCATTGAATTCCTACATTGTAGGTATGTTTATGTTTCTACTCACTGGTCTCAAACTGTAGCAGCCCGTGAAAATTGGGATGATGTCATCAATTGTTAAAACTCATTCTCAGTGTGTGGTTTATTATTTTTGATGAGATTACTCTTGAAAGTTATCTCTTTAAGCTACCTAGACTTCCCCAAGAGGAATTAAGCTAATTGCTGCTGTGCTCAGAGAATTATGTAAAACACTAGACAGGTGTATGAACCAAGAATAGCAAGTTTTCACCTCTGAGCTAACTCCAACTTATCTGTTTTGATCTATCTTTTTGAGAGTGATCTTCCAAGGTACATAGGGTGTCTAATACATCCATTGGCAAGCTAAAAGGGCCCACCATATACTCCTGGAGTTCATTTGGCTGGTGTAGATCAAGAATTTTGCAACACCTCTTCATCTTCAAGCACATACCTATCCATCTCTTCACATGGACTGCACTGACTCCATGTCATCCTTGGCTCTATGGACGGGATTCCATTGAATAGGTGGTACATCTCTATGCAAGTAATCCTTGAGATTGACTTTAAGTGTAACACCTAGATGTTGCAAATACAAGGAATTGGTTCCCCAATCCTGTACTACTTCTAATTGCCGCATAAATGGCCTTCCCAAAATCATCTCGTAGGCTTGGTTTTTGCTAAAGTCGCATATAGAAAAAGTGTACTCGAACTCAACACCACATGTAGTGAGAGTTATTCCTTCTAGCAATCCTAAAGGCCCCTCAATATGACCATCTGCCATCTGCAATTTCATTCTCGTCGGCCTGAGTGCTGGCTTTCCCCAACGCTTCCATAGGGAAGTGGTAGCAATTGCAACTCCTGCACCTGAGTCCAAAATTGCTTTGGTTGTGTATTCCTGATGGGTAACTGGGAGATAGGTATTTCCTTCTTCTCCTTCACTCATATCTCCTATCTTATCCAATGGTATTTCTGGCAGTGTTCTATGTGATCCTACCTGGGAACGTGATTTCGCTATGTCTGGCACTTGTTTGGCTACGTGTTTCCACACTTCTGGTTTAACTTTGAGTAGCTCTTCTAAAGTGAGATTGCACAGCACTTTAGTGTTCTTTACTACCTCCGTATTCCTAGGTATGACCGAATCTTTGTGTCTTATCATGACTGTGGGTGCTCTCATGCAAGTTGACTTGGTTTCCCATGGGCCTGTGAAATGGGGTAGTTCCTGTAAAGAATTAGACTCGAAGTCTAATCTCTCTTGAGATTGGGCACTCTCCTGCTCTTCATAAATAGAAGGGATGTCCTGTGGGAATTGATCATGTGCGTCATCCACAAGTTCAATGGGAGGAGGGGCTTCACTTTCCCTTGCCCACTTCTCTTCTTGAATCTCTCTCAAGAACTCTGGTGAATACCTATTCATAGAAGAAGAGGTATCTGGTTCGGTGGAATTAGGCACATACACTTCCTGGGGAGGAAGGCTTATTCTATCTCTTGCCCTCTCCTAAGCCTGGGAGGTGGCTTCTCTTCTGGACTTTGTAAGTAACCTCTCCAGCCTATCCAATAGACCATCAAAATGCAACGGTGTTCTAGTGGAGCTAGGGCTATTGAACAAGCGACTTGCTTCGAACATGGCTTGCGCCAATTCGACCATCTTAGCACAAAGTTTTGTTCTCTCTACCTCTAGATTGGCCCTAGGGTAACATTTGTCATGATCTGTTACATTTGGCCCTTCTTGGATTCTGGCCTGATATGCTCTAAGCATCATGTCTAGATCCTCAGGAGTGGGATCCGCTAGGACCGATCCTACTCTGGGTGGTGGGTGGGCTACGTGTGGTGGCTTAGAAAGTTGGGGAATGGAAGGTGATGGGTTGGAGGGAAACGGAATGTGTGGTGGTGGTGGGTTAGTCTGAGAGTGGTTTTGAGATGCAAGTTCACTTATCTTTGTTTTGGTTTCTCTCAAGCTTTCTTCAAGTTCACTCATTTTCTGTGACCATTGTCTTTTCATTCTCTCCCGACTATCTCTCCATGCTCTTGTCCTTTTCTTGGTTATACTCTTTGTCTCACTAACCTCAGAACTCTTCTCCTACCCTACTCCTTGAGTTTGCTGCAAGGCTTGAGCTCTAGTGACCACCTGCATTGGAGCAGTGGAAGTTACACTTCCTGTAGAGTCTACTACTAGTCCAATGACGTTGATAGGAGTGATTTTTGGCAGGTTATTAGGATTCTTCGGGCAATCTCGTAAGAGATGCTCCTTTCCACAATCTTGATAGAATCCCTTAATTGTCACTGGTTGGGGTTGTGTAGGGGTAGGCAGTGGACAATCACGTATAAGGTGATCTCCCTGACATCTGAAGCATGGTCCTCTAGGAAATGGGGGTCGCACTTGCCTAGGTTGAGGTCTAGAGTTGGGGTTTGTGTACATGACATTAGCATACTCAGGCTCCCCACTATTCTCACTTGGGTCCTCATAATAGTATGACTCGTTATGCTCGGGTGACTGCATGTAGTAAGCCTCTGGGCTATCAATATGTGTGGAGTCAAAACTATGGTCACTTGGATCACTGTCTAATAGCAACGATGTGATTGGGACTATGGCTCTGTTCAGATTTTCTTCAGTAGATGCATATTTTACTAGGATCACATTGGTTCGAGCAGGGGGTTGCTGTGCTAGGACTGGTTGAGGTCTTTGTTGCCCTTGATAAGGTGGCTGATAAGGTTGTTGTGGTCTTTCGTATTGCTATGGTGGGTACTACTTCTGGTATCTACCCTGTTGTGGATATGAATCAGGGTAATTTTGCCTGACAGTTTGTTTGTTATAAGGGCAGTCTTGTGCGGTGTGGTTGGTGTACCTTCGCTCTATGGTGCAATACTGGCTATTAGGATTCACTTGGGGTTGGGCCATAATGGGACATACACTTGCCATATGGTCATCTCCACAAGTATAGCACCGCTTAACTGGGGCAAATCTTGGAATTTGTTTGTTAGTGACACCTAGTTTTTGAGCTACCTTCTCTACAAGTTCCTCAATGGATGTGGATTGACCAGACATGATGCTACTAGAGCTATCTGTATCCTTGTAGATTTTTGATAGCTCCAACTCCTCGCCTAGATTGTCCTCAATGTCTATGCACATGCGCACACACTCTTCTATAGTTCTGGGGTCCTTCAGATACACATATGACCTGAGCTTGGTGCTCAACAATCCATCTAAGAACAAAGCCACTTGCTTGGCGAGTGTGGGTAACTCAGGCATTGGGCACCTCTCTAGGTATTGCCTAAACCATCTTCCTGCAAGCCTAACAGTCTCGTGTGGTGTTTACTTGAAGCTATGAATTAGTGAGGAAGTGTTATGCCTTATGCCACTCTTAGAAAACTCCGTGATGAATGCCTCCAACAGTTGGTCTATGCTCCTAAACTGCCTCTCATTCAAGGGTTGAAACCATGTAAGGGTGGTGTTCCTAAGGGTTAGACCAAAAGCATTGTGTCGCATGAATAGGTCCTCCACTTGTTCAGCTCTCAAGACTTGTCTAAATTCACCTACATAATCATAAGGGTCTCCAGTACCATCGAAGTAGTTCTTCATGGACTTCACCAACTGAGTTGGCCTCAGGGTCCTAGTGTGTTCTCTCGGCCTTGGCAAAGGGAAATCGTCAGCATTTCTTTGGTTCCTTGGGGCTCTAGGTCTCTCGGTTTCTTCTCTATCCGTCTCTATTCTCATCCTTTCTGTTCCCAAGGGGTTGGCAAAGCTTACCTCAGGTATGTCTCTACTTCTATTCCTTTGAGCTCGACGAGCTTGTCAGGTCCCAGCTCCTTGGTGGCTGTAAGACACATGGGACCGAGGTTGTGGAAAAACAAATTCACCTTTCCAAGTGTAGGCATGTCTCCCATGGTCAGAGACCACAAAGATCGGCTCTGACATATTGTCTAGGTAAGTTACTTTGCCTGGGCTTTTAGGGTCTTTAAACTCATAAAGGGTGAGGGCTCCTACTTCCTGAGGTTGGGCAGGCTTATACCTCCAAAAAGCCTCATCGGTTTCACAATTTAAAAGTAAATCTATACTCTTATTGTCTAGGGGAACCCACTCTAGTGTCATGATTCTGGTCAGGACTGATTTACCTCAAGGGGTCCTCGACTCTCTCCCTAAGTTTCCTTGCTCTATGTCACCTATGTCCATTTCTGGGATCACATTACCAAATTCGTCTATCCTGTCTGGGTGATCAGTGATTACATACATAGTTCCCTCTTTGTCCAGGTATGCGCCATTTTCAAACTTCACTACTGGATGTTCTAGTCCAATAGGTTGATCCGGGTTTTAATGTGGACTACGGATCTTCTTAGACCGTTCTCATAGATGTAAGCACCTAATCGGTTGGTTCTAAGATATTCAAGTTGCGTTTTGTAAGGACCTTCAACTTTTTGTAGGTAGGCCACACCTGAACTTCCTGTGGGCCTCTCAATACCCTGAGACATCTTGGATTTGCTAGACTCAGAGTTAGGTTGGTTTGAATAGCTGCTCAGCTGCTGGGCCCAAGACCTAGCACTGTGATTGACACTAGCTTCAGAGGATCCGAGGCTTTGTCTGTCTCGTCCTAGCTGTCTTCCTGACCTAAGGTTCATATGCCTGGTTTATCTACCCCCTTGGTCCCAAGTACACTCTCGTTGCAGGTTAATTTGTTCCAATCACTTTGTTCTTTTTAGGTGAATATTATGTTAAGCTCTTTTTAGGAACCACGTCGTTAGGAGTATTTAAGTGAATTTCGCACTTGATAAGTGATCGATTCAAGTTGACTTTTGTCTCTTAGGGTTTTCACACTTAAGACCTACTTAATGCTTGCACTTAGGTGATTAGTTCTCTTGGACTTGATTCGTGCCTGACATTACCCTATTTAATTACCACACCTAAGTCGTACTTAGCCTACGCTAGGAATTGACGAAGGAGGGTTGAGAGAACTTCCAACCTCAATCCTCTGGTTGCTCAGACTGCTACACCGGCCCAGGAAGCCCTCTCCCAAGCTTGGTACTCACCCTTGCTAGCTTGCCTTGGAATGCCTTGAGTGCACGCAATGTTGGTGCAGAACAATCACCAATTGAAGTTTGGAAGACAAAAAGATGGAGATAAGATCAAGTCTTGAAGCAAAGAAGGTGGTTACATTCACAGGATGAATGATGTGTACACATATGTACATTAGTGAAGACATAGATCACTTATACTTTTGTCTAGTTATAAGCTTGTACATATTTGCCTATAAATACCTTGGAAAAATGTCGGGGCAATAGAGGAGACAATAGGAGAGTATGAGAATAGTGCATTTGTAAGTTGTAAGACTCATTAGAGTTCATAGGAATGAGAAGAAGTCTCTCTCACAACTCAATTCTGATTTTCTGAGGAATAGAAGCAAAAGTTGCGCCCGAAGTTTTCGTGTCTTCTCCTTCTATGGTAGATATTCTGTGGAATGCTTTTGTACAAGTCTAAGTCTAGAGTTGATCAACTTCTGTACAAAATTTCAGCTTCCAATTTTAATCAGGTTAAGAGAATTGTGTGTAGGAACATTCATATGTAAAGAATGTTCACAGTCTCCTGAAACATGCACAGATTTTGAGTTCAATGAAATGAGTAGTAGTGCTCAGTGTACAGTGTAAAGTTTTACACATATGATAGCTCAAAATCTAAGTTGAGAGATAAGCTATCTATAGCTAAAAGGATTTGATAAAACGGGTTCGACATTGTGAGAACTAAAGCTAAGAAGTTAGGGGTGTCCAAATCGACTTCTCAGAAATGCAGATTTAGACATAGGTAACTTATGAAGTAGATTTCTCAAGATCTACTGAATCTTTTGGAGTGATTTGACTTGGAGGAGGTGCGCAATCTTTAGGCGACACCTTGTGCAAAGTTTCATAAAAAACTTTACACATTTACTCAGTCAATGAGAAAGATATATGCAGGAGACTTTTTGAGTAATTTCCTTCTTCACAGTTTGTTCAAGAATTTGATATTTGGTCATTGATCTTTTAAATTGGTGAAGGTTTTGACTTACTCTTGATATAGAGGTGTTCTAAGTTCAAGAGTAGGTTGTTTTTTTGGAGATTAACACTCTCCATCAGTGGTATCAGAGCAGGAAACATCAAATTTGAGAAAAGGAGGATCCCGACTGCTGCAGTTGCAAAGAATTCAACATCTGAAGGATTAAAAGGTGAAAGCCTGAAGGAAAAGCTTGAGGAAGAGATCATACGACATCAAGAAGGACGAAAGGAGTGTCTTTCGAAGTAAAGGTAACTTTATACTTTATAAAGATTGAAGAATTCAGTACACAGGTAAAGGAAGGATGGGAGATTCTCTTCAGATAGAGAAATTGGATAGAGAGAACTATCCTGCATGGTCAATGAGGATGGAAGCTCATCTAATGAGCAAAGATTTGATAGCTTACATTACAGGAGAAGAAGAAAAGCCACAATTCAGAGATCCTAGTGTTCCAACTAGGGAAGAATTATCAGATTTGAAGAATTGGATGAAAAGAGATGCTCAAGCTAGGAGCATAATCTATATGGCAGCCAATGACTACTTGCTACCTCACATTAGAGGTCTTGAAAGTGCAAGTGAGATATGGAATGCTTTGGAGGAGCATTTCCAAAATACTACAAAGTCAAGAAAGGCATCTTTATGGGCAGAGTTTACTACTTTCAAGAAGAAGGCTTCACAATCAATATCTGATTATGTGACAAAGATGAAGGACATTGCAGATGCATTAGGAGCAGTGGATGAAGACATTGAAGAAGATAAATTGGTAAGGCAAATTCTCACAGGACTAAGAGGTGATGAGAAGTGGAAACCTTTTATTTTGTCCACAGAACTTTCATTGGATCATTTCAATCCTGATTTGAATCAATTGTTAAGACATATGCTACCTTTTGAGAATGATATCAAAGGAGATGTTGACAAGAGTGCAGGTCATGCAATGTATTCTAAAGACAAGAAGAAAACTAACAAAGGAAAGCAACAAGCAAATGAAGAAGAAGGCACAACTAGTCAAGCCAACTTCCTAAGAGGAAGAGGAGGTGGCAAAGGTAGAGGAAGAGGCAGGAGTAACAAAGATGGATCCAAAGCTTGCTGGATTTGTGGTAAGACAAATCATTTAGCCAATGATTGTTGGCATAACACTCAAAGTAATGGAGGATACAATCAAAACTATAATTCAAGAGGAAGAGGTGGCAGAAATCAAAGAGGTAATTTCAGAGGTAGAGGTAGTAAGGGTTACTTTGGAAGAAATGCAGGTAGAGGTTTCCAAAGTCAACAATATAACAATACCTACTACAATTATGCTTCAGATCAGAAGGAAGATTCAACATTGATAATGAATGCAACTTGTGAAAGGCAGAATGAAGATCAAAGAGTCTTCTACATTGACTCAGGGTGTAGCAATCACCTGAGTGGTAATATAGCCTTGATGACTGATTTGGAGAATAAGGTATCTAATCATGTTGTTCAAACAAGTGACAACACAAAGCACAATGTGAAGTCAATTGGATCAGTGAAAGCCAAGGATGGTAGCACCTTATTGAGTAAGGTCTTGTATGTTCCTACAATTCCTAAGAATTTGATAAGTGTAGGACAAATTGTGGAAAAAGGTCATGAAGTAAGGTTCACTAATGAAGGAGTGTTTGTGGAAGACCCTAGCAATGGGTATAAACAAATTGTTTCAGGGAAGAAAGAAGGAAGATTGTTCACATTGAAGATTCAAGGTAATGTTGGTCATGCCTTGTTCACTTATGGAGGACATAAGATCTCTGAGTTAGATCTTTGGCATAAGAGACTTGGACATTTAGATGAAAGAGGTATTAAAGACATGATTAATAATGGTTCAGTGCTTGGATTGCCTAATGTTGCAGGTCAACATATGACATACAGATGTGAGGCATGTCAATTAGGTAAGGCTCATAAGCAACCCTATTCTAAGCATGGGTTTATGTATTCAGAGAAACTTGAGTTGGTACACACAGATGTGTGGGGACCATCAAAGGACTTCAGTATCAATGGCTCAAGGTATTATGTGATTTATGTTGATGATGCTACCAGATGGATCACTATCTATGTGATCAAAGATAAGTCAGAAGTATTCAATACATTCAAACATTATCATGTGTATGCAGAGAGAATTACAGGACATAAATTGAAAAGACTAAGGTGAGATGGAGGGGGAGAGTATTTCTCTAATGAGTTCAGTGATTACTTGTGGAATGCAGGTATAAAAAGAGAAGTTACTTGCAGGTACTCTCCTCAACAAAATGGTGTAGCAGAAAGGAGGAATAGGACTCTTGTTGAGTTTGCAAGGTCCATGATGAAGGAGAAAAATTGCCCAAATTATTTGTGGGCTGAGGCTGTAAATACAGCTACTTATTTGGTTAATAGGCTACCATGTAAAGCCTTGCAGGGTATGACACCTTATGAGGCATGGTGGGGTAAGAGACCTACACTAGACCATTGCAAAGTATTTGGATGTTTGGCCTATGCATATGTGCCATCACAATTAAGGCACAAATTGGAACCTAAAGCTAAAAAATATGTGTTTATTGGTTATGATACTTCATTCTTGACTACTAAGGATTATGCTTACATGATTAAAGCAGATGAAGACCCTTCTACATATGAAGAGGCAAAAGGTAAAGAGATTTGGGAAAAAGCTATGCAAGAAGAATATGATGCATTGATGGAGAATCAAACATGGGATTTGGTTCCAAAGCCAAATAGCCAGAAGATCATTGGATGCAAATGGGTCTATAAGACAAAGAGATTTGCAGATGGAAGTGTGTCTAGGTACAAAGCTAGACTTGTTGTAAAAGGGTTTGCTCAGACATATGGTATTGACTATGATGAGACTTATAGTCCAGTGGCAAAGATGACAACCATCAGAACACTCATAGCAATTGCTGCATGCAAAGGTTGGAAATTGTGTCAATTAGATGTGAAGAATGCTTTTTTGAATGGTTATATTTCAGATGATGTTTTCATGGAGCAACCTCAAGGATTCAGAGATGGAAGATATCCAGATTATGTGTGTAAGCTCAAGAGAGCTTTATATGGCTTGAAGCAGGCCCCAAGGGCATGGAACTATAGGCTTGTAAAATTCTTAAAGGAACTTGGATTTCAAGTATCAAAAGCAGATAGTAGCTTGCTTGTTAAAGCAAGTGATGATGGGTTCATTTACATATGTATATATGTTGATGATATAATTCTTACAGGTACAGATGAGAAAGGCATACAAAGCCTAAAGAAGCAAATGGAGAAAGAGTTCAAAATCAATGACTTGGGAGATTTGTCATACTTCTTGGGCATGGAGATTTCATACACTCAATATGGAGTGTATGTGACTCAAGAAAGGTATTTGAAGAATTTGTTAACAAAGTTTAAGATGAATGATTGAAGAGTAGCACCTACTCCAATGGAGGTGAATCACAAATTAAGCAGATTTGGAGGTGAAGAGTTCAAGGACATGAAGCAATATCAGAGTTTGGTTGGTAGTCTTATCTATGCTACATTAACTAGGCCTGATTTATCATATGCAGTTGGGGTGTTGTCTTAATTTATGCATTGTCCTAGGAAAGAGCATTGGATTGCAGGTCAAAGAGTGTTGAGGTACATTAAGGGAACACTCAAAGAGGGTTTGTATTATGGTTTTACATCAGATACAAATATCAAAATATATAGTGATGCAGATTGGGCAGGTAATCCAGATGATAGAAGGTCAACCTATGGATACATGTGTTATGTAGGAGATAAGTTAATTTCTTGGTGCTCAAAGAAGCAACATACAGTTGCTTTGGCATCTACAGAAGCAGAGTACAAAGGCATGGTTGAAGCTGCAAAAGAAGTGATATGGCTTAAGACTCTCATGAAGAGTTTTGACACTATACAGAGCATACCTATCATTTATGGTGATAACATGAGTTCATTATATCTAGCTGCTAATCCTGTTTTTCATGCCAGGACTAAACACATTGAGATACAGTATCACTTTCTAGGAGAGAAGGTGATGGATAAGGAGATTGAAGTTATACATACTTAAACAAAAGATCAGATAGCTGATATGCTTACAAAAAGTTTAGATGGACCAAAGTTACAGAAGTTCAAAGACATGGCAGGCATAAAGAAGATAAGAGAAACCTCAATTGATGATTGAGGGGGAGCTGTTGGTGCAGACCAATCACCAATTGAAGTTTGGAAGACCAAAAGATGGAGATAAGATCAAGTCTTGAAGCAAAGAAGGTGGTTACATTCACAGGATGAATGATGTGTACACATATGTACATTAGTGAAGACATAGATCACTTATACTTTTGTCTAGTTATAAGCTTGTACATATTTGCCTATAAATACCTTGGAAAAATGTCGGGGCAATAGAGGAGACAATAGGAGAGTATGAGAATAGTGCATTTGTAAGTTGTAAGACTCATTAGAGTTCATAGGAATGAGAAGAAGTCTCTCTCACAACTCAATTCTGATTTTCTGAGGAATAGAAGAAAAAGTTGCGCCCGAAGTTTTCGTGTCTTCTCCTTCTGTGGTAGATATTCTGTGGAATGCTTTTGTACAAGTCTAAGCTAGAGTTGATCAACTTCTGTACAAAATTTCAGCTTCCAATTGTAATCAGGTTAAGAGAATTGTGTGTAGGAACATTCATATGTAAAGAATGTTCACAGTCTCCTGAAACAGGCACAGATTTCGAGTTCAATGAAATGAGTAGTGCTCAGTGCACAGTGTAAAGTTTTACACATATGATAGCTCAAAATCTAAGTTGAGAGATAAGCTATCTATAGCTAAAAGGATTTGATAAAACGGGTTCGACATTGTGAGAACTAAAGCTAAGAAGTTAGGGGTGTCCAAATCGACTTCTCAGAAATGCAGATTTAGACATAGGTAACTTGTGAAGTAGATTTCTCAAGATCTACTGAATCTTTTGGAGTGATTTGACTTGGAGGAGGTGCGCAATCTTTAGGCGACACCTTGTGCAAAGTTTCATAAAAAACTTTACAAATTTACTCAGTCAATGAGAAAGATATATGCAGCAGACTTTCTGAGTAATTTCCTTCTTCACAGTTTGTTCAAGAATTTGATATTTGGTCATTGATCTTTTAAATTGGTGAAGGTTTTGACTTACTCTTGATATAGAGGTGTTCTAAGTTCAAGAGTAGGTTGTTCTTTTGGAGATTAACACTCTCCATCACGCAATGTTCCTGCCAAAGTTCACAAGTTAATATAGCTCCTTTACCACAATGGATTGAAAGACACACATCAAAAATTACAGGACCCCCTTGGAGTAACTCACTGTACCCCCAAAATCTTATGACCACCTAGTCCCACCTAAAGGCCAACTTAAAAATACATGTTCTAAAACTCCACGTATGATTCTTACAAAAACCACTCAAGATCCACGTAGGATTCGCAACAAGCTTTCCAACGAGACCAAATCTTATCAATTGGAGTTCGTATGGTGAAGTTATGACCATTCAGGTACTTAGGGGTCAAAATTGGCTCTCAAGGTTCAGGAAATTTCTCCCTGGTTTTTGGGTATGTTGCCCACTTCTAAGGCTCTAATATCATCCCAATGTGTCCAAAATTAAGCCCAAAAATACCTCAATTCAATCAATTAATTCACCCTAAAAATTCATGCATTAAACCGGTGTACCATGATAGGTCGGGTCGGTGTGTCACGATAGGTGGAAGTGTCACGATAGGTGAAAGTGTCGTGATAGGTGAAAGTGTCACGATAGGTGAAAGTGTCACGATAGGTGAAAGTGTCGCGATAGGTGAAAGTGTCCCGATACTTGGGAGTGTCGCAATACTTGGGAGTGTCGTGATAGGTGAAAGTGTCGCGATAGGTGAAAGTGTCAAGATAGGTGGAAGTGTCACGATAGGTGGAAGTGTCGCGATAGGTGAAAGTGTCACGATAAGTCGAAGTGTCGCGATACTTGGGAGTGTTGCGATAAGTCGAAGTCTCACGATAGGTTGAAGTGTCGCGATAGGTGGAAGTGTCACGATAGGTCGAAGTGTCGCGAGGTGGAAGTGTCGCAATAGGTCGAAGTGTCGTGATACTTGGGAGTGTCACGATAGGTCGAAGTGTCGCAATACTTGGGAGTGTCGCGATAGGTCAAAGTGTCGTGATACTTGGGAGTGTCGCGATAGGTCAAAGTGTCACGATACTCGGGAGTGTCGCGATAGGTCGAAGTATCGTAATACTTGGGAGTGTCGCGATAGGTCAGGATATGGTAAATTTTACTGATCTGGCTAATGATCCTAGGAGCTCTCGGCCTGCGCTGTGTCGTTGTGCACTCAGAATCGTGATTGGGTCAACTTTTCAGTGTGTCGCGATAGCTCGAGCTCGACGCCTCGGGGCTTGCGCAGAGAAAATCCGTACGTGCTGAGCTTGCTGGAGATGGTGAGGATGCTGCAACCTGCAAGAATCATGCAAAAACACACAAAAACAAGAACACACACTCGCTCTCTCTCAAACTCGCACAAAGCAAATGAGGTGAATGGAATGAAAGAAGGAATATGAAGTGGAGAAGGAGATGGAAGTGGAGAAGGAGATGGAGAAAAACAAGAAATTTACCTATTACTTACCATTCTAACGCGTCCTCTCTATGTCTTACCATCACATGCTCGTCCTCAAAGCTCGAATCCCCAGCAACAGCGCCAAAATTTGGTGTAGCTCAGTGATGAGTAGTACCTCCTTTAATGTCAATCCGGGAAGACATGAGGATGGTATGAAGACCTAAAGCAAGTGAAGGCACAAATGTGTGAGTGAGCACACATACACACACACGCGCACACACGGCAAGAACAAAGAGAGTAAGACAATGTAATCACTTCTATTACAACCAAGTTCTCATACAAGTTCAAAATCCGTACGTGCTGAGCTTGCTGGAGATGGTGAGGATGCTGCAACCTGCAAGAATCATGCAAAAACACACAAAAACAAGAACACACACTTGCTCTCTCTCAAACTCGCACAAAGAAAATGAGGTGAATGGAATGAAAGAAGGAATATGAAGTGGAGAAGGAGATGGAAGTGGAGAAGGAGATGGAGATGGAGATGGAGAAAAACAAGAAATTTACCTATTACTTACCATTCTAACGCATCCTCTCTACGTCTTACCATCACACGCTCGTCCTCAAAGCTCGAACCCCCAGCAACGGCGCCAAAATTTGGTGTAGCTCAGTGATGAGTAGCACCTCCTTTAATGTCAATCCGGGAAGACATGAGGATGGTATGAAGACCTCGAGCAAGTGAAGGCACAAATGTGTGAGTGAGAAGCACACAAACATGCACACACATACACACACACGCGCACACACGGCAAGAACAAAGAGAGTAAGACAATGTAATCACTTCTATTACAACCAAGTTCTCATACAAGCTCAAAACTACAAGAAGCTAGACCCAAAAATGAGCTCTCTAGCTCTATTTACAGTTTTTGACTAGCTTTGGCCCTGTCCAGACCTAGTGTCTGGCCTAGTTAAAAATTAAAAATCACTTGCTCGAGGTCTTATTTGAGGGCTCAAACGAGGTCTAAAAAATATGAAAATTGGTAGGCACTTACTTCTAAGGCTCCTCAAGCTCAAGGACTCGGCTTGCACAGAATGGAGCTACAAAAAGGTCAAATGGTATTTACAATGGTTTTTAGTGATGAGAATCACTTTTAAGATGATGTAGGGACTGGAAAAATTTTAATGGGTTGCCTCAATGCTAGATCTGCATGTATGCCCATACCTGCTTCTTCCCGTATGATGCCAACAGGAGATGACACCATATGAAGCATGGAATGGAAGAAGACCTAGCCTTGATCATTGCATGATTCTTGGGTGCATAGCATATGCACATATACATCCAAAAATTAGAGGCAAGTGAGTTCCAAAGGTAGAGAAATGCATCTTTATTGGCTATGACTTAATCAGAAAGGTTATATGCTATATAATCTAATCAACAAAGATTTAATTGTAACTAGAGATGTTGTGTTTGATGAAAACAAATCTTGTTTTGAAGATGATTGCAAGAACATCACACTTCCCTACGACCTACACGAAGACTTTCCATTATTTTCAAAGAAGAATGAGCTTACACTTGAAGCATCAACTGATTCTAAAGAAGACCAAAAGTCTCTGAGAAGGGAAATCAACTTTGGAACTCCAAAGTCAAAGGCAAAGTGGTGGAAATGCGACATGTGGTAGAATAACCTCAACAAACTATAACAATTTCTACTAGAGAGAAAAGAAATCTAGAAACGTATGGTGACTGTTGGTACAAATGAGTTCAAACCTACATACTTGGACAACTAGCACTTATCTCATATAGTCATATATGACTACTCGCTTGTAAAAGCCAATTACTTTTATCCTTGTAAAAGTGCATTAGACTTATCCCACATGGAGCTAGGAGGAATCGAATCTTGAATTCTTGGTAGATGATAGATGAGAGAGTAAAGCCGAAAGTTTAGGACTCACTTTATGGTGAGAACTTGAATTTGAATTCAAACCTTAGCTCTAACTCTAGCTATAAAATTGAATCAAAATCTTGCATGGATGTGAGCCCGATTTGGATCAATTGATAGGGGTTTCTTGTGATTAGAGAGCTCACTCCATAGCTCCATCACTACTCTCACATTGTGCAATTATACATTGCCAATGTCATTGTATTTCCATGTGATTTAATACATACACATTGATCATATCTCTACTTCTCTTCTCTGCTATGATAATCTTAGAATAGTGAACTTCTTAGAGCTTGTTCTCAGTGCATAGTTGATCCTTTGATGTGATTTAAAATGATATAGATTTAGCATACTGTCTATTTCATAGCTACAAATTCACATTCTCATTGATTTTCTCAATCGTGAGATATCTTTACATTATTGCTCATTGGTTTGCATACTGTAGCACCACAAAAATGTCAGGTTAGTCTTCCAACTTGCTAAGCATCATTTTCAGAGTACACTTGATTGTTTTTATTGAAATAGCTCATGATTGGTATCTATCTAAGTTAATTAGTTACTCGCAAAAGGAATTTAGTCAATTGCTAGCACGTTGAGAGCCTCTTTCATTTTATTGAACATGTGTAGAGACCAAAATAGCAAGCCTTCACACTTAGTTGAAGTTTCTACTTATCTATTTTGATCCATTGATTAGAGGATCATGTTCCAAAGCACATAGGTGATTATTTGTAATTGTTGGGAAGCTCAAGGGGCCTACTATATGCTCCATAACTTGTTCTTGGCTAGTGTGAAGCAGGATTTTGCAACACCAATTCATCTCTAGAATCTATCCACCATCGCCTCCAATAGTGGTATCAGAGCAACAACAAGCAAAATGGGAGATGGATTTCCATGATTCATTGATGAATTGGACAAGTGAAACTATCTAGCATGGTCCCTAAGGATGCAAGCCTATCTCCAAGAAGAAGCTTATGTGGATACATCTCTAGAGATGAGAAGATGCCAATATTTAGAAGCAATCATCAATCTACAAGAGAAGAGCAAGAAAGGCTAATTTTTATGGTGTGCAAAGGATGCTCTAGCCAGGTCTTCTTTACTTAACTCAATATCTGATTTCTTATTACTTCACATTAAGAATTGTAGGACCTCCCAAGAGACGTGGGAGGTACTTTCTTCATATTCCTCATCAAATACAAGGGCTAGGAAGAACCACCTTTGGATGGAGTTCACAACCTTGACGAAGCAACCAAAGCAAAATGTATTTGACTATGTAACCAAGATGAAGGATGCATGTGACCAACTTGGGAGCATTGGAGAAGATATAGAAGAGGAGCAGATAGTAACAAAAATCATAAATGGCACTATGTTTCATTCATAGATGCCTTGTCTCAGGATCAAGGTACTATGTTTCATTCATAGATGCCTATAGTAGATGGACAGTTCTTTATTTCATGAAGCATAAAGATGAATTCTTCACTTGTTTCAAGAAGTATTTGGCATTGGTTGAGAAGCAAACACTTAGAAGCTTGAAAAAGATCACATGTGATGGAGGTGGTGAGTATTTCTCACATGAATTTGACTCATTCTTATAGGACAAAGGTATAAAGAGAGAAATCACAACAAGATACACTCCTGAGCATAATGGAATGGTAGAGAGGAGGAATAGAATAATAGTAGAGGTTGCAAGATAAATGTTGAATGAAAAGAAACTTCCAAATTACGTATAAGCAGAGGCTATTTCCATAGCCACATACCTAATTAATAGGCTTCCACCCAAGTCCTTGGATGGAATGACACCTTATGAAGCATGAGGTTTTCAATCGTGATCTATATTCATTTAAAGTCGATTATATTGCTTCATTCTCTACTTCTTTGTCAGCACTCCATTAGAGATGCATTTTCACAGAGTTGATTCTCAATGTGTACTTAATCATTTTCCATGATTAAAAGCTTGATAGAATCATCATACTGTGTAGTATATGTGTAAAATATTTCATAAGCATTTCACTTGTGAATCTCGAGATATTACCATTTTATTGTTCACGGGTCTAAGTACTGCTACAGCCTATGAAAATTAGGATGGTGCTACAACTTGTTAAATACTTTTCTCCTTATGTGGTCCATCATCGTTTATGAGATCACTCATGATTGTTAGCTTGCTAAGTTAGTAAGAGTTCCCCAAAAGGAATTAAGTTAAAAGTGTTGGAGTTAGACATTTTCGGAAGCACGCGAACAGCACAAGGAAGAAGAAGCTTGGAGCACAACACACAATACTGAATGTATTACTAGATAATGTACAAAGATAAATAGCCCATTAGGGCAATAGGCATATATACAAGCTAGGGGAAAAAAACCTCCTAAAGAGGGAAAAAAGTGCCCCGATGATCCTAGTGTGTTCACACATATCACTACCTAAATATATCAACAAATCCCCCCCTGGGAGTGATGCGGTGAACAAGGAGCTGGCACTCATGTATAAGGAAGTTCCAAGCTATGTGGAAATCACTCCACAAAAGGAAGTAAGCCCAAAGCTTTGCGGAAAGCTTCAAACTTCTCCCTAGGCAGAGCCTTCATGAAAAGGTCTCCAATGTTCTCCTGCGTGGGCACATATGCCAAGCTGATCTCCCCAATAGAGAACCTCTCCCTGTCATAGTGATAATGCACCTCAATGTGCTTAGTGCGAGCATGGAACATAGGGTCTCTCGCAACTGCCAATGCGCTCTGACTGTTAGTGAAGATGGTGGTGGTAGAAGTCTGACCAACACCCAAATCAGCCATAAGGTGTCTGAGCCACACACACCCAACAATCACTGTGAAAGCTGCCCTATACTCACCCTCACAACTGGAAGTGGCCACAATAGGCTCCTTCTTGCTCAACCAAGATATACATGTCCTATCAAGCATGAAGCAAAATCCACTAGTGGACACATGAGTGTCATAGCAACCAGCCCAATCAGAGTCAGAAAAAGCATGCAAATCTGGCGGTAGTGATCCCCCCTTGGGATAAAACAACCCAAGTAGCCGAGTACCACTCAAACAACGAAAGATGCGCTTAACTGCCTGGCAATGCTTGACTCCTGGCCAATGCATAAACTTGCTCATCTGTGCGACAAAAAACCGAATATCTGGCCGAGTAATGCATAAGTAAATCAAGCATCTAACAGTCTGCTGATAGAGAACAACATCAAATGCATCTCCAACATCATGAAGACTCAATCGTAAACGTGTCTCCATAGGAGTGGCAATAGGCTTACAGTCTTCAAGGCCAAAATGCTACAATAGTGTGTCAATATATTTTGTTTGACACAAAGCCATTCCACCGTCAACTTGCATAAACTGAATACCCAAATAGTGATGCAAATGCCCCAAATCAGACATCTCAAAGGAGGCATGCAAATCAGCCTTAAAATCTGCAATATGCTTCTCAATAGGACCAGTGAGCAGCATGTCATCAACATAGAAAACAATGATTAGAACCAAATCATTAGCACGCTTAACATATAAGGTGCTTTCAGTTGGACTGTTCTCAAAACCATGTGCAATCAAATAGGCATGTATCTTCTCATACCAAGCACGTGGTGCTTGCTTGAAACCATATAATGCCTTCTTTAACCTGCACACCTAGTTTTCATGCCCTTTCTGCACAAAGCCAGGGGGCTGAAAAACATACACTTCTTCATGCAAGTCACCATTCAGAAATGCAATTTTAATGTCCAACTGATGTACATTCCAACCATGATGGGCTGCAAGTGCACAAATGCTCCAAACAGTAGTCATACGGCATGTAGGTGCAAAGGTCTCAACAAAATCAATGCCTCTTTCCTGTGCACAACCCTTTGCAACAAGCCTAGCCTTATACCTGTCAAGTATACCATCAGGTTTATGCTTCAGCTTGTATACCCACTTAGTGCCAATGGCCTTCTTGCCAGGAGGCAAGTCACATAAAAAGACCAAGTACCATTCTTCATTATTGCATCATATTCAGATTGCATAACAGCCATCCAATTTTCTGAATTTTGTGCTTCATCAAACAAAACAGGCTCATTCTCATCACAGAGACTAGATGCAGTCATAGCATAGCAATCTGATACAACAGAGGCACTATGAGAGCCTAAACGAGTACAATATGACAAAGGTGCATCTAATTTGCTATCACACAAAGTCTGCACTAGTCATTTGACATAGTTTTTGCCTGCTCAATATCAGCTCTCTCATCAACTAGTGCATCATGTAAATCTGCATCAGAAATGGAATGATATGCATCATCACATGAAACCTGCAAAGGTTGAGAAGTTGCCTCATTGGGACCAACACTAGACTGTCCACCAAAAGAGGCAACAAAGTATCATACATGTCTTCGGAGCTAACATATGTCTCCTTAGTACATGAAAGCAATCGCTGAATAGCATCTTCCACAAAAACAACATCATGGCTAACCAGAATGCATTTAGTCTATGGATGATACAGACGATAGCCTTTACTTTCAGAATTGTATCTAACAAAAATACATTTTACTGCTTTATCATCCAACTTTCTATGATGTTGTTCACGCACTAATGCATATGCCAAAGAACCAAAAACTTACAGATGAGCAACAGATGGCTTGCAATCATGCCAAGCCTCATATGGAGTGATAGACTGCAGCACTTTAGTGGGACACCTGTTCAGTACATATGCTGCACACATGACAACCTCAAGCCAGAAACTATGTGGTAAAGCCTTACTCTTGACCATACACCTCGCCATCTCCATGAGTGACCTGTTCTTTCATTCAGCAACTCCATTCTATTGAGGTGTATACGGCACTGTACACTGGTGTTTTTATCCCACGTTCAGCCAGAAATGCATTAAAATCAGAAGACATATATTCCCCCCCTCGATCAGAATGGAGGGTGCCCATTTTACATGCTGACAGATTTTCAACCAAAACCAAAAATTGATTGAAGCACATGAACACTTCGGACTTTGCCTTCAATGGATATACCCATGCATGCCTAGAAAAATAATTGATGAAAGTCATGAAGTAAAGATAATTCCCAAAAGAAGGTGTCTGCATAGGACCACAGACATCACTATGTACAAGCTGCAATTTCTGAGTAGCCCGAATTGAACCATCTTTTGGAAAGGACGAATGCTGCATTTTGCCCAAAATACAGCCTTCACAAACATGTTTTCCAGGTGCCTCAAGTTTGGGCAAAGAGGACACCATTTCAGATTTTTGCAGGCGTAGCAAACTAGCAAAATTCACATGAACAAGGCGTGCATGCCAAAGCTTTGCATCTGACATAGCCTGAGAATCATTTACTACACATGCCAAATCATTTAGAGATCTTTCATAGTCTATGAGCTTATACAGCCCACGACATAAAATGCCAGAAGCAATAATCACATCGCCATTTGACAGATCATGAACCGTACACCTGTCATCAACAAATTTCACAACCAAGCCAATCTTGGCTAATGCAGAAACTGATAACAGGTTCTTCTTGATCCCTTGCACAAATAAAGCATCTAACAAAGTGAAAGAACTACCATCAGTAGTATTTAGAATGATCTTACCAACTCCCATAACATGATAAGAGGAGTTGTTGGCACATGTAACAATATTCCCTGTAGGGGCAGGCTCGAGTGAAGAGAAGAAAGTGCGCTGCGCGGTAATATGTTTGGTTGCACCACGGTCAAAATTCCAAACATCTGAGTCTACTCCAGACATGCACTGCTCATGAGAAGATGGGTCAAAACTATAGACAATAGTAAACGCATGTTAGGTCACCGGAATGGATTGTATTTTCATTTGTCATATATCGCATGCACTGAAAAAGCATAGTGAATAATTGTAAATTTTTATTTATTAATGAAAGGGCATTACGGTGTTCTTCGACGAGAGACGAAATCACCAAACTATCTGTCTGGGCGACCGTGCTGAGACGCTGTGTTGCAGATTTGCGGATATCTTGAGTATTGTTATTTGTAGTGATTCATTATTAACACAGTACATTGTCTTAACATTAATAAGTTTGTGCGACATTGTGATTGTTAATTCACGCCCTAATGTACTACGTAGCGCTAAGTTGTTGCCCTGAAGGATAATTACTCCTTAGTCAAATGTTAACACTGGTGCCGTCTGTGGGAAGATGGAAATAGATTGGGAATAATCAGTAAGGGAAGAGCAGTATGCAAGGCAAGCAGTGGAGAATAGTAACCGCTAGTTGAAGAAGTGATATATGTTGGTTACTCGTTCCGGCGAGTCCTATCCAAAGTATAGGAGAGATCAACATCCCTGGGCAGTTCCAAATTTATTAGGGACACCCCCAGGTGGTAGAAGTGTAGGCCAATTAAGTCCAGTTGCAGAAGTATCGGAGCCAATCAGTAGTGATTTCGGTGCTAGTTCGGTGACACATGATGAGATTCCGGTGAATTCCGGTGTGAATCCGGTACTTTTTCGAGAGGATACAGTGACTTCTGGGTGTACAAAGACGTAGTGCGGAGTTAGTCCGACACTATCTGGTCAGAATTTGATCATTTTTGGTGATAAAGTTGTGTTACAGAGTGAGATCGTTTCCGATGAAAGGGTAACCTGGTTCGATGAAAGTTCAACAAGTTCCGGTGGAAGTTCGGTACCATTTGGTGGGAATTTGAAGTTTTTCGGTGATAGTGCGGTGTTACCTGGTGGACTCCTCTTACATTCACCACTTTTCGATACCAACCTACCTAATTTCAACACCAAAGCTGAGGAGATTCAAGGACATTTTTGAACCGGAAGGGGAGCAAGCTGATAATACAGATTCTGAAGGACAAGAGACACCCCCTCAACATACAGATAACAACAATACTACCCACAATAGCACCATGAGTGGTTCATAGTCACAGCAGCAAACACCCCCACAACCGCAACCGTAGTTTTAGCAGCAGCCACAACTAATCATTCGACCTCGACCGGTTCCGACCGGGGTGACATATACAAAATTCGATGGATTTTTAGGGGATGACCCCGACGCACATGTTCGCACATTCGAGATAAGTTATACAGTGTTGAATCATCCACCGGATCCGACGTACAAGGCCATTGTATTTCAGGCCACATTGGTTAATGAAGCAGCAAGGTGGTTGACTGAATATGATATTAACCATTTTGGTAATTATGATGATGTGAGAGATGCGTTATTACAGAGGTTTCGTTTGAAGAAGAACCCAAAATGAGATTAAAAGCGACTTCTCAGAAGTGCTTTTAACACTGGTGTCGTCTGTGGGAAAACAATTGACAGAAACCATACCAGAGTGTTCAAGAGTATGCGACATTGTTCAGAACTCATTTGCGGCAGCTGCCTCCGGCACATGCCAACCTGCCAGATGATGTCATAACACAATGTTTTATTAACGGATGGAATCCCCAGTTAAAAGAAATTATGATCATTCGTTGTGTGGGCAGAATGACATTGGACGTTGTAATTGCAATGGCTTTACAGTTGGAGCACAAAGTTGGAGGAAGTGAGTATCTTCATGCCTCAAAGAGGATCTTTATCCTAGGAAGTGCACTGACTTCATGCCATTCATAGATCTATGGATGGGGCTCCATTGTAGAGGGGGTGCATCTCGATGAGAGTAGTCCTTGAGATTGACCTTAGTGGTCACTCCTAAATGTTGCAAGTACATGGAATTGGTTCCCCAATCTTGAATTATTTACAATTCTCTCATGAATGGTCTACCTAAGATCATCTCATATGCATGGTTTTTTTCCAAACTCACATATGGCAAAAGTATGCTGAAACTCTACACCACAAGTGGTAAGAGTTATTCCTTCCAACAATCCTAGAGGTTTCTCGATGTGGTGATCTACCATTTGCAACTTCATTCTCATCCATTTGAGTGTTGGTTTGCCCCAATGTTTCCATAAGGAGGTGGTAGCAATGACAACACCTACACCTGAGTCCAAAATAGCTTTTGTTGTGTAACCTATATAGGTGATACAAAGATAAGTTTGTCCTTCCTCTCATTCACTCATTTCGCCTATCTTATCCAAGCATATCTCATGTACTGTCTTATGTGATTGTTCTTGGGAATGCTATTTTAATTTTGAGTAGCTCCTCCATAGTGAGATGACATTCACTTTGGTGTGCTTCACTACCCCCATGTTTCTAGGTATAACTGATGTTTCATTTCTTACCATGATCATGGGTGCTCTCATATGGATAGACTTAGACTCCCAAGGGCCTATGAAATGAGGCAATTCTTGCAAGGAATTAAACTCAAAGTCTAACCATTCACCCGATTGGGAATCCTCTTGTTCTTCATATATAGAATGAATGTCATGTGGAAACTAATCATGAAGATCATCTACTAACTCAATTGGAGGTGGATTTGTAGTCTCCTTGGCCCAGTTTTCCTCTTCAATCTCTTGAAGGAATTCTTATGAGTGTTGATGCACCAAGGAAGGGATTCTAAAATCAGTAAAGTTAGGAGCATAAGCATCCTTAGGGTGGAGGCTTATCCCTTCACTTCTAGGATTACTCACGTGCAATGTGGCTAGTTTCCTTGATTTCGCTATTATTTTCTCTCCTCTCTCTAGCAATCCATCAAAGTGCAATTGTGCTTTGGCTGAGTTAATGCCATTGAAATGAAAACTGGCCTCAAACATGGTTTGTGCTAATTCTACCATTTTTTCACATAGCTTAGTTCTTCAATCTTTAAGTAAGCTCTAAGGTAACATTTTTCATGTTCTATCACATTTGACCCTTCTTGGATTCTTGCCTAATATGCTTTAAGCATATTAGGATCTGCTAAGAATGATCCTACTCTAGGTGGTGATGGGTTTATATGAGGGTGATTTGATGGTGATAATGGTGGTGGTGTTGTGTGAGAGTGTGTCTGAGATGCAATTCCTTTAAGTTTAGCTTTAGTCTCTCTTAAGATTTCTTCTAGTTCTCTCATCTTCTTTGTCCATTGTCTTTTCATTCATTTGCGGCTATCTTTCCATGCCCTAGTTCTCTTTTTAGTTGTGTTCTCAGTCTTGTTGTTGTCTAGGCTTTTCTCTTCAACTCTACCTTGGTTTTTTTGTAGTGCTCGAGCTCTAATTACCACTTGCACTAGGGTTGTAGTAATTGTATTACCACTAGAGTCTACCTCTAGAACAATAACATTGATCAGCATGTTTTTCAATGTATTTTGTTGAATTCTTTGGGAAATCCCTTAGAAGATGCTCTTTATCACAATCAGGACAAAATCCTTGAATGGTTATTGCTTGTGGTTGTGGTGGTATCGAGATTGGAAAATCTCTAATGAAGTGATCTTCATGGCACTTATAACATGGTCCTTGGGGTCCTTGGGGTCTCATTTGTCTTGGTTGCAGCCTAGGGTTAGGGTTGGTGTACATTACATTCGAATATTATTGCTCCAAACTAGGTTCACTGGGGTTTTCATGAGAATAGATCTCGTTTCGCTCTGGTGAATCCATGTAGTAAGCTAGTGGACTATCCACATGCGTTGAGTTGAAGCTATGAGCATTTGGATCACTTTTGGAAATCAAGGGAGGTGTTGGTACTAAGGCTCTACTCAAGTTTTCTTTTGTTGATGCATATTTTACTAGGATCACATTAGCTTTAGGAGGAGGTTGTTGACCCAGCACTGGTTGAGGTCTTTGCTAAGATTGATATTATGGCTGGTAAGGTTGTTGTGGCCTAAATTATTGCTAAGGTTGTGACTGATTTTTATATCTTCCCCATTCTTGATATGGTTGTGGACAGTTTTGCCTAACCACCTGTTTATTGTAAGGGCCATCCTACATAGTGTGGTTTTTGTATCTGCAATCAATGGTGCAATATTGGATATTAGGGTTTCCTTGGGGTTGAGTGATAGTTGGACAAAAATTAGCCATGTGATCTCCTCCAGAGTTGTAACATATTTCAAAAAGACCAACCTAGTGCATGTTTATGCGACACTCCTAATTTCTATGCTACATTCTTTTCTAACTCCTCTATTGAAGTGGATGGTTTAGAAGTGAAGCTTGTAGCACTATCTAAATCTTTATAGATCTTAGAAAACTCTAACTCTTCCCCTAGATTGTCCTCAATATCAATTCACATGCGAATACACTGCTCTATGGTTCGAGGCTCTTTTAGACACACATAAGATCTCAATTTGGCACTTAGCAACCAATCCAAAAACAATGCCATGTTTTTGGTTGTTGTGGGTACTGGAATAGGGCATCTCTCTATATATTGTCTAAATCTTCTTCTTGCTAGTCTAATCATCTCTTGGATGTTTGTTTGAAGCTATGGATCAGAGATGATGCATTATGTCTAATACCACTAACCATGTCAAGACTATGTTTTTCAAGGTTAGGCCAAAGGAATTAAATTGAGTGAACAAGTCATCAACTTGTTCAATGCGTAGTACTTGTCTAAACTTTGCTACATGATTGTATGGATCTTTATTGCCTTAATGGATTTCACCAATTGGATAGGCCTTAAGATTCTAGGATGTTCTCTAAGCCTCGGCAAGAGAAACTCATCCATGCCTCTTTGATGTCTCGGATTTTTGTGCCTCTCGTGATCTCTTCTTCTTGCATATAATCCTGATTGTTCTTTTGTCGACGGGGTTTGCCAAGCTCACCTTAGGTCTTTCTCTAATTCGTTCCTTACGGGTACCATGGATGTGAGATGATCCCCATCCTTATTGACCATAAGATACATTCAATCTTGGTGGGGGGAAAACTAATTCTCCCTTCCACGTGTAAGTGTGCCTACCATGCTCCATTATCAAGAACATCCTTTTCGATGAGTTATTTAGATAGACAACTATGCCTTGTATCTCAAGATCTTTGAACTCATATATGGTGACTTGGCCTACTTCACTAAGTTCATCTAGCTTGAGTCTCCAAAAGGCTTCATCTGTTTCTCTATTCAAGAATAACTCTATTCTTTTGTTGTCTTGGGGAATCCACTTGGGGGTAATCACTCTAGTCAAGACAGATTTGCCTCGAGGAGTCTTGATTTCTCATCCTAGGTTTCCTTGCTCTAGGTCTCCTATCTCATTTTTTGGGATTATGTTTAGAATCACATCTATCCTCTCTGGTAAGCTCGTAACCACATACACGCTTCCTTGCTTATCAATGTATGAACACTCTTCAAACTTGAACATAGGGTGTTCAAGTCCAAAGGGTTGATCTGGGTTTTTAATTTGGACCATTGAGCTTTGCAAGCCATCCTCATAGATGTGAGGACCTAATCACATGGTCCTAATATATTCCTACTCTATCTTGTAGGGACCTTCTGGCGTTTGTAGATAGGCTGTGTCTAATCTTCCTATGGTTCATTCCATGCTAAATGACATTTTTGAATCACTCATTTCCAAACTTAGCACGTAGGGATAATCATTGAGTTGTTGGGATCATGAACTAGCAATATGATTTTTGAGACTAGCTTTAGAGGATCTGACGCTTTGCTTGTCCCGGCCTAAGTATCTACCTGACCTTAGGTTCATAAGCCTTGTTTATTAATTCCAATTTTTCCAAGCACAACCATGTTGCAATGTTATTTTGTAACAATTACTTGTTCTCTTATAATTTATTTGGTGTAATCTTGTTTGAAAAATATCGTCCTTAGGAATACTTGAGTTTTTTTGAGCTTTGGGATGTGATCGATCCACTTAAGTCCTTTTCCTTTAGGGTTTGCCAAAACAATATTCTAGCTTACACTTGAACTTGAGTAATAAGGGTTTCTTGCACTTGTATCATTCCTAACATAATCCTAATTAATCAATGCCACTTCTCCTACTTAGCCTAAGCTAATGAATTGATTGAGGGGGTTTAGTGTTCTTTGAATCTCTAGTTTCTTGCTTGATGAGTGCTCCAATGCCCAAGAAGTAAGCTCCCCAAGCACTATTCAAAGATTCACAAGCCTTTTCCTTGCCAAGGGGTTCCAAAACACTCCAAAAGCTTGCCCAAATCACAAAAAGTTAGCTTCAAATATGAAAAAATAAAAAACCCTAGTTTCAATCGACAAAATGTCAATCTCAATGGTCAAGGTTGTCAACCATGATGGACAGGGTTATCAATCGTGATGGATAGGGTTGTCCATCATGGCTTGTTTGACATGTTGGACAGATCGGTGGGGATTTGTTTGTCATCTATTAGGTGATGGAGGGGTATTAATCTCGATGAATATGTGTCAATCGTGATGGATGAACATGGTGATAGATATTGTCAATCCTAGCCTATCAATTGTGATGGACTAAATTGTTTGTAAAACATTGTCAATCATGCGAGGTTTTTTTTCATGATGGATAGATTGTCCATCACCTGTTTTCCATTATCTATCACATGATGGATATGTGTCTATAATGATGGACAGAGGTTTCTATCGTGATTGATAGAAAGAATGCTTCTTTTCAAGAAAATTGTAGGTCTATGTGATGTGCAAGGTGCCTAACTATAGTGCTGCACTTATTTTCATGAAACAAACACTTTTTTGTCTCTCACGATTCATAGAGGGCTATGCCTTGCATCCAATGTAAAGAATCTTTGTACTTGCTAGAGTTTTTGTAGCTCCTTTGGATGTTGGTACCTACAAGGAAGCTCAAGAAACACACAAAAACAATACAAACAATCTCTCTCTCTCTCTCTCTCTCTCTCTCTCCCCCTCTCTTTCTATCCCTCTCTCTCTCTCTCACAAGTGAAATGAGGGAAGGTGAGGTAGAGATGAGTTTTGGAGTTAGACATCTATGGAAGCACATGAACAACACAATGAAGAAGAAGAATCTTGGACCACAACACACAATACTGAATGTATTACCACTAGAATGTACAAAGATAAGTATTTCATTAGGGCTATAGGCGTATATACAAGCCGTGGGAAAAAACCTCCTAAAGAGGGAAAAAAGTGCCGTATTGATCCTAGTGTGTTCACACACATCACTACCTAAATATATCAACAAATCCCCCCTGGGAGTGATGCAATGAACAAGGATCTGGCACTCATGTATAAGGAAGTGCCAAGCTATGTGGAATCAATCCACAAAAGGAAGTAAGCTCAAAGCTTTGCGGAAAGCTTCAAACTTCTCCCTAAGTAGAGCCTTTATGAAAAGGTTTGCAATGTTCTTCTCCGTGGGCACATATGCCAAGTTCATCTCTCCAGCAGAGAACCTCTCCCTGAAATAATGACAATGCACCTCAACGTGCTTCGTGCGAGCATGGAACACACGGTTCCTCACAACTGCCAATGCGCTTTGACCATTACTGAAGATGGTGGTGGTAGAAGGCTGAGCACACACACTCAACAGTTTCTATGAAAGTTGCCCTATACTCAACCTCACAATTGGAAGTGGCCATTGTAGACTGCTTCTTGCTCAGCCAAGATATGCATGAGCTACCAAGCATGAAGCAAAAACCACTAGTGGACACATGAGTGTCATAGCAACCAGCCTAGTCAGAGTGAGAAAAAGCATGTAAATCTAGAGGTAGTGATCCCCCCTTGGGATAAAACAATCCAAGTAATTGGGTACCACTCAAGTAGTGAAACATGCACATAACTACCTGTTGACGCTTGACTCCTAGGCAATGCATAAACCTGCTCATTTAGGAGATAGCAAACTGAATATATGGCCGAGTAATGCATAAGTAAATCAAGCATCCAACAGCCTGCAGATAGAAAACAACATCAAATGCATCCCTAGCATCATGAAGACTCAATCCTAAACATGTCTCCATAGGAGTGGCAATAGGTTTACAATCTTCAAGGTCAAAGTGCTACAATAATGTGTCAATATATCTCATTTGACACAAAACCATTCCACCATCAAGGTGCATAAATTGAATGCCCAAATAATGACACAAATGCCCCAATTCAGACATCTCAAATGTGGCATGCAAATCGGCCTTAAAATAAGCAATATGCTTCTCATGAGGACCAGTGAGTAGCATGTCATCAAGATACACAAGAATGATCATAAGTACATCATTAGCACGCTTAACATATAAGGTGCTTTCAGTAGGACTATTCTCAAAACCATGTGCAATCAGATAGGCATGCATCTTTTCATACCAAGCACGTGGTGCTTGCTTTAAACCATATAATGCCTTCTTTAACTTGCACACCTGGTTTTCATTCCCTTTGTGTTCAAAACCAGAAGGCTGAAAAACATACACTTCTTCATCCAAGTCACCATTCAGAAATGTTGTTTAATGTCCAACTGATGTGCATTCCAACCATGATGAGCTACAAGTGCACAGATGCTATGAACAGTAGTCATTCAACATGTAGGTGCAAATTCTTCATCAAAATAAATGCCTCTTTCCTACGCATAATTCTTTGCAACAAGCCTAGCCTCATAATCCTTTGCAACAAGCCTAGACTTATACCTGTCAACTATTCCATTAAGTCTACACTTGAGCTTGTATGCCCACTTCGTGTCGATGGCCTTCTTGCCAGGAGGCAAGTCACATAAAAGGCCAGGTACCATTTTTCATGAAAGCATCATGTTCAGATTGCATTGCAGCCATCCAATGTTTAGAATTTTGTGCTTCATCAAAGGAAATAGGCTCAGTCTCATCATAGAGACTAGAGGCAGCCATAACATAACAATCTGAAGAAAAAGAGGCACTAGGAGAGCCTGAACCAGTGTGGTATGAAAACATCTAATTGGCTATCATGCAAAGTCTGGAGAAGCCATTTTGGCCTAGTTTTGCCTCCTCAATATTAGCTCTCTCATCAATAAGTTCATCATGTAAATCTCCATCATAAATGGAATGATTTGCATCATCATATGAAACATGCAAAGGCTGAGAAGTTGCCTCATTAGGTCCAACACTAGATTGTCCACCGGTAAAAAGAGGCAGCAAAGTGTCATACATGTCTTTGGAGCTAATAGATGTCTCCTTCGTACATGAAAGTAAAGGCTGAATAGCATCTTCCACAGATACAACATCACGGCTAACCAAAATGCGTTTAGTCTATGGATGATACAGATGATAGCCTTTGCTTTTAGAACTATACCCAACAAAAATACATTTTACTACTTTATCATCGAATTTCCTCCGATGTTGTTCATGCACTAATGCATATGCTAGACAACAAAAAACAAGCAGATGAGGAACAGATGGCTTGCGACTATGTGAAGCCTCATGTGGAGTGATAGAATATAAGGCTTTAGTGGGACACCTTTTAAGTACATATGTTGCACACATGACAGCCTCAAGCTAGAAACTATGTGGTAAAGCTTGACTCTTGACCATACACCTCGCCATCTCCATGAGTGACATGTTCTTCCATTCAGCAACTCCATTTTGTTGAGGTGTGTATGGCACTGTACACTGATGTTTTATCCCACGTTCAACCAAAAATGCATTAAAGGCAGAAGACATATATTCTCCCCCTCGATCAGAATGGAGGGTGCCCATTTTACACGTTGACATATTTTCAGCCAAAACCAAAAACTTTTTGAAGCACATAAACACTTTAGACTTTGCTTTCAATGGATATACCCATGCAAGCCTGGAAAAAAGACCAATGAAAGTCATGAAGTAAAGATAGTTTCCAAAAGAGGGTGTCTACATAGGACCACAGACATCACTATGAACAAGCTACAATTTCTTAATAGCTCGAGTTGAATCATCTTTTGGAAAGGAGGAATGCTGCATTTTGCCCAAAATAAAGCCTTCATAAACATGTTTTCCAGGTGCCTCAAGTTTGGGCAAAGAGGACACCATTTCAAATTTCTATAGGCATAGCAAACTAGCAATATTTAGATGACCAAATTGTGCATGCCAAAGCTTTGCATCTGACATAGCCTGAGAATCATGTACTACACATGCTGAATCATTCATAGATTTTTCATAGTCTATGAGCTTATATAGCCCATGACATAAAATGCCAGAATCAATAATCATGTTTCCATTTGATAAATCATGAACTGTACATCTGTCATCATCTTTATCGTCCTTTGAATGTGCTACATTTGCAGATTTTTGCTTACTAGTGAATAAGCTCCATTTACCTTTGCCCTTCTAACTAGCAAAGAAAGTTTGATCTACACCACACATAATGGAGTTGTTCTACCTAGATTGATCTTCCTGCAATAGAACATAGACTAACCTGTCAAATGACAAGGGATTTGGGTTGTCTTTCATCATCAAACAAAGAGTAGAAGCAAAACTCTGATATGAATCAGGAAGACCATTCAGAACGGTCTGCACAAGTGAGCTATCTAGTATAACTTCATCAGCAGAAATCAATTGTTCCTTCACGTCTTTGACCTTTGTTAGAACATTTTCCATAGAATCACCTTCATTCATATGCTCACTTTCCAACTATTTTCAGAGGTAAGCAACACGAGCCTCATTCCGAGCCTAGTACAATGTGGCAATTGTTTCCCAAACATCCTTTGTTATTCTGCAAGAGCGAATGTGAGGAATAATGGCATGTCTGATAGACAAGGCTATCAATGCAAGTGCTTGAGCATCTCTACCATCCCAACAAATTTTCTCTATAGTAGGTAAAGCAAAAATCGTAGCATGAATAGGAATTCGAAGAATATCAGCATCTTCAACATCATATGCATCAGGTTCAATACTTATATTTGCACGTGTAACAAGACGTTTTTCAACACCCTACACAATGTTCCATAGTCCTTTTGTAACGAATACATCTCGTGTCATATAAGCCCACAATGGGTAATTCGTACCGTCCAGCTTATCCTCAATAGCCAACATACAAAATACATCATTGCTTTCAATCATGGCCACTAACTAAAATACCTTGATGCAAAAAAATGACTATGTTTGAAAAAGTTGAATAGAACTACCCTAACGAGTTCTGCTAGACTGTAGGAGACTTCAAGATGCTTATATTAACGAACCAAAACGTGTATAGATCTTTGGCACAAAAAGACAAGATAGCCTACACAAATGCTGCAATAGTGCGTTCGGAGGTAGAAACAAGCTCAGATCGCGATTTCAGCACCACAAAGCGAAGCAATTTTGATCTCCTAATCACCTTGAGTATGCTCACCAAATTTCAGGTGATTTTGAGACTATGATGAGAGGGGTGTTGAGGATGCCCTAGATGAAGGGGCGACCTACTCTGATACTGATTGTTGGAGTTAGATGTCTATGGAAGCACACGAACATTGCAAGGAAGAAGAAGAAACTTGGAGCACAACACACAATACTAAATGTATTACCACTAGAATGTACAAAGATAGGTAACCCATTAGGGCTATATCTATATATACAAGCCAGGGGAAAAAAACCCTAAAGAGGGAAAAAAGTGCCCCGATGGTCCTAGTATGTTCACATACATCACTATCTAAAGATATCAACATGGGGATATGGTCAAAAACTAAAAATTCAGCGAAGAAGGAGATGGAGGTGGGACATGGTGAGGAAGGTGATGATGATATAAAAAGTTAGAAAAGTAAAGAAACTACCTACTTACTTACCATTTTAACATCAAATCTCTATGTGTTACCATCGCATGCTTGTCCTCAAAGGTCGCTCCCTGGCAACAATGCCAAATTTGCTGTCACTCTAGCATAATCAACATGAGGAGATCAACCTCAAAATTATCAATTCGGAAGATGTAAGAGTGGTATGATGACCATGAGCAAGTGAGAGTACAAGTGTGTGAGTGAGAAGCACACTAACGTACACAAATACACACAAACGCACACAAGACAAGACAAAGTGATGGACCATTAGGAAAAACAAGTTTACAATGTGCTCTAGTTACTTCAATTCCCCAAAAATCCAATCTCAAAAATGAGTTCTCTAGATCTTTTTATAGTTTTCCATTAGCTTTGGCTCCGTCCAGACCGAATGTCTGATCTGGTTAAAAAATAGGTTCCTATCCCCATTTTGAGGCTCAAATGAGCTCAGTAAAATATGAAATTTGATACATAGGTACTCCTAGTACTCCTCAAGCTTGAGGACTCCTTGTCTTGAAAAACATTTAGTTCGGTTATCAAATGGAATTTACAATTATGTGTAGTGACTAAAATCATTTTTCTACAGGAATTAGAGATTTTGGAAATTCGTTAGACCTAGCTGCTGGATCTTCTTTGACTCCTTTATCTACTTGGTTCTACTTTGCCTTCACTCTATCTCGACTCTCTTTGACTAGTCTATCTCATGCTCCCTTGTCTGGTCACACTGCTTTGACCTCCTTGGCTATTGCCAACACCATACAAGAACAAAACATATAGATGTTCATTATCACTTCATCAGCAAGAAGCTCTTTGCAAAGGAAATTGTTGTTTCTTTTGTTCCAGTAGAGAAGCAAGTAGCAGATATGATGAATAAAGCTCTTGCTGGAGTTAAATTTTGTAGGTTCAAGTCAATAGCAGGTATTCAAATCGCCAAGGAATGAAGACTCTAGCATGATTTATCTTGAGAGGGAGTTATTAGGACATCAAGCCTTCACCATGCTTGAGAAGGATTTGTTCTAGGCATAAATTCACTCATTGAAGTGAGCCATAGTGTTTGGATATTCCTTCAGAATCTCTATGGTTGTAAAGATTTATGATCACTTATGATATCCTATGAGATTTCTTTATTCTTGTTGAAGAGTAAATATGGGAAACTCAAGAAACCATGAATGTTTTCGTTGGTGATCATCCAATTACAAAATCAAGTTTGAATCTTGGTTCTCTAGGTTTATAGATTGTAGGAAAAGATATTTTGTACCACAACAACCAATCTTGCAAGCTATTTTCGAATTCAAACTCATAGGATTCATGGAGCTTGCAAAGAGTCCATATATGCATAAGGAGTTGTATAATAGATAATAGGAATATACAACTATGTTTCCATTATCATCTTACTTGTTGCTAATTTTTTGCATCATCTTCTCCACGATGCATCATTTGGAATCTTATAAGGTGTATTAGAGTTTCCAATATCAAAGAGGTAGGTCTTGTGCTGATTAGCTAGATCAAAATTTACCACTTTGATCATTATTTCTCTACTATTCAAGCTTTTTCACGTACTCAAAAAATCAGCAATGTAAGCTAGAGCTCCTTCTTCTTCTTCTTCTTTGTCTTGCTCTTGTTGCTCTTGTTACTTTGTATGAGTACTTTGTTGTTTGCTCTCTCTAACGATCTATTTCTCTATGTCAAATTTTGTGTCTGCCTCTAGGTCTACCTCCTAGAGAAGTTGCTCAAAGTCAATATTGACTAATTCATCTAATCCTATAGGTACTTGGAACTCAAAATTGCAGGGAGTGGTGGGACCACATGTTGTGTAGTGGGCATGCACTAGTGCTACCTCATGGGAGTCTGATTTTGAAAGGTTGCACTATACATTACCCTACTAGTGAAATATATGCGGTTAGAGTTGCACCTTATGGTTGTGTGCATGTTATTGTTCCTCTCATGCTCTTCGATGGGGGTATAAATGCCTTTTGAATCCTGAATTTCTAAATCCTATTCCAAGTTCAAGCTCTCTAAAGTGGTATATCATAAAACAATCATTTATAAATGATGCAAGTAATGGCACAACTCTTGTTCAATATGGGTTTGTTGGCCCATTGGGTACGGGCTACAAGGGTTTCTCAATTATCCAAATGGAGAGGTTGATGTCGTATTGGAGGTTTTTTCCATGTAAAGACTAAACTATATGTGCTTGTGTGGTTGTGTAAAGCAATCATGACCCAGGAAAGCAAAATGTTGTATGCATATCGGAAGGGGTACTAAGATGTTGGGGGTTGTCGCCCCATATCTTTGAGCTTTGTTATGTTGTTTTTCTTCATATTATCTAGAACTAATGTCTCTCTCCTTGAAGGCACATGCATATCGTGTATGTTAAGGGCTTCTCTTACTAAGTTCAAGGTAAGCTTAAACTTTTTCATCTCCTTTTTGTGCATCAGGGAGGGAGTTATGAAAGTGAGAGGTAAGACTTTCACATTACTCGATTGTAGAGTATTGAACAAGTAATAGAATTGCATGAAATCCTGCTTCGTGATCTGTTCACTAAAGTATTATGCAATCATGCTCAGTACCAAATAGGTTGAACCTTTGGTGCATTTTGGAGCTGCTCGAATTCACATGTGGAAAATCGATATTGGCCCCGTACATTGTTAAACTCGCACTCTGATTCCCATATATAAGCTGCATCTCCAAGAGGCCCTACTAGATCATTGAACCAATGGGAATGGGTCTTCACCTTTGTTGTGTAACCTATAGATGGGTCTTTGATTGGGATGGTGTACAACTGTCTGAGCTCAACTAGCCATTCCGTCAGGAGTTCAGAGATGGGCAATGTACTAATAGCTATAGGCTAGGAATTGGTGCTTGCTTCAGCCATAGCTTACCAATAAAATTGATGATTCCATCGATCTGTTAGAATAAGAAGAAAAATACTAGTATTGTATAAGAAACTTGATGAGGCCTTGTTCTATTTACAATACGAACATGTCTCTATTTAACCTTGTGTGAGGTTAGTTATCATGTGAGTGAGGGTGCAAGATGTAGTGAGTGTGTGTGAGTTAGTGTGATGTCTAAAATGCATACTCTTGTAATGCATTGACTCGACATGCTCCTAATAATGTACAAGTAACTTATAAGGTTGTTTCGAGTGGTAATTCACAAGGTTTGAGTTTCTGCAATTCCTATATGGAACTACAAGTTTCACGTTTTGGTTCATACATGATGTGTGATGATGACTTAAATTGATTATGGGACTTTTTAGCTACCCATTTCCAAGTTTTTCTAGGAAATACTTTACATGATGATTTGGTTACAAAAGCTTTCAATGTAGGTTCCTAGGTGTTTGTTATTGATCTTTGGAGTTGTCCTCTCCAATCATTTAGCATAAAGAATTAACAATACATCTTTAATTGTCAATCCTCGAAGTATATATGAGACCACAGCCCCTTCTACATGATAGAATCCAAGAAATAAGAGAAAACTGGCTGCATTTCTGAGAATAATGAAGATGAAGAGAAATTTCTAGGGTTTGGATTATCTTGAGCAAATCTCCATCATTTTCCACAATCTTGGTGTCTAAAGCATGTTATTTTCTCAGCAGAATACAAATATGAAGTCAAAACTCAAAAATGATACCTGTAACCTTTAGACGAGACAATCGCGATTTTGTAAAATCAGACGATTTTCATCTCCAGCACCATTCTTCATCAATTTCTCACTCAACATATCAATAATCAGCTCTCTTCATACACATTCAACAGAAATACACAATAGAAGCTCACAAATCTCCATGGATACACAAAGAATAGACTCATAACTCAAAGAAATCACACAAAGAGGAAAAAACACGATTTTCAGCAGGAACTTCTCTCTTCACTTGGATAGCATGTAAACAAATAACCAACCCCCTCATAATAGAGGAAATTGTCTTTTATACATTTTCAAGTGTCCCTTTTCACACTTGAAATTTGGTCTTTTCCTCTTCTAATCTAAAAATATGCTATCTAGGAGTTTCCAAAAATTCTAGAAAAATTTCATAAGATTCTACTCTACATAAGGAAGACTCTTCCTTATTTTTACATCAGTTGCATAAATATTATTACAAGTTTTTGGCATTTTACAATTATTTTCCATCAAAAATACTACAAAAAATATTTCTTCCAACATTCTTCCTTTCTTTGGTAGACCTATGACAGTAAGTCATGGCTTCTCCTTTCAGCAATATTCAAGTTGTTTACCATTTCAAACAAAGCTTTCCTCCACTGAACTGCAGCTTCTGGCTTATCAATTACATCTTTTTTCAAATATTCTGTGTAGGCAGCTTCATATGCAGTGAGTCGAGATTTTGTGACTACAGACAAGTTTCTAAATATCTCTGATTCTCTTTCAAAAAACCCATGATCAAATGCATCTTCAAAGATCTGTAGAAAATGACTGCCCAAAAATATTATTCTGCTATAATAAGCCATTAAACATATTCTATCAGGTGTTTCATTGAGATCAAACAATAATGCATCAGTAGGAGAATTGAAGCCAATATAGTTTAAGATTCTGACATCTGTATCTGTATATGTCTCTATGCATGCCAAAATGAGTCTCATTACTCTGGTCAGTAAAATGTATGCTGGGTCATTCACATCTTTGTATGTAGCTATAACAGATTCAATTGTATCCACCATATATTTTTTTGTAGGCCATGTTCCTGCCTTTGGTCCTGCTAACTTCGGAAAATTCAACCATTTAGGTGGGATTTGTCCTTCTTTCCTTCTTTTCCAAAAAATTGTCCACTCTCTTCTTCTTGCTACTGGATAGTAAGCTGGATTAATTTTCAACTGAATAGGTGCTTCCTTCGATATTTTCCTCCACTCTTTATTTGCATCCAACCATCTATTCCTCCATTTTGGATTAGCTTTCTCAAATAATTCTTTGGTCACATTGATATCTTCTTCGTATTCTAGATATTTATTTGGAGGTAATCCGACTCTTGCCAACTGATAGTTTTTGATACTCTCCATGATCATGCATAAAGGTATGCCCAGTCCACCTGCAGCCCAATGATGTTGATTAGGATTTATCCCTTTATTTAAAGCAAATGTGACAATCTGATCTTCATATTCATCATGCATTTTTCTAATGAAGTCCATTCTAGATTCTCTGTTTGTCAACAACTTCTGGACAAATTCCTCTGAATATTCCTCTTCTGGTCTTTTATTTTCTGGTTCACTGCCATGTTGACTTCTGTCATCATTTCCCACTTCATAATCCTCTGTATATGTAGTCTCTATCTATGCTTCTTCCTGAGCTTGTGGCTTTTCCAGCTTTTTCTGTAGCTCTTCTATTGTCACCATTAGACTTCTATGTTGAGTTGCCCATATCTCTCTTTCTACTATCCATTCACTCCTTTACTTTTCTAATTTTGATTGCCAATCACTTCTTTCTTTTTCCATATCCATATGCAACTTGTTATAACCCCTCATTGATGTAGCAGCATGTGTACTAGCCTGTTTCTCCAGCTCTTTGGCTTCCTTCAACTCTGTTTGCAATCTCTTGATCTCCTTGTGAAATTCTTCCTTTTCCTCTTCTGTCATCTGAGCAGTTTTACTTTCTTCCTTCAACTGGCCTTCTTCCATTAATAGTTTGTTGATCTCCTCATTTGCTCTGACTATGATTTGATATGAACTTTGTAAAGTTCTATATCTACCTTCAATCTTCTTCAACTCCATTTCCAATTTACTACTCTGTTCTGTCAGTTTTGCACTCTTTTCTTCGAGATATTGAATTTTATTTTGTTGATGTACTTCCACTTCTTCCAAAGAAATTATTCTTTGTGTTAGTTCTTCATTCTTCTCCTTTACCATCCTCAATTGTTATGTCAATTGATCCTTTTCCCTTTTATGCTCCTTAATGATATTACTTCCTTTTTCAAATTTAGACTCTGCTACCATTCTTGAAATGATGATATTCCTGCTTGAAGGTCTGAATTGCTCTATGTTGCTCATAATGATTTGGCAAGCAGATCTTATATTTTTAGGTATTCTTTCCATTCCAACTTCTATTTCCATCTGTTTGCTTTCTATCTGCTTATTTTCTTTGCTCTCATTCTCCTCTTCTTTTTCTTCCTCATACTCTATAACCTGAGTCTTTTGTTCTTCATGGCTTTGATCTGTTTCTAATTTATCTTGATCTACAACATCTTCCTCTTCCTCATCTTCCAATTTTTTATCATCCTGATTCTCTTGTTCTGAGATATCTGTGGTTAGCTTTGTATCTTCTGCCTTCTGGTTCTCCATCACCTGTAGTTTCTCTTCAAAAAGATGTCCTTCCTTTACTTGTACTTCCTTTACCTGGACTAGAGTTGATTCTGTTTCCTCAATAAATTTTATCTGATCATCCCTTGTCTGTTCTTTCTGTCTCTCTTCTTGCTCATCTATGTCCATCAAATCCAGCTCCTCCTCTTGTACTTGATCTTTTGTGATTGTAATCTCCTCATTTTATTCAAATCAGAAAGTACATCCTTTATGCTTTGGTTGATCTCCTTTTCTGTAACTCCTTCTAATTCTTGAGCATTCTTCTTTTCCATTATTTCCTCCATTTCCTGAATTTGATCTACCCCTTCTGGTTTATTGGCTGGACTGCATATCTGTACTCCTTTTTCTGCTTCTACTTTCCCTTCATAAAATCTAACATAAGTTTGTTGTGAAGGTTTTGTCCATATTGACTTTAATTGTGAATGCACTAGCCCACAACTGAATTCCTTTCTTACTTCACTTTCCTCTTCCACCATTACTGCTTTACCTTTCATCATCTTTCTTTCCTCTTCAGGACTAATTTGCTTAACTGCCTCTTCCTGGACTTGCATCTCTTGAGGCTTCTCTCTCAAATCTTCAGGTGTTTTATGTTTCTCAGTGGCCTGTATAACCACATTAGGAGTACTAGGTACTGAAAAATTCAAACTTTTTAACAAAAAAATTTCAATATCACTATCAGAATCTGAGGAAAATTGTGAGGATCCTGCTATGCCTGATTTTTCCACTTTTGACTCTTCTGCAACAGTAGATTCCTTTTGCTTTTCTCCTACTCTCACTTCTTGTGTCTCCTTAAAGTTACAGAATCAACTATTGATTTTTCCTTCCCCTTCTTGGTCAACTTCTTCTTTTGTACTGGTTTCTTTTGAACTTTCCTTTTAGCTACCACTGTGGTCCTTGTTTCTAGAGGTCCTTGGAGTTCTTTGAAGTATGCTAATAGCTCCATTTCCCTTTTAACAAATACTTCCTCTGACTCTGCTGCCATCATCTGATCATGAAGCTCTTCATAATGCTCTACCTCCTCCTGAACCCAATCTGTTGCCTTGCAAGAATAATCTTCCAGCATTTTTTGATATTGTGCCTCATATATTGCTCTTTTGTTATTTCCTTGAGTCAAATAAGTATATAACTGCTCTTTACTAGTCTGAGGTGGATGAGGGTCATTAGAAGATTGGACCTGCTTTTGAGCAGCTTCATGTTCCTCTTTAGTTGCTTCATCCTGCTCCAATTCAACCTTCCTTGGATCCAACCTCCTTTTCTTTACAGGAACCACTTCCTCAGATATTACCTTTCTCTTCATTCCTGCCCCCCTCATGCTAGTTTGTCCTTCTGCTTCTTTCACAGACATCTTCCTGGGAGGGCTCTTGATTCCTGACATAAGACTTCTGAAATATTGTGCCTCTAGAGCCAGCTTCAATTGATCTTCCATTCCCAATACATGATATATGATCCTGGTAAGAAACTAAGCTCCATTCATATATTTTTTCTGCTCCCAGTGTTTAGCTACTTCTTTCAGTTGTTCATGTATGTACGGGGTTACATCCATGACTCCGAAGGGCTTAGTTCTGTCCTTGTTGTTAAACATAATCAGTGTAACAGACTTATGTGGCATGGTATACCTTGGTAGTTTTGGGAAGCAAAAATATTGCAAAAACATCCTAATGGCATATTCCTCATTCTCCTTTCCCTTGAAATCAGTAAATTTTGAATATCCTGTATAGGTTTCTTTATTCTTTTTCACAAAGCTATGGTCAATCTTGGTTCCCATTGGGTAGAACTGCAAAGCTGCTCTGATATGCTCTGCTTTAATATTGATATTCACCTCCTGATTATCTTTGTTCTTGACTTTGCATCGGAAATAAGCATCATTACCTTTTCCTACTTCCAACAGGTTGTTCATTACCTGTGTCACTCTTTCAAAATCTATGAAAAAGATAGGTTCTTCCAGTAATTTATGTAACCCTATTGCCTTCCATCTTTTTTGATTGTCCACAACTCTTTGAAATCTGTAGAATTCTTGACACAGCATAGTATATTTGTATCCCCCTACTCCTACTGTGAATATATGCTGGCCAATCATGCTTAGGGTTTCCTTGAGCTCCTTCACCACCTTTTCTGCTTCTGGAATCTGTGGCTCTTCATCTGACTCCAGATCCACTTTCTCTATCACAACTTCACTATCCAGGAACCAGTGTCCTCTAGACAGAGTGACTGATTCTGCTTTGAAATCATGAATTGATAACTCCTTTGCATTCACCATTCTGGAGAAAATATAACACATAAAAAGAAAGAACTCCACCCACATGAGTCACATAAAATAAAAAATATTAGTTATTTTGAGATGAAATGAAAGAAAAAGGAAAATAATCTTTTTATTAAATTCTGTCTTCTTTAGAATACTCAATAAAAGTGACCATCACATGTGTAGCAAGATTTCTAGTGCACTCCCCACTTCTGACAGCTCTCATTCATGAAGAAGATGTTTAGAAAAAAGAATGGAAGTACAAATAAAAAAATAGGAATAAAGAATCATAACAAATAGAATAAAAAATACAAAATAATAAATAGAAACCTGCTATCCTTCTACCTATATCTTGCTTTGTGCTTATATAAAAAGGAAAAAAAATAAATAATCTTTCTCTTTCTCTCTTTTTTTCAATAATTTCTTCTATTCTTTTCTGAGTTTAGCTGTTCTATCACTTGAGAAATGTCCACCTGCCACTCCAGAATGTGCCATTTCCAACATCTCCAGATATTTATCCTCAGGGACACAAATTCTTAAATATCCATCCATCCCTCTCTTATACAATTGTTCTCCTATCAATTGATATTCTTCAGAAATCACTTGTAGATTTTTTGAATCTGCACCAGCTATTACTTCTTTTCCTTTTTTCTTCCTTTTCAACTCTTCAATAATATTTTCACTCCACTCTGGATTTTTTTGAAACCAATATAGAGTTATGAATTCTCAATCTTGCAATGATTAACACTTCTAGCAATTAGCAATGTATTTTGTTACATCTTGAATCTTATTAGGCCAATGTACCCCCATCCTATTGAGATTACTTAGGGTGACTACCTTGGAAGCATGAGTGCAAGGGTTCCAACAATGAGCTCTTTCCAGATATTCCTGTTGCTCTTCTTGAGGAGTACAATATTCCAATACACACCTGTATGGTTGAGGTGATACAAGTGCCCAACTAGCAACATAAAATTTTTGCTTTGTAATATTGTGTGTATTGTTTCCAAATGTTCTGCAAGGTCCCATGGTTAACAATGGTACTAAAGTTATGGCCCAGTCAAGAACACTTTCTACTTTGAACAAATAAGTATTTGACAGGTCATCATCTAAAGGTGAACTAGGTTCTTTAGACTGGATTCTAGACAAATGGTCTGCTCTCAAATGTGTTTTTCCTTGTCTGACCACCACCTCAAACTCAAACTCCATTAGTAAGAGAAACCATCTGACTATTCTACCAGTGTGACAAGGTTTATTTACCAAATATAGTAAAGCTTGATGGTCCACAAAGAACTTAAACTTGTTGGCCAAAAGGTAATGTCTATATTTTTTTTACAGCAAATATCATTCCCAACCCTTCCCTCTCAGTGGTTGTGTAATTTTTTTCTGCTGAATTTAGTTGTCTACTAGCATAAGCCATTGGAAAATCTAGCTTGCTCCCTTCTATTGGTTGTGCTAACACACATTCCAAAGCATAATTTGAGGCATCCACATAGACATGAAAAATTTTATCCCACTGAGGTGTTTTCAGAATTGGGGCTGTTACCAAACAAGTTTTTAGAGTTTCAAAAGCTTGGTCACACTCCTTGGTCCACTCAAACTTTGTAATTACGGCATATAAAGGTTTAGCTATGTCAGCGAACTTGTCTACAAATTTTCTATAGTACCCACAATGTCCCATGAAAGTTTGAAGTTCCTTTACATTTGTTGGTCTTGGAAGTTCCATTATGGCCTTTATTTTCTTCTCATCAGTTGAAATTCCATTTTTAGAGACTATGTGACCTAACATCCTTCCTTGTCTTACAAAGAATACACACATTTCTGGATTTAAACACACTCTATATGTTCTGCATTTCCTGAATATATTTTCTAAATCCTGCAAGTGATCTTGTCTTTTTAATGAAAAAGTACACAAATCATCCACGTATATTTCCATTACATCTCTCAGGAACTCTTTGAAGATATGACACATCAATCTTCGAAAAGTTGCTGGGGCATTTGTCAACCCAAAAGGCATGACCCTAAAAGCATAAATTCCCCATTCTATGGAAAAGGCAGTTTTATGTTGGTCTTCCAATGCTATAGGTACCTGATTGTATCCTGAAAAACCATCTAAAAAACTATAAACCTCCTTCCCTGCAACTCTTTCTAGAAGGTGATCTATTATTGGCAGTGGATAACTATCTCTTATAGTTGCTGCATTCACCTTCTTCAAGTTAATGCATACCCTAAGTTTCCCATTCTTTTTTGGTACCACAACTATAGGAGATATCCATTCTGTATACTCAATCTCATAGATGAAATTGGCAGCTAGCAACTTGTCAATTTCTTCCTTTATTTTAGAAGAGTATTTATCATTGAATGTGTAATGTCTCTGTTTGCTAGGTTTTGCCTCAGGTGTGATAGGAATCTTATGCTCACAGATTTTGGGATCAATACCTTTCAAATCCTTGTAACTATAAGCAAACACATCTCTATAGTTTCTGGCCAAATTTCTCAATGCCTCTTCTTCTTGGTTTGTCATGTCATCAGCTATTACAATATGTCTTTCTTCCCCATCTTCCTGAGTGATCATGACCTTAGTTTGTTCCTCGTTATCATAAGCCTCCCCTTTTTTTTTCCCTCTTTGGTTTCATTTTTAGAAGTAGTCTGTCTTCTACTTCATAAGTTTTGAAATTTGTTGGTACATCAAACTGTTGATCTTTGTTTGTTTCTTTCTCCTTTTTCTCATGTTCTTGGTTTTCCTCTATTTCTTTATGTTTGTTTTTCTTATATTTGCCTGAGATTTCATCTTTTATTGCATCCTCAGCTTTTACTTCTTCCAAATATTGTGCTTTCCCTTTTTTTATTATCATTTCCTCCTCCTGGTCCTCCTCTGTTTTTGTCACCTTTATCATTTGTATTCCAATGTGAAAAACATCATACCCTTCTTCATTTTGAAATTCCACTCCTACATACTCATCGCTGGCCAGATCCATGGTAGCCAAAATTTGGTTCCACCCATAGGGCTCAAATTCTTCATCTTTGAATTCTTGCGGTACATAGCTCTCATCTTGTAACTTTCTTCCTTCTACACAATCTTCTCTTCTCAATCTTCTTTTTCTATTTGTGAGGTCTCTTATCATATTACACTTCCATAGTGCTGATTTAGTTTCATTATGGTCTTCCATATCTGATTCTTCACTTACTTCTTGATTTTGATGTATTTTATACCATTCTTGAGGAGATATGTCACAATAATGCCCATTTCTTAGGTTCACTCTGGTTATTCTTCCTTTACTCTGAAGGTACAGGCAATCATTACCCCAATCTTGCACAAATTGCATTTGTCTCATAAATGGTCTTCCTAGGATAAGTTCATATGAAGTGGATTGTGGAAATTCATAAAAGGTATGTTCTATTTCTATTCCACATATGTCCACAATGACCTTTTCCCATATTCCTAGGGGGTTTTCTATGTGTCCATCTGCAAGTTGCAATCTCATTTTGGTGGGTATTAATTCATTTTTTCCCCATTTCTCCCGAGTTTGTTTAGTCATAATGGCCACTCCTGATCCACTATCCAGAATAGCTTTGGCATGGTTTTTACCAAATTGTATTTTTAGGGTTGAGTTTCCCTCTTCTCCTTCACAATATCCTCCTATCTTATCAATGGGAATATACCACAATTCCTCCAATTCCTACAGTTGTGGATGAAGGTTTCCTGATATTGTTTCCCATTTTTTCATTTTGTTCTGTAAGTGAGGATTCTGTTTTATCAATTCTTCCAATGTAGTGTGATATAGAATTGTACATTGTTTATCTATATTCACCTAGAATGTTATTTGTGGGTTTTCTTCCTGATTAATATTTCCTCTTGTTCTTATTGCCTCAGATTCCTCAACTATTTTTTGAGAATTGTCTACTTCCCCCAGTTTGAGTTGTGCTTCCTGTATGATTTGTTTACACTTCTGCATCCTTTCATGTTCTAAGTCTGGCATAGGATAAGCCATTACATGATCTGTAGGACTTGGTCCCTCTTGAATTCTTCCCTTGTATGCTTTTATCATGGTGTCCAGACTCTGTGAGTTTCTTATCTCTGACTAGGTTTGTGTCTTTTGAGAGGAAGTACTGTTTGAGTGTTCCCTATTCTCTTCTTCCAAGTTTTTACCCATTCTTTTTTTCCTTTTCCATTTCCCTTTTTGTCTATTTTTCTTCACTTTTGAAACTGATCCCTCATTTTGTTCCTTAGTTGTTTCTTGTTGTTTAGCTTGTGCCCTTGTTATAGCATTTATATTCACTTGGTCAATGTCACTCAATTCTTCTTGCTCCATGATGTTGACTGTTTTCAGTGGTATGTTGTTAGATGTGTTTTGCCGTTTTTGAGGATTTCTTGGGTAATCCTTTATTAAATGTTCCATGCCACAATCCTTACAATATGCTCCCTCTATTCTTAATGTAGGAGGTTGTGGACAGTCTCTAATGAAATGTTCTCCCCCACATCTATAACAAGTTATCTTTGATCCCCCTTTGAACTGAGGTTTTGGATTGGACATATAATTATTGGTTATATACATGAATGTGGCTGTATCCATCTCAATTCTCTCATTTCCCAAATCTAGGGCTTGTAGTTCTGGTTCTCTCAGTTCATATCCTTCCCATTCTTCCTGATATCCCTCATTCCATTGATAATCTTCCTTGTATGGTGACCTTATTCTTGAATTTCCCTCCTCTATTGGTGTGTATTTGACTGGTACCACATTTGGTGGTAATGGAGGTTGCTGCCCAAGTACAGGTCTTGGTTGCTCAATATATCCAGATTCTCTTTGACTTGAATAATCTCTCTCTTTAATGGGTTGTTTGTTGTAAAAACGTTCTTCTCTAGTGTGATTTGTCCATTTCCTTTCTAGTGTACAGTATTTGAGTGTTTTTCTGTCTTGCAAGTGTTGTGGTTTTTGATATGGACATTGTTGTACCAAATGATTTTCTCCATAATTATAGCATTTTTTATTTGTTGTTATCTTGGTATTTATCAAATTGGTTTTAGTGCTGACTTCTAGGGTTTAGCAATGGCTTGAGCCAAATCTTCTGTTGGTGGGATTTTATCCTCATTTGTTCTAGATTGATCAAATGCTAACAGGTCTTGGCCTCTGTTATCTTCTAAATAAATTGCCTCCTTCACACATGCTCCTAGATCAGGGCATCTCCTATAATATACCAGGGTTCTTAATTGGGCACTTCTTAATCCTTCTATGAATAGGGATACCTGTCTTGCCATGGAAGGTACTTCTTCTCTGGGACATCTGTCAATGTAGTGCTTGAATCTCCTAGCTGCCTCTCTGACATTTTCATCTTTTTGCTGTTTAAAGCTATGTATCAGTGTGGCTGTGCTATGTTTTATTCCAGTCTTTGAGAATTCCCCAATGAAAGCTTCTAGAAAGGATTCAATATCTAGATACATTTCTTTTCTTAACGGAATGAACCAGGATAATGCAGCTCCTGTTAGGGTTAAACCAAATGCTTCAAATTGGACTTTGTAATCCTCTATTTCTTCAACTCTGATTAATTGCCTAAATTCTGTAGCATGAGCATGAGGATCAGAATATCCTTCATATTGATTTTTCATGCATTTGGCTACTTGATATGGTCTAAGCATTCTACCCTGATTTTGCCAATGATCTCTTCTTCTTAGTGGGAAATCATTAAATCCTTCTGGTTCCTTTTCAAAAGGATTTGGGGAAGTATATGTTCTCCTACCTTGTGATTGTTCACCATTATTGTGAATTCCATGTGGTCTTGGCAAATCTGATTGCCCTAGGTTATGTTCCCAAGGTCTCTTGTCTGCACATTGCCCTAGGTCATTTGAATTTTCTGGGTCTTGTGAGAAGATGTATACACATCCTTGCCTATCCTCATATCTACCATCTTTGAATTGAGCTACTAGTGTTATGTTCAGGGGAACTTCTAAGTTTCTCAATCTAATGAGAAACTTATGCATTCCATCCTGATATACATAGGTTCCAAACCTATTTGTGTACATATATTTGAGGATGTTTCGATAATCCCTAGTTTCTGTAGACTCATTTGTTTCATTTAAATTCTCCATGTTGTTTTCTTGCCCTAAATCTTTTTCTTGCAAATCCCCTACCACTGGCTCTATTTCTTTCCTTCCCAGTTCTTGCTGGGAATATGTGTACAATTTGTTACCAGACCTCAGGATCATCCAATTAATTTCCACGATTCTGTGACTAGAATTTTCCACGATTTTGTACTCAAAATAGTGTTTTCCCCGATTTTGCGCTCAAAATCGTCTTTATCACGATTTTGTGGTCAAAATCGTGTTTTCCACGTTTTTGTGTTTAAAATCGTGTTTCCACAATTTTATGCTCAAAATCGTGTTTATCACGATTCTGTGGTCAAAATCATGTTTTTCACGATTTTGTGTTCGAATTCGTGTTTTCCACAATTTTGTGCTCAAAATCGTGTTTTCCACGATTTTATGAATAAAATCGTGTTTATCACGATCCTGTGGTCAAAATCGTATTTTTCACGATTTTGTGTTTAAAGTCGTGTTTTCCACGATTTTATGTTCAAAATCGTGTTTTCCACAATTTTATGAATAAAATCGTGTTTAGCACGATCCTGTGGTCAAAATCGTGTTTTCCACGATTTTATGCTCAAAATCGTGTTTTCCACAATTTTATGAATAAAATCGTGTTTATCACGATCCTGTGGTCAAAATCGTGTTTTTCACGATGTTGTGATCAAAATCGTGTTTTTCACGATTTTGTGAAAAAATCGTGTTTATCACGATTCTGTGGTCAAAATCGTGTTTTTCACGATATTGTGATCAAAATCGTGTTTTTCACGATATTGTGATCAAAATCGTGTTTTCCACGATTTTGTTCCCAGACAATCGTGATTGCTCACAATCGTAAATAACACGATTTTCTTATGAAAATCGTGTTCTGGGAATCGTGATTTTGTCCTTCGTTCAGAGAATCGCGATTTTGTGTCTGACTAGAGAATCGCGATTCTGTTCAATTTTTTGAAAAATTTTCCAGGTATTGATTTTCAAATTTTTATTTCTTCTATAGAATCGCCTTATCTAGTCTTTAACATGCAATGAAAAAGTTAACTCAAAATAATATTTTTTCCACTGAAAGTTGAAAAACTCAGATTATCACGATTTCGTGATTTTGGTTATTTTGTGCTTTTTTTGTGTTTAAACATCATGTGAACTGAAAGAAATACTCAAAAATTATATTAGGGACCTCTTACCTTGCTTGCTTGCTCAGAATATCTCCAAGGCTTGTGTTCTGCAGAAAATCGTGACTCTGTCCCTGCTCTCACTCTCTCTTCCTCACACTCAAATGAGTTTCTTCTGAAATCTCAGGATTTTATAGTGTCCACACAATCGCGATTTTGTTCAATTTTCACTGATTTTCACTTTTTTACTTGTCCAATTTCATTCTTCCACAACTTTATTGTTTTTAATCCTCAATTCTTAATTTTTCATGATTAATCACTCCCATTAGCTTTTGATGAAAATCGTGATTTTGTTCTTTTCCACCTCTCTCACTTAATAATCAATCTTCCCTGGTTCTTTGGAATTTAACTTCCTTCACTTTCTCAATATTAATGAAATCTCTTGCAATGACCTTTCTCCGAAAACCCAATTGTACTCAAATTTCCCAAATATTTTTTCTTTTACAGAAAATCACGATTTTGTGCAGAGAATCGTAATTTTTCTGTACTTACTATTTTTTGTAATTTTTTGAGATTATTTTCTCTTGTCTCCCTTTAGTCCCCTTTACCCATCCTAGTTCAACTATCACTTGCAATTTTACATCATAACCAAAAAATCACGATCCTGTGCAGAGAATCGTGTTTTTTTCTAATTTTCCAGTTTTTGGCAACTTTTTTGCTTTCTTACTACCTAGTCTCTTCCACCCTTGTCAACAAAACTTCAGTCCAACTTCCTAAGAAGAAAAGAAATTTGTTTGATTGTTTTATTGAATTTTATGAATTTTTTTAGTATTTTGCTCTAAATTAAGGTAAACACTTCACTTGGGGTTTCTTGTTTGGTGATCTATTGATCTTGTGTTCCTTGATTGGTTATACTCTCCTATACTTTGGCTATCAAAACAGTCTATGAGCAAAATTTCCAAAAGAAAATTGTGTTAAGAAATGCAAATGTCAATTTTTGCAAAGATAAACTCAAACATTTCTCTTTTCAAGATGCAATTCAACTTTTCTCAAGTTTATTACTTTGACTTGGTTACAAATGGATCTTATCTACTTGCATCTAGCTACTTAACTTGACTTTTCCTTAATGCAATCTTGTCATCTTCCCAAGATCAACAATTTTGCTTAGTACAAAATCAAAAAGCACTATACAAATGCAAGAATAGACACATTTTACCTTATCATCAGCTTTCTTGATTCAGTTTTTCACACACCTGCACTTTACTTCCAAAAAATGATATGAGAAATTATCAATTTGCAAAAATTTCAACACTTCTTATTCTCAAAAGATTATCTATTGCTTTCTTTTCCCAAAAGACAAACAAAGAAATCTACCTTTTCATGTTTACATTTCTTGATTAAAGAGTATTACCTTTCCCATGTGTTCAATACCATCACATTAGAAGATCCAGCAAGGTCCAACTTCAAAGCTCACAAATCTCCATGGATACACAAAGAATAGACTCATAACTCAAAGAAATCACACAAAGAGGAAAAAACACGATTTTCAGCAGGAACTTCTCTCTTCAATTGGATAGCATGTAAACAAATAACCAACCCTCTCATAATAGAGGAAATTGTCTTTTATACATTTTCAAGTGTCCCTTTTCACACTTGAAATTTGGTCTTTTCCTCTTCTAATCTAAAAATATGCTATCTAGGAGTTTCCAAAAATTCTAGAAAAATTCATAAGATTCTACTCTACATAAGGAAGACTCTTCCTTATTTTTATATCAGTTGCATATTACAAGTTTTTGGCATTTTACAATTATTTTCCATCAAAAATACTACAAAAAATACTTCTTCCAACACTAGGGCTTTGGGATTGATTGTGCATGATTAGGACCTAAGAGCTCATGTGTAGAGATTGTTGGAGATAGACGTCTGTGGAAGCATGCGAATAGCACAAGGACGGAGAAAAAGCTTGGATCACAACACACAAAACTGAATGTATCACTAGAGATTGTACAAAGATAAGTAGCCCATTAGGGCAATATGCATATATACAAGATGGGGAAAAAAACCTCCTAAAGAGAAAAAAAAGTGCCCCAGTGGTCCTAGTGTGTTCACACACATCACTACCTAAATAAACAAATCCCCCCTGGGAGTGATGCAGTGAACAAGGAGCTGGCACTCATGTATAAGGAAGTGCCAAGCTATGTGGAAATCACTCCACAAAAGGAAGTAAGCCCAAAGCTTTGTCGAAAGCTTCACACTTCTCCCTTGGTAGAGCCTTCGTGAAAAGGTCTGCAATGTTCCCTTGTGTGGGCACATATACCAAGCTGATCTCCACGGCAGAAAACCTCTCCCTCACATAGTGATAATGCACCTCAATGTGCTTAGTGCGAGCATGGAACAAAGGGTTCCCCGCAACTGCCAATGCACTCTGACTGTTAGTGAAGATGGTGGTGGTAGAAGACTAACCATCACCAAAATCATCCATAAGGCATTTGAGCCACACACACTCAACGATCGTTGTGAAAGCTGCCCTATACTCAGCCTCACAACTGGAAGTGGCCACAGTAGGCTGCTTCTTGCACAACCAAGATAGACATGAGCTACAAAGCATGAAGCAAAAGCCACTAGTGGACACAGGAGTGTCATAGCAACCAACCCAATGAGAGTAAAAAAAAGCATGCAAATCTGGCGGTAGTAATCCCCCCCTGGGATAAAACAACCCAAGTAGTCGAGTACCACTCAAGTAGCAAAAGATGTGCTTAACTTCTTGCCAATGCTTGACTCCTCGGCAATGCATAAACCTGCTGATCTATGAGACAGCAAATTGAATATCTGGCCGAGTAATGCATAAGTAAATCAAGCATCCAACAGACTGCTGATAGAGAACAACATCAAATGCATCTCTAGCATCATGAAGACTCAATCGTAAACCTGTCTCCATAGGAGTGGCAATAGGCTTACCATCTTCAAGGCCAAAATGATGCAATAAGGTGTCAATATATTTTGTTTGACACAAAGCCATTCCACCATCAACTTGCATAAACTGAATGCCCAATTAGTGATGCAAATGCCCCAAATAAGCTCAAATGAGGCATGCAAATCAGCCTTAAAATCAGCAATATGCTTCTCAATAGGACCAGTGAGCAGCATGTCATCAACATAGACAACAATGATCGAAACCACATCATTAGCACGCTTAACATATAAGGTGCTTTCAGTTGGACTGTTCTCAAAACCATGTGCAATCAGATAGACATGTATCTTCTCATACCAAGCACGTGGTGCTTGCTTTAAACCATATAATGCCTTCTTTAACCTGCACACCTGGTTTTCATGCCCTTTTTGCACAAAGCCACGGGGCTGAAAAACATACACTTCTTCATGCAAGTCACCATTCAAAAATGTTGTTTTAATGTCCAAGTGATGTACATTCCAACCATGATGAGCTGCAAGTGCACAGATGCTAGGAAGTGTAGTCATTCGACAAGTAGGTGCAAAGGTCTCATCAAAATCAATGCCTCTTTCCTATGCATAACCCTTCACAACAAGTCTAGCCTTATACCTGTCAACTGTACCATCAGGCTTATGCTCCAGCTTGTATACCCACTTAGTCCCAATGGCCTTCTTGCTAGGAGGCAAGTTACATAAAGACCAAGTACCATTCTTCATTATAGCATCATATTCAAATTGCATAGCAACCATCCAATTTTCTGAATTTTGTGCTTCATCAAATGACATAGGCTCATTCTCATCACAGAGACTAGATGCAGCCATAGCATAGCAATCTGATGCAAAAGAGGCACTATGAGAGCTTGAACGAGTATTATATAACAGAGGTGCATCTAATTTGCTATCACCCAAAGTCTACACCAGCCATTTTGGCATAGTTTTTGCCTGTTCAATATCACCTCTCTCATCAACTAGTGCATCATGTAAATCTACATCAGAAATGGAATGATCTGCATCATCACATGAAACCTCCAAAGGCTGAGAAGTTGCCTCATTGGGGCCAACACTAGACTATCCACTTGTAAAAAGAGCCAGCAAAGTATCATAAATGTCTTTGGAGCTAATAGATGTCTCCTTAGTACATGAAAGCAATGGCTGAATAACATCTTCCACAAAAACAACATCACGGCTAACCAAAATACGTTTGATCTGTGGATGATACACACGATAGCCTTTACTTTCAGAATTGTACCCAAAAGAAAATACATTTTACTACTTTATCATCCAATTTTCTGCGATGTTGTTCAGGCACTAATGCATATGCCAAACAACCAAAAACACACAGATGAGCAACAAATGGCTTGCGATCATGCGAAGCCTCATTTGGAGTGATAGACTATAGCACTTTAATGGGAAACCTATTAAGTACATATGCTGCACACATGACAACCTCAAGCCACAAACTATGTGGTAAAGCCTGACTCTTGACCATACACCTCACCATCTCCATGAGTGATCTGTTCTTTCATTCAAAAAATCCATTCTGTTGAGGTGTATATGGCACTGTACACTAGTGTTTTATCCCACGTTCAGCCAGAAATGCATTAAAATCAGAAGACATATATTCTTCCCCTCGATCTGAACGGAGGGTGCCCATTTTACACGCTGATAGATTTTCAGCCAAAACCAAAAACTGTTTGAAGCACATGAACACTTCAAACTTTGCCTTCAATGGATATACCCATGCATGCCTAGAAAAATCATCAATGAAAGTCACCAAGTAAAGATAAGAAGGTGTCTGCATAAGACCACGGACATCACTATGTACAAGCTACAATTTTTTAGTAGCCCGAACTGAACCATCTTTTGGAAATGAGGAACACTGCATTTTTCCCAAAATACAGCCTTCACAAACATGTTTTCCAAGTGCCTCAAGTTTGGGCAAAGAGGACACCATTTCAGATCTCTGCATGCGTAGAAAACTAGCAAAATTCAGATGACCAAAGCGTGCATGCCAAAGCTTTTCATCTGACATAGCCTGAGAATCATGTACTCCACATGCTGAATCATTCAGAGATCTTTCATAGTCTATGAGCTTAAACAACCCATGAAATAAAATGCCAGAAGCAATAATCATATCGCCATTTGACAGATCATGAACTGTACACTTTTCATCAAAAAATTTCACAACCAATCCAATCTTGGCTAATGCAGAAACTGGTAACAGGTTCTTCTTGGTCCCTGGCACAAATAAAGCATCTAACAAAGTGAAAGAACTACCATCAGCAGTAGTCAAGAAGAGAAGAAGCTACGCTGCGAGGTAATATGTTTGGTTGCCCCACTATCAAAATACCAAACATCTGAGTCTACTACAGACATGCACTGATTATGAGAAGATGGGTCAAAATTGCAGACAGTAGTAAACACCCATTCTTCTTCCTGCACAAGATTAGCAAACTCTGTTTGTGGTGTAGAGGCCTCTGCAACAACCATTCCAGCCTCTTTCTTCTTTGCCTCTTTAGCAGCCAATTTTTGACAATTCTTTATGATATGATCATTCCCTTTACAGTACTTGCAAAAAAATTTCTGCTTTTCTGATTTCTTCTCATCTTTATCTTCCTTCTTTGAATGTGCAGCATTTGCAGATTTCTGCTTACTAGTTGACGAGCTCCATTTTCCTTTGCCCTTTTGACTAGCCAGGAAAGCTTGATCTACAACACGCATAATGGACCTGTTGTGCCTAGACTGATCTTCCTACAATAAAACAGAGACTAAGTCCTCAAATGACAAGGCATTTGGATTGCCTTTCATCATTAACCGAAGAGTAGAAGCAAAAGTCTGATATGAATCAGGAAGACCATTCAGAATGGTCTACACAAGTGAGCTATCTGGTATAACCTTATCAGCAGAAATGAACTGTTCCTTCAAGTCTTTGATCTTTGTTAGAAAAATGTCCATAGAATTACCTTCATTCATGTGCTCACTCTCCAACTATTTTCGGAGGTAAGAAACATAAGCCTCATTCCTAGCTTGATACAATGTTGTGAGTGTATCCCAAGCATCCTTAGATGTTCTACAAGAGTGAATGTGAGGAATAATGGCACCTTTGATAGACAAAGCTATCAATGCATGTGACTGGGCATCTCTGCCATCCCAATGAATTTGTTCTGCAGTAGGTGCAGCAAAAACCGCATCATGAACAGGGATATGCAGAATATCATCATCTTCGATACCTTTTGCCTCAGCTTCTGTACCTGCAGTTGTAAGAGTTGCAGGTGTGATAGGATGTTTTTCAACACCCTCCACAATGTTCCACAGTCCTTTTGCAACCAATACATGTTGCATCATATAAGCTTGTTTGTTGTAGATCTTTGGAGTTGTCCTCTCCAATCATTTAGTATAGAGAATCAACAATACATCTTATTTTTGTCAATCCTGGAAGTATACATGAGACGAGAGCCCCTTCTATATGATAGAATCCAAGAAATAAGAGAAAACTGGCTGGATTTCTGAGAATAATGAAGATGAAGAGGAATTTCTAGGGTTTGGATTATCTTGAGCAAATCTCCATCATTTTCCACAATCTTGGTGTCTAAAGCATGTTATTTTCTCAGCAGAATACAATCATGAAGTCAAAACTTAAAAATGATACGTGTAACCTTTAGACGAGACAATCGCGATTCTGTAAAATCAGACGATTTTCATCTCCAGCACCATTCTTCATCAATTTTTCACTCATTATGTCAATAATCAACTCTCTTCATACACATTCATCAGAAACACACAATAGAAGCTCGCAAATCTCCATGGATACACATAGAATAGACTTAACAAATCAAAGAAACCACACAAAAGGAAGAAACACAATTTTTTGCAGGAAACTCTCTCTATTTGCTTGGATAGCATGTAATACAATTAACCAACCCTCTCATAATAGAGGAAATTGTCTTTTATACATTTTCAAGTGTTTTTCACACTTGAAATTTGGTCCTTTCCTCTTCTAATCTAAAAATATGCTATCTAGGAGTCCACATAAATATTTTTACAAGTTTTTGGTATTTTACAATTATTTTCGATAAAAAATACTTCAAAAAATTACTTCTTCCAACATTCTTCCCCTCCTAGACCTTTTGGCTCCTGACAAAAGACATTCCTACTCATATATTCCAAATGCTTTCTTTACTTCTTCTTTCTTTGATAGATCTGTGACAATAGGTCATGGCTTCTCCTTTCAGTAACATTCAAGTTGTTTACCATCTCAAACAGTGCTTTCCTCCACTACACTGCAACTTCTAGCTTATCAATTACATCTTTTTTCAAGTATTATGTGTATGCATCTTCATATGCAGTGAGTCGAGACTTTGTGACTACAGACAAGTTTCCAAATATCTGTTATTCTCTTTTAGAAAACTCATAATCAAATGCATCTTCAAAAATTTGGAGATAATGGCTGCCCAAAAATATTATTCTGCTATAATAAGCCATCAGACATATCCTATCAGGTGTTTCAATGAGATCAAACAATAATGCATCAGTAGGTGAATTAAAGCCAATGTAATTTAGGATTCTGACATCTGTATCTGTATAGGTCTCTATGCATGCCAAAATAAGTCTCATTACTCTGATTAGTAGAATACATGCTGGATCATTAACATCCTTGTATGTGGCTATAACAGATTCAGCTGTGTCCACCATATACTTTTTTGTAGGCCATGTTCCTGCCTTTGGACCTACTATCTTTGGGAAATTCAACCATTTAGATGGGATTTGTCCTTCCTTCCTTCTTTCGCAAAAAACTGTCCATTCTCTTCTTCTTGCTACTAGGCAGTATGCTAGATTAATCTTCAACTGAATAGGTGCTTCCTTCCATATTTTTCTACATTCTTTATTTGCATCCAACCATCTATTCCTCCATTTGGGATTAGCTTTCTCAAATAACTCTTTGGTCACATTGATATCTTCTTCATATTCTAGATACTTGTTTGGAGATAATCCAACCCTTGCCATCTAATAATTTTTTATACTTTCCATGATCATACATAAGGGTATGCCTAATCCATCTGCAGCCCAATGATGTTGATCTGGATTTATCCCTTTATTTAAAGCAAATGTGACAATCTGGTCCTCATATTCATAATGCATTTTTCTAATGAGCTCCATCTCCAGTTTACTACTCTGCTCTGTTTGTTTTGCACACTTCTCTTCAAGATATTGGATTTTATTTTGTTGTTGTACCTCTAATTCTTCCAAGGAAACTACTCTGTGTGTCAATTCTTCATTTTTCTCCTTTACAATCCTCAATTGTTCTGCCAATTGTTCCTTTTCCTTTTTGTGCTCTTTAATGATACCACTGCCTTTTTCAAACTCAGATTCAGCTACCATACCTGATATAATCATATTTCTGTTGGATGGTCTAAACTGCTCTATGTTGCTCATAATGGTTTTGCAAGCAGATCTTATATTTTTAGGTATCCTTTCCAACCCAAATTCTATTTCCATTTGTTTGACTTCTATCTGCTTATTTTCTTTACATTCATTCTCCTCTTCATCTTCTTCCTCATACTCTAGGTCCTGAGTCTTTTGTTCTTCAAGGCTTTTATCTGCTTCCATTTTTTCTTGATCTGTCACCTCTTCTTCATCTTCCAATATGTGATCATCCTTATTCTCCTATTCTGATATATCTCTAGTTGTCTTTGTTTCTTCTACCTTCTTGTTTTCCATCACTTGTCGTTCCTCTTCAAAGAATTGTCTTTCTTTTACTTGTACTCCTTCTTCCTGAATTATGGTTGAATTAGTTTCCTCAGCAAGTTTTGTCTGATGATTACTTGTCTGCTCTTTCTGTCCTGCCTCTTGTTCATCTATATCCATGAGATCTAAACCTTCCTCTTGTCCTTGATCTTCTGTATTTGTGAATTCTTCATTATAATTCAAATCACTCAGGATGTCTTTTATGCTTTGGTTGATCTCTTTCTCTGTAATCCCCTCTTCTACTTCTTGAGCATTCTCTTTTTCTACTATTTCCTCTTCTATTTCCTTGACTTGAGCTTTATCTTTTTGTTTATTGGCTTGACTGCATATCTGTGCTCTTTCTTCTGCTTCTACTTTCCTTTCATCCAATTTGAAATAAGTTTGTTGTGAAGGTCTTGTCCATATTGACTTTAATCCTGAATCTATTAATCCACAGCTGAATTCTTTTCTCACTTCACTCTCCTCCTCCATCATTACTGCTTTACCTTTCAACAACCTTCTTTCTTCTTCAGGACTGAGTTGCTTTGCTACGTCTTCCTGGACTTGCTTTCCCTGTGTCTTCTCACTCATGTCTTCTGGTGTTTTATTTTTTTCAATGGTCTGTATGATCACATTGGGTGTACTGGGAACTGATAAATTCAAACTTTTTAGCAAAAAAATTTCAATGTCACTTTCAGAGTCTGAGGAAAATTGTGATGAACCTGCTATGCCTGATTTTTCCAATTTTAACTCTTCTCCAGCAATAGATTCCTTCTGCTTTCTTCCTAATGTCACTTCTTCTGTCTCTTTTATGGTTACAGATTCTACTACTAATTTTCCTTTACTCTTCTTGGTTAGCTTCTTCCTTTGTACTGGTTTCTTCTAAACCTTCTTTTTTGCCACAACTGTAGTTCTTGTCTCAGGAGGTCCTTGTAGTTCTTTGAAGTATGCTAATAGCTCCACTTCCTTTTTAACAAATACTTCCTTTGTCTCAGCTGCCATCATTTGGTCATGCAGTTCTTCATAATGTTCTACTTCCTCTTGCACCCAATCTGTTGCTTAGCAAGAATAATCTTCCAGCATCTTTTGATATTGGGCCTCATATACTGCCCTTTTGTTATTTCCTTGAGTCAGATAAGTATATAAATGCTCTTTACTGGTCTGAGGTGGATGAGGGTCATTAGAAAATCGGACCTGCTTCTGAGCAGCTTCATGTTCTTCTTTGGTTGCTTCATCCTGCTCCAGTTCAACTTTTCTTGGATCCAAACTCCTTTTCTTTATAGGGACCACTTCCTCTGAGATTACCTTTCTTTTCATTCCTGCTCCCCTCATGCTGGTTTGTCCTTCTGATTCTCTCACAGACATCTTCCTGGGAGGACTCTTGATTCCTGTCATTAGACTTCTGAAATATTGTGCTTCTGGAGCCAGCTTCAACTGATCTTCCATTCCCAATACGTGATATATAATCCTGGTTAGAAACTGAGCTCCACTCATATACTTTTTCTACTCCTAGTGTTTAGCTACTTCTTTCAGCTGTTCATGTATGTATGGTGTTACATCCATCACACCAAAGGGTTTAGTTCTGTCCTTATTGTTGAACATAATTAGTGTAACCGGTTTGTGTGGCATGGTATACCTTGGTAGTTTTGGGAAGCAAAAGTACTACAGAAACATCCTGATGGCATACTCCTCATTCTCTTTTCCCTTAAAGTCAGGAAATTTAGAGTATCCTGTATATGTATCTTTATTCTTTTTCACAAAACTATTATCAAGCTTGGTTCCCATTGGGTAAAACTGTAGAGCTGCTCTGATATGCTCTGCTTTTATAGTGACATTCACCTCCTGGTTATCTTTGTTCTTGAATTTACATCGGAAATAAGCATCATTACCTTTTCCAACTTCCAACAGGCTGTTCATTACCTGTGCCACTCTTTCGAAATCTATAAAAAATATGGGTTCCTCCAATAATTTGTGTAACCCTACTACCTTCCATCTTTTCTGATTGACCGCTACTCTTTGAAATCTGTAGAACTCTTGACACAGCATGGTATATTTGTAACCCCCTACTCCTACTGTAAATATATGTTGGCCAATGATACTCAGGGTTTCTTTGAGCTCCTTAACCACCTTTTCTGTTTCTGGAATCTCTTGCTCCTCATCAGACTCCAGGTCCACCTTCTCTATTACAGCTTCACTATCCAAGAACCACTGTCCTCTAGACAGAGTGACTGATTCTGCTTTGAAATCATGAATTGGCAACTCCTTTGGATTCACCATTCTAGACAAAGTATATCATCACACAAAAGAAAAAAGAACTCCACCCACATGAGTCACCAGAAATCAAGAATAATATTTTATTTTGAGATGAAATGAAAGAAAAATGAAAATAATTTTTTTAATTAAATTCTGATTTCTTTAGAAGAACTCAATTAAAGTGATCATTACATGTGTAGCAAGATGTCTAGTGCACTTCCCTCTTCTGACAGCTCTTATCCGGGAAGAAGATGTTTAGAAGAAAAAAATGAAAATACAAATAAAAAATAAAGAATCATAAAAAATAGAATGAAAAAGAATCATAAAAAATAGACTAAAAAGTAATAAATAGAAGCCTGCTACCCTTCTACCTATATCTTGCTTTGTGCTATATAAAAAGGAAAAAATAGATAATCTTTCTCTTTCTTTTTTTCTCTTTTTTTCTTTTGTTTTTTTTTTTAATAATGATTTCTTCTATTTCTTTTCTTCCCCTCCTAATTCTCTTGTTAGAAAAAGGATAAGGTAAAAGATTTTGTCCTAATTCTCAATATGTTATGATTTTCTTTTGTCTAACCTTCTGCTCTGATTCTTGAAAAAATTCTAAATCTAGATCAAATACAGATGGTCTTTTTCCATTGAATCAACTCTGATTTTTTTACCCAATAATATTTAACCCTAGTTGCCCTTGTTTCAGGAAAAAATCCATCCCCTTCTGATAAGCAGTTTTTAGAATATTTTGGCCTCCATATCCATGTTGTCCTGGGATTTTGTTTTGATGAACAGGCCTTGGGTATGCTTTGTTTCCATATCCTTCTTGTTCTAATGCTTTGATGCTTCAGATTATACCATGGTTGCCAACTTGCTCCTGTGTGTCCATCCTCCTTTGCTCTTTCAATTTTTTGCAAGTTTTGATTAAATGAAGCTTGATCATTTAGTATTTGTATTGGTAATGTCTGTATGTCTTCCATTGAAAAAGTAAATATTTCCATGTCTGGGTCATGAACATCCTGTTGAACTTCCTGTTCTTCATCACTCAATAAAAATATTAAAAACCTTTTGTCATTTATTGTCAATTTAAGCTTCATTTTTGCAAAATCCAAAATTACTTTACCTTGTTTGAGCCATGGTTGTCCCAAAATTAATTTCTCAGTCATCAAATGATCTGGCCATTCTTCACAATCTATTTTCATATATTCTTTATTGAACTTAACTTTGATAGAAGGTGAAGACATGCTTTGTATCATTTGTCCTTCCAGAGTTTTGATAAAGGTTCTGCTTTTAGTTCGTTTTAGGTTAAATTTATTCAACGAAGATGAACTAATCAAATTCACTTGTGCACCTGAATATATCAAAACCCTATTTTTTCATTAACATGATTAAGTTGTAGGTCCCAATCATTTCTGTTTGTGTTTACTAGTTTTGACAGTACAGTACAAAGTACTTTATTAGTACTTTCTGCTAATCCATTGGCTTGTGGGTGATATGGGGCTGATTTTCTATGACTAATCAGGAAATATTCAGTTATGTTCTCTATGATTTGGTTTAAAAAATGGGTTCCCCTATCACTTACCAATTCAATTGGAAGTCCGAATCTAGTGATGATATTTTCATAGAGAAATCTGGCAGTAGTATGAGCATCATTTCTTTTTGTGGCTTTGGCCTCAACCCATTTTGTCAAGTAATCTGTAGCCACTATTATGTATTCAACATGGGATTGTCTATCTAGAGGATGTGTAGGTCCAATAAAATCTATTCCCCATTTACTAAAGGCTGTGGCTGAAATTAATGGAACTAATGGCATATTGTCTCTTTTTTTTGGTTGACTCACCCTCTGACAAATGTCACATCTTTTTACATATGTTCTTGCATCACGAAATAGGGTTGGCCACCAAAAGCCGGAATATAATATGAGTTTAGCTGTTCTGTCACTTGAGAAATGTCCACCTGCCACTCGAGAATGTGCCATTTCCAACATTTCCAAATATTTATCCTCGGGAACACAAATTCTTAAATATCCATCCATCCCTCTCTTATATAATTGTTCTCCTATCAATTGATAATCTTCCGATATTACTTGTAGATTTTTTGAATCTACACCAGCTAATACTTGTTTTCCTTTCTTCTTCCTTTTCAACTCCTCAATAATATTTTCACTCCAATCTGGATTTTTCTGAAACCAATATAAAGTTATAAGTTCTGAATTTTGCAAGGATTGGCATTCCCAGCAGTTAGCAACATATTTTGTTACATCTTCAAACTTGTTAGGCCAATGTACTCCCATCCTATTGAGATTGCTTATGGTGACTATATGGAAGCATGAGTACAAGGGTTCCAACAATGAGCTCTTCTCAGATATTCTTGTTGCTCCTCTTCTGGAGTACAATATTCCAATATGCCTATATGGTTGAGGTGATACAAGTGCCCAGCTAGCAGCACAAAATTTCTGCTTTGTAATACTAAATGTGTGTTGTTTCCAAATGTTCTGCAAGGTCCCATGGTTAACAATGGTACTAAAGTCATGGCCCATTCAGGAACACTTTCTACTTTGAACAAATAAGTATCTGGTAGGTCATCATCTAAAGGTGAATTGGGTTCTTTAGAATGGATTCTAGACAAATGATCTACTCTCAAGTGTGTTTTTCCTTGTCTGACCATCACCTCAAACTCAAACTCCATTAGTAAAAGAAACCATCTGACTATTCTACCTGTGTGACAAGGTTTATTTACTAAGTATAGCAAAGCTTGATGGTCCACAAAGAACTTAAACTTGTTGGCCAAAAGGTAATGTCTATATTTTTTTACAGCAAATATCATTCCCAACCCTTCTCTCTCAGTGGTTGTGTAATTTTTCTCTGCTAAATTCAGTTGCCTACTAGCATAAGCCACTGGGAAATCTAACTTGCTTCCTTCTATTGGTTGTGCTAACACACATCCCAAAGCATAATTTGAAGCATCCACATGAACATGAAAAATTTTATCCCACTGTGTTTTCAGAATTGGGGCTGTTACCAAACAAGTTTTTAGAGTTTCAAAAGCTTGGTCACACTCTTTGGTCCACTCAAACTTTGTAATTAGGGCATATAAAGGTTTGGATATGTCAGCAAACGTGTAAAAATTTTCTATAATACCCACAATGTCCCATGAAAGTTTTAAGTTCATTTACATTTGTTGGTCTTGGAAGATCTATTATGGCCTTTATTTTCTTCTCATCAGTTGAAATTCCATTTTTAGAGACTATGTGACCTAACATTCTTCCTTGTCTTACAAAGAATACACACTTTTCTGGATTTAAACATACTCTGTATGTTCTCCATTTCCTGAATATATTTTCTAAATCTTGCAAGTGATTTTGTCTTTTTAATGAAAAAGTACACAGATCATCCACATATAATTCCATTACATCTCTTAGGAACTCTTTGAAGATATGACACATCAATCTTTGAAAAGTTGTTGGGGCATTAGTTAACCCAAAGGGCATAACCCTAAAAGCATAAATTCCCCATTCTATGGATATAGGTACCTGATTGTATCCTGAAAAACCATATAAAAAACTATAAACCTCCTTCCCTACAACTCTTTCCAAAAGGTGATCTGTTATAGGCAATGGGTAACTGTTGAAGGCAAGGAAATCTGGAAGATGAATGATTAATTTGAAATCTGAAAAATGGTTAAACGTGGATATTATCTAGTTAGATATATCTTTTTGGTGTATTGGATTTTAATAAAATAAAATGAAAAAGACGGTTATGTGGAGATAGAAAGGGACATGTCATGAAGGAAAGAAGACGTTACAAAAGGAAGGCGCGCGACAATCGTAAGGAGGAGAAGCTCTCCAGACAGGGACTTTGGAGGACTGGAAAACAAGTTTTGCAGGAATCATAATACATGTGATTGATGAAACCGTGTGGTGTAATCAAGTATGATTTATGAAGTTCTAATAATCACAAATCTGTAATCGCGACGCTAAGTCAATGAAAGAAAGAACAGAAATGTCTGCGAGACAAGGTTTCTAGTTGTAAATCTTCTATTTCTGCTAAGTCAAATAGAGAGATTCAAATTGTCTGCACAGAAGCGCATTGAAACTCGTGTGTTTGTGAGTGTATAAGAACCTTGGTAGATTTTTCAAACATGATTTCGGTGGAATCTCTGTGAATGAAGATCAGTTGCGAGTGGGAAATGTGTAACTCTGATTTAATCTATATTTAGATGTTGTGTTGAACCGTGGGAACCCTCAACACAATTGGCGATCCTACTGTACGGCTGACGCAGCATCAAGAAATGCATGAGGGGTAGGCGCAACAGTTTTGGTAAAGTATATTTTACGAGGGCACAGGCAAGAGCAGCGAACGTGGAGACATCTTCAGACTTTTACGAGTGGTACGAGGCCGAGGAGCAGGAAGCTCTGGGAACTGAAGAGGAACAGGGGGAAACAAGTGCAGGAGAGGCAAGGTTAGTGGGCGGCATACTTGGAGCATTATTCCTCACATAAGCAACTGTAGGGGTAAGAAGACGACTCCAGTTTGACCCACTTGCAGGGGTGGCCGGTCAAAGAACTAGGCGCACACTTCAACCACAGCCAATGGCTCAACCACCTCCTAATCCTAAGGTCAAAGCAGCTCATTTCAGTGGAACCTCTAAGGAGGATGCTGATTGCCATGTGGCTCAGTTCGAAATAAAATGGACAGCGAATGGATATCCAACTATGTATGGTGATGATATTAAGCTTCAACAATTTGCAGCCACGTTGGAAGGACGAGCTATGAGCTGGTTCAGTCAATATGGCATCGCCCATTTTGCTACATATGATGATTTAAGAATAGCATTCTTGCAATGATTTAGAAAAGAAAAGACGCCTTCCGATGTATTAAGGAAGTTGAGGGCCATCAGACAAAAGACCATGCTAGTGGAAGACTACGTTAAAGTTCCAAACTCTAATGGAGAGGTTGCAAGGTAATGAACGACCTACTGATGAGATGTTGGCAGGATTTTTTTTGAAAGGATTACGGAGCACAATAAGACATGCGGTGGCCAGTGTGGACATTGCAAATGGCTTTGATGTATTAGTATTAGTAGAGGCGTGTGTGGAAAGAAGGTTTGGAGGAGCCAAAAAGAAGCAGTTTGATTCTGGTTCAGAGGTTGAATCGGATTAAGCAACGGAGTCGGGCAAGAGTTCAAGTGATTCTGACACTGACGACCATGATGATGAAATAGTGAGGACAAAGCATCGTAAGCATACAGCCAGGCACAGTAAAGTGGAGGAATGGATTAATACGTTAAAGAGACATGGGTATTCTATACTAGCTCCGAAGGAAAAACGATTTTGTGATATCTATGACAAAGAAGGACATACAACAACTCAGTGTTGGTATAACCCTAAGCATAGAGGGCAAGGTTCTCGGCAAGACAATCGGAATCTCAATGACGTAGCGGCCAATCAAGCTATTCCTATCCAAGGGCGAGGTAATTTTCAGAGACAGGAGCAAGTAAGACCTCCATGGAGAGATCAAGGGAATCAGCAAGGGAACAACCAACAAGGCAATCACCAAGGTCGACCACCAAGGGTAATGCCTTGTGGATATTTTTCAGCTCCCGATCATTGGATAGGGCCGAATTGCCCTTTGTGGGTAAAGCATCGTGAAGAAAGAGGTATACCCGTTATTAGGTATAATCAGCATAATAACCAGGGACAACATCAACAACAAGGGCATCAGGCGGCTCAGGCGAATGCCATGCTGATAGAATGGCCAGATCAGGCGGATAGAGCCAATGATACACCCAGTACATCTGATCGAATGCACGTTAAGAATAATAACCAATGGCAGTGTGATTGTAAACAATGTGGGAAAGGTAAAGAGGTTGAAGTGTTGGCGGTTACAAGATCAAGGATTAAAGGCCCTATTGATTGGCAGGAACAAAGGCAAATCCGAGACAAGGTTTTGAAGCAGGTTCGAGAGGAGTCTCCTAATCAGGCGAGGTGTGGAGGTCAGACTGAGCAACAACAGGGTGTGAAATTGATACCTCCCATAGTGGAGCGGGATAAGGCTCCGAGTCAGCAAGGCTTGGCAAATGAATGGTTTGATGAAATTATTAGCTCACCATTACAGTTGTGCTTGGATCAACTGTTATCTTTGGTACCTGTGTTTCGAGAGAAATTATTGAGAAAGCTACTTGGGTATCATGCAGAGCCCGAAATTAGGTCGACCCCTTCAATCTTGGCCAACAGTATTGATCCAGCAGATGTGGATTTTGTAGTACCAGTAATTCAGGTGCAGTACAACTAGAGGCGATTTGCAGAAGTGTTGCTTGATGGAGGATCAGGGGTAAACATATTACCTGAGCATATTTTTCTTGAAATGGGAAGAGGGGTATTGTCTCCAGCACCTTTTCAGGTAAAGATGGCGGATCAAACACGAGTACAGCCGGTTGGCATTTTGAAGCAACAACAAATTATCATTTCTGGCATGACATTTATGGTCAATTTTGTGGTCATCCGAATGTCTTAGTCCGCATATCCATATGAAATGTTGTTAGGGAGACCTTGGTTTCGACTCACCAAAGTCAAGCAGGATTGGGGCTTGAATGTAGTAATGTTTACCAAAGGTAAAAAGCAACTGACGATTCCTATGCGTGGACAAAAAAAGATGTCGGTACAGGAGAAACCACTTATGGCTCAGACCATTAATTTAGCAGATGAGATTGAAGATGATGAAGAGGAAAAGTTTTTGCAAGCAAACCCAACGGTGGTGCCGGTATTGGAAGTCGATGTTGCAGGAGTATTAAATAAGGATCATAGTGGTGGGCCAAATATAGAAGGGCCAGTTCCTGGTGAACAGGTGGCAGGTGCCCAGTTACAAAAGATATCTGATCAACGTATAGACATTCCGGTGCAGCAACAGATGGAACAACAGGAGGAAGAGATAATTGCGCGGGCGGAAAGGATCTATGATCAGAAGTATGCAGGTTCTATGCGGGTGAAGGAGGAGGAGCTTCAAGAGGTTAATTTAGGAACCAAAGCTGAACCCAAGATGGTGCGGATTGGTAAAACATTGGAAGGAAAGTTTAAGGAGGATCTTATTTGCCTTCTCAAAGAGTATGTAGATGTGTTTGCTTGGGATTATACTCAAGTGAAAGGCATAGATCCGCAGTTGCATCAACACAAGATTAATTTAAAGACGGATGCAGTACCTGTGGTGCAGAAAAGATATAGAATGAATCCTAATTTTGCTAAACAGGTGAAGGAATAAATTGATAAATTATTGGCAGTCCGATTTATCAAACCAGTGAATCAGGTGACTTGGCTATCTCCCATCATAGTGGTTCCCAAAAAGAATGGCAAGCTCAGAATTTGTGTTGATTATAGAAAGTTAAATGTGGAAACGATTACAGACCCGTTTCCTATGCCATTTTGTGATGCAGTGTTGGATGCAATAGCAGGCCATGAAATGTATAGTTTTTTGGATGGATTTTCCGGTTATAATCAGATCGGTGTAGTTGAGGAGGATCAGCATAAAACAGTGTTTATTACAGAATTTGGCGCTTACGTGTTTACTGTCATGAGTTTTGGTTTGAAGAATGGACCGCCATTGTTCAATTATGTGGCGCATAAAGTGTTTGAACCTTATCTACAGGATTTTATGCAAGTATTTGTTGACGATTTTTCGGTCTTCGGTGCAGTGATTAAGCACTTGCTACACCTGAAAGCATGTTTTGAAAGATGTCGGCAGTTTAGGATGGTATTGAATCCGTTTAAAAGTGTGATTGCGGTGAGAAGCGGTATTTTATTGGGCCATGTTATATCACAAGAAGGGATGGCTATTGGTATTAAGAAAATTGAAGCTATAAGTACAACTAAAGCACCGACCAACGTTAAAGAAGTAATGTGGTTTGTAGGTCAAATTAAGTGGCATTCCCGATACTTAAGATATTTAGCAAACATTTCCTTACCGCTGACGCATTTGACCAAGAAGGATGTTCCGTTTATGTGGGCCTATGCTCAAGAGAAAGCATTTCAGTTGTTAAAAAAGATGGTGTCAGTAGCACCTATTTTGCAACCACCTGATTGGTCAGTGCCATTCCACATATTTGTGGATGCATCAGATGTGGCCGTAGGAGCAGTTTTGATGCAGCAGAAAGACAAAGGATGGTATAGACCTGTCTATTATGCCAGTAAAGTATTGGCTGCGGCTGAAAGAAATTATCCGGTGACAGAAAGGGAAGCTTTGGTGATGGTATATGCCCTTAACAAGTTTCAACATTATTTGTTAGGCAATAAAGTGGTTTTTCATGTGGATCATCAAGCCTTGGTTTATTTAATCAAGAAGCCCCTATTAACAGGCCGATTAGCCAGGTGGATGCTATTGTTACAGGAATTTGATTTTGTGATTGTGCATACTCCAGGGAAAGAGCATGCAATGGCAGATTATTTTAGTCGATTGGAATCAGGAGAAACACCCACTGGTGCACTTGATGTATTTCCTGATGCTAACTTGTTTACTGCACAAGTAGTAGAGGCAGATTCGTGGTATGATCAGTTATTAATTTTCCTGACGGAGGGTGCATTACCACAGTATTTTACACCTGATCAGAGGAGGAACTTTGCTCTTAAAAGTAGGCTGTATTTGGTTATAGCAGGGGCATTATACAAAAAGGGGGTGGATCAGGTCATAAGGAGGTGTGTACCAGATTTCGAACAACCAGCTGTCTTATAGGAAGCACATTCAGGTTCAGCAGGAGGTCATTTGTCAGGGGATATTATAGGCAAGAAGGTATTACAAGCTGGGTTGTGGTGGCCGACGGTGTTAAAGGATGCACATGAGTATGCTAAAGGATGTGTGATTTGCCAAAGGTTAGGTTTCAGTTCTATTTAAAGGCTCCCAAGATAATACCTTTTCCTGCGTCTTCTGTGTTGGTGTCTGAATCAAGAGTCATGAGAGGACGTATGCGAAAGAGAGAGGTTGTAATGCGAAAGGAAGAAACTACTACGGAGGAAAGTAGTAGTTCGTTACAGGAGGATGAAGAGGAAATATCGACGCCATCTACAGTGACTAAGTTTGTGCAAACGCTTAGGGAGCCATTCACAGACTTTAAAGTGGAAGTTGATACACAATCTTGTCTGAATGAGAATTGGCTCAAAAGGATTGGGTTATTTCAGTTCGCTACGTTGCCGTGGGCGCGCTGGAGATGCAATTATTATGCAAAGAGCCAGCTGGAAATCATTCGGAAAACGAAGGGTCAGTTAGCACTTCAGGTAAAATTTTCACCGGAATTAGTTGCAGAATTATTTCAGTTGCCTATGTACGATGATGTAGTCATCCCATAGTGTTCGGAGGAGGCCTTAAAGAAAGATTTTGGACCCAGAGAAGGGGGAAGACAATACTACATGATGAAGAACGCAAGTTATGTTCAAAGGGAGCAATTAAAATGGTATTTGGAAAGGCTGTGTTTTATTCTCAAATATGATTATATATCCAAAGAGAATTTTGCACCTTTGGCTTATGCAGAGGCAGGTGGAAAAGTAAGCTGGGCTCATTGGGTGTATGATCACCTACATAGTGCAATATTTGTTGGTGATAGGCATAAAACGCAATCAAATAGTAGGCTATCAGCATATTTAGCCGCATTATTTGAGTTCGTGCAGCTAGTCGATGGCCAGAAGATAGTATGGCCCAAGGAGATAAAGCTTCATGGTCACGAGTTGATGAGTCGAGAGCAAGAACAGCTAGCAGTGAAAGAGGTAATGGATAGACCTTCAAAGACGTGTGAAGATCTTCTCCGTGCAGGATATACTGCACAAGAGCTGAAACCGGTTATTCAGATGATTCAACCTGATGTTCGAGAGGCAGGGATACAAGAGGATATTTTGTTGCAGGTGCCAGACGGTGTTGAGCATCTGAAAGCACTCGGAACAGTTTTTAAATTGTCTAAAAAGAGAAGATTGGAGGAACAATTGCAAGCAGTAGGTGAGAAAATAATGAAGGATGTTACGCATCAATCAATTAACACTACAGATTATGATGTACGAGGAATGAAGAAGAGGTTGCAGGAAATTTCTGATTTTTTAGTTTTGCAAGAGGAAAGATTGTCTAAGCACGAGCAGACAAAAGTACTTATTAATGTGGATGATTATCAGTCTTTACAGAAGAAGGCTAAAACACTTCAGGAAGCGTTGGACGAGAAGGTACAAATGTTGGAGGAATTGCAAAAGGACAAGATACAATATGTGATGGAGTTATCTAGTATAAAGCGGTCAATGCATGAATTCGAAGAATGGCAGAAGTCTGTGAAGAACAAATTCAAAAAGAGATGATGGATTTTTCAGTACTTAATGCTACTTTACAGGAGGAACAAGTGATTCTGCATTCGAGAGTACAAGTTTTGCAGGAGTTGGAAAAGCAGGTGTTAACAGATGAAGATGTGGCGTTAGATGCTACATTAATGACAAGATCGGATATAGGATTATTGAAGCAGCAACTCCATAAGTATGTTCAGGACATTTGGAATGTTTTCCAAAGTCGTTGGCTCACTATGTTTAAGCTTCAACATGAACAAGTCCAGACATGCTTTGTGTCCAAGTATGAGAAAGATTTAGTAGGTGTAATTACAAAGCAAGAGAAGCAAATTGAAGAACAGATACAGATAATTAAGGTATTGCAGGGACAGTTGTTGCAAAGGAAGTTAGAAGAAAAGGTGGACATATTAATTGAGAAGCAGCAGTTTATTATTGAGGCTGACTTTCAGGAAAAGTAGGATGGTGCAGAGGAGGATATCAATAGTTTGCAGAATCGGAAGAGTGAAGTGGAAGAAGTGCATATTTCCCAACAGTCGTAGGAAATAATTTTATATGATCAAGGGATTGTTAAATTCGAGTCTAATTTTTGACAAAATTACCCACCGGGCTGTGCCAGGTGTTGAAGGCAGGGAAATCTAGAAGATGAATGATTAATTTGAAATCTGAAAAATGGTTAAACGTGGATATTATCTAGTTAGATATATCTTTTTGGTGTATTGGATTTTAATAAAATAAAAAGAAAAAGACGGTTATGTGGAGATAGAAAGGGACATGTTATGAGAAGGAAAGAAGACGTTACAAAAGGAAGGCGTGCGACAACCATAAGGAGGAGAAGCTCTCCAGACAGGGACTTTGGAGGACCGGAAAACAAGTTCTGCAGGAATCATAATACGCGTTGTAATTGATGAAATCGTGTGGTGTAATCAAGTATGATTTATGAAGTTCTAATAATCACAAATCTGTAATCGCGACGCTAAGTTAATCAAAGAAAGAACAGAAATGTCTGTGAGACAAGGTTTCTAGTTGTAAATTTTCTATTTCTGCTAAGTCAAATAGAGAGATTCAAATTTTCTGCACAGAAGCGCATTGAAACTCGTGTGTCTGTGAGTGTATAAGAACTTGTTAATCTCCGAAATGTGTAAATCTGGAATGTGATTGTGTAACTTTGAATCGATAAAAGTTACCGGAATGGAAGATTACGGTAGATTTTTCAAACATGATTTTGGTGGAATCTCTGTGAATGAAGATCAGTTGCGAGTGGGAAATGTGTAACTCTGATTTACTCTGTATTTAGATGTTGTGTTGAACCGTGGGAACTCTCAACAGCTGCATTCACCTTTTTCAAGTTAATGCATACCCTAAGTTTCCCATTCCTCTTTGGTACAACTATAGGAGATATCCATTCTGTATACTCAATCTCATAGATGAAATTGGCAGCCAGTAACTTGTCGATTTCTTCCTTTATTTTAGCAGAGTATTTATCATTGAATGTGTAATGTCTCTGTTTGCTAGGTTTTGCATAAGGTGTAATAGGAATCTTATGCTCATAGATTTTAGGATCAATACCTTTCAAATCCTTGTAGCTATAAGCAAACACATCCCTATAGTTTCTGGCCAAACTTCTTAGTGCCTCCTCTTCTTGGTTTGTCATGTCATGAGCTACTACAATATGTCTTTCTTCTCCCTCTTCCTGAGTGATCATGACCTTTTCAGTTTGTTCCTCATTATCATAAGCCTCTCCTTTCTTCTTTTCTCTCTTTGGTTTCATTTTTAGAAGTAATCTATCTTCTACTTCATAAGTCTTGAAATTTGCTGGTACATCAAACTGTTGATCTTTGTTTGTTTCTTTCTCCTTTTTCTCATCCTCTTGGTTTTCTTCTATTTCCTTGTGTTTGTTTTTGTTATATTTGCCTGAGATTTTATCTTTTATTGCATCTTCAGCTTTTACTTCTTCCAAATATTGTGTTTTCCCTTTTTTTAATATCATTTCTTCTTCCTGGTCCTCTTCTGTTTTTGATACCTTTATCATTTGTATTCCAATGTGAAAAAAATCATACCCTTCTTCATTTTGGAATTCCACCTCTACATACTCATCACTGGCGAGATCCATGGTAGCCAAAATTTGGTTCCACCCATAGGGCTCAAATTCTTCATCTTTGAATTGTTGTGGTACATAGCTCTCATCTTGTAATTTTCTTCCTTCTACACAATCTTCTCTTCTCAATCTTCTTTTTCTATTTGTAAGGTTTCTTATCATATTGCACTTCCATATTGATGATTCATTTTCATTCTGGTCTTCCATTTTTTATTCTTCACTTAATTCTTGATTTTGATGTATTTTATACCATTCTTGAGGAGATATATCACAATAATGCCCATTTCTTAGATTCACTCTGGATATTCTTCCTTTGCTCTGAAGGTATAGGCAATCATTACCCCAATCTTGGACAATTTGCATTTGTCTCATAAATGGCCTTCCTAGGATAATTTCATATGAAGTAGATTGTGGGAATTCAACTATGGCAAAGGTATGTTCTATCTCTATTCCACATATGTCCACAATCACTTTTTCCCATATTCCTAGGGGTTTCTCTATGTGTCCATCTGCAAGTTGCAATCTCATTTTGGTGGGTATTAATTCATTTTTCCCAAGTTTGTTTAGTCATGATGAACACTCCTGATCCACTATCCAGAATAGCTTTGGCATGGTTTTTACCAAATTGTATTTTTAGGGTTGAGTTTCCCTCTTCTCCTTCACAATATCGTCCTATCTTATCAATGGGAATGTACCACAATTCCTCCAATTCCTGCAGTTGTGGATGAAGATTTTCTGGTATTGTTTCCCATTTTTTCATTTTGTTTTGTAAATGAGGATTCTGTTTTACCAATTCCTCAATTGTAGTATGGTATAAAATTGTACATTGTTTATCTATGAATGTAATTTGTGGATTATCATCTTCCTCATTAATATTTCTCCTTGTTCTTATTGCCTCAGATTCCTCAACTGTTATTTGAGAATTATCGATTCCCCCAGTTTAAGTTGTGCTTCCTGTATGATTTGTTTACACTTTTGCATCCTTTCATGTTCTAAGTGTGGCATAGGATAAGCTATTACATGATCTGTAGGACTTGGTCCCTCTTGAATTCTTCCCTTGTATGCTTTTATCAAGGTATCTAAACTCTGTGAATTTCTTATCTCTGACTGAGTTTGTGTCTTTTGAGAGGGAGTACTGTTTGACTGTTCCCTATTCTCCTCTTCCAAGCTTTTACCCATTCTTTTTTTCCTTTCCCATTTCCCTTTTTGTCTATTTTTCTTCATCTTTTAAACTGATCCTTTATTTTGTTCCTTAGTTGTTTCTTGTTGTTTAGCTTGTGCCCTTATAGCATTTACATTCACTTGGTCAATGTCACTCAATCCTTCTTGCTCCATGATGTTGGCTGTTTTCAGTGGTATGTTATTAGATGTGTTTTGTTGTTTTTGAGGATTTCTTGGACAATCCTTTATTAAATGTTCCCTGCCACAATCCTTACAATAGGCTCCCTCTATTCTTAATGTACGAGGTTGTGGACAGTCTCTAATGAAATGTTCTCCCCCACATCTATAAGTCTTCATACCGGTCCTCACGTCTCCGCGGATTGACAAGTAAAGGAGGTGGTGCTTACGCTTGAGCTACACCAAATTTTGGCACCGTTGCCGAGGAGAGAGCTTCGAGGACGAGCGTTGTGATGGTAAGATCGTAGATTTGCAACGTTGGAAGGTAAAAAAACTGTCATTTCAGTTCATTTTCTGTTTTTTCCTCTCCATCTTCATCATCATCATCATCTCCACCTTCTTCCATCTTCTTCTTCATAGAAATTTCTTGTTTTTTAGTGCATTTTCACCATTTTCATACCATTTTTCATGCATTATTGTGTGGGAAGGAGTTAGGAGGTGCAAGGGAGAGCAAGCGCTGTGTTCTTTTCATGATTTTTTGCTCATACGGAGCTCGCCATTGCCGGCGCTCAGAAATTTGAATTTCCCGCCAAAAAACGCGATTCTGTGATGAAAATCGTGATTTTGTGAAAATTCAAATTTTTTTGAAAAACACGATTTTCTGTTTCCCGCCTAAAAGCTTGCTGGAAGAATCACGATTCTGTGGTCATTCTCAGAATCGCGATTCTGTGGTTGTGCTCAAAATCGCGATTCTCACAAATCACGATTTTCAGCCAAAAACACGATTTTGTGAAAACACGATTCTCTGCTCAAATCGCGATTTTCACATCAAAAAACACGATTTGGAGAACCACGATTTTGTGAAAACACGAATTTTTGCTCAAAATCGCGATTCTCACCAATCAGGATTTTCAGTAAAAACACGATTTTGTGAAAAAGGCGATTATGTGAAAACACAATTCTCAAGGCTCAAAATCGCGATTTTCAAAAACACGATTCTCTGCTCAACATCGCGATTTTCAAAAAACACGATTCTCTGCTCAACATCGGGATTTTCAAAAACACGATTCTGTGCTCAACATCGCGATTTTCAAAAACACGATTCTGTGCTCAACATCGCAATTTTCAAAAAAACACGATTCTCTACTCAAAATCGCGATTTTCAAAACACGATTTTGTGAAAACACGATTTTGAGAACCACGATTTTGTGAAAACAAGAATTTTTGCTCAAAATCGCAATTCTCACCAATCACGATTTTCAGTAAAAACACGATTTTGTGAAAAAGGCGATTCTGTGAAAACACGATTCTCAAGGCTCAAAATCGCGATTTTCAAAAACACGATTCTCTACTCAACATCGCGATTTTCAAAAAACACGATTCTCTGCTCAACATCGCGATTTTCAAAAACACGATTTTGTGCTCAACATCGCGATTTTCAAAAACAGGATTCTGTGCTCAACATCACGATTTTCAAAAAAACACGATTCTCTGCTCAAAATCGCGATTTTCAAAACACAATTTTGTGAAAACACGATTTTGAGAACCACGATTTTGTGAAAACACAAATTTTTGCTCAAAATCGCGATTCTCACCAATCACGATTTTCAGCCAAAAAACACGATTTTGTGAAAAACACGATTCTGTACTCAAAATCACGATTCTCAGAAATCACGATTTTCATGTCAAAAAACACGATTCTGTAAACCACGATTTTGTGAAATCACGATTCTCTGCTCAAAATCGCGATTTTCAAAAACACGATTTTGTGCTCAACATCGCGATTTTCAAAAACACGATTTTGTGAAAAACACGATTTTGTACTCAAAATCGCGATTCTCAGAAATCACGATTTTCATGTCAAAAAACACGATTCTGCAAACCACGATTTTGTGAAATCGCGATTTTCTAAAACACGATTCTGTTCTCAACATCGCGATTTTCTAAAACACGATTTTGTGCTCAACATCGCGATTTTCAAAAACATGATTTTGTGCTCAACATCGCGATTTTCAAAAACACGATTTTGTGCTCAAAATCGCGATTCTTTGATTTCACAAAATCGCGATTCTCTTGATTTCACAACATCGCGATTTTCTCTAAAAGGTCCTGTTTGCCTGTTTTGACCCACAGGAGCCTGATTTGACATAACTTTTTCATCCAAAGTCCATTTTTTGAGCTCTATAGCTCGTTGGAAATAGGATTTTGAGATAGGATAATTTGAAGTTGACCTTCAAGTGGGACCTGGAACCCAAGGGGACTCCAAAGGATTTTTGAACCATACCAAGGGGAAATTTTGGACTATTAGCCAAAGCTTATGAACCTGAGGTTTGGTAGACACCTAGGCAAGGATAAACAAAGCATTAGATCTTCTGAGGCTAGTGTCAACCATACAGCCAAGTCTTGGGCGCAACAACTAAGTGGTCATCCTTACAGACTAAGTTCAGACACAAGTGATTCAGAAATGTCTTTTAGCATGGGGAAACCCGTAGGTGGCTCAAGGACTGCCCATCTACAAACACAAGAAGGTCGCTATAAGACACATTTGGAATATATTCGGACCAACTGATTAGGTGCTCGTATCTATGAGGATGGCCTGAGGCGATCAGTGGTCCAACTCAAAAATCCATATCAATCCTTTGGACTTGAACACCCGGTGGTCAAGTTTGAACAGGGTTCATACATTGATAAGGAAGGAACCATGTATGTGGTTACCAACCAACCAGATAGGACCGATGAGTTTGGAAATGTCATTCATGAGAATGAGATAGGAGACCTAGAACAAGGAAATATAGGACAAGGACCCCATACTCCTAGAGGTAAGTCAGTTCTGACCAGAGTGATCACACCAGATTGGATCCCTCAAGACAACAAAAGCATAGAACTCTTCTTGAATAGAGAAACAGAGGAAGCCTTTTGGAGATTCAAGCCAGATCAACCTAGCCAATTGGGCATAGTCATCATCTACGACCTCAAGGATCCAGAGATACCAGGCAAAGTTGTCTACCTGGATAACACTTCAGAGAAAATTTTCTTGGTAACAGAACATGATAGACATGCATATACTTGGAAGAGTGAATTGATTTTCCCTCCACCAAGATCCAATGTTTCCCATGGCCTCCAAGGAGTAGGATCATCCCATGCTCATGAAGCCCAGAGAGAAAGAACTAGAGAGAAACCTGAGGTAAGTTTTGCACACACCGTGGGCAGGAATAGGTCAGGATTTGAAAATGAAAGACCTGAAAGAGAGAGACATCAAGCACATAGGCAACAAAGAGATGAACACAATTTTCCATTGCCTAGACGCCGAGAGCACCCAAGAACCCTTAGACCCACTCAAGTGATCAAGGCAATGAAGAATTATTTTGACGGGTCAGGAGATCCTTATGATCATGTGGCCGAGTTTAAACAAGTGTTAAGAGCTGAATAGGTTGAGGATTTATTCACCCAATATGAGGCATTTGGTTTGACTCTTAAGGGCACTGCCTTGGCTTGGTTTCAACAATTATGTAGTCGCAACTATCGCGGTATAGGTCAGCTGCTAGACGAATTCATTGTAGAATTTTCCAAGAGTGGTATCAGGCATAACACATCATCTTTTATCCACAGCTTCAAGCAGACACCCCAAGAAACAGTGTGGCTAGCAGGAAGAAGGTTCAGACAGTATCTAGAGAGATGCCCTGCTCCAGAGTTACCCACACCAGCCAAACAAGTGGCTTTGTTCTTAGATGGTTTACTAAGCACTAAGTTAAGATCATATGTGTACTTGAAAGAGCCTAGATCCATAGAAGAGTGTGTGCGGACGTGCATTGACATAGAAGATAACTTGGGCGAGGAGTTAGGATTGTCTAAACTCTATAAGGATTCGGATAGTTCTACTAGTCATACATAAAAAATCCCCACAGAAATAGAGGAGATAGCTGAGCAAGTTGTCAAGAAGCTGGGAGTCCAAAATAGACAAACACAGAGTGTCACCCCATTGAATCGGTGTTATACTTGCGGAGGCGACCACATGGCTAATGTATGCCCAATGCACAACCAGAACATGAGAGAAAGGAATACCCCATACTGCACTATTGAAAGGAAGTACACAAACCATACAGCTCAAGATTGTCCCTACAATAGGCAGGCTGTTAGACAAAATTATCAACAACCTTACCCACAAGGTAGGTATCAAAACCAATACCAACAGCCATATTATAGACCACAATAGCAATATCAGGCACCATATCGGCCACAACCAGTCTTGGGAAACCAACCACCAACTCCTGCCAATGTGATTCCAATCAAGTATGTCGTGGGAGAGGAAAATCCAAATAGAGCATTGGTGCCACTAACCCCATTGATACCAGATAATGACTCTCATGCTCATAGTTCAGACTACTCCCATGAAGGTAGTCCACATGCTTATTACACAGAGTCACCTGAACATAGTGAGATTTACTCGTACCCACCATCTCCGAGTCAAGGACAGACTATCACCAATACAAGCTTTTTGTCCTGATTGTGGCAAAGACCATCTCCCCAGAGATTGTCCAAGAAACCCCTCCAGTGCACCCAAGATTACACCCATTAATGTGGTAGGCTTAGTGGCGGATTCAAGTTCAAGAAGCAGTAATGTGGCACCTGTACAGGCAGTTACTAGGGCACAAGCATTAAAACAAGATAAACTAGCAGAACAATCGGAGTCGAGTGAATCAGGAGAGCCTAGTAAGAGGAAAACAAGAACATGGAAGGATACCAGAGAAAAGGCCAATCGTAAGTGGAATAAAAAGTTATCGGAACTAGAAGAAAGCTTGAAAGACGCAAAAACAAAAATAGAAGACATTGCATCTCAAAACCCCTCGCATGCCGAAACTCCATCCACTCCACCTCATCCCTGTTGGAGCAAGTCTATGACAAGCCTAAGTATTGGCTTGAGTCTCACAAAGTCATTAAAGAAGCTTCAAAATGAAGACTATGTAAAGTTCACTTGTGAACTACCTCTTGTAACTTTTGAAGAGTTTACTTAATGTAAAAGTAAGAGAATCTTAAGTGGTTGAGCCCACATGATCAAGAATGGAAAGAGGAGCCACGAATTCGTGATTTGTGGTAGGTAGAGAATCAAATCAATCATTGATTGATTGGAGAGTGATTGAGGGAAGTTAGCCTCCCAAACTCAACTATAAATAGATGGCAGTTTTAGTCGTGGTTAGAGAGACCTATGTGAAGACCTCCAAGAGCTGAGCTTTATGCCATATCAAGGTGTGATTACAAGGCACACATATGTATCAGTAAGTCATTGTATTGTACAAGCAATATACTTTCATTTTCATGATTATTTGAGTTCATCTTTCCATGTTCTTGTGATGTGTACTACTCACTGCCATTACTTCAGTTTTTCTCAGTCAGCTTGCAGAGATTGTTTCTCTGCACTTGGTTCATCATTTTCAGTGATTTAACTTGGTAAAGTTAGCTCTATAAGGCTACTATATGCTCACAAGTTTTCATGTCATTTGGATGTTGGAATCTTCAGTTATGTTCATTTGAAGTCAACAGGGTATGTTCATCTTCACTTCTCTGTCAGGTACCCGACTTTTTCAGTCATCTTGTCAGAGTCATTTCTCAGTGTTTACTCATTCAAATTCAGTGATTTTAAGCTTGTTGCATTCAGCTTACTGTCTAGTATAAGCATACAAATTTGCATGATCATTGGATTCTTAAATTATGAGTTATGTTAATTTTGCTACTCACTGGTCTATTTCTGTAGCAGCCCGTGAAAATCGGGATGATGTCATCACTTGTTAAAAGTCATTCTCAGTGTGTGGTTTGTTATTTTTGATGAGATTACTCTCTAAAGTTAGCTCTTTAAGCTACCTAGCCTTCCCCAAGAGGAATTAATCTAATTGCTGCTGTGCTCAGAGAATTATGTAAAACACTGGACAGGTGTATCAACCAAGAATAGCAAGTTTTCACCTCTGAGCTAACTCCAACTTATCTGTTTTGATCTATCTTTTTGAGAGTGATCTTCCAAGGTACATAGGGTGTCTAATACATCCATTGGCAAGCTAAAAGGGCCCACCATCTACTCCTGGAGTTCATTTGGCTGGTGTAGAGCAAAGATTTTGCAACACCTCTTCATCTTCAACACATACCTATCCATCTCTTCACAGTGGTATCAGAGCAAGGTTGGACAACATGGCAGATGGATTTCCTTCATCAATTGACAAATTGGACAGAGGTAACTACTTAGCTTGGTCATTAAGAATGGAAGCTTATCTCCAAGGTAGAAGTTTATATGGTTATGTGGCTGGAGATGAAGTTATGCCAAGTTTCAGGAACAAAAGTCAACCAACACAAGAAGAGCAAGAAAGATTGAGCACATGGTGCTCCAAGGATGCACTTGCAAGGTCTTATCTCCTCAACTCTATCTCATATTTTTTGTTGCCTCACATTAGAAGTTGTAAGACATCTCAGGAAGTGTGGGATGCACTTGAAGCTTTCTTTGCTTCAAGTACTAAAGCTAGGAAGCATCAACTATGGCTGGATTTCACAACTCTCAAGAAGGCTCCCAAACAAAATATGACTGATTTTGTCACAAAGCTCAAGGACATAGCAGATCAGTTGGGAAGCATTGGAGAGGTAATAGATGAAGAGCAAATTGTAAGGCAGGTCATCAATGGCTTGAAGGCAGATGACAAGTGGGAAGCATTCACCACAGCTATGGATTTGTACATGGACATGCATGTACCTGATTTCAACACACTCATTGGACAATTACTTACTCAAGAGGCAAAGCTTATCAAAAATGGAGAAAGCTCTAAAGGTAATCAATCTTCAGCTTTATACACGGATAAAAGCAAGTCTAAAGATAACAAAGGAAAGGCAAAGAAAGTGGATGATGAAGCAGGTACATATCAAGCTAACTATGCAGGTAGAGGAAGACATGGCAGAGGTAGAGGAAGAGGAGGTAGACAAGGCAGGGGGAGATCCCAAGACTCCAACTCATGTTCTATTTGTGGATTAACTAATCATACAACTGAAAATTGCTTTAGGAATTCCAGGAATCAAAGAGGCAGAGGATACAATAGAGGAAGTTATGGCTACTCAAGAGGAAGGTTCAACAACTACCATGGCAACTACAACAACTACAATCATTCAAACTATCAAGGAGGCTACAAAGGAAGGAGAGACTACAATAACTACACAGAAGACTCAAACAAAGAGGATTCATTATTGATCATGAACATGGCTATGCCACAAGGTAAATCTGATGAGCATATTTTCTACATAGATTCAGGTTGTTCAAATCATGTGGCAGGAAATGTGGCACTCCTATCAGATTTAGAAGATCCAAGGAATAAGCATGAGGTACAAACAGGAGATGATACAAAACATCCTGTGGAGAAAATAGGCAATGTCAAAGCACCTGATGGAAACATCAACCTACTCAGTAAGGTACTCTATGTCCCTACCATTACAAAGAATTTGATAAGTGTTGGGCAGATAGTAGAGAAAGGGTTGCAAGTCAGGTTCACAAAGGCAGGAGCATTTGTTGAAGATCCAAGTCAAGGATTCAGAAGAATTGCAAAAGGTGAAAAGACAGGTAGATTGTTCACATTTGAATTACAGGACACTAGAAACATTGCTCTCTTTAATTATGGCAGTCAGACACTCACAGAATCGGAAGTATGGCACAAAAGGTTAGCACATATTGGTGAAAGGTCATTAAAGCAAATTTGCAGGGACCAAAGTGTACTTGGACTCCCTAACTTGTCAAAACAACATATGATTTATAAGTGTAGTGCATGTCAGTTTGGAAAGTCTCACAGGTTACCATTCATGAAGAAAGGTTATATGCATGGAGATCTCTTGGAGTTGGTTCATACAGATGTATGGGGACCAAGCAAGGAAGCTTCAATATCAGGATCAAGGTATTATGTTTCCTTTATTGATGATTGCAGCAGATGGACTATCCTATTCTTTATGAAACACAAAGATGAAGTTTTTTCATGTTTCAAAAGATATTTGGCTCTTGTCGAGAATCAAACAGGTAAATCACTAAAAAGGCTAAGGTCAGATGGAGGGGGAGAATACTTCTCCCATGAGTTTGATTCTTTTCTTCAAGAAAGAGGAATCAAAAGAGTGGTAACTACAAGGTACACTCCTGAGCAAAATGGAGTGGCAGAAAGGAGGAATAGGACAATTGTTGAAGCTGCAAGGTCTATGTTAAATGAAAAGCATTTACCTAATTACTTATGGGCTGAGGCTGTATCTACAGCCACTTACTTGATTAACAGGTTGCCTTCAAAATCCCTTCATGGGATGACTCCATATGAGGCTTGGAATGGAAGAAGACCAAGTTTAGATCATTGTAAAATTTTTGGATGTATTGCTTTTGCTCATGTTCCTTCACAGGTTAGAGGCAAGATGGATCCAAAAGCAGAAAGGTGTGTATTTATTGGATATGACAACAATCAAAAGGGCTACAGGTTATACAACCCTACCAACAAAGGATTCTTGGTAAGCAGAGATGTAGTTTTTGATGAGAACAATTCATGGTATGAAGATTCATGCAGGAAGATCAATTTACCATATGATCTTGAAGAAGATTTTCCAAAGCTTGGTAGAGAACAATCAAAGATTGAAGAACAAGACACCTCAGAGGATGATGAAGAATGTCAGATGGAAAAGATCAAAGCATGGAAGTCTAAAGGTAAAGAAAAATTGCAGGAACTTGGACATGAGGCAGAATCATCACATCATGGCCTAAGAAGATCTATGAGGGAAAAGAAAAAACCAGAAAGGTATGGGTTTGACACCTCATTAGTAACTAAACATTCTATCTACATAGCACAGGACATAAACCAAGAGGAGCCATCATCATTTGAAGAGGCCAAAGCAAAAACAGAATGGAAGCATGCAATGAAGGAAGAGATTGAAGCACTCGAGGAAAACAACACTTGGGATTTGGTGCCCAAGACTTCATCCATGAAGGTAATAGGCTCAAGATGGGTCTATAAACTCAAGAAGAATTCTGATGGTTCAATTAACAGGTATAAGGCAAGGCTTGTGGCAAAAGGCTTTGCACAAACTCAGGGAATTGATTATGAGGAGACCTTCTCTCCTGTGGCAAAGATGCCTACTATTAGGGTTTTGCTTAGTATTGCCTCTTCCAAGAATTGGAAGATACTTCAACTAGATGTGAAGAATGCATTCTTGAATGGTTGGATAATCGAAGAGGTATATATGGCACAACCACCTGGTTTTTAGAGTCAAGTTTATCCTGATTATGTGTGTAAACTTAACAAAGCATTGTATGGTCTCAAGCAAGCTCCAAGAGCTTGGAATTTCAGGCTTGTTTCATTCTTGCAGGACAAAGGCTTTCAACCAAGCAAAGCAGATCCTTCACTCTTTATTAAAAAGAGTAATTCCGAGGTCATCTACCTATGTGTATATGTAGATGATATTATATTGACAGGAAATGATGCAGATGGTATGAAGAAGGTCAAAGATCAGATGAGAGAAGAGTTCAAGATAAGTGATTTGGGTTCACTTACCTACTTCCTAGGTTTGGAAGTTGTCTACAAAGATCATGGTTTGTTTCTCACTCAAAGAAAGTACATTAAGGACATGTTGGCAAAATTCAAGATGCAAGATTGTAAGATTGCAGGTACTCCAATGGAGGTTAATCACAAATTGAGCTCACATGAAGGTGAACTCATAGAGGACATCACATCATATCAAAGTCTAGTGGGTAGTCTCAACTATGCCACATTGACAAGAGTAGATATATGTTACAGTGTGAGTGTGCTAAGCCAATTTATGCACACACCAAGGAAACCACATATGGATGCTGCCAAAAGGATACTCAAATATCTCAAAGGAACCATAAATGAAGGACTTTACTATCCTTATGTATCTGATTTAGGTTTGAAGCTATTTTCTGATGCAGATTGGGCTGGCTCCAAGGAAGATAGAAGGAGCACTTCAGGTTATCTTACCTTTGCAGGTTCAAAGCTTATTTCATGGTCATCCAAGAAGCAACCCACAGTTGCTCTCTCTTCTACTGAAGCTGAATATAGAGGTCTTGCCATAGCTACACAGGAAGCTATGTGGATGAAGACATTGTTCAAAGATCTTGGATTGGAGTTTGGAACTCCAACTATTTTTGGTGACAATATGAGTTCTATTCACTTGGCTGCTAATCCTATTTTTCATGCAAGGACTAAACATATTGAAGTTCATTATCATTATGTACGAGAGAAGATCCTAAGCAAGGAGATTCAAATATCATATGTGTCCACTCATCAACAATGTGCAGATATTCTAACTAAAGCATTGGATGGTACAAAGCTTTGCAAATTCAAGGCTATGATTGGTTTGCAGGTAATCTTGGAAGATTGAAGACCTCAAGCATACTTGGCTTGAGGGGGAGCTGTTGGAGCAAGTCTATGACAAGCCTAAGTATTGGCTTGAGTCTCACAAAGTCATTAAAGAAGCTTCAAAATGAAGACTATGTAAAGTTCACTTGTGAACTACCTCTTGTAACTTTTGAAGAGTTTACTTAATGTAAAAGTAAGAGAATCTTAAGTGGTTGAGCCCACATGATCAAGAATGGAAAGAGGAGCCACGAATTCGTGATTTGTGGTAGGTAGAGAATCAAATCAATCATTGATTGATTGGAGAGTGATTGAGGGAAATTAGCCTCCCAAACTCAACTATAAATAGATGGCAGTTTTAGTCGTGGTTAGAGAGACCTATGTGAAGACCTCCAAGAGCTGAGCTTTATGCCATATCAAGGTGTGATTACAAGGCACACATATGTATCAGTAAGTCATTGTATTGTACAAGCAATATACTTTCATTTTCATGATTATTTGAGTTCATCTTTCCATGTTCTTGTGATGTGTACTACTCACTGCCATTACTTCAGTTTTTCTCAGTCAGCTTGCAGAGATTGTTTCTCTGCACTTGGTTCATCATTTTCAGTGATTTAACTTGGTAAAGTTAGCTCTATAAGGTTACTATATGCTCACAAATTTTCATGTCATTTGGATGTTGGAATCTTCAGTTATGTTCATTTGAAGTCAACAGGGTATGTTCATCTTCACTTCTCTGTCAGGTACCCGACTTTTCCAGTCATCTTGTCAGAGTCATTTCTCAGTGTTTACTCATCCAAAGTCAGTGATTTTAAGCTTGTTGGATTCAGCTTACTGTCTAGTATAAGCATACAAATTTTCATGATCATTGGATTCTTAAATCTTGAGTTATGTTAATTTTTCTACTCACTGGTCTATTTCTGTAGCAGCCCGTGAAAATCGGGATGATGTCATCACTTGTTAAAAGTCATTCTCAGTGTGTGGTTTGTTATTTTTGATGAGATTACTCTCTAAAGTTAGCTCTTTAAGCTACCTAGCCTTCCCCAAGAGGAATTAATCTAATTGCTGCTGTGCTCAGAGAATTATGTAAAACACTGGACAGGTGTATCAACCAAGAATAGCAAGTTTTCACCTCTGAGCTAACTCCAACTTATCTGTTTTGATCTATCTTTTTGAGAGTGATCTTCCAAGGTACATAGGGTGTCTAATACATCCATTGGCAAGCTAAAAGGGCCCACCATCTACTCCTGGAGTTCATTTGGCTGGTGTAGAGCAAAGATTTTTCAACACCTCTTCATCTTCAACACATACCTATCCATCTCTTCACAATCCCACCCCACCACCCATTATAAATAGACCGCAACCAGGGTCTGTTCTTGCAGATCCAACCCCAGAAGGCTTGGACATGATGTTCAAGGCCTACCAGGCTCGACTTCAAGAAGGGCCAACAGCTGCAAACCAAGACAAGAGTTACCCTAGAGCAGATTTAGAGATTGAACGGATGAAAATGTGCATGAAAATGGTAGAACAAGCTCAAGCTATACTCGAGACTAGTCAAAAGTTCAATCAGACAAACTCTGTCAAACCTGATTTGCATTTCCAAGGCTTACTAGAACGATTAGAGCAATTGGTAAACAAACCACAAGTTTCTTTACCTCCACAGGCTCAACCAGTTATTGAAAGAGGAAGCTCACCACCAATGGGTGCTTATGTTCCTAATTCCACGGATGTCGGAATACCTCCTTCAATTCAACAGTACTCTCAAGAGTTCTTGCGAGAAATACAAGAAGATAAATGGGCCAAGGAGAAGGGTAACTCCCCTCCTATTCCTGAGATTGATGATCTTCATGATCAATTTCCCCAAGACATTCCATCTATTTACGGAGATGAAGCAGAACAACAAGAAGACGAAAGGTTAGATTTTGAATCTAATACCTTAGAAGAACTGGCTCAATTTCCAGGCCCATGGGAATCTGAATCTCTCCAGATTAGAGCTCCCACAATACTAGTAAGAAATGAAGACTCAGTGGTTCCAAGGAACACGGATGTCGTGAAGAACACTAAAGTTCAGTGTCATCTCACTGTAAAAGAGCTGCTCAAAGCAAAACCTGAGCTATGGAATCATGTGAAGGATCAGGTTCCAGAACTTGATTCCAACATGCCAAAAGCAAGCTCTAAGCAAAGGGTACCAGAGATACCTCTAGACAGAATAGGGGACATATGTGAGGGTGAAGAAGGTAATACTTATCTTCCAATCACCTACCAAGGTTACACAACCAAAGCAATCATAGATTCCGATGCTGGTGTTGCTATTGTGACCACCTCCTTGTGGAAGCAATGGGGCAAACCCACATTAAGACCAGCTAGAATGAAGCTTCAAATGGCCGACGGTCATTTTGAAAGACCTCTAGGATTGCTCGAAGGGATAACTCTAACCACTTGTGGCGTGGAGTTTGAACATACATTTGCTATATGTGACTTTGAGAAAAATAACATCTATGAGATGATCCTAGGAACACCCTTCCTATGACAATTGCAAATAGTACAGGATTGGGGAACCAACTCCTTGTACTCACAACACTTAGGGGTCACCACCAAGGTCAATTTGAAGGATTACTCCTTCAGAGATGTGCCACCCCTACAGTGGAATCCTATCCACAAAGCGAAAGAAGATTCCATCTCTGTGCATTCTGAAAGTTCACGTGATCCATCATGGCTGCACGAAGATACTCATTTGTGGATGTGCAAGGTCGTAGAGGAAGAGGAAAAACACTTGAAAGCGAGAGAAGAAGGAACTTCACCAGGAGATAGACCAGTTAAAGACCCAGCCTATACAAAGATGATCTTTCCAGATGAGGAATTTGAGCCTCATGGCTAGCCAGAAATCTTAGCCACCATGGACATTGCTATCAATGAAGAACAATGGACACCTCATTGTGATGAGGAGGGTTATGATATCTCAGTGTTCATGTGTCAGCCTTTGCTAGAAGAATGTGACCCTAGTGAGGTCATAGAAGAAGAAGAGAATGACGATGATATAGAGTCCATTGTGATGGATAGTTGCTTTAACTCAGAGCAGCACTATCTAGAAGATATAGGAGTGTTCACCCAAAAAGAAGAAGAACCTCTCACAAGTATTAAAACGGTAAATTCAAAGGAGGGAAGTGAGAGAAATCAAAGGAAAAAGAAAAGAAAAGCAGTGAAACAAGGAGAGGAGGAATCATTGTTTGAAGTACCAGAAAACTTCAAGAAATATGAAGTTGACGACCGCAAAATTTTGGTACGAATGCCTAAGAAAGAGGCCATCTTCGGAGAATCATATGATAATAAAGAAAAGACCAAGAAGATTGTAGTGACCATCGAAGAGAACGAAGAGAGATGCACATATATACGAGATGACCTAAGTGCAAGAGAAGAAATGGAGCTTGTAGCTCTATTAAGGGAATATAGGGATGTGTTTGCGTGGCACTATAGAGACTTGAAAGGGGTAGATCCAAGAATTTGCTCTCATACTATCCCCATGACTGCTGATGCCAAGCCCACCAAACAGAAAGCCTACACATATAATGATACCTATGCAGCCAAAATAAAAGAAGAAATTGATAGGCTGATTGAAGCTGGATTCATCTATGAGATTGAGCATACTGAATGGGTGTCCCCCATTGTTGTGGTACCCAAGAAGAACGGGAAGTTGCGAGTGTGTATTAACCTTAAAAAAGTTAATGCCAATACGATTAAAGATAGTTATCCACTTCCAATCACAGAACACCTATTGGAGCATGTTGCAGGCAAGGAAGTTTAAAGCTTCCTTGATGGATTTTCAGGTTACAATCAAGTAGCCATTGCCCCAGAAGATCAACACAAAACAACTTTTTCCACAGAGTGGGGAATCTTTGCATTTCGTGTTATGCCATTCGGGCTCACAAATGCACCTGCAACATTCCAACGGCTCATGTGTCATGTCTTCAAAGAGTTCTTGCAAAAGAGCTTAGAAGTATATGTGGATGATTTATGTGCTCATTCTCAAGAAAGAAGATTTCACATCCCTGAACTCAGACAAATATTCAACAAGTGTAGAGAATATCGAGTGTGTCTGAACCCAGAAAAGTGTGTGTTCATGGTGCGTCAAGGTAAAATCTTAGGTCATATTGTTTCTAAGAATGGAATCTCAACCGACGAAGATAAGGTACGAGCCATAACAGAGCTGCCAAGGCCAAGGAATGTTAAAGAGGTTCAAGCTTTTATGGGCCATTGTGGATATTACCATAGGTTTATCCACATGTACGCGATCATAGCTAGACCCCTTTATGCCTTGTTGTCTAATTTTGAGTGGAACGATGAATGCGAGAATTCTTTCAATGAACTAAAGAAACGTTTGTGCATAGCACCAATACTGACCACTCCTGATTTGAATAAATCATTCCATGTACATGTGGATGCATCCAATCATGCCATAGGATGTGTGCTAGCACAACCCATAGGTGAAGGAAACTTAGACTTGCCCATAGCATATGCTAGTAGACAACTCACCGCAGCTGAACGAAACTATACCACAACTAAGCGAGAGGGCTTAGGCATGGTATATGCTGTGAAGAAGTTTAGACACTATTTATTGGCCAACAAGTTCAAGTTTTTCACTGATCATCAAGCTTTGTTATATTTGGTCAATAAACCTTGCAATACTAGACGCTTAGTAAGATGGTTCCTCTTACTAATGGAATATGACTTTGAAGTTGTTGTCAGGATAGGTAGAACCCACCTTCGGGCAGATCACCTTTCTCACATCACTTCAAGAGAGTCATCGCAAGGAGTGTCTGATGAATTACCCGATGCTTATCTGTTCAATTTAGAAGTTGTTCCTAAATGGGCAAATAAGTTGGTACCAGTCGTAACCTTCGGACCTGCAAATAAGAATGTGAAAACATCACCAGAAGAAATTGTAAAATCACAAAACTATCACATATTGGCAGGAAGTGCCATGTACAAACAAGATACTGAGGGTGTATTAGCTTGTTGCGTCGAGGATGATGAACATAGTAGTTGGTTGCAGCAAGCTCATGAAGGATTGCTAGGAAATCACTATTCTAAACAACGAACATTGCAGAATCTGAAGCGTTTAGGAGTGTATTGGCCTAGCATGGACAAAGAAATACATGAGTGGATTAAGAACTGTCCAATGTGCAGAGAGAGACCCCCGGTGGAGCATGCAACCCTTTATCAAGTGTCATTAATTCCAGATTGGAGTGCTCCATTGGTAGAGTTTATGAGATCAGGAAGATTACCCAAAGAGGCTAGTCTAGCAAGAAGACGAAGCATGGAGCAAGAGGCTCAAGGCTATGCCTTAGTAGGGGACAACCTATACCGAAGAGGCAAAGATGGTTACTTAAGACTATGCGTTCATGAATCAGACTACTTAAAGGTCTTAGAGACTGCACACAGCGGTGTTGCAGGTGGACACTTTGGTCCGGATCGAGTAATCAAGACCATTCTATTCTCAGGACTTTGGTGTCCAACTCTTCATATGGATGCACATACCTATGTGAAGAAATGTGACACATGCCAACGTGCGCAATATCCTATCAGAAAAGACGAGATGCCTTTGAGGCCCATGATGGGAGGACGTGCATTCTCAAAGTGGGGTATAGACTTTGTAGGTCCTATTAACCCCCCAGCTAGAAACTCCCATGCAGAGTACACCATTGTAGCCACAGATTACCTTACAAAATGGGTAGAAGTCAAAGCCACAACAAAGAATGATGCTCAGACGACGGCTAAGTTCTTAGTCGAGAATGTGTTCACGAGATATGGACTACCAATAGAGTTAGTGAGCGATAGAGGCACACACTTCTTGAATGAAGTCATTGAAAATCTTCTCCAAGAATTCTTGGTGATACATAAGAAGTATGCCCCCTATCACCCACAAGCTAACGGACAAGACGAGAGCACCAATAAGATCCTCTGTAACGTATTGACAAAACTGGTAAATAATAAACGCTCTGATTGGGACAAGCAACTTCATCATGCTGTTTGGGCTTATCGAGTTGCCTACAAAACGGTACTCAACGCCACCCCATTTCAGATGGTCTTTGGACAGAATGTTGTGCTACCATTGGATTTCCTAATTCCAGCTTTAAAAGTAGCACAAGAGCATGAGTGAAATGGACATGAGTTGTCCTCTAGGGTCTTTGATCTAGAACGCTTAGGTGAGACGAGGCTACGAGCGGCAGCAGGTATCTATGCTACAAAGAAAAGGCAAAAGGCATACTTTGATGCACACATCAAGGATAAGGGACTGAAAGAGGGAGATCTAGTGTTGGTTTATACAATAAAACAACATGCCCGCAAGTTGGAAAAAAGAGGATATGGACCCATGATCATTAATAGAATTTCCACTAGTGGTGCAGTTCAGTTGGCCACTCTAGAAGGAGATATCTTGCCCAACTATATTAGTGGATGTAGAGTCAAGTTATACCAAGAACCTCTTACAGAGGATATGCTTACAAGACTCAACACTGCTAAGAAGAGAAAAGAAGAGGAGTCAAGGGTGAGAGAAGAAGCACAAGCAGAGGCTAGAGAGCGCATAAGGCGAAATAAGTTAAGGCGATTAGGCCTAGATGTCAACTCAAAAGCCCCAAAATATCACATGGATATGTGCCAAAAATCAGGCATAGCGACTTCTCAAGTCATTGACCGACGACCCTTTGTGACCATAGAGATAGGACAAGGGAAGGATGCAAGGACTGTGAAAGCATTAATTGACTCAGGTGCAGCAAGTAGTGCAGTTAGACTTTCCTACTGCCAAGACTTGCAGTTGAACATCAATCCCATAGAAGCTTATCTCATAGGATTGGGAGGTGTGGAAACCCCTTGTTTGGGTAAGGTGGAACTTCCCATCTACCTTCAAGATGTTCAAATGAAAGTCAAAGCGCTAGTGTGTCAAGATGAGAACCTTACAGAACCACTTGTTTTGGGTCAAGATTGGATTTATGACCATGCAGTAAACTTAAACCTAAGAAGTCAAATTCTTCAAGTTTGGGTACATGAACAATGCATTACAATAGAATTAGAGAACTGCATGCTCCCAGATCATGGCACCACACACTCTCTTAGTTCTTCTAAGACTAATCATATGGAAGAAGATGTATGTGTCAAAAGCTCTATGATGCAGAAGAAGTCAATCGTGGAAGAACAGGCTCAACAACAAGCGGACTTCTTCTCTAGGGCAGGGACTAATGCCACCACAACAACTCAACCAACAAAGCAAGCACAACCGAACAGAACAACTGCTATATCAAATAGACAACGAGATTTCCAAAGGAAGGTAGTGCCGAGCATGAAGCAGATCTGGATACGAAAAGGAGAGCAGCCATCACCCTTGGCCCCACAAACCCCATCGAGACAAGTCAACCAGGCCAGAAGACGAAGGAAGAAGATCGGACAAGCTCAACCACAAGATCTCCGACAAATTTGGGTGCCTAAGAAATTAGCTGCAGCTCAACAAGGGCGATTATTGATGTGGGTACCTAAGAAGCCCTTACATCTACAACAACCTATGTTCTCCCACATGCGAAAGGTCTCAACACATAAGCCAAAAGAAGAAGAGGGTAAGAACCACGTACAAAGACCGAAAGGAGATCAAATCAGCTCTTCAACAATAGTAGGAAGACGCACAAAAAGGATATGGGGTTGGAAGCCAAAAGTACAAGTAGCCTCCATCGAACCAAAGAGCCAACCACACTGGATACCATAGTTCAAAAAGCATCCAACAAGGAAGACGCCTGAAGTAATCTCTACAGTGCCAAATGCTGCTCTAAAATGGATCCCCATCAAGAGGAAGGATCAGTGGTCATCTCGAGATCCAATGGATACCTCCAATAAAGATGACATCAGCATCTGCAAGTGACATCAGGCCTCGACGAGCGACAACCATGTGCTCCTTGCACAACCCTGTCTTTTGCACCATTCAGGTCATGCATTTCCAAAGTATGCATTATATAGGGCCACATTACACGGCCGTGCATAGACACAACTGAGAGTCCCATGCACTAGAGCACATTGACACATGTAAACCACTTTTTGATACTAAACTTTGCCTTCTTGTTTTGTGACATTCCTCAAAAAAAAAAAAAAAAAAGAGAGGGAAAGAACTTGTTCCCAGGTTTCGCTCATGGAACATGAATGAGTCATGCTTAGTTGAAGATTGAACCATCGATTCCTGGGCATTTATCAATTTGGATAGAAGTGTGTCTCGGCTAGCAGATGATGTAATTGCTGCCTTATCTGGTAGATGTCAAGAACTTAGCATGAACATGGCATCCACACCTATGGTTTCCCCTTACCATGGTGGGAGTGAAGATCTTGAAGGTCCACAACTTGAGTGATGCTTAACTACTGCATGTATGAGAGCATCCAAGGAGATATTTGCAAGAGTTTGTTTGGTACCCCGCAAATCCTTGTCTATATACTAGATGAGCAGACTCCTGCTTATGGTGAACTAAAGAGAATATGTGAAACTAAGCTTGGTGTAGTTACCCAGTGTTGTTTGTCAAAGAACATAAAGAAATTCAATTCTCAGTATTTGGCAAACGTTGCTTTGAAAAGAGAAGACAGAACCAAGCACTCAAAAAATTTTTCGGCGGACATGCAACATGGACATTCATCAACAATGTTCCATCACAAATGCCGGGTATACAACATGAAGAGATAGACATCAATCAACCCTTCACCACGGTAAGTATCTTTACTCTGGCAACATCATAACCATGATAGATTAGGAAACCTCTTCGTCAGCATACCCTTGAGCACTTAGCTCAAGACCCACAATTTTTGCACCATACTTCTTCCAATGCATTTTCCAAGTAAGCATGCATAGGGCTACATTACAAGGCCGTGCACAAGGCACATATTTTCCTCAACCCATGCACGAACACACTTACCCATCACTCAATATGGGTTACGCGTACTTGGCATGAGCTACATATGAATATTATCTTTGGAAGATCTAGAAGGACACCAATGGAGACTCACAACGACACAATCATGTTGAAATCCAACGAAGAAGCACATACCAAGGGGGAACAACTTGCACAAGCTCGCAATGACAAATGAGGAACCAGACACCAAAACTGCTACAATTGCAAGATAGATGGCTCTTGGGATGGACACTACCTCTCAAAGCACTACATGGAACAACCATTACAACAAGGGTCTGCCAGGGACGACAGACTCGAGAGGGGGGGGAGTGTTGAAGTTGAAGGTCAAGGACAAAGCATAGGAACACATCTAAGAGGTGGACACACAAGAAGAAGGAGCAAGTAGGGAGCTCCAAGAAGTGTATGTCAAATTTTCACAAGAATTCCCTACAAAAATAGTGATTTTCATCACTAAAAACCATTGTAAATATCATTTTCTATTTTTCTAACTCCATTTTGTTCAAGCCAAGGAGTCCTTGAGCTTGAGGAGTATTAGAACTATCATCCTACCAATTTTCATAATTTTTAGACTCCGTTTGAGCCCTCAAATAAGCCCTGGAACCTAATTTTTAACTAGGTCGGACACTAGGTCTGGACAGGGCCAAAACTAATCAAAAAACTACAAAAAGAGCTAGAGAGCTCATTTTTGGGGTTAGCTTGTTAGAGAATAGAGCTTTTGTAAGAGAACTCTTTTGCAATCGAAGCTTTCCATTGTTCCTCTCTTTGATCTTACTTTGTGCACGTGTGTGTGTATGTGTGTGCATGTTTGTGTGCTTTCACTCACGCACTTGAGCTTTCACTTTCTCGTGGTCTTCATACCGGTCCTCACGTCTCCGCGGATTGACAAGTAAAGGAGGTGGTGCTTATGCTTGAGCTACACCAATCTTATTCTTGAATTTCCCTCCTCTATTGGTGTGTATTTAACTGGTACCACATTTGTTGGTAATGGAGGTTGTTGCCCAAGTACAAGTCTTGGTTGCTCAATATATCCAGATTCTCTTTGACTTGCATAATCTCTCTCCTTAATGGGTTGTTTGTTGTAGAAACACTCTTCTCTAGTATGATTTGTCCATTTCCTCTCTAGTGTACAGTATTTGAGTGTTTTTCTGTCTTGCAAGTGTTGTGGTTTTTGATATGGACATTGTTGTACCAAATGATTTTCTCCATAATTATAGCATTTTTTATTTGTTGTTATCTTGGTATTTATCAAATTGGTTTTAGTGCTGACTTCTAGGGCTTTAGCAATGGCTTGAGCCAATTCTTCTGCTGGTGGGATTTTATCTTCATTTGTTCTAGGTTGATCAAATGCTAACAGGTCTTGGCCTCTGTTATCTTCCAAATCTATTGCCTCTTTCACACATGCTCCTAGGTCAGGGCATCTCCTATAATACACTAGGGTTCTTAATTGGGCACTTCTTAATCCTTCTATGAATAGGGATACCTGTCTTGCCATGGAAGGTACTTCTTCTCTAGGACATCTGTCAATGTACTGCTTGAATCTCCTAGTTGCCTCTCTGACATTTTCATCTTTTTGCTGTTTAAAGCTATGTATTAGTGTGGCTATGCTATGTTTTATTCCAGTCTTTGAGAATTCCCTAATGAAGGCTTCTAGAAAGGATTCAATATCTAGGTACATTTCCTTTCTTAAGGGAATGAACCAAGATAATGCAGGTCCTGTTAGGGTTAGACCAAATGCTTCAAATTGGACTTTGTAATCCTCTACTTCTTCAGCTCTAATTAATTGCCTAAATTTTGCAGCATGAGCATGAGGATCAGAATATCTTCATATTGATTTTTCATGCATTTGGCTACTTGATATGGTATAAGCATTCTACCCTAATTTTGCCAATGATGTCTTCTTCTTAGTGGGAAATTATTAAATCCTTCTGGTTCCTTTTCAAAAGGATTTGGGGAAGTATTTGTTCTCCTACCTTGTGGTTGTTCACCATTACTGTGAATTTCATGTGGTCTTGGCAGATCTGTTTGCCCTAGGTTCTGTTCCCAAGGTCTCTTGTCTGCACATTGCCCTAGGTCATTTGAATTTTTTGGGTCTTGTGAGAAGATGTATACACATCCCTGCCTATCCTCATATCTACCATCTTTGAATTGAGCTACTGGTGTTATGTTCAAGGGAACTTCTAAATTTCTTAATCTAATGAGAAACTTATGCATTCCATCCTGATATACATAGGTTCCAAACCTATTTGTATACATATATTTGAGGATGTTTCTATAATCCGCAGTTTCAATGGACTCATTTGTTTCATTTAAATTTTCCATGTTGTTTTCTTGCCCTAAATCTCTTTCTTGCAATTCCCCTACCACTGTCTCTATTTCTTTCCTTCCCAGTTCTTGCTAGGAATGTGTGTACAATTTATTACCAGACCTAAGGATCATTCAATTAATTTCCACGATTCTGTGGTGTGAATCGTGATTTCCACAATCTTGTGACCAAAATCGTGTTTTCCACGATTTTGTGATGAAAATCGTGTTTATTACGATTCTGTGATCAAAATCGTGTTTTCCACGATTTTGTGGTGAAAATCGTTTTTTATCACGATTCTGTGATCAAAATCGTATTTTCCACGATTTTGTCGTGAAAATCGTGTTTATCACGATTTTGTGAACAAAATCCTGTTTTCCACGATTTTGTGGTGAAAATCGTTTTTTATCATGATTCTGTGATCAAAATCGTATTTTCCACGATTTTGTGGTGAAAATCGTGTTTATCACGATTCTGTGACCAAAATCGTGTTTTCCACGATTTTTTGGTGAAAATTGTTTTTATTACAATTCTGTGATCAAAATCGTATTTTCCACGATTTTGTGGTGAAAATCATTTTTATCACGATTCTGTGATCAAAATCGTATTTTCCACGATTTTGTGGTGAAAATCATTTTTATCACGATTCTGTGATCAAAATCATATTTTCCACGATTTTGTGGTGAAAATCGTGTTTATCACGATTTTGTGACCAAAATCGTATTTTCCACGATTTTGTGGTGAAAATCGTGTTTATCACGATTCTCTGACGAAAATCGTATTTTCCACGATTTTGTGGTGAAAATCGTGTTTATCATGATTCTGTGACCAAAATCGTATTTTCCATGATTTTGTGGTGAAAATCGTGTTTATCACGATTCTGTGACCAAAATCGTGTTTTCCACGATTTTGTTCCCAGACAATCGTGATTGCTCACAATCGTAAAAAACGCAATTTTCTTATGAAAATCGTGCTCTGGGAATCGCGATTTTGTTCTTTGTTTCAAAGAATCGCGATTTTGTGTCTAACTACAGAATCGCGATTCTGTTCAATTTTTTGAAAACTTTTCCAGGTATTGATTTTCAAATTTTTATTTCTTATATAGAATCGCCTTAACTATTTTTTAACATGCAATAAAAGAGTTTTCTAAAATTTATTATTTTTTTTCACAGAATCCTCAAAAATTCAGAAATCGCGATTCCGTGTTTTTTAGCTATTTCTTGCTTATTTGTGCTTAATGATCATGTAAATTTAAAGAAATGCAAAAAAATTGTATTGAGGACCCCTTACCTTGCTTGCTTGATTCCAAAACTCTCCAAAGCTTTTAACTGCAGAAAATCGTGATCCTATTCTTGCTCTCTCTCTCTCACTCAAAATGAGTTTTCTCTGAAGTTCCAGACGTTTATGTGTCCACACAATCGCGATTCTGTGCAATTCCCACTAATTTTCACCTTTTCACTTGTCCAATTTCATTCTTCAACTACTTTATGGTTTTAATCCTCAATTCTTAATTTTTCATGATTAATCACTCTCATTAGCTATTGGTGAAAATCACGATTTTGTGCTTCTTTTCCACTTCTTCCACTTGATACTCGATCCTCTCTGAGTTTTTTGAGCTTGACTTCCTTCACTTATTCAACTCAATGAAATCTCTTACAATTAACTATGTCAAAAACCACAATATACTCAAAATTCCAAAAAAAAAAAAATCTTATAGAGAATCGCGATTTTGTGCAGAGAATCGTATTTTTTCTGTACTTCCTGATTTTTGCGATTTTGAGTCTTCTTCTCTCTTGTTTCCCTTCAATACCCTTTACCAATTCCAAATCAAGTGTCACCTGCAATTTTTCATCATTAACTATAATTTATCCAGAGAATCGTGTTTTTTCTGATTTTCCACTTTTTGGCACTTTTTTGCTTTCCTACCACCTGGTCTCTTCCACTCTTGTCAACAAAACTTCACTCCAACTTCCTAGAGATAAAAGAAATTTGTTTGATTGTTTTAATGAATTTTATGAATTTTTTTAGTATTTTGCCCTAAATTAAGGTAAACACTTCACTTAGGGTTTCTTGTTTGGTGATCTATTGATCTTGTGTTCCTTGATTGGTTATACTCTCTTATGCTTTGGCTATCAAAACAGTTTATGAGCAAAACTTCCCAAAGAAAAATGTGTTAAGAAATGCAAATGTCAATTTTTGCAAAGATAAACTCAAACATTTCTCTTTTCAAGATGCAATTCAGCTTTTCTCAAGATTACTACTTTGACTTGGCTACAAATGGATCTTATCTACTTGCATCTAGCTACTTAACTTGACTTTTCCTTAATGCAATCTTGTCATCTTCCCAAGATCAACAATTTTGCTTAGTACTTGATCAAAAAGCACTCTACAAATGCAAGAATAGACACATGTTACCTTATCTTCAGCTTTCTTGATTCAATTTTTCACACGCCTGCACTTTACTTCCAAAAAAGGATATGAGCAACTATCAATTTGCAAAAATTTCAACACTTCTTATTCTCAAAAGATTATCTAATGCTTTCTTTTCCCAAAAGACAAACAAAGAAATCTATCTTTTCATGTTTACATTTCTTGATTAAAGAGTATTACCTTTTCCATGTGTTCAACACCATCATATTAGAAGATCCAGCAAGGTCCAACTTCAAGGAAGTTTTTTATATACTCCCTGACAACGGCGCCAAAAAATGTTTGTTGTAGATCTTTGGAGTTGTCCTATCCAATCATTTAGTATAAAGAATCAACAATACATCTTATTTTTGTCAATCCTAGAAGTATACATGAGACCACAACCCCTTCTATATGATAGAATCCAAGAAATAAGAGAAAACTGGCTGGATTTCTGAGAGTAATGAAGATGAAGAGGAATTTCTAGGGTTTGGATTATCTTGAGCAAATCTCCATCATTTTCCACAATCTTGGTGTCTAAAGCATGTTATTTTCTCAGCAGAATACAAGCATGAAGTCAAAACTTAAAAATGATACCTATAACCTTCAGACGAGACAATCCGGATTCTGTAAAATCAGACGATTTTCATCTCTAGCACCATTCTTCATCAATTTCTCACTCATTATGTCAATAATCAACTCTCTTCATACACATTCATCAGAAACACACAATAGAAGCTCACAAATCTCCATGGATACACATAGAATAGACTCAACAAATCAAAGAAACCACACAAAAGGAAGAAACACGATTTTCTGCAGGAAACTCTCTCTATTTGCTTGGATAGCATGTAATACAATTAGCCAACCCTCTCATAATAGAGGAAATTGTCTTTTATACATTTTCAAGTGTCCCTTTTCACACTTGAAATTTGGTCCTTTCCTCTTCTAATCTAAAAATATGCTATCTAGGAGTTTCCAAAAATTCTAGAAAAATTACATATAATTCTACTTTACATAAGGAAGACTCTTCCTTATTTTTACATCAATTGCATAAATATTTTTACAAGTTTTTGGTATTTTACAATTATTTTCCATCAAAAATACTTCAAAAAATTACTTCTTCCAACAAAGCCCATAACAGGTAGTTGGTACCATCCAACTTATCCTCAACAGCCAACATACAGAATACATCACTGCTTTCAGCCATGGCCGGTGACTAAAACACCTTGATGCAAGAAATTGACTATATGTCAAAAAGTTGAACAGAACTTCCCAGATGAATTCTGTTAGGCATGTAGCAGACTTTGACATGCTTATACTAGTAAACAGAAACTGGTATATAGCTTTGGCACAAAAAGATGAAATAGCGTCCACAAGCGCTGCGATAGTGCGTTCGGAGGCTGAAACGAGCTCAGATCACGATTTTTGCACCACACAGTGAAGCTGTTTTGATCTCGAAAACATGCAGAGTATGCTCACCAAAATTCGTGCAATTTTGAGATTGCAATTGGAGGAGTGTCAACAACGCCCTAGATGAAGCAACGACTTGCTTTGATACCAATTGTTGGAGATATACGTCTGCGGAAGCATGCAAACAACACAAGGAAGGAGAAAAAGCTTGTAGCACAACACAAAAGAGGGAAAAAAGTGCCCCGACAGTCCTAGTGTGTTCACACACATCACTACCTAAATATATCAATAGAGATTTGAGCTCGTAAGTAGGGCTTAGGCACCCAAATTTATCCATGGTTGTGGTCAACCTTCATCGATTGCTTTGGCACCCAAATATTGAGTATTCTTATCGATAGATATCTTTGTTGCCTCTGGTACTTGTTTCCTTGGCTTTCTTAGCTGTTACTTTGGTAGTGGTTGTGATATCATGGGGGCAGTCAAGTGCTCGTCCTTTTGTACCAAGTGACGTCTTCATTGTGGCAAACTAACACTCTGATTGTCATGGGGACATCCTGAATAGAGATAGGAAGTTCCACTTGAATAGAGACGAGAAGTTCCACCTAGCCCATACAAGAAGTTTCCACAACTCCTAATCCTACAAGGTAAGCCTTAATAGGATTAAGTGAGAAATCCATGTCCTCACAATATTAGTATTAGATAGCAATATTTGCTGCTCTTGAATCAATCAATGCTATGATTGTATTGTTGATATATTTAAGTAGTGATGTGTGTTAACACACTAGGACTGGTGGGGCACTTTTTTCCCTCTTTAGGAGGTCTTTTTCCCCCGGCTTGTATATACGCCTATTGCCCTAATGGGCTACTTATCTTTGTACATTCTCTAGTAATACATTCAGTATTGTGTGTTTGTGCTCCAAGCTTCTTCTTCCTCCTTGTGATGTTCGCGTGCTTCCGCAGACATCTATCTCCAACAATTGGTATCAGAGGAGGTCGTCGCTTCATCTAGGGCGCCGTCAACACTCCTCCGTTTGCAGTCTCAGAATCGTATGAATTTTGGTGAGCATACTCAAGGTGTTTTCGAGATCAAAACAACTTCGTTTTATGGTGTCGAAATCGCGATCTGAGCTCGTTTTGGCCTCTAAATGCACTATCGTAGCGCTTATGCAGGCTATTTTGTCTTTTTGTGCCAAAGGTATATACGAGTTTCTGTTTGCCAGTTTCAGCGTCTCGAAGACTGCTACAGGTCTAGCAGAACTCGTCTGGGCAGTTCCGTTTAACTTTTTGAGATACAGTCGATTTTCTGCATCAAGGTATTTTAGTCACCAGCCATGGCTGAAAGCAGTGATGTATTCCGTATGTTGGCTGTTGAGGATAAGTTGGATGGTACCAACTACCCATTATGGGCTTATATGATGCGACATGTATTGGTTGCAAAAGGACTGTGGAACATTGTGCAGGGTATTGAAAGACGTCCTGTTACACCTGTAACAACAGGTACTGCAAATACAGGAGCTGGAGCTGATGAAGATGGTGTCGAAGATGATATTCCGCAGATTCCTATTCGTGCTGCTATTTCTGTTGCACCTACTACAGAGCAGATTCGTTGGGATGGCAGAGATGCCCAGACATATGCATTGATAGCTTTGTCTGTCAAACGTGCCATTATTCCTCATATTCGCTCTTGCAGAACAGGTAGGGATGCTTGGGATACACTTACCACATTGTACCAAGATAGGAATGAGGCTCGTGTTGCTTACCTCCGAAAAGAGTTGGAGAGTGCACATGAATGAAGGTGATTCTATGGACAGTTTCCTAACAAAGATCAAAGATTTGAAGGAACAATTGATTTCTGTTGATGAGGTTATACCAGATACCTCACTTGTGTAGACCGTTCTGAATGGTCTTCCTGATCCATATCAGAGTTTTGCTTCTACTCTTCGATTGATGATGAAAGGTAATCCGAATGCCTTATCATTTGAGGAGTTAGTCTCTGTTTTGTTGCAGGAAGATCAGTCCAGGCAAAACAGGTCCATTATGCGAGTTGCAGATCAAGCTTTCCTGGCTAGTCAGAAGGGCAAAGGAAAATGGAGCTCTTCAACTAGTAAGCAGAAATCTGCTAATTCTGCATATTCGAAGAAGGAAGATAAAGATGAGAAGAAATCAGAAAAGCATAAATTGTTTTGTAAGTAGTATAAAGGGAATGATCATATCATAAAGAACTGTCCAAAACTGGCTGCTAAAGAGGCAAAGAAGAAAGAGGCTGGAATGGTTGTTGCAGAGGCCTCTACACCAAAAACAGAGTCTGCAAATCTTGTGCAGGAAGAAGAATGGGCGTTTACTACTGTCTGCAGTTTTGACCCATCTTCTCATGAGCAGTGCATGTCTGTAGTAGACTCAGATGTTTGGTATTTTGACAGTGGGGCGACCAAACATATTACCTCGCAGCGCACTTTCTTCTCTTCACTCGAGCCTGCCCCTACAGGGTATACTGTTACATGCGCCAACAACTCCTCTTATCCTGTTATGGGAGTTGGTAAGATCATTTTGACTATTGCTGATGGTAGTTCTTTCACTTTGTTAGATGCTTTATTTGTGCCAGGGATCAAAAAGAACCTGTTATCAGTTTCTGCATTAGCCAAGATTGGCTTGGTTGTGAAATTTTTTGATGACAGGTGTACAGTTCATGATCTATCATATGGCGATATGATTATTGCTTCTGGCATTTTATGTCGTGGGCTGTAAAAGCTCATAGACTATGAAAGATCTGTGAATGATTTGGCATGTGCAGTTCATGATTCTCAGGCTATGTCAGATGCAAAGCTTTGGCATGCACGCTTTGGTCATCTGAATTGCTAGTTTGCTACGCATGCAGAAATCTGAAATGGTGTCCTCTTTGCCCAAACTTGAGGCACCTGGAAAACATGTCTGTGGGGGCTGTATTTTGGGCAAAATGCAGCGTTCATCCTTTCCAAAAGATGGTTTAGTTCGGGCTATGTAGAAATTGCAGCTTGTACATAGTGATGTCTATGGTCCTATACAGACACCCTCTTTTGGAAATTACCTTTACTTCATGACTTTCATTGATGATTTTTCCAGGCATGCATGGGTATATCCACTCAAAGCAAAGTCCGAGGTGTTCATGTGCTTCAAACAGTTTTTGGTTTTGGCTGAAAATCTGTCAGCATGTAAAATGGGCACCCTCCATTCTGATCGAGGGGGGGAATATATGTCTTCTGATTTTAATGCATTTCTGGCTGAACGTGGGATAAAACACCAGTGTACAGTGCCGTATACACCTCAACAGAATGGAGTTGCTGAACGAAAGAACAAGTCACTCATGGAGATGGCGAGGTGCATGGTCAAGAGTCAGGCTTTACCTCATAGTTTCTGGCTTGAGGCTGTCATGTGTGCAGCATATGTACTTAACAGGTGTCCCACTAAAGCATTGCAATCTATCACTCCATATGAGGCTTGGCATGACCGAAAGCCATCTGTTGCTCATCTGCGTGTTTTTGGTTCTTTGGCATATGCACTAGTGCCTGAACAACATCGCAGAAAATTGGATGATAAGGCAATAAAATGTATTTTTGTTGGGTACACTTCTGAAAGTAAAGGCTATCTTCTGTATCATCCACAGACTAAACGCATTCTGGTTAGCCGTGATGTTGTCTTTGTGGAAGATCCTATTCAGCCATTGCTTTCATGTACTAAGGAGACATCTGTTAGCTCTAAAGAAATGTATGATACTTTGATGCCTCTTTTTACAGGTGGACAGTCTAGTGCTGGTCCTAATGAGGCAACTTCTCAGCCTTTGCAGGTTTCATATGATGATATAGATCATTCTATTTCTGATGCAGATTTACATGATGCACTTGTTGATGAGAGAGCTGATATTGAGCAGGCAAAAACTATGCCCAAATGGCTGGTGCAAACTTTACGTGACAGCAAATTAGATGCACCTTTGTCATATCGTACTTGTTCAGGTTCTCATAGTGCCTCCTTTGCATCAGATTTCTATGCTATGGCTGTGCCTAGTCTTTGTGACAAGAATGAACCTGTTTCTTTTGATGAAGCACAGAATTCAGAAAATTGGATGGCTGCTATGCAATCTGAATATGATGCTATAATGAAGAATGGTACATGGTCTTTATGTGACTTGCCTCCTGGCAAGAAGGCCATTGGCACTAAGTGGGTATACAAGCAGAAGCGTAAACCTGATGGTACAGTTGACAGGTATAAGGCTAGGCTTGGTGCAAAGGGTTATGCACAGGAAAGAGGCATTGATTTTGATGAGACCTTTGCACCTACATGCCCTATGACTACTGTTCGGAGCATTTGTGCACTTGCAGCCCATCATGGTTGGAATGTACATCAGTTGGACATTAAAACAACATTTCTGAATGGTGACTTGCATGAAGAAGTGTATGTTTTTCAACCCCGTGGCTTTGTGCAGAAAGGGCATGAAAACCAGGTGTGCAGGTTAAAGAAGGCATTATATGGTTTAAAGCAAGCACCACGTGCTTGGTATGAGAAGATACATGCCTATCTGGTTGCACATGGTTTTGAGAACAGTCCAACTGAAAGCACCTTATATGTTAAGCGTGTTAATGATGTGCTTCTGATCATTGTTGTCTATGTTGATGACATGCTACTCACTGGTCCTATTGAGAAGCATATTGCTGATTTCAAGGCTGATTTGCATGCCTCATTTGAGATGTCTGATTTGGGGCATTTGCATCACTATTTGGGCATTCAGTTTATGCAAGTTGATGGTGGAATGGCTTTGTGTCAAACGAAATATATTGACACATTATTGCAGCATTTTGGCCTTGAAGACTGTAAGCCTATTGCCACTCCTATGGAGACAGGTTTACGATTGAGTCTTCATGATGTTGGAGATGCATTTGATGCTGTTCTCTATCAGCAGGCTGTTGGATGCTTGATTTACTTATGCATTACTTGGCCAGATATTCAGTTTGCTGTCTCACAGATGAGCAGGTTTACGCATTGCCCAAGAGTCACGCATTGGAAGGCGGTTAAGCGCATCTTTCGCTACTTGAGTGGTACTCGGCTACTTGGGTTGTTTTATCCCAAGGGGGGATCACTACCGCCAGATTTGCATGCTTTTTCTGACTCAGATTGGGCTGGTTGCTATGACACTCGTGTGTCCACCAGTGGTTTTTGCTTCATGCTTGGTAGCTCATGTATATCTTGGTTGAGCAAGAAGCAGCCTACTGTGGCCACTTCCAGTTGTGAGGCTGAGTATAGGGCAGTTTTCATAGCAACTGTTGAGTGTGTGTGGCTCAGACGCCTTATGGCTGATTTGGGTGTTGGCTAGTCTTCTGCCACCACCATCTTCACTGATAGTCAGAGCGCATTGGTAGTTGCGAGGAACCCTGTGTTCCATGCTCGCACTAAGCACATTGAGGTGCATTATCACTATGTCAGGCAGAGGTTCTCTGCTAGGGAGATCGGCTTGGCATATGTGCCCACGCAGGAGAACATAGCAGACCTTTTCACGAAGGCTCTGCCTAGGGAGAAGTTTGAAGCTTTCCGCAAAGCTTTGGGCTTACTTCCTTTTGTGGAGTGATTTCGACATAGCTTGGCACTTCCTTATACATGAGTGCCAGCTCCTTGTTCACCGCATCACTCCCAAGGGGGATTTGTTGATATATTTAGGTAGTGATGTGTGTGAACACACTAGGACTGCCGGGGCACTTTTTTTCCTCTTTAGGAGGTTTTTTTCCGCATCAACCTACACTTCTTCTTGTATCCTTCTTTATTCTTCTGTGTGTTTCTTAGCCAAGTTGAGTTGGCTAAGCATCTCTTCAGTTAAGGGCTCTTGATAGAGCTTGACTTGGCATCCATTGATGTAGTTTGGTAACCCATCTCCTTCTAAGGTGGCTAATTGGATAACTCCACTAGTAGATATCCTATTGATGATCATGGGTCCATAGCCATATTTCTCCAATTTACGTGCATGTTTCTTTAATGTGTAAAACAAACTTGAAACACTAGATTTCAAACCCTTATCCTTCACATGTGCATCAAAGTATGTTTTTTGTCTTTTCTTGGCCATGTATATGCATGCGGTTGCTCTCAATCTAATCTCACCTAATCATTCTAAGTCAAAGTTCCTTGAAGATAGCTCGTGACCTATCCATTCATACTCTTGTCCAACCTTGAGTGTGGGTATCAATAAATCTAATGAGAGCACAACATTTTGGCCAAATATCATATGAAAGGGGTTGGTGTCGATTATCGTTTTATATGCATTTACCTATGGATGATAGGGAGCTCACCTCTTGTAAATGACCATGAAGTCTTATAAAATATATTCAATGAACTCATCCAAGAAGTAGGTTCCACAATCACTTACTAGTTCTACATGCAATCCATATCTTGTGAATACATTTTCAAACAAGAATCCTAGATGTTGTATGTGCATCATTCTTCCTAGTCGCCTTCACTTCTAGCCATTTGGTAAGATAATATGTTGTGATGATGATGTATGTGGCATGCTGTTGAAGCTCAAAGTCAAGGACAAAGCATGGAAGCACATCAAAAGGTGGACACACAAGGAAAGGGAGCAAGTAGGGAGCTCCAAGAAGTGTATGTCAAATTTTCAGAAGAATCCCCTACAAAAATAGTGATTTTCATCACTAAAAACCATTGTAAATACCATTATCTATTTTTAGTAACTCCATTTTGTTCAAGCCGAGGAGTCCTCGAGCTTGAGGAGTCTTAGAAGTACCATCGTACCAATTTTCATATTTTTTAGATCTCGTTTGAGCCCTCAAATAAGCCCTGGAACCTAATTTTTAACTAGGCAGGACACTAGGTCTGAACAGGGCCAAAGCTAGTCAAAAACTATAAAAAGAGCTAGAGAGCTCATTTTTGAGGTTAGATTGTAATAGAAACAAACTTGTAAGAGCTTTTGAAAGTAATCTAAAGAACTCCATTGATTCTCTCTCTTTGTCTTGCCGTGTGTGCACGTGTGTGTGTATGTGTGTGCATGCTTGTGTGCTTCTCACTCACGCACTTGTGCCGCCACTTGCTCGAGGTCTTCATACCATCCTCACGTCTTCCCGGATTGACATTAAAGGAGGTGCTACTCATCATTGAGCTACACCAAATTTTGGCGCCGTTGCCGGGGAGCGAGCTTTGAGGACGAGCGTGTGATGGTAAGACGTAGAGTTGACGCGTTGGAGTTGTAGGTATTTTCTTCACTCTCATCGATTTTCTTTTACTTTCTTTACCATCTTCATTTCCATCATCATCATCACCATCTCCCACCTCCATCTCCATCATCGCGAAAATTTTCAGTTTTTTTACTATATCCCCACCTCCACCTCATTTCCCTCATTTCACTTGTGAGAGAGAGCGAGAGAGCGAATTTGCATGTGCTGTTTTTTGCATGTTTTGTGAGCATTCTGCAGGTACAGGCCGCATCATCGTCCCCAGCACCCTGCGCAGGTACGGAAATCTGAGCAACTGTCTGTGTGTCGCCGAGCTCTATCAATCGCGACCGACAGAAAAATTGCTCTAATTGCTAAACAAAGTGCATATCCATGACCTACAGGCCTAGAGCTTCCCAAAAATGTGTTTAGTTTTTTGAAATTCCACAGATTTCTGTCAATCGCGATCGCTCTGTCAATCGCGATCGACAAACCACGACGGACAGACCTGTCAATCGCGATCGACACGTCAATCGCGATCGACAGCCCACGACGGCTCTGTCAATCGCGACCGACAGAGTCAACGACCGATTGACCGCGACTGACGGATCATACGCGCGACACGTGTCAATCGCGATCGAGTCATCAATCGCGATCGACTCATCAATCGCGATCGACACAGTCAACGACTGTTTGACCACGACGGACAGACCACGACGGCTCTGTCAATAGCGATCGACACAGTCAACGACTGATTGACCACGATCGACAGACCCTTGCGACCGACCTGTCAATCGCGACCGACAGAGTCAACGACCCTTTGACCACGACTGATTGACTTTTCGTAACCCTTGTCAATCGCGACTGACAGCCACGACGGACCTGTCAATCGCGATCGACACGTCGATCGCGACTGACCTGTCAATCGCGACCGACAGACTTTGCGAACGCGTTAGAAGGGCAAATTAGGTCAAATTTTCAAGGCAAAATTATTGGTCTAAATTTTGACTAAGTGTGGGACAAACACTAGGGCGTAGTATTGCATCACAAGGCCGTGCCACAAGCTACTCGAGTATTCCTGTTTGACTGTTAGCTTGTATTGAATCCTGATTTAACCCGCTAAACCCTGAACAGTCCTAACTTTTTCATACGAACTCCAATTTTTGAGCTCTTGGGCTTGTTGGAAAGCTCGTGGCATATACTACACGCCCTCAACTGTTTTTTATAAAGATAATGCGTTGATTTTTAGATAGGGTATTTTGAAGCTGACCATACCCAGGGGGCTCAAAGTCAGGGGTCTTTAGAATTATTTTCCTAAAAGTCACAATGCAAATATGTGTTTATGTTACATGAATGAAAGTGGTGGGTTTTGTCCTTTGAATCTAAGCATTGAGCTAACCGTGGGACTTTTATAGGTCCATTGAGAGCAACAGAGAGCATCCAAAGCAAGGTTTCTTTGCGAGCTTGAGAACCGGGTTCTGGAGCACCATAAAGCAAGGGATCAACAAGTAAGGTTGGACACTTTTAACCCCCTCTGTCAATTCATAGCTTAGGCTAAGAACGACGAGAGGTAGGAGTAAGTCAGAGCTACGGTAGGCAGTTATCAAGTTGAAGAGTACCTAAAAACCCAAGTTCAAGATAAAAACATAATCTCTGTACTGTCGATAACCTTAAGGTAAAGGACCTAACCTGGAACGATCAATTTACAGTGCGGAAATAACTCAAGTATACCTGTCGACGTAATATCAGACAAGACCTTAAACACTATAAATAACTAAAAAGAATCAAGTGACTGATACCAATCGATCGACAACGAAGTTGTACTCTGGGCTACTTAGTTAGGCATATGAACCTTAGATCGGGACGACATCTAGTAAGGAAGAGACAGAGCCCTAGATCTTCAGAGGCTAGTGTTAACCACACTGCTAGGTCCTGGGCCCAGCAGTTGAGCCACCACTCGTACTACCCTAGCTCTGAGACCAGTGAGTCAGAGATGTCTCAAGGCATGGACAGACCTACGGGAAGTTCAGGAGTGCCTTACTTGTACAGGGTGGAAGGCCCTTACAAAACAGAGTTGGAGTACCTTAGGACCAACCGATTAGGTGCCAGCATCTATGAGGATGGCTTAGGAAGATCTGTGATACAGATTAAGAATCCTGATCAATCCATTGGACTAGAACACCCAGCCGTCAAGTTTGAAAATGGTGCATACCTGGACAAAGAAGGAACTATATATGTAGTCACTAGTCACCCGGATAGGACAGATGAATTTGGGAACGTAATCTCAGAAGCGGACTTAGGTGACTTGGAACAAGGGAACATGGGTGCGGAACCTAGAACCCCTCGAGGTAAATCAGTTCTCACTAGGATTATCACGCCTGAATGGGTACCCCAAGACAACAAGAGCATAGAGTTGCTTATCCATCGAGAAACTGATGAAGCCTTTTGGAGGTATAAATCCAATCAGCCAACTGATATAGGAAATATCATGATCTATGAATTTAAGGATCCAGATAGCCCAGGTAGAGTGACCTACTTAGATCACTCTTCAGAACGGATCTTTGTGGTGACAGAAAATGATAGGCATGCCTACACTTGGAAGGGTGAATTTATTTTCCCCCAACCAAGATCAAATGTATCCTATGGTCACCCTGGGGCTGGAACTTCCCAAGCTCATGGTACGCAAAGAGACAGAAGTAGAGATAGACCAGAAGTAAGTTTTGCCAACCCAGTGGGCAGAGAAAGAACGAGAACGGAGACGAATAGGGTAGAACCTGAGATGCTTAGAGCCCACAGGAACCAAAGAAATGTAGATGGATTCCCTCTGCCGAGGCCTAGAGAGCACACAAGAACTTTGAGACCCACCCAGCTAGTTAAGTCCATGAAGAATTACTTTGACGGCACAGGAGATCCCTATGATCATGTGGCGGAGTTCAAGCAAGTCTTGAGAGCTGAAAAAGTGGAAGATCTGTTCACGCAGTACAATGCCTTCGGTCTAACCCTTAGGAATACAGCACTTACATGGTTTCAGCCATTAGATGAGCGTCAGTTCAGGAGCATAGACCAACTCCTAGAGGCATTCATTGTAGAGTTCTCTAAGAGCGGCATAAGACACAATACCTCCTCATTGATTCACAGTTTCAAACAGACCCCCCAAGAGACTGTCAGATTGGCCGGAAGAAGATTTAGACAATATCTTGAAAGGTGCCCTATTTCGGAGCTACCCACATCTGCTAAACAAGTAGCCTTATTCCTTGATGGATTGCTGAGTACAAAATTGAGATCCTATGTGTATCTGAAGGACCCTAGGACCATAGAAGAATGTGTACGCATGTGCATTGACATTGAAGATAACCTAGGGGAAGAACTAGAGCTCTCCAAAATCTACAAAGATTCAGATAGTGCATCTAGTCACTCTTCCACGCAATCCACATCAATTGAGGAACTTGCCGAAAAGGTAGCTCAGAAATTAGGTGTAACTAGCAAACAAATCCCAAGGTTTGCCCCTGTGAAAAGATGCTATACTTGTGGTGGCGACCACATGGCTAATGTATGTCCCATTATGGCTCAACCCCAAGTTAATCCTAGTAGCCAGTACTGCACCATAGAACGGAAGTACACCAATCACACTGCGCAAGATTGCCCATACAACAGGCAGGCGGTTAGGCAACCCTACCCTCAGCCATACCCTCAACAGGGAAGATACCAGAACCAGTACCCTCCACAGCCATATGGCAGGCAACAGCAACCCTATCCGCAACCATATCAGACCCAACTGAGACCCCAACCAGTGCTAGCTCAACAGCCTCCAAACCCCGCTAACGTGATCCCGGTAAAGTATACGGCCGCAGAAGAGAACATGAATAGAGCCTTAGTTCCGGTAACATCCTTGCTTTCTGAAAGTGATCCAAGTGACCATAGCTTTGATTCTACACATGTCGATAGTCCCCAGGCTTACTACATGTAGTCTCCAGAACATGGTGAGTCCTACTATAGTGAAGAACCGAGTGAACCTAGTTGGGAGTCAAACTACACAAACGTCATGTATGCAAACCCCAACCCTAGGCCTCAACCTAGACAGGTACGACCACCATTTCCTAGAGGACCATGCTACCGATGTCAGGGAGATCACTTCATTAGTGATTGTCCCCTACCTCCACCTACACAACCCCAGTCAGTGGCAATCCAAGGCTTTTGCCAAGATTGTGGAAAAGAGCATCTCTTACGAGATTGCCCAAAGAACCCCAATAATATGCCAAAAATCACGCCTATCAACGTTATTGGGTTAGTAGTAGATTCCACAGGAAGTGTCACTTCCACTGCTCCCGTACAGGTAGTCACTAGAGCTCAAGCATTGCAGCAAAACCAAGGGGTAGACCAGGAAAAGAGCCCAACAGCTAGTGAAACTGAGAGCATAACCAAGAAAAGGACTAGAGCTTGGAGAGATAGCCGTGAACGTATGAAAAGGCAATGGGCAAAGAAGATGAGTGAACTTGAGGAAAGTTTACGCGAAACCAAGGCTAAAATCATAGAGATCACATCCCAACCGCACTCTCACACAATCCCGCCGCTACCATCCCCATCACCCTCTATCCCTCCACCCTCTAATACACCCCACGTAACCCACCCACCACCCCAAGCAGGATCAGTATTAGCCGATCCCACCCCCGAGGACCTAAACATGATGCTTAAAGCATATCAGGCCAGAATCCAAGAAGGGCCAACCATAACCGATCATGAAAAATGCTACCCTAGAGCCGAGCTAGAGCTTGAACGAACTAAGATTTGTGCCAAAATGGTGGAATTGGCTCAGACCATGTTTGAGGCCAGCCGCCTATTTAACATTTCTAGTTCAGCTAAGACGCAGTTACACTTTGATGGACTGCTGGAAAGAATAGAGAGGCTAATTGCACAATCAGAAAAGGAACCTACCCTTCAAAGAAAGGACAGGGCAAGAGAACGGATAAGCCAGCCTCTTCAGGAAGCCCATGTGCCTCCTCAAGAAGCTTATCTTCCCCCCCAAAAGGCAGATGAACCTCCCTGGAAAGCTTACGTACCTCCACAGGTTGCCTACATTCCTTCTCAGGGAGCGTATGAGCCTGCTCGGAAGAGTAATAGAATAAGTAATCCTCCCCAGGAAGCTTGTGCTCCAGCCATCTATGAGAACAAGGAGAGAGTCAACGATAGAAGAAGCCCTCCTTCCCAGGTTGCTTATGTGCCTAATTCTACGGAGCCAGACACTTCTTCTTCTATGAATCGGTTTGCACCAGACTTCCTACGAGAGATTCAAGAAGACAAATGGGATAACGAAAGTGAAGTCGCCCCTCCCTTTGAACTTGTGGATGATGCACACGACCAATTCCCACAAGACATCCCATCTATTTACGGGGAACATTAGAGTACTCAGTCCCACGAGAGATTGGACTTTGAGTCTAATTCCATACAAGAGCTACCCCACTTCACAGGCCCTTGGGAAGCAAAGTCCACGTGTATGAGAGCACCCACAGTCATGGTAAGGAACGACGACTCAGTCATATCAAGGAACACGGAGGTAGTAAAGAACACCAAGGCGCAGCGCGATCTCACTTTGGAAGAACTGCCTAAGAATAGACCAAAAGCGCGGAAAGGTGTAGCCAGTCAAGTGACTGAAGTTGCAGAACCACGTTCCCGAATAGGATCCCAGAGGACAGTGTAAAACAATAGTTACGCAATATAACACAGGAGCAATAGCAGAGAAGATAACAGATATAGGAGAATCTCAACAATTTTCTACTAGCAGCAAGTACAAAGATGATGGCGTTGTCCACCCGTGCGCTCTCAAGGTAGAGCTTAAATGGTGATCTAGACAACTCTAGATAGGGAGATACAAGGTAGAGGTATGCTGGCTCAACTCAATGTCTTAGGTAGTGCAGAAGTCATGTATATATAGGATCATGGGTGGCCTGCCATGGACGGCTATACATGGGCGGTAGAGCGTGGGCGGCCACCGCCCGCGTAATTGCCATACACGGCTTAGACTGGTTGAACCGACCTAACAAATATAAATGATTTCTGACTCCGACAGGGAATATTCCATGGAATATTCCCTTTACCGCCAGGGGGCCCGCTGGCCCCCTTGGACCCCCCAGCCGGGGCTGCTCACCGCTGCCCCGGACCCCACAATTGGGGACCCTGGTAACTCCCTTTCCTTATAATATCTTACATGGTCCAATATGACCTTCATCCAACATTCAAGTTGGGATTCCCATCAATTGGGTAATGCACGCTTGGCTTCTCCTCATAAAGGGGGCCTTACAAAATGTGCATACAATCATGAGGGGTAGACATTGATCATACTCTAACACCCCCCCTCAATGTTTACCGATGATAAATCAAGTAGGTCTCGGTCCTATGCCCATCTGTTGAAGATGCTTGTTGAGCTGCTCTCTTCCAAGTGCTTTAGTGAATATGTCAGCACAATTTGCCTCTGTTGGGCAATATTCTAGCTCCACAATTTCATCTTCAATTAGCTCACGAATGTAATGGTATTGTACTTCTATGTGCTTGGTGCGAGCATGAAATACTGGGTTCTTTGCAATAGCCATACAACTTTGATTATCACACTTGAGTACAATTGGCATATTTGATGGAAAGCCTATATCTGCAAGAATTCTCCTTAACCAGACTGCCTCACAAGAAGCAAAACAAGCTGCTTTGTACTCTGCTTCAGTGGAGGAGAGTGCGAGAGTTGGTTGCTTCCTACTTACCCAAGAAAATATTCCTGAACCAAGTGAGAAACAATATCCAGAAACTGATTTTCTAGAATCACAATCTCCAGCCCAATCTGAATCACAATATCCTTGGAGTGTATCACCTGTGGTATACAAAATACCAAAATCCAAGGTTCCTGCAATGTACCTTAGAATTCGCATTCCAGCATTCCAGTGACTCTCCTTAGGTTTGTTGGAAAACCTGCTTAACACTCCAACAGCATAGCAAATGTCTGGTCTAGTGTTGCACAGAAAAATAAGACTTCCAACGAGCTTCCTATACTTCTTAGCATCTACATCAGGCATGTTATCATCCATAGATAGCTTATGATTTACCTCCATAGGTGTGCTAGTTGGTTTGCAGTCCATCATTCCAAATGCCTTGAGAATTTCTTTGGAATATTTTTGTTGTGAGATGAAAATGCCATCCTTCCTTTGCCATACTTCAATTCCCAGACAAAAATGGAGTAGACCTAAGTCTGTCATTTCAAACTCAGTTCCCAAGCTGATCCGAGTTTGATTGATGAGTTCTTGATGATCTCCTGTAATGATCAAATCATCTACATATACAATGACAACAACTAGCTTGCTATCCCTTTTCGTTACATACAAGTTAGCATCAGAAGTACTTCTTTCAAAACCCATATTTTTGAAAAAATGATCAATTCGTTGGTACCAAGCCCGTGGAGCTTGCTTAAGTCCATACAAAGCTTTCTTCAACCTGCAAACTTTATTTTCTGAATTGGGCACCTCAAAACCTGGTGGTTGAGATACATATACCTCCTCCTTGAGGTGACCATTCAAAAATGCAGATTTGACATCCATCTGGAAAATAGGCCAAGACTTTTGTGCAGCTACTGCAAGTACCGTCCGAATAGTTGTCATGCGTGCTGTTGGTGCAAAAGTTTCTTGAACATCAAATCCTTCAATCTGTGAAAAACCCTGTGCAACTAATCGTGCCTTATACTTTTCTAATGTTCCATCAGCTTTATACTTAGCTTTCCAAATCCATTTAGTACCTATTACCTTCTTCTTTGGCGGCAAGTCGACTAGATCCCATGTATCATTTTTGAGTATACTATCATACTCAGACTGCATTGCCGCTCTCCAATCTGGATCATCAATGGCTTCTTCAATGGTGGTAGGTTCCTTTATCGAACCCATGATATCTGCCATTAGAGCCATGTTAACAATGTGTTCTGAGGCTCTTCTTTGCTCCTCTATTCTCTTTTATCTTCGTAATCCATCCGATGATGATTCTGGTGCATCTACATGTGGATTGTGATCATCAAAGAGCTGTTGTGCCCACTTCGGTAGTGGCTTACGCTGTGCAGCTACAATTGGTTGGTTTTTTATTGAGGAAATTTCTCCATCAGATGTTTCCTCCTCCTCAACTTTAACCTGTCTTTTGATAGGCACAAGGTGAGATATTTCTCCGTTTGATGAGATAGTAGATTTACCTTTATCTTCTACTAAGTGTGGTCGTTCATCAAACACCACATCTCGGCTGACAAAAATCTTCCTTGCCTCAGGATCCCATAACCTGTATGCTTTAGACTCTTCACTATATCCTAGGAAGACACACTTTTTGCTTTTTGAATCCAACTTTGATCTTGTTGAATCAGGAATATGTGCATAACAGAAACAACCAAAAATTCTGAAATGCAAAACTGAAGGCTTTTTACCAGAATATGCTTCTTGAGGAGTCATCCCCTTCGGAGCTTTTGTGTAGCTTCGATTGAGGATGTAGACTGCTGTATTGACTGCTTCTGCCCAGAATGAATCAGGCATGTCTTGAGCCTTTAACATACAACGAGCCATTTCAACTACTGTCCTGTTCCTGCGCTCAACAACGCCATTTTGTTGAGGTGTATGAGCTGTGGTAAGTTGCCTTTTCACACCATGCTCCTTACAGTAATTGTTGAATTCTGTTGACAAGAATTCACCTCCTCTATATGTTCTAAATTTCTTCAGTTTCCTTCCTGATTCACTTTCTACATACTTATGCCACGCTTTAAATTTTTCAAAAGCATCAGCCTTCTCTCGAATGAAATAAACCCACATCTTTCTACTATAATCGTCGACTAACAGCAAGAAGTAGAAAGATCCTCCTAAAGCAGGTGTAGACATTTTACCGCAGAGATCAGCATGTACCAACTCTAGAGGAGCTTGAGATCGATTGCTGGTCTCTCTTGGAAATGCCTTTCGTTGTTGCTTGCCCATCATACAAGCTTCACAAGGTTCCTGCAACTCTGAAAATGCAGGCAAATGAGCAACCATCCCTGTTCGTTGCATCTCCTTCAAAACTGCAAATCCGAGATGCCCAAATCGTTGGTGCCATAACCTGCTTACATCTTTATCTTCTGTAGCAGTTAAAGCACTTAACTCATACAAGTTATCCCGTCGTGTGCCTTTACCTACAACATTACCTGATGAATCCATGATTTCCGCACCACTCTTATTGAAGTGAACTTCGAGTCCACGATCTGTTATTGCAGAAACTGACAACAAATTTCTTTTGAGTGTAGGTACATAGAGAACATCGGATAACTTTTTCTCAACACCTGGAGAAGTGATAAAAGAGATGGTTCCAGTTCCTTCAGCTGGACACTTGGAGTCGTTTCCCACCACTACATTGATGGATTCCCGCAGAGGCACTAGGGAACTATACCAGTCCTTTTTACTAGTCATATGGCGAGAAGCTCCACTATCTAAAATCCATGGCTCATCAACACGAGCTTGAGCAGATGAACATACCTCTTCAATAGCTACCCAAAGTTCCAGCTCTGTGTTGTTTGCAGACTCTTTGTTCTTCCATGATGATTTTACAGTCCCATTCCGTTCATCAGCTTGCTTCTTTCTGCAATCCTTGATGGCATGGCCTTTCTTTTCACAATAGAAGCAACTTCCTGTGAACTTTTTCTTCTTTGGCTTCTTCTTTGATCCCTCTGAAGAGCCTTTACCTTTTGCATTTGCTGAGAATGCAGCATCAGTTGTACTTTGCCGATTCTTCAGCCGCATCTCTTCTTCTAAAAGCATGGCACAAAACTCTTCAAATGTAAGAGGAGTTGGCCTTACCTGAGTGTTAAGGGCTGTTACTAATCCATCATACTTTGCTGGAAGAACACGTACAGATCTTCGAGCTAGCTCTTCTGGTGTTATAACAACACCAACTGCAGCCAATTGATCTTGAAGATGCTTTATCCGTTTGATAAAATCTTCAGCCTTTTCAGAATCAGAATGCTTTTCATTTGCCAACTGATTTTCTAAATTCTGTATCCTAGTGTGGTTCTTGGTCTCATATTGTCGAGCCAATATGCCCCAAGCCTCATGTGCTTTAGTAGTATGTTGAACTAAAGTAAGCACAGAATCACTTACACTAGTGACAATCGCACATAATGCATCAGCATTCCGCCTCTTCCAAGCTCGTAGAAGATCTGGATCTGGCTGAATCATCAATCTTGAATTTGCTGGATCTTCAACTGGTATAGGCTCTGGATCCAATCCCATCGGTCCCATGACAGTGTCAAGTAATTCATAGGAGTCCAAAATTGCAGAAATTTTGAACTTCCAGAGTGTATAGTTGGTTCCATCCAGCTTCCCTTCAGTGAATGCAGGTGGACGAATTCGAATAGGTGCAGCATTAACATTAGGTGAAGCACCAAGACTAGTGTTCGACGATGAAGCCATCATGTAATCACTAGAATAATCTACTGATATTCTAGTCTGCTAGTAGGCTAAAATAATGATACTTCTCAAGCTATTCGAACCTTACAGCTCTGATACCATGTAAAACAATAGTTACGCAATATAACACAGGAGCAATAGCAGAGAAGATAACAGATATAGGAGAATCTCAACAATTTTCTACTAGCAGCAAGTACAAAGATGATGGCGTTGTCCACCCGTGCGCTCTCAAGGTAGAGCTTAAATGGTGATGTAGACAACTCTAGATAGGGAGATACAAGGTAGAGGTATGCTGGCTCAACTCAATGTCTTAGGTAGTGCAGAAGTCATGTATATATAGGATCATGGGTGGCCTGCCATGGACGGCTATACATGGGCGGTAGAGCGTGGGCGGCCACCGCCCGCGTAATTGCCATACACGGCTTAGACTGGTTGAACCGACCTAACAAATATAAATGATTTCTGACTCTGACAGGGAATATTCCATGGAATATTCCCTTTACCGCCAGGGGGCCCGCTGGCCCCCTTGGACCCCCCAGCCGGGGCTGCTCACCGCTGCCCCGGACCCCACAATTGGGGACCCTGGTAACTCCCTTTCCTTATAATATCTTACATGGTCCAATATGACCTTCATCCAACATTCAAGTTGGGATTCCCATCAATTGGGTAATGCACGCTTGGCTTCTCCTCATAAAGGGGGCCTTACAAAATGTGCATACAATCATGAGGGGTAGACATTGATCATACTCTAACAGACAGTGCCAGAAATTCCCTTGGACAAGATAGGAGATATGTGTGAAGGTGAAGAAGGGAACACCTATCTTCCCATCACCTATCAGGAGTACACCACCAAGGCAATTTTGGACTCAGGTGCAGGAGTTGCAATTGCCACCACCTCCTTATGGAAGCGTTGGGGCAAGCCAGCACTCAGGCCAACGAGGATGAAATTGCAGATGGCCGACGGTCACATAGAGAGACCCCTAGGATTGCTAGAAGGAATAACTCTTACCACTTGTGGTGTCGAGTTTGAGCATAGTTTTGCTATATGTGACTTCAGCAAAAATCATGCCTATGAGATGATTTTGGGAAGACCATTCATGCGACAGTTGCAAGTGGTACAGGATTGGAGGACCAATTCTTTGTACCTACAGCACTTAGGTGTTACAACCAAAGTCAATCTCAAGGACTATTCTCATAGAGATGTCCCTCCTATCCAGTGGAATCCCATCCATAGAGCCAAAGATGATACGGAATCTGTGCATTCCATAGGGTCAGGATCCTCTTGGATGCATGAAGACACCCACTTATGGATGTGCAAAGTGGCAGTAGAGGAAGAGAAGAGAGAAAAGGCCAGAGAAATAGGTGCGAGCGAAACTCATAGACCCATTCAAGACCCAGCCTATGCACCTGTAGTTTTTCCAGACGAAGAATTTGAACCTCACGGTTGGGCAGAAATTTTAGCAACCATGGACGTAGCCATCAATGAAGAACAATGGACACCTCACTGTGATGAGGATGGCTATGACATTTCAGTCTTCTCCATAGAGCCAATCATGGGAGAGGCAGTTTTAGAAGAATGCGAACCTAGCCCTGATGCATTTGAGGATGCAAGTGACTCCGATCTCGAGTCGATCATTATGGACCCACCATTTGCATCAGATGAAGAATACTTCCATGAAGTAGAATTTCAACCCCAGAGGCATGGAGAGGTTACGACTGATGTAAGATTAGCAACACATGTGACCCCGACGGAAGAAGGAAAGAAACGAAAGAAGAGAGAAGCCTCACCAAAAGAGGAAGAATCTTTGTTTGAGGTCCCAGAAAATTTTAAGAAGTATGAGATAGATGACAGGAGAGTCATGATTAGAATGCCTAAACGAGAGGCACAATCAGGAGAGGCCTATGATAACAAAGAAACTACCAAGAAAATCGTAGTGGCCCTAGAAGAAGGAGAGGAGAGATGTACGTACATAGGCCATGACCTAACAGAAGAAGAAGAGTACGAATTGATTGCCTTGCTAAGAGAATACAGAGATGTATTCGCTTGGAGTTACAAGGATTTGAAAGGTGTCGACCCTGACATATGCTCACACACCATTCCTATGACTTCAGATGCCAAACCCTCTAAGCAAAAGCCTTATACGTATAACGATAATTACGCTGCCAAGATCAAAGAAGAGATAGATAGACTGGTGGAAGCTGGATTTATCTATGAAATTGAGCACACTGAATGGGTATCCCCCATCGTAGTGGTGCCTAAGAAGAATGGCAAGCTGCGTGTGTGCATTAACTTGAAAAAGGTTAATGCCGCCACGATTCGAGATAACTATCCGCTTCCCATCACAGAACATCTCTTAGAAAGAGTGGCAGGCAAGGAAGTGTACAGCTTCCTTGATGGATTTTCGGGCTACAATCAAGTAGCCATAGCTCCAGAGGATCAGCATAAGACAGCCTTTGCCACAGAATGGGGCATTTTTGCTTTTAGAGTAATGCCATTTGGGCTTACCAATGCACCAGCGACCTTCCAGAGGCTGATGTGCCATGTGTTTAAGGAGTTCCTAAGAAAGAGTTTAGAAGTCTATGTTGATGATCTCTGTGCTCATTCCAATGTTAGACAAACCCATATTCCTGAACTCAGACAAATCTTTGACAAATGTAGAGAGTACCAAGTCTGCCTGAACCCAGAAAAGTGTGTTTTTATGGTCAGGCAAGGCAAGATTCTAGGACACATAGTGTCAAAGAATGGCATATCTACCGACGAAGAAAAAGTGAGAGCCATAGCAGAGCTACCTAGGCCAAAGAATGTCAAGGAAGTACAAGCTTTCATGGGGCATTGTGGGTATTACCGACGTTTCATCCACATGTATGCGGTCATCGCAAAGCCCATGTACGGACTCTTGACTAACTTTGAGTGGACTGATGAATGCGAGAATTCCTTCCAAGAGCTTAAACGAAGATTATGTTCAGCACCAATCTTGACCACACCAGATTGGAATAAGCCATTCCATGTTCATGTGGATGCATCCAATTATGCCATTGGATGTGTGCTTGCACAACCTACTGGAGAAGGTAATATGGATCTTCCAATTGCCTATGCTAGTAGACAATTGAATGCTGCTGAACGAAATTATACCACTACTGAACGAGAAGGATTAGGCATGGTATATGCAGTTAAGAAATTTAGACACTATTTGCTTGCAAATAAGTTTAAATTTTTTACTGATCATCAGGCATTGTTATATCTTGTAAACAAGCCATGCAATACAGGAAGATTAGTGAGATGGTTTCTCTTGCTAATGGAATATGATTTTGAGGTTGTGGTAAGGAAAGGTAGGACTCATTTGAGAGCTGATCATCTCTCTAGGCTCACATCGGGAGAGGCCCCACAAGGAGTATCAGATGACCTTCCTGATGCTTACTTGTTTAATTTGGAAGTGGTGCCGCAGTGGGCTAAGCCATTGGTACCAGTATTGACATACGGGCCTAATCATCCAGTGGTAAACACACCGAATAGAGAGGTTGTAAAAGCCCAAAAGTACCACATCATGGCAGGAAGCATGTACAAGCACACAGATCAAGGGATCTTGGCTTGTTGCGTAGAAGAGGATGAGTACTCTAAATGGTTGCAATTAGCACATGTAGGTGCACTAGAGCAACACCATTCAAAACAACGAACTTTACAGACCCTAAAGAGACTCGGAGTACATTGGCCAACTATGGAAGCTGATGTCCAAAAGTTGTGCAAGGAATGCCCAATCTGCTGCACTAAACCACCTGTGGAACACGCTACTCTTTATCAAGTATCCATAGTGCCAGATTGGAGCGAACCTCTAGTATCCTTCTTGAGGACAAACACATTCCCTCCAGACATGACTCTGGCTAGGAAAAGGAGTTTAGAACAAGAAGCCCAGGATTATTCACTCATTGGTGATAATCTATATAAGCGTGGTAAAGATGGTTACCTGAGGCTATGTGTCCATGAAAGTGAATATCTTAGGATCTTAGAAACGGCTCACCAAGGTGTAGCAGGAGGACACTTTGGACCGGATCGGGTGATCAAGGCAATACTATTTGCGGGTTTTTGGTGGCCTACCCTTCACATGGATGCACATACCTATGTGAAACGGTGTGATGTCTGTCAAAGGACTCAGTATCCTATACGCAAAGATGAGATGCCACTGAAACCTATGATGGGTGGACGTGCATTTTCTAAGTGGGGAATAGATTTTGTAGGTCCTATTAATCCCCCAGCTAAAGGTTCTCATGCGGAATACATCATTGTTGCAACAGATTATCTCACCAAGTGGGTAGAGGTAAAGGCTACGACAAAGAACGATGCTCAAACAACTGCCAAATTCTTGTTTGAGAATGTATTCACGAGATATGGGCTACCTATAGAGCTTGTAAGTGATAGAGGCACTCATTTCTTGAATGAAGTGATTGAAAATCTACTCCAAGAATTCTTGGTAATACACAAGAAGTCTGCCCCTTATCACCCTCAGGCTAATGGACAAGCTGAGAGCACTAATAAAATCTTATGCAATGTACTGACAAAATTAGTGAACACTAAACGCTTTGATTGGGACAAACAACTACACCATGCTGTTTGGGCATACCGAGTTGCCTACAAAACGGTACTCCAAGCCACCCCTTTTCAGATGGTATTCGGCCAAAACGCTGTGCTGCCCTTGGACTTCCTGATCCCTACATTGAGAGTAGCACAAGAGCATGAATGGACTGGTCATGAGCTCTCCTCTAGGATCTTTGACCTTGAACGATTAGGAGAAACAAGACTGAGAGCAGCTGCAGGAATATATGCAGCCAAGAAGAGACAGAAGGCATACTTTGATGCCCATGTGAAGGATAAAGGCTTGAAAGCAGGAGATCTAGTCTTAGTCTATACACTGAAACAACACGCAAGGAAACTAGAAAAGAGAGGCTACAGACCTATGATCATCAATAGGATCTCCACTAGTGGAGCAGTACAACTGGCCACGTTAGAGGGTGATGTTCTCCCTAACTATATCAGCGGTTGCAGAGTCAAGTTGTATCAAGAACCCCTCACAGAGGAAATGCTTAGCCGACTCAACACTGCTAAGAAACGCAAAGAGGAAGAAAAGCGAATTAGAGAAGAAGCTCAAGCAGAAGCTTTAGAACGCATCAGAAGGATGAAATTACGAAGGCAAGGTAGAGATCAGCCTAGAGCGAATGACTATGCAGATCAAGGATTTCCTATGGCCATGTGTGAAGTTGCAGGAACAAGCTCGCATAGGATAATTGATAGACGTCCTTTCATAACCCTAGATATGGGACAAGGAAAGAGTGCAAGGAATGTAAGAGCCTTGATTGACTCAGGCGCAGCCACTAGTGCTGTTAGAGTGTCTTACTGCCAAGAATTACAGTTGACTGTCAATCCTGTGGAAGCATATCTTATAGGATTGGGAGGAGTGGAAACCCCTTGCATGGGCGAGGTGGAACTTCCCCTCTACATTCATGATGAGGCAATGACAGTGAAAGTACTAGTGTGCCAAGATGAGGATCTCACTGAACCTCTTGTCTTGGGTCAAGACTGGATCTATGACCATGCAGTTAACTTAAACCTTAGAAGTCAAATTCTTCAAGTTTGGGTACATGAACAATGCATTACAATAGAATTAGAGAACTGCATGCTCCTAAATCATGGCACCACACACTCTCTTAGTTCTTCCAAGACTAATCATATGAAAGAAGATGTTGTATGTGTCAAAAGCTCTATGATACAGAAGGAGTCAATCGTGGAAGACCAGGTTCGAAGGCGGGTGGATCTTTCTTCTTCTTCAAAGAATCAAGTAGCCACTGTTGTGAGCCCACCACACAAGCAAACACAACCGTTCACGACAACTGCTACATCAAATAGAAAGACACCATTCGATAAAAAAGTGGTTCCGGGCATGAAGCAGATCTGGGTACGCAAAGGAGAGCAACCACCAACCTTGCCCCCACAAATTCCATCCATGCAAACCAACCAGGCCAGAAGACGAAGGAAGCAGCTCAGACAAGCTCAATCACAAGGTATCCAACAAGTTTGGGTGCCTAAGAAGTTAGCTGCAGCTCAACAAGGGCAATTACAGATGTGGATACCTAAGAAGCTCCTACATCCACAACAACCTTTGTTCTCCCACATGCAAAAGGTTTCAACAAAGAAGCCAAAAAGAGAAAAGGGTAAGAACCACGTACGGAGACCAAAGGAAGATCAAATCAGCTCTTCAACATTAGTAGGAAGACATGCAAAAAGGATATGGGTTTGGAAGCCAAAAGTGCAAGTAGTCTCCACCGAACCAAAGCGCCAACCACACTGGATACCACAGTTCAGAAAGCATCCAAAGAGAAAGACGCCTGAAGTGACCTCTACAGTGCCAAATGATGTTCTAAAATGGACTCCAATAAGGAGGATTACATCAGTTCGAGACTCAATGGATACCTCCACCAAGGTCGGCATCAACCTTCACAAATGACATCGAAAGCCTCGAACGAGCAACAACCATGTGCTCCTTGCACAACCCTGTCTTTTGCACCATTCAGGTCATGCATTTCCAAAGTATGCATTAATATAGGGCCACATTACACGGCCGTGCATAGACACATTTGAGAATCCCACGCACAAGAGCACAGCGACATATGTCAAATATTTCTATTGATACTAACTTTTGTGTTCTTGTTGTGTGATATCCTTTTCCTTAAAAAAAAAAAAAAAAAAAAAAAAAAAAAAAGGGGGAGAAAGAAAAGCGGGAGAGAGCTTGTTCCCAGGTTTGGCTTATGAAACATGAATGAGTCATGCTTAGTTGAAGGTGGAACTGTTGATTACTAGGCATTTATCAATTTCGATAGAAGTGTGTCTCGGCCAGCAGTGAGATTATTGCTGCCTTATCTGGTAAATGACAAGCATTTGGCATGAACATGGCATCTACAACTATGATTTTCTCTTACCATGGTAGGAATGAAGAGCTTGAAGGTCCGCAACTTGAGTGATGCTTAACTACTTCATGTACCAGAGCATCCAAGGAGATATCTGCAAAAGGTAGTTCTGGAGGAGAAGGCTCCTGCATATGGTGAGCTAAAGAGAATATGTGAAACTCAGCTTGGTGTAGTTACCCGATGTTGATTGCCAAGGAATATCAAGCAATTCAATTCTCACTATTTGACAAATGTTGCTTTGAGAAGAGGAGAGAGGATCCACCACTCAAAAGATCTCATCAGTGGACAATCAACATGGACATTCATCAACAATGTTCCATCCCAAAGGCCGAGTGTACAACACGAAGAGACAAACATCCGTCAACCTTCTCCATGGTAAGTATCTTTACTCTGGAAACACCATAACCATGATAGTTTAGGAAACCTCTTCGTCAGCATACCCTTGAGCACTTAGCTCAAGACCCGCAATTTTTGCACCATACTTCTTCCAATGCATTTTCCACGTAAGCATGCGTAGGGCTACATTACCAGGCCTTGCACAAGGCACATACTTTTTTCAACCCAGGCACGAACACACTTACCCATCATTCATTATGGGTTATGAGTAGTTGGCTAACTGCTATCAACATCATCTTTGGAAGAGCTAGCGGACGTCATGGGAACAACATCCATATCTCGGAAGCAAATTGAAGCCAGTAGTTGCTCCAAATCACTATTGACAACCTCTTGTGAGCAACTTGCAGTTTTGAAAGCTCACAATGACACATTCTTGCTGGAATCCAAGGAACCAGCTCATACAACGGATGGACACCACCTCTCAAAGCACTACATAGAACATCCCTTCCAACAAGGGTCTGTCAGGGACGACAAACTCGAGAGGGGGGGGAGTGTTGAAGCTCAAAGTCAAGGACAAAGCATGGAAGCACATCAAAAGGTGGACACACAAGGAAAGGGAGCAAGTAGGGAGCTCCAAGAAGTGTATGTCAAATTTTCAGAAGAATCCCCTACAAAAATAGTGATTTTCATCACTAAAAACCATTGTAAATACCATTATCTATTTTTAGTAACTCCATTTTGTTCAAGCCGAGGAGTCCTCGAGCTTGAGGAGTCTTAGAAGTACCATCGTACCAATTTTCATATTTTTTAGATCTCGTTTGAGCCCTCAAATAAGCCCTGGAACCTAATTTTTAACTAGGCAGGACACTAGGTCTGAACAGGGCCAAAGCTAGTCAAAAACTATAAAAAGAGCTAGAGAGCTCATTTTTGAGGTTAGATTGTAATAGAAACAAACTTGTAAGAGCTTTTGAAAGTAATCTAAAGAACTCCATTGATTCTCTCTCTTTGTCTTGCCGTGTGTGCGCGTGTGTGTGTATGTGTGTGCATGCTTGTGTGCTTCTCACTCACGCACTTGTGCCGCCACTTGCTCGAGGTCTTCATACCATCCTCACGTCTTCCCGGATTGACATTAAAGGAGGTGCTACTCATCATTGAGCTACACATGCGAACTCTTTGTTAGGGGATTACTAGGACCTACAAAGTATATTCCCCACTTAGAGAATGCATGTCCTCCCATCATGGGTCATGAGTGGTATCTCACCTTTTCGAATAGGATATTGGGTCCTCTAACATGTGTCATATCTCTTCACATAGGTATGTGCATCCATATGAAGGGTTGAACACCAAAGACCTAAAAATAAAATGGCCTTTATCACTCAATCAGGTCCATAAAAGCCTTCTGCAACACCTTGGTGTGTAGTCTCGAAGATCTTCAAGTATTCACTTTCATTTACACATATTCTAAGATATCCATCACATCCATGCCTATATAGATTATTGTTGGTGTAAAATACAAGCCTACACATTTGGCTCAAAGGAAGCATTGAAGTCTATACATACATGAAGAAGCATAGGAACATATGCTAGTGGTTAATTACCACTTTACCTCATTGTAAAAGGCAAATTGACTTGGAATCTCTTGTAATCACCTACCAAAAGGATTCCTGGAAAATTAGTTGCTTGATTGAAAGAATATCTCCACGCATTTAGGAGCTTGACCATAGGGAGCCAAAAGTTTGAATTTGAATTCAAATGTTTACCCATCTCTTATAAACATGAAAAGTCGTGGGTAAGAGAGAGCACTCCCGAGCCTAGCATTACTGATTTTTGAGTGTGTGTGTGAGGTCTACACTCTAGCCCACACCTCTCTACACCATTTGGCAATGATATTCATGCCAATGGAGTTGTATACAAATGTTCATTAATACATACATTCACATTGTCCATCTCTGAGTTCTCTGTTAGTCTACTCAAAGGTCTGTCAGCTTGTCAAGGGCATATCTCAGTCCATTCTTCACCAAATTCAGTGATTCAAAGCTTGTTGGATTCCGCTTGAAGTAATCTACATGATATCAAAGTTTGAAGACATTCTATTCAGCCATTTTGGAGAAATCGGTGTGGAGGTGATCTATGGTCATTTTCTGCTACAGTCCTAAAAAGTCGGGGGTATACCTTAACTTGCTAAATTGATTTCTCTTAGCATAGTTTATAATTTTACATAATTCCACTTGGAATAGGTAGCTTAATAAGCTAATTAGATACCCCTAAAAGGAAGTTTTCTAATTCCTACTGTGCTGGTCATACTGAGCAAAATATCCAACAGGTGTCAAGACATAAATGGAAGGTTTTCTTGAGTTTGTGACTTCCAAAGTTATCTGTTTTGATTCAATCATTACACACATCATTTCCAAAGTACATAGGACATTTTATGATATCATTGGAAAGCTAATGAGGTCTAGTTATCAACTCTGAAGCAAAAGAGGGCTGGTACAAAGCAGGTTTAGTAGTACCTACTCAGTCTCTTAGAGCATTCATCCATCTTTCCCAACAGTGGTATCAGAGCAAACTAAGGTAAAATGGGAGATGGTTTTCCTTCATTCATTGATAAATTGAACAGGAACAACTATCAAGCATGCTCTCTAAGGATGAAGACCTACCTACAAGGAAGGAGTCTCTATGGATACATCTCAAGAGATGAGGAATTGCCCTCATTGATTACCAACCAAGGAAGAACATGAAAGGCTCAACACATGGTGTGCTAAGGATGCATTGGCAAGGTCTTATTTACTCAACTCTATATCTGATTTTCTTTTAGCACATATTAGAAATTGTAAGACATCCCAAGAGACTTGGGAAACCTTGTCATCATATTTTTCCTCCAACACAAGGGCTAGGAAAAATCAGTTGTGGATTGAATTCACAACATTAAGGAAGCAACCTAAGCAAGTTGTTTCAGAATTTGTGACCAAGATTAAAGATGTAGCAGATCAGCTAGCAAGCATAGGAGAAGAGATTGAAGAAGAACAGATTGTAAGGCAAGTGATCAATGGGATCAAGGCTGATGACAAATGGGAAAGCTTCACCACAGCTATGGATCTTTACATGGACATGCACACTCCAGATCTTACAACTCTCATGGGACAATTGTTTACTCATGAAGCAAAGCTCAACAAAAATGGAGATACATCCAAAGGTAATAACTCTTCTGCCCTATATACTGATAAGAAGTCTAAAGATAAAGGCAAAAGCAAGAAGATGGAAGATGAAGGTTCTACCTCCCAAGCCAACTATGCAGGGAGAGGTAGATCATCAAGAGGAAGGGGCAGAGGAGGTAAGTCAGGTAGGGGGAGATCTTATAACTCCTCACCATGCAACATTTGTGGTTTATCAAATCATACTACAGATGAGTATTTCAAGAATTACAAAAATCAGAGAGGAAGAGGATATCAAAGACGTGGCTACTCACAGTCAAGAGGTAGATTCAACCATCACCAAGGCTACAACAATAACTACAACAACAACTACAACAATAATTACAATGGCAACTACCAAGGAGGATTCAAATCTAGGAAGGATTACAACAACTACATAGAGGAGTAGGATGACTCTCTTCTAATCATGAACATGACTTCAAAACCAAGTACAAATGATGATCACCTATTCTACATTGACTCAGGATGTTCAAATTCTAATTAGATACCTCTAAAAGGAATTTTTCCAATTCCTACTGAGCTGGTCATACTGAGCAAAATATCCAACAGGTGTCAAGACATAAATAGAAGGTTTTCTTGAGTTTGTGACTTCCAAAGTTATCTGTTTTGATTCAATCATTACACACATCATTTCCAAAGTACATAGGACATTTTATGATATCATTGGAAAGCTAAGGAGGTCTAGTTATCAACTCTGAAGCAAAAGAGGGCTGGTACAAAGCAGGTTTAGGAGTACCTACTCAGTCTCTTGGAGCATTCATCCATCTTTCCCAACAATTATCTCCAATGTGTGATTAGTCTTCACCCTCTTGTTGTAGGCTTCTTTTTTCGTGCTAAAGTCAACTCTTGAGGGAATTTCTTCATCCTCAAGAATTCAACCAATGGACCGCTCCAATATGGTATTAACGACACTTGATATAATGTAGCATGTTCAATAGGTGGTATGTTAATGCAAGTGGGAGAACCCTTGAACAACGTATAGGTGTCTACTTCCATCATTGGCCAATACACACCTAATGATTTCAAATTCTATAGGGTTCTCTCTTTTGAATTGTATTGAACTAATGCACCTTCATGTGCTAATTGCAACCACTTATTGTGTTCTTCATCATTCACACAACAAGTTAAGATTCCTTCATCATTTTGCTTGTATATACTACCTACCAATATCTAGTGCCTTTGAGAATTGACAATCTCCTCATCTTTTTTCTTAACCACAAGGATCTTAGGCCCAAATATAAGAATAGGCATTAGGGTTTCAACCCCATTAGGCACTACTTTCAAGTTGAACAAATAAGCATCAGGAGGTTTCTCTGATACTCCTTGGGGTGATTTTTCAAAAGTGAGTCTAGAAAGGTGATCTGACCTAGGGTGAGTCTTAGATTTCCTTAGAACTACCTCAAAATCATATTCCATTACTAAGAGAAACCATCTTACTAATCTACCTAAAGGCTTGTTCAGAAGGTAGGGTAATGATTAATGATCTGTAAACAAATTAAAATCTCTTTGCAAGCAAATAGCATCTAAATTTTGTAGCTCCATATACCATGCATAATCCTTTGTGTTCTATGGTTGTATAGTTTCTCTCTAGTGCATTTAATTTTCTACTTGCATAGGCAATGGGAAGTTCAATGTTTCCTTCACTTGTCGATCATGCTAGCAAACATCCAATGCCAAACTAAAAGTATCCACATGAAGATGGCATGGCTTATTCCAATCTGAAAATGTTAATATAGGAGCTTAGCACAATTTTCATTTCAACTCATTTAAAGAATTTTCACATTCTTCATTCTATTCAAAGTTAGTCAAAAGTCTATACAGAGGCTTTGCAATTATAGCTTACATGTGAATAAAGCGTTCATAGTGTTGGTTCATTTAGCAAGCCTAAGTGCATTGCTAAAACCTTGGGACTACACATTAATTTAGCTCTTCACAAGAGAAAACCACATACGAACACTTGCTTGTCAATTTGGTTGTATTCACCTTGGAAAAATGTAAATGTCAAAAGAAGATGGAATCTCATGAAGTTAGGAGCTAACCCATGACTCGTGTGGTAAAAAGAATCAATTGAAATCATCCCTTTCGTGTAGGATCACTTTTAGGTGAGGGAAAATTCAAATTCAAACTCTTCACATGTGTATAAATACACATATTAGTCCCAAGATTAGTGAGCTATTTTGAGAGACATTGAGCTACATTAGTGATCATACATTGAGCTCACTTCATTTATGAGTATTCTACTACAGTTCCCTTGTATCATATGTTCATTAGCATATACATTTTGATACATTTCTTTAAGTATATCTCGGCCTATTGTTCTCTACTACATCTGCATCAGTGATTTTGTGGAATTGTGTTCTCTACGTGTACTCACTCATTTGCTACATTTTTGCTTGGGTAAGTTAAGTGTCTACTACTTGATTATCAATTTTCATCAATTTTGGTTCAAATGATCTTGAGATATGAAACATAGAAAGTGAATGTTTGCATATCTTCTGGGTCTTGAAATGTTAGGATGACCCCCCTGACTTGATAAAATTATTTCTCAGTGTATGGTTCACTTAAATTCATTTCATAAATTGCTTTAGTTAGCTATACACCTCAATTAGATGTGTGTGAAAGCTCTTTGGTCAATTCATACCAGGTTGTGTGGCATAGCTAGTCATAGTACAGAGAAGTTTTTCAAGAATCCTAGAAGTCAAAGAGGAAGAGGTTACAACAGAGGAGGCTATGGAAGCTCAAGAGGTAGATTCAACAACAACAATGGTTACAATAATAACTCATACAATAACAACAACTACCGAGGTGGATATAGAGGAAGGAGAGACCACAAAAACTATGTAGATGGCCAAACTCAAGAGGATTCATTACTTCTAATGAACATGACCACGAAGCAAGGTAAAGCAGATGAACATGTATTCTTTATAGACTTAGGTTGCTCAAATCATGTAGTAGGGGATGTAGCTCTAGTCTCAGACTTGGAAGATCCAAGGAATAGAAATGAAGTCAAAACAAGGAATGACACAAGACAAACAATGGAAAAGATAGGCAATGTGAAGACTTCAGATGGTTATGAACCTATTGAGCAAGGTATTGTATAAGCCAAGCATCACCAAAAACCTTATAAGTGTAGTAAAAATTGTAAAAAAGGATTTCATGTCAGATTCAGTAAGAATGGAGTGTCTAATGAAGATCTGCATCAGGGATTCAAGACGATAGCAAGAGGAGAAAAGTCAGGTAGACTATTTACATTTGAGCTCCAAGATACTAAAAACATTGCATTGTTCAATTATGGTAGTCAAATCCTATCAGATTTGGAAGGTTAGCTCATATAGGTGAAAGGGCTCTAAAGCATATCAATAGAGATGAGAGTGTACTTGGCCTACCAAATATCTCCAAACAACACATGATTTACAAATGTAGTGCTTGTCAATTTGGAAAGTCTCACAAAAAACCATTCACAAAGAAGAAATACATTCATGGAGACCTATTAGAGCTAGTCCATACAAATGTATGGGCACCAAGCAAGGAGACTTCAATCTCTAGATCCAGGTATTATGTGTCAATAATTGATGATTGTAGCAGATGGAAAATACTATATTTTATTAAGCATAAAGGTGGTGTTCTCATGTTTCAAGAATATATAGCACTTATAGAAAATCAAACCGGAAAAGCTTTAAAGAGGCTAAGGTCAAATGGAGGGGGATAATATTTCTCCCATGACTTTGATTCTTATCCCCAAGAAAGAGGAATCAAAAGATAGATTACAACCACGTATACTCCACAACAAAATGGAGTGGCAGAGAGAAGAAATAGAAACATAGTGGAGGCTGCAAGGTCAATGCTAAATGAGAAGAAGTTGTCCAACTATGTATGTGTAGAGGTTGTATCCATAGCCACCTATGTGGTCAATAGACTCCCATCAAAAGCATTAGAGGGGATGACACGATATGACGCATTGAATGGAAGAAGACATAGCCTTGATCATTGTAGAATCTTTGGGTGCATAGCATATGCACACATACCTTCACAAATCAGAGGTAAGTAAGATCCAAAGGCAGAGACATGCATCTTTATTGGCTATGACCTTGATAAAAAATTTTATAGGCTATATAATCCAATAAAGGTTTTATTGTAAGTAGAGATGTGTTTGATGAAAACAAAATCTTGATTTGAAGATGATTGTAGGAAAAGCAAACTTCCCTATGACCTAAACGAAGACTTTCCAACATTGTCAAAGAGGAATGAGCCTCACTGAAGAATTAAGTGATATTGAAGATGACCAAAAGACTCCAATAAGGGAAATCAACTCTTGGAACTTGAAAGGCAAAGCCAAAGTGCAAGAGATGAGATATGTGACAAAATCATCTCAACAAACTATAAGAAGGTCTACTAGAGAGAAAAGGAAGCCAAAAAGCTATGGTACTTCTTTGGTCACTAAATATTCAATATACATAACTGGGGACTCACACTTTGAAGAATTATCTACATATGAAGAAGCGAAGAAGAAACTAGAATGGAGGAGTGCCATGGAGGAAGAAATAGAAGCTTTGCAAGAAAATCAGACTTGGGAATTGGTGCCCAAGAAACCATCTATGACGTTCATTGGCTCAAGATGGAATTACAAGGTAAAAACGAATTCTAATGACTCAATTAACAAGTACAAAGCAAGGCTTGTAGCCAAAGGATTTGCACAAACCTAAGTTATTAATTACGAAGAGGCATTCTCACCTATGGAAAAAATTTCTACAATTAGAGTACTTATGAGTGTTGCATCTTCCAAGAATTGGAAGATATATCAAATGGATGTTAAAAATGCTTTTCTAAATGGTTGGATTTCAGAGGAGGTATATATGGCTCAACCTCTTGGCTTTGAAGACCAATCATGTCGAGAATATGTATGTAGGTTGAGGAAACCCTTGTATGGCTTGAAGCAAGCTCCTAGAGCTTGGAATCATAGACCTGTCACTTACTTGCACGATAAAGGTTTTATGGTAAGCAACACAACCCTTCCCTCTTCATTAAGAGGAACCACTCAAAGGTCATATACGTTTGTGTATATGTGGATGATATAATCATTACAAGAAGTGATGTAGATGGAATCAAAAGTATTAAAGTTTAAATGAAGGAAGAATTCAAGATCAATGATCTTGGCTTACTCACTCAGAGAAAGTACATTGGAGATATGCCTGCCAAGTTCAAGATGGAAAATACAAAGCTTGCAGGTGCACCCATGGAGGTAAATATGAAGCTTAGTGCTCATGAAGGAGAATTAATTGAATATGTTACTAGCTATCAAATCTTAGTTTGAAGCTTGAATTATGCTACTTTAACTAGATTAGATATCTACTATGGAGTTAGTGTGCTAATTTAGTTCATGCACACTCCAAGAAAGACTCACATGGAAGTAGCCAAGATAATTTGGAAGTATTTGAATGGTACAATGAATGAAGGGTTGTACTATCCAAATACATCTGATTTAGATGTTCAACTCTTCTCTAATGCAAATTGGTCATATTCAAAAGATGATAGGAGAAGCACATCAGGTTATCTTATGTTTGCACAAACAAAGTTGATCTCATGGTCTTCCAAGAAGAAACCTACAATTGCTCTTTCATCAACAGAGGCTGAATACAAAGGACTTGCAAATGCAACTCAAGAAGCTATGTGGATTAGGACCCTATATTCAAATTTAGTGTTAAATACTTCAACTCCACATATATTTGGGAAAATAATATTTCATTACACCTTGCTACCAACCCTATCTATCATGTCAGGACTAAACATATAGAAGTTCACTAGCACTATGTCAGGGAAAAAATCATGAGTAAGGAGATACAACTTTCATATGTATCTACACATCAACAATGTGTAGATATGATGAAAAAAGCATTGGATGGAAGTAAATTGAATAGGTTCAAATTAATTATTGAATTATAGGAGATCATGAAGAATTTAAGACTCAAGCATATTACACCTAAGAGGGAGTTGTTGGTACATTTAGCAGTATTGCTAAAACCTTGGGACTACACATTCATTTAGTTCTTCACAAGAGAAAACCACATATGAACACTTGCTTGTCAATTTGGTTGTATTCACCTTGGATAAATGTAAATGTAAAAAGAAGATGGAATCTCGTTAAGCTAGGGACCTAAACCTATGACTCATGTGGTTTCAAATTATCCCTTAAGTGTAGGATCACTTTTAGGTGAGAGAAAGTTCAAATTAAAACTCTTCACATGTACACATATTCTTAGTCTCAAGATTAATGAGCTATTCTGAGAGACATTGAGTTACATCAGTGAGCATACATTGAGCTCACTTCATGTATGAGTAGTCCACTACACATCCCTTGTATCTATGTTCATTATCATAGTTTTGATACATTTCTTCAAGTATATCTCTGTCTACTGTTCTCTATTGCATCTTCATCATTACATTGATTTTGTGGAATCGATTTCTTTGTGTGTACTCAATCATTTGTGACACTTTAACTTGAATTAGTTACATTGAAGTGTCTTATACTTTATTATCAATTTTCATCAAGTTTAGTATAGAGAACCTTGAGATATGAAGCATAGAAAGTGACTGTGTTTGCATACCTTCTAAGTCTTGAAAAGTCGAGATAATCCCCCTCGCTTATTAAAATAATTTTCCAATGGATGGTATAGATAAGTTGATGAGATAACTTGCTTTAGTTAGCTATACACTCCAGCTAGATGTGTGCAAAAGCACTGTATTTAATTCATATCAAGTTGTGAGCTCTCACCATAATACTAAACACTTCTATCCCAAAATAACAAGGTTATTCACATTTCTTGCATATGCTAGTTATCCATTTTGATGGAAACATTTCGAAATGATGCTTCAAAGGACTTAGTGTTTCTAAATGCATCATTGTGAAGGTAAAGGAGTCTATTAAGCATCATTAAGTTAGATTGTGAGGTGTAGAGCAGGTTTTGTGCAGCACCAACTCATCTCTGAATCTACATATCCATCTCCTCGCACATAGTATCCACAATGACCCATGAAAGCTTGTACCTGCTTGACCATCTTTGGCCTAGGTAATTTTTCAATGGCTCTTTTCTTATCTTTTTCTATTGCGATCCCATTCTTTGGCACTATGTGGCATAGAATCTTGCCCTGCTTGACCATGAAAACACATTTTTAAGGGTTCAAGCAGACTTGATATTCTCAACATTTGTTAAAGATCTATCTAAGCTCTTGGATGTGCATTTGTATAATGTGGGAATGAGTGCATAGATCATACACATAGACCTCTAAGTTCTTTCCCAAGAATTCCGTAAAAAATGAAACATCAGCCTTTGGAAAGTAGCAGGTCCTTGGTGAGCACAAATGGCATCACACAAAATGCAAAGATAACCCATTCGATAGAAAAAGCCATCTTCTGTTGGTCTTCTAGGGCGATGGCTACTTGATTATAACTTGAAAAACCATCAAGGAAACTATAAACGTCCTTGTTTGGTATTCATTTGAATGAATGTTCAGTGATAGAAAGTGGAAACCTATCTTTCATGGTGGTGGCATTAATCTTCTTCAAGTTAATGCACACACACAACTTTCCATGTGTGCATTAACTTGAACAAAGATTTCCTGGATTCTAAATTCATTGGGATCCTATGAGAACAAATATATGTAACCATGCATTTTAGGTTTTTAGAATTTAGGTAAATACACCTCTATGATATCTCAAAAACGTGATCAATACTCGTTCTTCTTCCTCATTCAAGTCATGTCCTATGCAAGTACACATCTCTTCTCCATCTTCAATTGTTATTATTATGTTCTTAGTTAGTTCTTCATTATCATAGGCTTCAACTATGAGAGATTCTCATTTATGCATTCCGATTATGATTTGTTGAATTTATATTGCACTCCAAACAGGGATTCTTTCTCTTCATGTGCGGGTAATTTCTTCTTTTTTTTATTCCACTCACTCTTTTTTTTTAATCTTCTGGCATAGTAAACTTTTCCTCATGTTTATATGCCTATTGTTCTTGAGTCCTATCTTCTACAAAATAAAGATATTACTTTTTTGAAGTGCAAAATTATTTTGTGCGGGTAATTTCTTCTTTGTTTTATTCCACTCACTCTTTTTTTTTAATCTTCTGGCATAGTAAACTTGTCCTCATGTTTATATGCCTATTTTTCTTGAGTCCTATCTTCTACAAAATAAAGATATTACTTTTTTTAAGTGCAAAATTGTTCCATAATGATAAATTCATCATCCTCATCACTAGATTCCATTAGTACCGATGTACTAGGCTCACACTCTTCTACGATTGGATAAAAAATGAGGGGTTCTATCATTAATATTGAGATGTCATAGCATCTTCATCACAATGGGGTTTCCATTGTTCCTCATTTATAGATATGTCCATTGTAGCAAATTTCTACCCAACCACGGGGTTCAAACACTTTGTTCAAAAATACCATAGTTGCATAGGATAGGTCTTGAATGGATCTAGGGTTTTCCTTAGCACCTAATTTTCTTGCTTCTAATCTCTTCTCTTCCTTCACTACAACTTTATGCATCCACAAGTGTGTATCTTCATTCATCCACGAAGCATGTGATCCTATGGAATGCACCAATTCTATCTCATCTACTACTTTATGGATTGGTTTCCATTGCAAGGGTGGTATGTCTTTCTAGGAGTAGTCCTTGAGATTAACTTTCATGCTGACCCCTAAAGTTTGTATGCAGAGAGAATTGGTTCCTCAATCACATACTATTTGTAGTTGCCTCATTAATGGCCTACCTAAAATCAGCTCATAGACATGATTCTTTCCAAAATTGCAAAATGTGTATTCAAAATCTAGAGCACAAGTAGTGAGAGTTATCCTTCTAGAAATCCTAGAGGTTTCTCAATATGTATGTTTGCCATTTGCAGTTGCATCCTTGTTGGTCTTAGAGCTCACTTGTCCCAATGTTTCCATACGGAAGTGGTGGCAATGGACACTCCCACTTCTGAATCTAAAATATCCTTTGTTGTGTAGCCTGTTAAGTGATAAGAAGATAGTTGTTTCTATATTCTCCATTATTCATATCTTCTATCTTATCTAAGGGTATCCAGGGTATCATCTTCTGAGAACCTACCCAAGAGTGGGCATTAGCTACTTTTGGCAGTTGATTTGCTACATGCTTCCACAACTCCGATTTAATTTTGAGTAACTCCTCTAAAGTGAGATGGCACTCCACTGTAGTGTTCTTCACTAGTTCCCTATTCCTAGGTAGAATTCATTTATTGTTTCTTACCATAACCATGGGAGCTGTCATCAGAATAGACTTAGATTCCCAAGGGCCTATAAAATGAGGTAATTCTTGCAAGGAATCGGATTCAAAGTCTAATGTTTCACTTGACTACACGTCTTCTTTCTCCCCATATATAGAGGGAATGTCTTGAGGAAATTGATCATGAAGATCATTCACTTCTTCAATAGGAGAAGGGTTCTCTCTATGGTTAGCCCATTTTTCCCTTTTATCTCTCTCAAGAACTCTTGGGAGCAAGAATTTATGGAGAAAGAATTCCATCATGAGTAGAAGAAGGAAGGTAAGCATTGTGTGGGGATAAGCTCATCCCTTCACTTTGTCTATTATGAGCCTCTAGCATAGCTATAGTCTCAGGTTTATCTACGAACCACTCTCACCCCTCCAAAGGTCCTTCAAATTGTAGTTGTGGTTTTATTGTGTTTGTCTGATTAAAAATATAGCTAGCATCCAACATAACCTAAGCTAGTTCCACCATTCTTGCAAAACTTTTGTCCTTTCAGTCTTGAAATCTTAAGAATTGCATTTGCCTAACTCTGTCATGTTTGGCCCTTTGTGAATTTTAGCATCATGTCCAAGCCTTCTGAAGTAGGATCTTCTAAGATTGATCATGTTGTAGGTGGTGGTGGGACTCGATGAGGTCGATGAGAGTGTGTTTTAGATGCAATTTTGATTATTTTGGGTTTTTTATGTCTAAATATTTCTTCCAGTCCACTTAGCTTGCTAGCCCATTGTCTCTTCAGTCTCTCTTGACTATCCTTCCACGGTCTCATTCGTTTTTTCTCTATGCTTTTTGACTCACTAGACACAAATTTATTTTCTTGATCTATGCCTAGAGTCTTTTCTAGAGTCTATGATCAAGTGAATACTTGTAGAAGGGCAATATTAATCACACTTTCATTGGGTTCTACAATAAAGTCTATAACATTTATTGGAGTAATCTTTTGCACATTGGTGGGATTTTTAGGAAAATCTCTCCAGAGATGTTCCTTTCCACAATCAGAGCAAAAGTCTTAGATCACTATGGGTTGGGGTTTCCCCGATGAGGACAATCATGGATAAAGTGATCTCCCTAACATCTTTAGCATGGTCCTCTAGGGGCTTGAGGTCTCAAATTTTATAGATAGGGTCTAGGGATTGGATTCGTATACATCAATAGGAGTATTCATGCTCCCAATCAAGCTATAATGATATTTCATATTGATAAATCTCATTATGCTTAAGTGAATCCATGTAGTAAGTTGATGGAATATCTACAGGGGTGGAGTGAAAACTTTGAGCATTTGGATCACCATCTAAAATTGTTGGAGACACTAGCATTAGGGCTCTATTCAATTTGTATTCTACTATTGGATATTTAATTGAGATTATACTGGAAGATGGTGGTGGTTGCTGACCTAATATAGGTTGAGGTCTCAATGGAGCCTGGTACTATGGTTGATAAGGTTATTGTGGCCTATAATATGCTTGTGAATGATACTAGTTTTTGTATCTACGTGGCTACTTATAAGTGATGGGGGAAGTATCTCAACCCCTATGCAATGATGAAGTGTGAATGACCTCCACACGTATCCTTCTTTGACTTGTGCACACCAAAAATGCTCTTTCTCAGATCATATGCAAAGAAAACTAGTGAGCTTTTGTAGAACTGTAGTAGACACCAAGAGCTTTCTAGAAAAACAAATTTCACTCCAAATGGATGATATCACAAAGAGAAACAATGTCTACAACATGAGCTAGTTGAATGCTCACAATTGCTAGCCAAACAGAGACCTCACTTCACTCTAGCAAGCTTTTTGCAGAGAGTATATAGAAAATCAATCTCAAAATTAGGTTGCCTTTAATGCACTCTAATTGCTACCCAATGACAATAAAACCATAGCAAATGGATAAATAGAGAAGGCAAAGTAGTCCTTACAGGAGAGAGAAAAATATTTCCAACAAGGCCTACACACAAAGAGAAATATCACTTACCTAACTTCACTAAAATGCATGTTGCTCCCAGATTACATAGAGAATGCTTCACAGAATTGGTGGGCATACAGTAAATGCTAATAGATATCCAATGCAACATGAATTACATCAAATGGTTACATAATGGGAGAGAAAGAATGCTAACAACTCAAGAGTAGAAAGTTGCAACATTGCCTGCGCACACACATAGATATCCATACTCAAAGAAAACAAACAAGCAAGCAAGGGGCTTGCTTATCACAACTCCAGAACTTAGTGCTTACTTTACCTGAGCTAAAATGCTAAGAACATGGCCCAAAAGAATTCGGGATACATGCTCCTTTTATAGTGAGAAGTGCACCCCTAAAATCTAGGAACTACCTTTCCAAAGCAGCCTCCTAACTTGGAGGACTTAGTTTATATGACTTGGGGAGTGGTTGAGTGACTTTTCTTGATGGAATCTCATGTCTTTTGGCTTCCTTTAGACAAATGTAAGGGGAGGGTTAGTTGTATTTGGGCTAGGGATTAGGGGCCAAATGGAAACAGGTGATGGAATACGAGCATCCAAACTTCCTAGCACATCAAGGGAAGGTTGAGTTTGGGTTGGGTTAGAAGGGTTTGTTTGACTAACAGTATATACAAGGGTAGTGTCATCACTAAGAGTTAGGTCAATGGTTGAAGAACCCACAAGGGGTGCGGATGTCATAGGTTCTGTCAATCCACAAATATATGTGCTTGGCTATTTGAGTATTCGGACTCACCGAGGGTCAAACTTAGGAAGGGGTTTCCATTCAAGGTAGCGCAAAGCTTCGGCTACACCTACTAAAGGACCAATTCATGCATAGCTGCAATGAATGTCTCTTCAAAGCCACCACTGGCCAATTCTTTCTCCAAAATGGCTTGATCTGTTCCTCGGTTAGTCTGCTCCACACCCAAGCATTATTCATTGTTTCATGTAATAATCTGATGGCAATTGTATATGCAGTTGCTTTTGTTGTCTCCTCCTCATATGTGCTCATGTCCCCTTGAGCATCAGCTTGTGTCTCTGATCGATGTTCTTCTCCCTCACTTGCTTCAGTGTCGCCTGCACCCTCATCGATCACAGTGCACTCCTCATCTTCTTCTTCAAAGTTAGAGTCCTCGCCCCCTTCCAATGGAGTGGTTGGGTAAGCGGGTCATTCATATTCCGGAGAGACAAATTGTGTGTCTGAAAATTAAAAGTTGCTCGACAACACCTCTAGTATCTCAAAGTCAAAGGTGGTATTAATATCTTCTATACCCAAGCTCGCGACCAGAAAAGTAAAAGATTTAGATACAAAAATGGTTATGACAATGGGAGCCTCAACTATTGTGGTGGTCATGATGGGGATGGTAGTAGGAATAGTGGTTGTTGTCTGTGAGGTCTCATGCATTGTAGGGGCTCGATTCAAGCGGACTCTGATTGGTGGAACTAGAGGTTGCGCTTGAGCTAGAGATTTCTGTGGGGAGGTTTCTAGTGTGGGTTGTGGTGAAGGCAAGTCCACAACATTTTTGGATAGGGAATTCAAGACTCAGTCCTTCTTTGGCATCTGCATAGAAGCTTGACCTTTCATTAAATACCACATCTCTGCTCACCTTTACCTGTCGTGTGAGTGGGTTATAACATTTATATCCCTTTTGCTCAAGGGAGTGTCCAATGAAGATACACTTTTCTGCTTTTGGATCAAGCTTCATCCTCAATTCATCTGGGACATGTACATATGCAATACAGCCAAAAACTTTTAGATGTGATAAGTTTGGCTTTTTACCTGTAAACTTCTCTTCAGGTGTAACTTGATGTACAACAACAATCGAAGTTCTGTTCATGATGTATACAGCAGTATGCACAGTTTCTGCCCAATAACAATGAGGCATTTTCTTCTCAGCCATTAAGGCTCTTGCTATTTCTGCAATATGTCTGTTTTTGCGTTCAGCAACACCATTCTGTTGTGGTGTGTACTTGCATGAAAACTGATGCCAAATTCCATGATTTTTTAGAAAACTGCTGAACTCATTTGACATGTATTCACCTCCTCCATCAGATCTTAATGTCTGAATGTACTTCCCTGTCTGCTTTTCCACCATAACTTTAAAATTCTGGAAGTGAGTAAACACCTCGCTCTTCTCTTTCATGAAATATACCCATACTTTGTGTGTATGGTCATCAATGAAAGTAACATAAAACCTGCAACCACCCATAGATGTGGTCTTTGCTGGACCCCAAACATCTGTATGTACTACTTCTAGTACATTCTCACTAACATGCTTGTCATGTGGAAATGATGCTCTTCAAACTCCCAAGGAAAACCCAGTTCTGAGCAGGTATTCTACTCTGGCAGAGGAAGAGGCAGAGGTAGAGGTTTTGGAAGTGGAAGATGAAACAATAACCAAGACCAAGGTCAACAACAGAATCATGAAGGAGGAAGAGGACAGTTTCGAGGCAGGGGGAGTCAAAGAGGTCGCAAAAATTTCCAAAGAAATGATTCAGGTAATGATAGTAAAGGATGCTGGAATTGTGGTAAACCTGGACACTTTGAACGTGATTGCGGGTTGAAGAATCAAAATAATAGAAGGCAGCAAAACAACTATGTATCCACAAGTGCAGATGATTCTGAGAAGCTATTTATGGTTCAACATCACATGATGAATACGATGTCTGCTGGTGTTTTAAAATCGAATGATAATGTCTGGTATGTTGATTCAGGTGCTTCAAATCACATGACCAGTCATGCAGAATGGTTTAGTAGTTTGCAAAAAATGCAAGTTCCTGGATATGTTGAAACAAGTGATGATACATCGCATCCCATTGAGCATACAGGAAAATAGCATTGTCTATGGAGGACGGAAAGGTAAAACATCTCGCTGATGTGCTGCATGTTCCAAATATAACAAAGAATCTAGTTTCTGTTGGACAAATGGTTGACCAGGGATTACAAGTCAGGTTCAATGCTGATAGATTATATGTAGAAGAGTACAAGCAGGATGGACGATTGGTTGCCAAAGGAAACAAAGTGGGTAGGATGTTCACCTTAAATGTGAAGATTCCTGAAATGAATGCAGCCATGTTTGCAAAAGGTGCAAGAGTTATTGTAGATATAGAGATATGGCACAAACGGATTGGACATGCAAACTTGCAAAGGCTGAAGCTGATGCAGTCAAAGGAGATTGTCCATGGACTACCAAATTTCAAAGTTGCTGAAATGCAAAAGGTACGTGCAGCATGTCAATTTGGTAAACAGTCCAAGATTCTTTTCTTCAATAATCAGCATAGATACCAAATCAGCAAAATTCAGAATATTTTCCTTGGTCTGTATAGAAGTTCTGAACTGCTTATATGTAGCTCCTAAACCACGAAGGCACACTTCCACCTTATCATCATCATCTACATTCACGCCAATAGATGCAAGTGACTCACATATGCTTTTGATTTTTAGAGTGTAATCAGTTACCGACATGCTCTTTTTCTCCAATGTATGCAGATCATTCTTGAGTTGCAATTTCCGTGCCTTTGTATTGGTCTCGTACAAAGTGACCAAACTGTTCCAAGCCTCTTTTGGAGTCTTGGCATCCTATATGTGTCCAATCATGCTATCCTGTATGCTAACAGATAGCCAATACATTACCTTTCGTGCTCCTTGATTCCATTCCTCATATGCTCTTAACTGTTCTGTAGTCCGATTCCTTTCTGGTAGCTGCGGAGCATTTTCATTCTCTCCTTTGATGTACTTCCAGTAGCCTTTTCCCATCAGGAAATTTGTCATTCTGAATCTCCAAGCATGGAAGTTGTTCTACTCATTCCATCTACGTTTGCCATTTCTGCAACAATTCACAACACCGCAACACACTACAAGCAGCACTTCTGCTTGAACACTGTCGCAATACGATGTGACAGTTTGATCTCAGAAAAACATATATGAAATTCAACAGTACACGGAATCGCTTGAAATTCTGGATCTAGAATATATGAGTGTCGCCGAACACAACGCAAGTTACAGTTTCTGAAACTGACCTGGTTTTTCTGTGGGCCCCACCTTGCAGGCTCAAAACGGAGGTCGAGATGGCTGCGAAACTTCGATCTGACAAAAACAAGTGATCCTAAAGGGGTAACTCTCGAAAATATTTTGAGGTCTTCTACCTTCACGCCGATTTTCATAGAAAACGGAGGTCGTTTGTGAAATCGCGTTTTCTCCATGCCTTGCCGCGTAGTCTTCACCGTCGCCTTCTCCACGAGCTCTCTACAGCCATGCTGGCTCTGATACCATGTCACAAGGAAGGAGATAAGGAAGAGAGCTCACACACACACTCTCACTCTCAAGGAGAAACACACACACAAATTGAGACAGGGAAGAATGATCTTCTTCTTCTTCTTCTTCTTCTATTACATAAAAGGAATGTACAAGAATGACCTAAAAAACAAGAATACAACAAGTGCAATATATAAAGACCAGTACATAAGGAAAAACCTAATGTCTGCGAGTGAGTGAGCTGGCAAGAAACAAATGTGCCATCACTCTCGGTAGATAAATCTAATAAAGCTCAATGAAGTATTTGTGACATATACCGGCATGACCACTATACATGTCAGAGAAACGAAAAACTGGTACGTGTCATCCTGGATCATCGCATGTTGAGCTTGATATCTCAACATTGGAGACATATCCTCAAAGGAGTAGTGAGTTAAGGAGTGATTGCCAAGATAGAAAGCCATTTGTCAACATCGCTTCTCTTCATAGCCTCAAGAATGAGGTGCTCTTTCTCCATGGGCATATGATTACCATGAATCTTAAGAGCTGTTTTGATTAAATCCAAGGACAAAGTAAATTTCTTGAATGGGGGATCGTTCACTAAGGAAGTCAGTATGAATACTAGATCTAACTCCTTTCGCTCTTGTTACTTGATAGATGCAACCAGATAATAACACTAATAGAAGTCAAACATAGGAAGTGGTGCATTGAAATAGTTTGCAAATCTTGTTCTTTGCCAAATAGGCCTTTCTTCAATATCCTTGGGAGTTTCAAACTCTTGAGAGAAAAACTGATATCACCGCCAAACATTGGCTCTCTAAGTTAGATTAGCCTCGTAGATAAATTCTGCTTTGCCCCGTGGTCCAGCGAGTCCTTGAAACCAATGTGCTTTACTGCTCACTCTCTCCATTTTACCCTTGGGTGGATCTTCAATTGACATGGGCCTCGTGAAACGTTGGAATTTGGGCGTCACCACTATTAATAGGCTCTCGAATGGAAGGGCTGAGAAATCGACAATTGGTTATCCAAACGCTGCATTGGTGGAGCTTTCGAGTTGCATGACAAAATCCTGTGAAGGAACCTAAACTGGAGTGAAGAGGAAAACACGTTAGTCATGGAAATTAATTAAGACCCCAAGCAGATGGGATGTCCATTCCTTTTCACCACCAACATGCTTCCCGTGGAGTGTGTGTGGTTTTAATGATGTGTGATTGTGTGTGAGGTGTGTGGTTTTACAATCGAAAGCTTGTCAACACTATCTACTAAGTTATTGTAAGTTACAAGGATGGTATTGAGATAAGTTGACAAAGCTGGAGATGGATGGAGTAGTTAGTGGGTGCTTATCATCACACGGTGGTTGATACGGATTAGATTGGTTAGGTACAGTCATGATTAGTAAAGTCTTGGGAATCCATTTTTGTACAACATGATGGTGTAGAAAAGATGAAGTGGAATATAGAAAAGAGGGTTTGTAGGGTATCTCGTTACGAGTAAAAAAATGTTTTCCTCAGGTTTGCTAAAGTTGATGTATGAGTGATACAATTCTTAGGTATCCACATCTAGCGAGACTTGGATTGGGCTTTCACTAAGGGCTTTAGCACCCAAATCTGTCGAATGCACTACCGCTGTGGTGAGCAAAATTGACGGGGTTGTTGAAGATCTAGAGGGGTTAACTTGATCGATAATGTAGTTTTTTGTACCCACCTTTGGCATGGCATTCCTTAGTGGACTATCCAAGGGGCGACCCTGAAGTGCTACTCCTTTGGGTATGTGGGTAATGTGTCCATGCTAGTCGTCGAGGGTGAGATGTCATGTTGACATTCTGCTTTGGAAAAGAAGGGAAATCCAATGCTATGGTGTCCAACCCATTAGAGAATGAGGAATTCTGTACAACAGATCTAGGTGGATGCCGTGTTAGTAAGGGTGATCAGATGGAGGTTCCTGAATCCTCCCATGTGTACCTACCTGATTGGGGTGCGCTTAGTGGCCTTTCATGCTTGCTTGGAGTTGGTGGGGTTTCCCATCTAGCTTGAGGTTGAGCCTTACACCACCATACTTGTCTAGATCCTCTCTGCTTACTCAATTTTAGCTCCTTGTGGGGTGTTTCCTTCTTCCTCTTTTCATTAGAGCTAGATAAACCACTCATAGTCAGAGTTAGACCACTCATAGTTGGAGGGTCTTCTATTAAGTCCAATACTTTGGGGCATTGACCGTGGAGTGGTACTTCATGGCATTGTCCTACAAGTTCCAGCTATAGCACACTCCTATGAAGAATTAAGTTCACCGAATAGTTGTATAACCATTCGTGACCTAGGAACATGGGTTCTATCAGGTCGTCATCATGGCAAACCAAAAGCTTAACTGTCATGGTCACCTCCTCTATTGTTATTGGTAACTCCACCTCACCTATGAAATAGGTTCCTAATGCACCTAATCCTATGAGATAGGCGTCAATAGGCTTCACCTCCATTGCCTGTCCGTAACAGTGAGAGAACGTAATTGCATTTGTTGCTACACCAGAATCAATTAAAGCCCTAATTTGCATATGTCTGGGATCACGATCTAGATTGATGTTAACAAAAGATCTCTTGTTAACAATACTAGGGATATCCTTTCCTTTGATTTGACACATGGCAGATGGATATCGTGGAGCATCCTCCGATTGAGGGTCTCTGCTTAGTCCATTCCCTCTTAATTGCATGCAGCTAGTGTGTTCCAAAGCTTTCACTTGGGCTTCTACTCTAATTCATTCCTCCTCTTCATTGCGCTTCTTGGCAAGAGTTATCCGTTTAAGCATGTCCTCAGTCAAGGGTTCTTGATATAGTTTAACTCCGCATCCACTAATATAATTAGGCATTACCTCTCCTTCTAGAGTTGCTAGTTGAACAACACTGCTAGCCGATATCCTATTGATAATCATAGGTCCATATCCTCATTTCTCTAACTTGCGGGCATGTTGTTTCAGGGTGTAAACTAATACCAAATCTCCTATTCGTAATCCATTGTCCTTGATATGAGCATCAAAGAAGGCTTTCTTTCTTTTCTTAGCGGCATAAATTCTTGCTACTACGCGCACTCTAGTCTCTCCTAGTCGTTCTAAGTCAAATATTCTTGAGGAAAGATCATGACCTATCCACTCATGCTACTAAGCTATCTTGGGGGTGGGTATAAAAAAATCCAATGACAACACAACAATTTGGCCAGATACCATCTGAAATGGTGTGGCATTGAGTACTGTTTTATATCCTACTTGATAGGCCCATAAGGTATGGTGCAATTGTTGATCCCAATCTGAACGCTTATTATTCACAATCTTGGTTAGTATGTTGCATAAAATTTTTTTAGTACTCTCAGCCTGTCTGTTGGCTTGTGGATGATACTGTGCATATTTCTTGCGCATTACCATGAAATCATGTAATAAATATTCAATGACCTCGCTCAAAAAATGAGTAACCCTATCACTTACAATCTCTATAGGGAGCCCATATCTTGTGAAAACATTTTCAGACAAGAATTTTGCAATCGTGCATGCATCATTCTTCTTTGTGCACTTGGCTTCTACCCATTTAGTGAGATAGTATGTGGAAATTATGATATACTCGGCCATTAAAGAGAGCAATGTTTCTAGTGTCTTGTAATTCAAATGTGAACAATCTACCTGTCTTTTCACTTTTTGAAATTCTTCTGAATCCTTGACTTGGATCTTCAAAAAATGCTCCTGCTTTTGTGAACCTGACTTGCAACCCTTTCTCTACTATCTGCCCAACACTTATCAAATTCTTTGTAATGGTAGGAACATAGAGTACCTTACTGAGTAGGTTGATGTTTCCATCAGCTGCTTTGACATTTCCTATTTTCTCCACAAGATGTCTTGTATCATCTCCTGTTTGTACCTCATGCTTGTTCCTTGGATCTTCTAAATCTGATAGGAGTGCCACATTTCTTGCCACATTATTTGAACAACCTGAATCTATGTAGAAAACATGCTCATCAGATTTACCTTGTGGCATAGCCATGTTCATGATCAATAATGAATCCTCTTTGTTTGAGTCTTCTATGTAGTTATTGAAGTCTCTCCTTCCTTTGTAGCCTCCTTGATAGTTTGAATGATTGTAGTTGTTGTAATTGCCATGATAGTTGTTGAACCTTCCTCCTGAGTAGCCATAACTTCCTCTACTGTATCCTCTGCCTCTTTGATTCTTGGAATTCCTAAAGCAATTTTCAGTTGTATGATTAGTTAATCCACAAATAGAACATGGGTTGGAGTCTTGGGATCTCCCCCTGCCTTGTCTACCTCCTCTTCCTCTATCTCTGCCATGTCTTCCTCTACCTGCATAGTTAGCTTGATATGTACCTGCTTCATCATCCACTTTCTTTGCCTTTCCTTCGTTATCTTTGGACTTGCTTTTATCAGTGTATAAAGCTGAAGATTGATTACCTTTAGATCTTTCTCCATTTTTTATAAGCTTTGCCTCTTGAGTAAGTAGTTGTCCAATGAGTGTATTGAAATCAGCTACATGCATGTCCATGTACAAATCCATAGCTGTGGTGAATGCTTTCCACTTGTCATCTGCCTTCAAGCCATTGATGACCTGCCTTACAATTTTCTCTTCATCTATTACCTCTCCAATGCTTCCTAACTGATCTGCTATGTCCTTGAGCTTTGTGACAAAATCAGTCACATTTTGTTTGGGAGCCTTCTTGAGAGTTGTGAAATCCAGCCATAGTTGATGCTTCCTAGCTTTGGTACTTGAAGAGAAGAAGGCTTCAAGTGCATCCCATACTTCCTGAGATGTCTTACAACTTGTAATGTGAGGCAACAAAAAATATGAGATAGAGTTGAGGAGATAAGACCTTGCAAGTGCATCCTTGGAGCACCATGTGCTCAATCTTTCTTTCTCTTCTTGTGTTGGTTGACTTTTTTTCCTGAAACTTGGCATAACTTCATCTCCACCAACATAACCATATAAACTTCTACCTTGGAGATAAGCTTCCATTCTTAACGACCACGCTGAGTAGTTACCTCTGTCCAATTTGTCAATTGATGAAGGAAATCCATCTGCCATGTTGTCCAACCTTGCTCTCATACCACTATAAAGAGATGGATAGGTATGTGCTTGAAGATGAAGAGGTGTTGCAAAATCCTTGATCTACACCAGCCAAATGAACTCCAGGAGTATGTGGTGGGCCCCTTTAGCTTGCCAATGGATGTATTAGACACCCTATTTACCTTGGAAGATCACTCTCAAAAAGATAGATCAAAACAGATAAGTTGGAGTTAGCTTAGAGGTAAAGAACTTGCTATTTTGGTTCATACACCTGTCTAGTGTTTTACACAATTCTCTGGGCACAGCTGCAATTAGCTTAATTCCTCTTGGGGAAGTCTATTTAATGTATAGAGCTAACTTTCAAGAGTAATTGCATAAAAAATAATGAACCACACACTGAGAATGATGTTTAACAAGTGATGACATCATCCCGATTTTCACGGGCTGCTATAGTAATGAGAACAGTGAGTAGCAAAATGAACATAACTCCAGATTTACGAATCCAATGATTATGAAAATTTGTATGCTTATACTAGACAGTATGCTAACTCCAAAAAGCTTTAAGTCATTGAATTTGGATACGTACATACTGAGAAACAGCTCTGAAAAGATGAGTAAAAAAGTCGGTTACCTGACAGAGAAGTGAAAATGAACAGATAGGGTTGACTTCAACTGAATATAACTGAAGATTAAAACACCCAAATGAAATGGAAATTTTTGAGCATATAGTAGACTTATAGAGCTAACGTTACCAAGTTAAAGCACTGAAAAGGATGCACCAAGCTCAGAGAAACCATCTCTGCAATGTGATTGAGAAAACTGAGAGATATGGCAGTGAGTAGTACACTTCACAAGAACATGGAAACATGAACTCAAATGATCATGAAAATGAAAGTATATTGCTTGTACAATACAATGGACTTACTGATACGTATGTGTGCCTTGGAATCACACCTTGATATGGCATAAAGCTCAGCTCTTGGAGGTCTTCACATAACCACGACTAAGACTACCATGTATTTATAGTAGATCTTGGGAGGCTAACTTCCCTCAATCACTCTCCAATCAATTAGTGATTGATTTGATTCTCTATCTACCACAAATCACGAATTCATGGCTCCTCTTTCCCTTTTTGATCAAGTGGACTCAACCACTTAAGATTCTTCACTTTTACATTAAGTAAAGTCTTCAAAAGTTACAAGAGGTAGTTCACAAGTGAACTTTACATTGTCTTCATTTTAAGGCTTCTTCTATGACTTTGTGGGACTCAAGCTAGGTTTGTCATAGGCTTGCTCCAACAAAAATGAACATTCAGGTCTATTAGGGTCTACTTCCCATTCTTCCTCTCTCTTTTGCTTGCTCCTTTCCAAGATCTTACATTTGAGTTTATCCCCTTCAGTTTCCTCCCCTATTAGGTTTACAGTAAAGATGGATATATCATAGCCATCTTCATCACAATGGAAGGTCCATTGTTCTTCGTTAATTGCTATGTCCATCATCGCAACAATCTTTGCCCAACCATAGGGTTCAAATTCCTCGTCTGGAAATACTACTAGCGCATATGCTAGGTCTTCAATAGGTCTAGAGGTTTGTCGTGTTCCTAACATTCTTGCTTTCGTTTGCTCCTCCTCTTTTGCTGCAACTTTACACATCCATAGGTGTGTATCCTCATGCAGCCATGATAGGTCTGATGCTAAGGAATGTACCGATTCTTCCTCATGCTTGTTCCTCTATACAATATTCCATTGCAAAGGTGGTACATCCCTGTGTGGATAGTTTGTGATGTTCACTTTTGTGGTCACTAATAGGTGTTGCAAGTACAAAGAGTTGGTTCCCCAATCTTGTACCACTTATAATTGTCGCATGAAAGGTCTACCTAAAAGCATTTCATACGCTTGATTCTTCCCAAAATCACAAATCGCAAAAGTGTGATCAAATTCTACCCCACAAGTGGATAGGGTAATTCGTTCTAGTAGTCCTAAGGGTCTTTCTATGTGCCCGCCATCCATCTGGAACTTCATCCTAGTAGGTCTAAGTGCTGGTTTACCATTGCTTCCATAATGAAGTGGTAGCAATAGCTACACCTACGCCTATGTCTAAGATGGATTTGGTAGTGTAACCTTTGTAAGTGATAGGCAAATAAGCATTACCTTCCTCTCCTTCACTCACATCTCCCACTTTGTCTATGCGTATTTCAGGTACCTTTCCTCATGCTCTTGGTCTAGAGGAAGTTGTAGATATCTCTCAAAACTGGTTAGCTACATGTTTCCATAGTTCTAGTTTAATTTTCAATAGCTCCTCCAAAGTCAAATGACATTGAACTCTGGTGTTCTTAATGGCTTCTACGTTTCTAGGAAAAACTAAGTCCCCCTAACTAAATTGTGGGTGCTCTCACTTGGATTGATCTATCTTCCCAAGGTCCAGTGAAGTGAGGTAACTCTTGCAAGGAGTTAGATTCAAAACTCATGCGCTCACTAGACCAATCCTCCACTTGATCTCCATAGATAGATGGGATGTTGGCAGGGAACTATTCTCCTGAGTCATCGATCTCTGATATAGGTGGTTGTGGTTCATGTTCCTGCCTCCATCTTCCTGCTTGAATCTCTCTTAAGATGGCATGTGAATTCATGTAGCCTGTTTGATGATTTTCTAAGTCTCACCTAGCCCTTTTAGATAGATTTGTCTTTAAGGGGTCCTTTGGGTTAGTTTGGGTGCTAGAGCTCAGTTTTTTTGAGTTTGAGACTAGTTGCTTTAACCTTTCTAGTAGTCCTTGGAAATGTAGTTGAGGTTTAGCCATAACTCCCCAATTTAGGTATTGGGATGCCGCAAACATTGCCTGGGATAATTTTACCATTTTCATGCATAGTTTGGTTCTCTCTATTTCCAAGTCAGCTCTAGGGTAGTTCTTGTGTGTTCTCCTACCTGTGGTCCTTCTTGTATCCTAGCCTGGTAAGCCTTGAATATCATGTCAAGGTTTTCTAGGATGGGGTCTGCTGGGACTGATCCTAGCTTTGGGGTTACCACATTCGGTTCAGCTTCTTGTGATGCCAATTCTAAAATCTTGGCTCTGGTTTCCCTCAAGCTTTCCTCCAACTCGTTAACCTTTTTGCTCCATTTTCTCTTATGTCGTTCTCTTGAATCTTTCCAGGTTCTTGTCTTCTTTCCAATTGATTCTCCTACGTCGCTAGCTTCAGCTATTCTTCCAGGGCTCTCTGTTTGCATTTGCCTTTGTGCTTGGGGTCTAGTTACCGACTAGATGGGTATGTATTGGGCTATGGAACCTTCGCTGTGTTGCACTATTCCTCATAAACCACCTCTTCTTATGCTAGAGCGAAGCCTTGATACTATAGGAGTCCTAAGACACTCCGTTGATCAAAAATTTTATTCACTCAAAGAAATCACCAAATTAGAACTGAAATTCCACTTACGACATTCTCCTAGACTCTTGAAGATGCTATCCTCGTTTGCCCAAGAATCCTCCCTATTGGCCACTTCTCATCTTGCCCTCTGCAAGCACACAATGAGTCACAATCAATGACAAAAAATACCCCAAAAATTTGAAAAATGTTGAGAAACCCTAATTTTAGCGTTCTACCTGACAGTCGCAATGGTCAGACACAATCGCGATGGTGTGTCACCATCGTGATGGTGTTAAAACCCATGATGATCAGAGATCACGATGGTCAAGCCATGACGATCAGTCAAAGTCATGATGGTCAGACTGCAATGGTGTGTCATAGTCGCAATTGTCAAGTCACGATGGTCAAGGTACGATGATGTGTCACAATCGCGGTTGTCAAGTCACGACAGTCAAGGTACAATGATGTGTCACAGTCATGATTGTCAAGTCTTGACGATCAGGGTACAATGATTGTAAGACAATAGTTACGCAATATAACACAGGAGCAATAGCAGAGAAGATAACAGATATAGGAGAATCTCAACAATTTTCTACTAGCAGCAAGTACAAAGATGATGGCGTTGTCCACCCGTGCGCTCTCAAGGTAGAGCTTAAATGGTGATCTAGACAACTCTAGATAGGGAGATACAAGGTAGAGGTATGCTGGCTCTACTCAATGTCTTAGGTAGTGCAGAAGTCATGTATATATAGGATCATGGGTGGCCTGCCATGGACGGCTATACATGGGCGGTAGAGCGTGGGCAGCCACCGCCCGCGTAATTGCCATACACGGCTTAGACTGGTTGAACCGACCTAACAAATATAAATGATTTCTGACTCCGACAGGGAATATTCCATGGAATATTCCCTTTACCGCCAGGGGGCCCGCTGGCCCCCTTGGACCCCCCAGCCGGGGCTGCTCACCGCTGCCCCGGACCCCACAATTGGGGACCCTGGTAACTCCCTTTCCTTATAATATCTTACATGGTCCAATATGACCTTCATCCAACATTCAAGTTGGGATTCCCATCAATTGGGTAATGCACGCTTGGCTTCTCCTCATAAAGGGGGCCTTACAAAATGTGCATACAATCATGAGGGGTAGACATTGATCATACTCTAACACCCCCCCTCAATGTTTACCGATGATAAATCAAGTAGGTCTCGGTCCTATGCCCATCTGTTGAAGATGCTTGTTGAGCTGCTCTCTTCCAAGTGCTTTAGTGAATATGTCAGCACAATTTGCCTCTGTTGGGCAATATTCTAGCTCCACAATTTCATCTTCAATTAGCTCACGAATGTAATGGTACTGTACTTCTATGTGCTTGGTGCGAGCATGAAATACTGGGTTCTTTGCAATAGCCATACAACTTTGATTATCACACTTGAGTACAATTGGCATATTTGATGGAAAGCCTATATCTGCAAGAATTCTCCTTAACCAGACTGCCTCACAAGAAGCAAAACAAGCTGCTTTGTACTCTGCTTCAGTGGAGGAGAGTGCGAGAGTTGGTTGCTTCCTACTTACCCAAGAAAATATTCCTGAACCAAGTGAGAAACAATATCCAGAAACTGATTTTCTAGAATCACAATCTCCAGCCCAATCTGAATCACAATATCCTTGGAGTGTATCACCTGTGGTATACAAAATACCAAAATCCAAGGTTCCTGCAATGTACCTTAGAATTCGCATTCCAGCATTCCAGTGACTCTCCTTAGGTTTGTTGGAAAACCTGCTTAACACTCCAACAGCATAGCAAATGTCTGGTCTAGTGTTGCACAGAAAAATAAGACTTCCAACGAGCTTCCTATACTTCTTAGCATCTACATCAGGCATGTTATCATCCATAGATAGCTTATGATTTACCTCCATAGGTGTGCTAGTTGGTTTGCAGTCCATCATTCCAAATGCCTTGAGAATTTCTTTGGAATATTTTTGTTGTGAGATGAAAATGCCATCCTTCCTTTGCCATACTTCAATTCCCAGACAACAATGGAGTAGACCTAAGTCTGTCATTTCAAACTCAGTTCCCAAGCTGATCCGAGTTTGATTGATGAGTTCTTAATGATCTCCTGTAATGATCAAATCATCTACATATACAATGACAACAACTAGCTTGCTATCCCTTTTCGTTACATACAAGTTAGCATCAGAAGTACTTCTTTCAAAACCCATATTTTTGAAAAAATGATCAATTCGTTGGTACCAAGCCCGTGGAGCTTGCTTAAGTCCATACAAAGCTTTCTTCAACCTGCAAACTTTATTTTCTGAATTGGGCACCTCAAAACCTGGTGGTTGAGATACATATACCTCCTCCTTGAGGTGACCATTCAAAAATGCAGATTTGACATCCATCTGGAAAATAGGCCAAGACTTTTGTGCAGCTACTGCAAGTACCGTCCGAATAGTTGTCATGCGTGCTGTTGGTGCAAAAGTTTCTTGAACATCAAATCCTTCAATCTGTGAAAAACCCTGTGCAACTAATCGTGCCTTATACTTTTCTAATGTTCCATCAGCTTTATACTTAGCTTTCCAAATCCATTTAGTACCTATTACCTTCTTCTTTGGCGGCAAGTCGACTAGATCCCATGTATCATTTTTGAGTATACTATCATACTCAGACTGCATTGCCGCTCTCCAATCTGGATCATCAATGGCTTCTTCAATGGTGGTAGGTTCCTTTATCGAACCCATGATATCTGCCATTAGAGCCATGTTAACAATGTGTTCTGAGGCTCTTCTTTGCTCCTCTATTCTCTTTGATCTTCGTAATCCATCCGATGATGATTCTGGTGCATCTACATGTGGATTGTGATCATCAAAGAGCTGTTGTGCCCACTTCGGTAGTGGCTTACGCTGTGCAGCTACAATTGGTTGGCTTTTTATTGAGGAAATTTCTCCATCAGATGTTTCCTCCTCCTCAACTTTAACCTGTCTTTTGATAGGCACAAGGTGAGATATTTCTCCGTTTGATGAGATAGTAGATTTACCTTTATCTTCTACTAAGTGTGGTCGTTCATCAAACACCACATCTCGGCTGACAAAAATCTTCCTTGCCTCAGGATCCCATAACCTGTATGCTTTAGACTCTTCACTATATCCTAGGAAGACACACTTTTTGCTTTTTGAATCCAACTTTGATCTTGTTGAATCAGGAATATGTGCATAACAGAAACAACCAAAAATTCTGAAATGCAAAACTGAAGGCTTTTTACTAGAATATGCTTCTTGAGGAGTCATCCCCTTCAGAGCTTTTGTGTAGCTTCGATTGAGGATGTAGACTGCTGTATTGACTGCTTCTGCCCAGAATGAATCAGGCATGTCTTGAGCCTTTATCATACAACGAGCCATTTCAACTACTGTCCTGTTCCTGCGCTCAACAACGCCATTTTGTTGAGGTGTATGAGCTGTGGTAAGTTGCCTTTTCACACCATGCTCCTTACACTACTTGTTGAATTCTGTTGACAAGAATTCACCTCCTCTATCTGTTCTAAATTTCTTCAGTTTCCTTCCTGATTCACTTTCTACATACTTATGCCACGCTTTAAATTTTTCAAAAGCATCAGCCTTCTCTCGAATGAAATAAACCCACATCTTTCTACTATAATCGTCGACTAACAGCAAGAAGTAGAAAGATCCTCCTAAAGCAGGTGTAGACATTTTACCGCAGAGATCAGCATGTACCAACTCTAGAGGAGCTTGAGATCGATTGCTGGTCTCTCTTGGAAATGCCTTTCGTTGTTGCTTGCCCATCATACAAGCTTCACAAGGTTCCTGCAACTCTGAAAATGCAGGCAAATGAGCAACCATCCCTGTTTGTTGCATCTCCTTCAAAACTGCAAATCCGAGATGCCCAAATCGTTGGTGCCATAACCTGCTTACATCTTTATCTTCTGTAGCAGTTAAAGCACTTAACTCATACAAGTTATCCCGTCGTGTGCCTTTACCTACAACATTACCTGATGAATCCATGATTTCCGCACCACTCTTATTGAAGTGAACTTCGAGTCCACGATCTGTTATTGCAGAAACTGACAACAAATTTCTTTTGAGTGTAGGTACATAGAGAACATCGGATAACTTTTTCTCAACACCTGGAGAAGTGATAAAAGAGATGGTTCCAGTTCCTTCAGCTGGACACTTGGAGTCGTTTCCCACCACTACATTGATGGATTCCCGTAGAGGCACTAGGGAACTATACCAATCCTTTTTACTAGTCATATGGCGAGAAGCTCCACTATCTAAAATCCATGGCTCATCAACACGAGCTTGAGCAGATGAACATACCTCTTCAATAGCTACCCAAAGTTCCAGCTCTGTGTTGTTTGCAGACTCTTTGTTCTTCCATGATGATTTTACAGTCCCATTCCGTTCATCAGCTTGCTTCTTTCTGCAATCCTTGATGGCATGGCCTTTCTTTTCACAATAGAAGCAACTTCCTGTGAACTTTTTCTTCTTTGGCTTCTTCTTTGATCCCTCTGAAGAGCCTTTACCTTTTGCATTTGCTGAGAATGCAGCATCAGTTGTACTTTGCCGATTCTTCAGCCGCATCTCTTCTTCTAAAAGCATGGCACAAAACTCTTCAAATGTAAGAGGAGTTGGCCTTACCTGAGTGTTAAGGGCTGTTACTAATCCATCATACTTTGCTGGAAGAACACGTACAGATCTTCGAGCTAGCTCTTCTGGTGTTATAACAACACCAACTGCAGCCAATTGATCTTGAAGATGCTTTATCCGTTTGATAAAATCTTCAGCCTTTTCAGAATCAGAATGCTTTTCATTTGCCAACTGATTTTCTAAATTCTGTATCCTAGTGTGGTTCTTGGTCTCATATTGTCGAGCCAATATGCCCCAAGCCTCATGTGCTTTAGTAGTATGTTTAACTAAAGTAAGCACAGAATCACTTACACTAGTGACAATCGCACATAATGCATCAGCATTCCGCCTCTTCCAAGCTCGTAGAAGATCTGGATCTGGCTGAATCATCAATCTTGAATTTGCTGGATCTTCAACTGGTATAGGCTCTGGATCCAATCCCATCGGTCCCATGACAGTGTCAAGTAATTCATAGGAGTCCAAAATTGCAGAAATTTTGAACTTCCAGAGTGTATAGTTGGTTCCATCCAGCTTCCCTTCAGTGAATGCAGGTGGACGAATTCGAATAGGTGCAGCATTAACATTAGGTGAAGCACCAAGACTAGTGTTCGACGATGAAGCCATCATGTAATCACTCGAATAATCTACTGATATTCTAGTCTGCTAGTAGGCTAAAATAATGATACTTCTCAAGCTATTCGAACCTTACAGCTCTCATACCATGTAAGACAATAGTTACGCAATATAACACAGGAGCAATAGCAGAGAAGATAACAGATATAGGAGAATCTCAACAATTTTCTACTAGCAGCAAGTACAAAGATGATGGCGTTGTCCACCCGTGCGCTCTCAAGGTAGAGCTTAAATGGTGATCTAGACAACTCTAGATAGGGAGATACAAGGTAGAGGTATGCTGGCTCTACTCAATGTCTTAGGTAGTGCAGAAGTCATGTATATATAGGATCATGGGTGGCCTGCCATGGACGGCTATACATGGGCGGTAGAGCGTGGGCAGCCACCGCCCGCGTAATTGCCATACACGACTTAGACTGGTTGAACCGACCTAACAAATATAAATGATTTCTGACTCCGATAGGGAATATTCCATGGAATATTCCCTTTACCGTCAATTGGGGACCCTGGTAACTCCCTTTCCTTATAATATCTTACATGGTCCAATATGACCTTCATCCAACATTCAAGTTGGGATTCCCATCAATTGGGTAATGCACGCTTGGCTTCTCCTCATAAAGGGGGCCTTACAAAATGTGCATACAATCATGAGGGGTAGACATTGATCATACTCTAACAATGATGTGTCACAATCACGATTCTCAAGTTACGATGGTCAATTGACGATGTTCAGATCACGACGATCAAGACCACGATGGTCAGCAGAATCGTGATTGTCGGGCATCATCGTGATGATGTGACATGATCGGCACGACAATAAATGATCGTCACGATGGTTTGACACACTCGCGATGATGAGTCACCATCACGATGGTTAGGAAAATGTATGATTTCAAAAAATTAATGTAGATCTATGCAAGCACTTACCTGAGCTCCTCTTTCATGCAACAATTTCACCCAAATACTCACCTTTGTCTTACAGTCGTGATGGTCAACTTCTATGATAATTTCTCACATAAAATGGAGCTTTTACCTGTGTTTCTTGCAAATTCGTGATGTCCAGAGGCTGCCCTACAATGTTAGTGCACCAAAAAACGCAAACAAGCACCTATAAAGTCTCTCTCTCTCTCTCTCACTCTCAGACACATGCAAATGAGGAAAAGTGAAGAGAAAGAGGGAATATGACAGATTTTTGGTGTTTTTTGGAGTTTGAGGCGATGATGGGGATTGAATCTAGAGGAAACGTGGAGTAAAAGTGTGCAAAAACTAACTATTAACAACAACAAAACAACAAGAAAGTTTTATCTTCCAAGGATTTCCTCCAACACACTTACCATCACACGCTCAACCTAGAGCTCATCCCTTGCAACGGAGCCAAATTTGGTGTCACTCTAGTACAATAATGAGTAGCTATGTGAGGAGTTACACCTCATAATTGTCAATCCGTGGAGAGTGTAGGCCGATATGAAGATCAGGAGCAAGTGAAGTGCGCAATGGTGATGGTGAGGAATGCAATTTCATACACACACATGCACACACACACATAAGGAAAGTGGCAATGGAGATCAATGGAAGGCAAGAAAAGAACTCATTTTCATCCCTCATTAGTTACAATCACTCTACTAGCTCAAAAACTTCTAGTTTCAAAAGTTCTACAACCCCCCTCAAAATGAACTCTCTAGCTCTATTTATAGTTTTTTCTTAGTTTTGACCACTTTCACATCTAGTGATCGGCATAGTTAAAAAATAGGTTCTACATCTAATTTGAAGTACCTACCGGATGCCAAAAATTATTAAAATTGGTATGAGCTATCTATTTAGACTCCTCAAGCTCAAGGACTCATCGACTTGCACAAAATGGAGTCATACATGCGGTGATTGGATGTATGTACATATATTACATTGTTTTAGTGATGAAAATCACTTTTTGGCTTATGAAATGACCTATGTGATTCCTCTTCATTTGTGATGGGATCCTTTACTTGGTTGTAGCTCAAGCATAAGCACCACCTCCTTTACTTGTCAATCCGCGGAGACGTGAGGACCAGTATGAAGACCACGAGCATGTGAAGGCACAAGTGCGTGAGTGAAAGCACACAAACATGCATACACACACACGCACAAGGTAAGATCAAAGAGAGGAACAATGAAAAGCTTTGATTGCCAAAAGATTTCTCTTACAAAGCTCTATTCTCTCACAAGGTAACCTCAAAAATGAGCTCTCTAGCTCTTTTTATAGTTTTTGGACTAGTTTTGGCCCTGTCGAGACCTAGTGTCTGGCCTAGTTAAAAATTAGGTTCCAAGGCCTATTTGAGGGCTCAAACAAAGTCTAGAAATTATGAAAATTGGTAGGATGATACTTCTAATACTCCTCAAACTCAAGGACTCCTCAGCTTGAACAAAAATGGAGTTACAAAAATAGAAAATGGTATTTACAATGGTTTTTAGTGATAAAAATCACTATTTTTGTAGGGGATTCTTCTGAAAATTTGACATGTACTTCTTGGAGCTCCCTACTTGCTCCTTCTTCTTGTATGTCCACTTCTTTGATGCGCTTCCATGCTTTGTGCTTGACCTTGAGTTCCAACACTCCCCCCCTCTCGAGTCTGTCGTCCTTGACATACCCCTGTTGTAATGGTTGTTTTAGGTAGTGTTGTGAGAGGTGGTGTTCATTCTGTAGAAACGAGAGCCATCTATCTTCCCAATGTGACAAGATCGATTGGTAAGTTCTTCATTTGTCTCTTTGAGCTTGTGCAAGTGGAAGTCCCATGATATGTGCTTCATCCTTGGATTCCAGCATGAATGTGTCGTTGTGAGTCTCCATTGATGGCCCTATGCATGCTTACTTGGAAAATGCATTGGAAGAAGTATGGTGCAAAAATTGGGGGTCTTGAGCTAAGTACTCAAGGGTATGCCGACGAAGAGGTTTCCTAATCTATCATGATTATGGTGTCGCCAGAGTAAAGATACTTACCATGGTGAAGGGTTGATTGATGTTTATCTCTTCGTGTTGTACACCCGGCATTTGTGATGGAACATTGTCGATGCATGTCTCTGTTGATGGTCCACCGATGAAATTTTTTGAGTTCCTGGTCCTGTCTCCTCTTTGCAAAGCAACATTTTCCAAATACTGAGAATTGAATTTCTTTATATTCCTTGACAAACAACATTGGGTAACTACATCAAGCTTAGTTTCACATATTCTATTTAGCTCACCATAAGCTGGAGTCTTCTCACCCAGTATACAAACAAGGATTTTCAAGGTACCAAACTACCCTTAGCAAAGATCTCCTTGGATGCTCTCGTACATACAGTAGTTAAGCATCTCTCAACTTGCACCAGATAAGGCAGCAAGAATATCATTCTGTTAGCCGAGACACACTTCTATCAAAACTGATAAATGCCCGATAATCAATGGTTCCACCTTCAACTAAGCATGACTCATTCATGTTCAATGAGCCAATCCTGGGAACAAGCTCTCTCTCTCTCTCTCTCTTGTCTCTTTTTCTCTTTTTTTTTTGAAGGAACAATGTCACCAAACAAGAAGACATATGTTAGTATCAGAAAAAATAATTGACATATGTCAATGTGCTCTTGTGCATGGGACTCTCAAATGTGTATATGCACTACCATGTAATGTGGCCCTATATTAATGCATACTTGGGAAATGCATGACCTGAATGGTGCAAAAGACAGGGTTGTGCAAGGAGCACATGGTTGTTGCTCGTGCAGGCTTTTGATGTTACGTGCAAATGTTGATGCCATCTTTGTTGGAGGTATCCATTGGATTTAGAGATGACAACTGATCATTCCTTCTCATAGGGATCCATTTGAGAACCATGTTCGATTGCATCAAGATTGTGAAGAGATGGATAGGTATGTGTTGAAGATGAAGAGGTGTTGCAAAATCTTTGCTCTACACTAGCCAAATGAACTCCAGGAGTAGATGGTGGGCCCTTTTAGCTTGCCAATGGATGTATTAGACACCCTATGTACCTTGGAAGATCACTCTCAAAAAGATAGATCAAAACAGATAAGTTGGAGTTAGCTCAGAGGTGAAAACTTGCTATTCTTGGTTAATACACCTGTCCAGTGTTTTACATAATTCTCTGAGCACAGCAGCAATTAGATTAATTCCTCTTGGGGAAGGCTAGGTAGCTTAAAGAGCTAACTTTAGAGAGTAATCTCATCAAAAATAACAAACCACACACTGAGAATGACTTTTAACAAGTGATGACATCATCCCGATTTTCACGGGCTGCTACAGAAATAGACCAGTGAGTAGAAAAATTAACATAACGCAAGATTTAAGAATCCAATGATCATGAAAATTTGTATGCTTATAGTAGACAGTAAGCTGAATCCAACAAGCTTGAAATCACTGAATTTGGATGAGTAAACACTGAGAAATGACTCTGACAAGATGACTGAAAAAGTCGGGTACCTGACAGAGAAGTGAAGATGAACATACCATGTTGACTTCAAATGAACATAACTGAAGATTCCAACATCCAAATGACATGAAAATTTGTGAGCATATAGTAGCCTTATAGAGCTAACTTTACCAAGTTAAATCACTGAAAATGATGAACCAAGTGCAGAGAAACAATCTCTGCAAGCTGACTGAGAAAAACTGAAGTAATGGCAGTGAGTAGTACACATCACAAGAACATGGAAAGATGAACTCAAATAATCATGAAAATGAAAGTATATTGCTTGTACAATACAATGACTTACTGATACATATGTGTGCCTTGTAATCACACCTTGATATGGCATAAAGCTCAGCTCTTGGAGGTCTTCACATAGGTCTCTCTAACCACGACTAAAACTGCCATCTATTTATAGTTGAGTTTGGGAGGCTAACTTCCCTCAATCACTCTCCAATCAATCAATGATTGATTTGATTCTCTACCTACCACAAATCACGAATTCGTGGCTCCTCTTTCCATTCTTGATCAAGTGGACTCAACCACTTAAGATTCTCTTACTTTTACATTAAGTAAACTCTTCAAAAGTTACAAGAGGTAGTTCACAAGTGAACTTTACATAGTCTTCATTTTAAGGCTTTTTCTATGACTTTGTGGGACTCAAGCCAATACTTAGGCTTGTCATAGACTTGCTCCAATAGCTCCCCCTCAAGCCAAGTATGCTTGAGGTCTTCAATCTTCCAAGATTACCTGCAAACCAATCATAGCCTTGAATTTGCAAAGCTTTGTACCATCCAATGCTTTGGTTAGAATATCTGCACATTGTTGATGAGTGGACACATATGATATTTGAATCTCTTTGCTTAGAACCTTCTCTCGTACATAGTGATAATGAACTTCAATATGTTTAGTCCTTGCATGAAAAATAGGATTAGCAGCCAAATGAATAGAACTCATATTGTCACCAAAAATAGTTGGAGTTCCAAACTCCAATCCAAGATCTTTGAATAATGTCTTCATCCACATAGCTTCTTGTGTAGCTATAGCAAGACCTCTATATTCAGCTTCAGTAGAAGAGAGAGCAACTGTAGGTTGCTTCTTGGATGACCATGAAATAAGCTTTGAACCTGCAAAGGTAAGATAACCTGAAGTGCTCCTTCTATCTTCCTTGGAGCCAGCCCAATCTGCATCAGAAAATAGCTTCAAACCTAAATCAGATACATAAGGATAGTAAAGTCCTTCATTTATGGTTCCTTTGAGATATTTGAGTATCCTTTTGGCAGCATCCATATGTGGTTTCCTTGGTGTGTGCATAAATTGGCTTAGCACACTCACACTGTAACATATATCTACTCTTGTCAATGTGGCATAGTTGAGACTACCCACTAGACTTTGATATGATGTGATGTCCTCTATGAGTTCACCTTCATGTGAGCTCAATTTGTGATTGACCTCCATTGGAGTACCTGCAATCTTACAATCTTGCATCTTGAATTTTGCCAACATGTCCTTAATGTACTTTCTTTGAGTGAGAAACAAACCATGATCTTTGTAGACAACTTCCAAACCTAGGAAGTAGGTAAGTGAACCCAAATCACTTATCTTGAACTCTTCTCTCATCTGATCTTTGATCTTCTTCATACCATCTGCATCATTTCCTGTCAATATAATATCATCTACATATACACATAGGTAGATGACCTCGGAATTACTCTTTTTAATAAAGAGTGAAGGATCTGCTTTGCTTGGTTGAAAGCCTTTGTCCTGCAAGAATGAAACAAGCCTGAAATTCCAAGCTCTTGGAGCTTGCTTGAGACCATACAATGCTTTGTTAAGTTTACACACATAATGAGGATAAACTTGATTCTCAAAACCAGGTGGTTGTGCCATATATACCTCTTCTGTTATCCAACCATTCAAAAATGCATTCTTTACATCTAGTTGAAGTATCTTCCAATTCTTGGAAGAGGCAATACTAAGCAAAACCCTAATAGTAGGCATCTTTGCCACAGGAGAGAAAGTCTCCTCATAATCAATTCCCTGAGTTTGTGCAAAACCTTTTGCCACAAGCCTTGCCTTATACCTGTTAATTGAACCATCAGAATTTTTCTTGAGTTTATAGACCCATCTTGAGCCTATTACCTTCATGGATGAAGTCTTGGGCACCAAATCCCAAGTGTTGTTTTCCTCAAGTGCTTCAATCTCTTCCTTCATTGCATGCTTCCATTCTGTTTTTGCTTTGGCCTCTTCAAATGATGATGGCTCCTCTTGGTTTATGTCCTGTGCTATGTAGATAGAATGTTTAGTTACTAATGAGGTGTCAAACCCATACCTTTCTGGTTTTTTCTTTTCCCTCATAGATCTTCTTAGGCCATGATTTGATGATTCTGCCTCATGTCCAAGTTCCTGCAATTTTGCTTTACCTTTAGACTTCCATGCTTTGATCTTTTCCATCTGACATTCTTCATCATCCTCTGAGGTGTCTTGTTCTTCAATCTTTGATTGTTCTCTACCAAGCTTTGGAAAATCTTCTTCAAGATCATATGGTAAATTGACCTTCCTGCATGAATCTTCATACCATGAATTGTTCTCATCAAAAACTACATCTCTGCTTACCAAGAATCCTTTGTTGGTAGGGTTGTATAACCTGTAGCCCTTTTGATTGTTGTCATATCCAATAAATACACACCTTTCTGCTTTTGGATCCATCTTGCCTCTAACCTGTGAAGGAACATGAGCAAAAGCAATACATCCAAAAATTTTACAATGATCTAAACTTGGTCTTCTTCCATTCCAAGCCTCATATGGAGTCATCCCATCAAGGGATTTTGAAGGCAACCTGTTAATCAAGTAAGTGGCTGTAGATACAGCCTCAGCCCATAAGTAATTAGGTAAATGCTTTTCATTTAACATAGACCTTGCAGCTTCAACAATCGTCCTATTCCTCCTTTCTGCCACTCCATTTTGCTCAGGAGTGTACCTTGTAGTTACCTCTCTTTTGATTCCTCTTTCTTGAAGAAAAGAATCAAACTCATGGGAGAAGTATTCTCCCCCTCCATCTGACCTTAGCCTTTTTAGTGATTTACCTGTTTGATTCTCCACAAGAGCCAAATATCTTTTGAAACATGAAAAAACTTCATCTTTGTGTTTCATAAAGAATAGGATAGTCCATCTGCTGCAATCATCAATAAAGGAAACATAATACCTTGATCCTGATATTGAAGCTTCCTTGCTTGGTCCCCATACATCTGTATGAACCAACTCCAAGAGATCTCCATGCATATAACCTTTCTTCATGAATGGTAACCTGTGAGACTTTCCAAATTGACATGCACTGCACTTATAAATCATATGTTGTTTTGACAAATTAGGAAGTCCAAGTACACTTTGGTCCCTGCAGATTTGCTTTAATGACCTTTCACCAATATGTGCTAACCTTTTGTGCCATACTTCCAATTCTGTGAGTGTCTGACTACCATAATTAAAGAGAGCAATGTTTCTAGTGTCCTGTAATTCAAATGTGAACAATCTACCTGTCTTTTCACCTTTTGCAATTCTTCTGAATCCTTGACTTGGATCTTCAACAAATGCTCCTGCTTTTGTGAACCTGACTTGCAACCCTTTCTCTACTATCTGCCCAACACTTATCAAATTCTTTGTTATGGTAGGGACATAGAGTACCTTACTGAGTAGGTTGATGTTTCCATCAGGTGCTTTGACATTGCCTATTTTCTCCACAGGATGTTTTGTATCATCTCCTGTTTGTACCTCATGCTTATTCCTTGGATCTTCTAAATCTGATAGGAGTGCCACATTTCCTGCCACATGATTTGAACAACCTGAATCTATGTAGAAAATATGCTCATCAGATTTACCTTGTGGCATAGCCATGTTCATGATCAATAATGAATCCTCTTTGTTTGAGTCTTCTGTGTAGTTATTGTAGTCTCTCCTTCCTTTGTAGCCTCCTTGATAGTTTGAATGATTGTAGTTGTTGTAGTTGCCATGGTAGTTGTTGAACCTTCCTCTTGAGTAGCCATAACTTCCTCTATTGTATCCTTTGCCTCTTTGATTCCTGGAATTCCTAAAGCAATTTTCAGTTGTATGATTAGTTAATCCACAAATAGAACATGAGTTGGAGTCTTGGGATCTCCCCCTGCCTTGTCTACCTCCTCTTCCTCTACCTCTGCCATGTCTTCCTCTACCTGCATAGTTAGCTTGATATGTACCTGCTTCATCATCCACTTTCTTTGCCTTTCCTTTGTTATCTTTAGACTTGCTTTTATCCGTGTATAAAGCTGAAGATTGATTACCTTTAGAGCTTTCTCCATTTTTGATAAGCTTTGCTTCTTGAGTAAGTAATTGTCCAATGAGTGTGTTGAAATCAGGTACATGCATGTCCATGTACAAATCCATAGCTGTGGTGAATGCTTCCCACTTGTCATCTGCCTTCAAGCCATTGATGACCTGCCTTACAATTTGCTCTTCATCTATTACCTCTCCAATGCTTCCCAACTGATCTGCTATGTCCTTGAGCTTTGTGACAAAATCAGTCACATTTTGTTTGGGAGCCTTCTTGAGAGTTGTGAAATCCAGCCATAGTTGATGCTTCCTAGCTTTAGTACTTGAAGCAAAGAAAGCTTCAAGTGCATCCCACACTTCCTGAGATGTCTTACAACTTCTAATGTGAGGCAACAAAAAATCTGAGATAGAGTTGAGGAGATAAGACCTTGCAAGTGCATCCTTGGAGCACCATGTGCTCAATCTTTCTTGCTCTTCTTGTGTTGGTTGACTTTTGTTCCTGAAACTTGGCATAACTTCATCTCCAACCACATAACCATATAAACTTCTACCTTGGAGATAAGCTTCCATTCTTAATGACCAAGCTGAGTAGTTACCTCTGTCCAATTTGTCAATTGATGAAGGAAATCCATCTGCCATGTTGTCCAACCTTGCTCTGATACCACTGTGAAGAGATGGATAGGTATGTGTTGAAGATGAAGAGGTGTTGCAAAATCTTTGCTCTACACTAGCCAAATGAACTCCAGGAGTAGATGGTGGGCCCTTTTAGCTTGCCAATGGATGTATTAGACACCCTATGTACCTTGGAAGATCACTCTCAAAAAGATAGATCAAAACAGATAAGTTGGAGTTAGCTCAGAGGTGAAAACTTGCTATTCTTGGTTAATACACCTGTCCAGTGTTTTACATAATTCTCTGAGCACAGCAGCAATTAGATTAATTCCTCTTGGGGAAGGCTAGGTAGCTTAAAGAGCTAACTTTAGAGAGTAATCTCATCAAAAATAACAAACCACACACTGAGAATGACTTTTAACAAGTGATGACATCATCCCGATTTTCACGGGCTGCTACAGAAATAGACCAGTGAGTAGAAAAATTAACATAACGCAAGATTTAAGAATCCAATGATCATGAAAATTTGTATGCTTATAGTAGACAGTAAGCTGAATCCAACAAGCTTGAAATCACTGAATTTGGATGAGTAAACACTGAGAAATGACTCTGACAAGATGACTGAAAAAGTCGGGTACCTGACAGAGAAGTGAAGATGAACATACCATGTTGACTTCAAATGAACATAACTGAAGATTCCAACATCCAAATGACATGAAAATTTGTGAGCATATAGTAGCCTTATAGAGCTAACTTTACCAAGTTAAATCACTGAAAATGATGAACCAAGTGCAGAGAAACAATCTCTGCAAGCTGACTGAGAAAAACTGAAGTAATGGCAGTGAGTAGTACACATCACAAGAACATGGAAAGATGAACTCAAATAATCATGAAAATGAAAGTATATTGCTTGTACAATACAATGACTTACTGATACATATGTGTGCCTTGTAATCACACCTTGATATGGCATAAAGCTCAGCTCTTGGAGGTCTTCACATAGGTCTCTCTAACCACGACTAAAACTGCCATCTATTTATAGTTGAGTTTGGGAGGCTAACTTCCCTCAATCACTCTCCAATCAATCAATGATTGATTTGATTCTCTACCTACCACAAATCACGAATTCGTGGCTCCTCTTTCCATTCTTGATCAAGTGGACTCAACCACTTAAGATTCTCTTACTTTTACATTAAGTAAACTCTTCAAAAGTTACAAGAGGTAGTTCACAAGTGAACTTTACATAGTCTTCATTTTAAGGCTTTTTCTATGACTTTGTGGGACTCAAGCCAATACTTAGGCTTGTCATAGACTTGCTCCAATAAAGATCACCTTGGGCTTCTTCATCTCTCAATGGTTTCTTCAATTCTGTATCCCACGTGGTTGGTTCTTTGGTTTTGCAGGGGCTACTAGTGCTTTTGGCTTCCATACCCATACCATTGTGGCTGGTCTTCTAACTCTTGTTGAAGAGGCGAGTTGGTCTGGTGTTAGTCTTGGTGTTTGGTTATGACCCTTGCCCCGCCTTGGCTTCTTTGTTGCAACTTTTCTCATGTGGGAGAGCATAGATTGTTGTGTATGTAAGAGCTTCTTGGGTACCCATATTTGCAATTGTCCTTGTTGAACTACAGCTAATTTCTTAGGCACCCAAACTTGTCGGATATCTTGTGGTTGAGTTTGTCCTAGCTTCTTCATTCGTCTTCTGGCCTGGTGGGAGTCCCTGGATGGGAATTGTGGGGTTAAGGTCAGTGGTTGATCTCCTTTTCATACCCAGATCTGCTTCATGCCCGGCACCACTTTCCTCTGGAAGTCCCGTTGTTTATTTGATATAGCAGTTGTCCTGTTCTGTTGGTTGAGTTGTAGTGGCGGCATTAGTCCTTGCACCAGAGGAGGAGTCCGCTTGTCTTTGAGCTTGTTCTTCCATGATTGAGTTCTCCTACAACATAGAGCTTTTGACACATACAACATCTTTTTTGCTAAGATTAGTCCTAGGAGAACTACAAGATGTGACATCTGGATTTGTGAGCATGCCATTCTCTAGTTCTAATGTAAAGCATTGTCCCTGAACCCAAACTTGAAGAAGTTGACTTCTTAGGTTCAAGTTGACTGCATTGTCATAAATCCAATCTTGTCCTAAGAGAAGTGGCTCTGTGAGGTCCTCATCATGACACACTAGCATTTTGACTATCATTGGAACATCTTGAAGGTAGATGGGGAGTTCCACCTCGCCCAAACAAGGGGTTTCCACACCTCCCAATCCTATGAGATAGGCTTCCATGGGATTGATGTTCAACTGCAAGTCTCGACAGTAGGAAAGTCTAACTGCACTAGTTGCTGCACCTGAGTCAATCAATGCTCGCATAGTCCTTAAATTCTCTCCCTGTCCTACCTCTAAGGTCACAAAGGGACGTCGGTCAATTACTCGAGAAGTAATTATGCTCGATTTTTGGCAAATGTCCATGTGTTATTTTGGGGCTTTCGGGTTGGCATCTAGGCCTAATCGCCTTAACTTATTTCACCTTATGTGCTCCCTAGCCTCTTCTTGTGCTTATTCTCTAACTCTCAACTCTTCTTCTTTTCATTTCTTAGCAGTGTGAGAGGCTCTTCTTCTTTTTGGTTAAACACTCCTACATCTTCTAAATAGTGCTTTTTCGAGGTAAAGCAACTATCCATCACAATGGACTCTAGATCGTCATCATTCTCTTCTTCTTCTATGACATCACTAGGATCACATTCTTCTAGCAAGGGCTAACACATGAACATTGAAATATCATAACCCTCCTCATCACAATGAGGTGTCCATTGTTCTTCATTCACTGCAATGTCCATAGTAGTTAAGATTTCTGCCCAACCATGAGACTCAAATTCCTCATCTGGAAAGATCATCGGTGTATAGGCTGGGTCTTTAATTGGTCTATCTCCTGGAGAAGTTCCTTCTTCTCTTGCCTTTAAGCGTTTCTCCTCTTCCTTCGTGACCTTGCACATCCACAAATGAGTAGCTTCATGCAACCAGGATGGATCAGGTGAACTTCCAGAATGCACAGAGATAGAATCTTCTTTCGCTTTGCGGATAGGATTCCACTATAGGGGTGGTACATCTCTGAAGGTGTAATCCTTCAAATGGACCTTGGTGCTGACCCCTAAGTGATGTAAGTACAAAGAGTTGGTTCCCCAATCCTGTATTATTTGCAATTGTCGTAGGAAAGGTCTTCCTAGGATCATCTCATAGACATTATTTTTCTCAAAGTCACATATAGCAAATGTATGTTCAAACTCTACACCACAGGTGATTAGAGTTATCCCTTCTAGCAATCCTAGAGGTCTTTCAAAATGACCGTCTGCCATTTGAATCTTCATTCTAGTTGGTCTAAATGTGGGTTTGCCCCATCGCTTCCACAAGGAGTTGGTCGCAATAGCAACACCAGCACCTGAATCTACAATCGCCTTGATCGTGTAACCTTGGTAGATGATTGGAAGATAAGTATTACCTTCTTCACCTTCACTCATGTCCCCTATTTTGTCTAGAGGTATCTCTGGTGCTTTCTGCTTAGAGCCTCCTTTTGGCATATTGGAATCAAGTTCTGGGACTTGATCCTTCACATGATTCCATAGCTCACGTTTTGCTTTGAGCAGCTCTTGTACAGTGAGATGACATTGAACCTCAGTGTTCTTCACGACATCAGTGTTCCTTGGGACCACCGAGTCTTCATGTCTTACCAGTATCGTGGGAGCTCTGATATGAAGAGATTCAGATTCCCATGGGCTTGTGAATTGAGGCAACTCTTGTAAAGAATTAGATTCAAAATCTAATCTTTCATCTTCTTGTTGCTCTTTTTGGTCTCCATAGATAGACAGAATGTCTTGGGGAAATCGATCATGAAGATCATCAATCTCAAGAATAGGAGGGGAATTACCCTTCTCCTTGGCCCATTCCTCTTCTTGTATTTCCCGCAAGAACTCTTGAGAGTGTTTCTGAATTGAAGGAGGTATTCCAGCATCCATGGAATTAGGAACATAAGCTCCCATTGGTGGTGAGATTCCTCTCTCAATAACTGGTTGAGCTTGTGGAGGTAAAGAAACTTGTGCTTTGTTTACCAATTGCTCTAATCTTTCTAGTAAGCCTTGGAAATGCAAATCCGGTTTGACAGAGTTTGTCTGATTGAACTTTTGACTAGTCTCAAGCATAGCTTGAGCTACTTCTACCATTTTCATTCACATTTTTGACCGTCCAATCTCTAAATCTTCCCTAGGGTAACTTTTGTCTAGGTTTGCAGCTGTTGGCCCATCCTGAAGTCGAGCCTGATAGGCCTTGAACATCATGTCCAAGCCTTCTGGTGTTGGATCTGCAAGAACAGACCCTGGTTGTGGTCTATTTACAATGGGTGGTGGGGCGGGATGAGGTGGAGTGGATGGAGTTTCGACATGCAAGGGGTTTTGAGATGCAATGTCATCTATTTTTGTTTTCGCTTCTTTCAAGCTTTCTTCTAGTTCAGATAACTTTTTATTCCTTTTGCGATTGGCCTTCTCTCTAGTATCCTTCCATGTTCTTGTTTTTCTCTTACTATGTTCCCTTGACTCACTTGACTCAGATTGTTCAACTGGTTTATCTTCTTTTAAGGCTTGTGCCCCGGTAACTACCTGTATAGGAGCCACATTACTACTACTTGAACTTGAATCCGCCACTAAGCCTACCACATTAATGGGTGTAACCTTGGGCACACTAGAGAGATTCCTTGGACAATCTCTCAGAAGATGTTCTTTGCCGCACTCAAGACAAAAACCTTGTATTGTGAAGTTCTGTCCTTGTCCCAGAGTTGGTGAGTGGGGACATTCACGAATGAAATGGTCACCCTGGCATCTAAAACATGGTCCTCTAGGGGCTTGGGGTCTCACTTGTCTCAATTGGGGCCTAGGGTTAGGAGTTGTGTACATGACATTTGGAGTATTCTGGCTCCCAATTTTGTTCCATAGGTGGTGCCTCATATTGATAGGAGTAAATCTCAGTATGCTCAGGTGACTCTATGTAATAAGCATGTGGACTACCTTCATGGGAGTAGTCTGAACTATGAGCATGAGAGTGATGGAGAGTGTTAATCTCCAAAAGAAAAAGCTACTCTTGAAATTAGAGCACCTCTATATCAAGAGTAACTCAAGACCTTTCCCAATTTGGAGGATTAATGATCAACTATAAAGATTTTGGATAAACTGTGAAGAAGATGATTCTACAGAAAGTTTGCTGCACATATCTCTCTCATTGACTTATCAAATGTGTAAAGTTTTTTTATAAAACTTTGCACAAGATGTCGCCTATAGCTTGTGCACCTCCTCCAAGTTAAATCACTTCAAAAGATTCAGTAGATCTTCAGAAATGAACTTAACAAGTCACCTATGTCTAAAACTATTCTTCTCAGAAGTCGATTCAGACACCTATAACTTCTAACACTTGCTTCTCTCAATCTAGAAACCGTTTATGCAAATTCCTATAGCCATAGGTAGCTTACCTTCCAACTTAAAGATTGAGTGCTTGCTTGCTCAAAACTTTACACTGTGGAAGGAGAACTGACCAAAACATTAGCATCAAATTTTGCACCCGTTTCAAGAAACTGTGAACACTTCTTCACATATGAATGTTCCTACTCATAATTCTCACAGCCTATTTACAATTAGGCTCTCAAACTTTAACCATAGACTCGTTAACTATGAACTTAGACATCTACAAAAGGATTCTTGAAATGATCAAGCACAGAAGGAGAATACATAGAAACATCGGGTGCAATTTATCTTCATTACTAGAAAAACTTTACATCTGGATGAGAGAGCAAATCTTCACAATTCTCAAGTGTCTAATCACATCTAATTCTCCTCAAATATTGTTCTTACACATTATCTCATATTTGCCTCGACATTTCCTTTGTATATATAGGCAAATATTTACAAGCTCATGACCATACAAAAGTATAAGATGAACTGACTCTAAAATAATGTACATATGTGCACACATCTTCATCTTCTGGATATGCACTTCCTTCATACTTCATAACTTGATCTTTTCTTCAGTCCTTGACTTCAATTCTTCATCAAAAAAACTCAATTGTTAATTGCCCTGCACCAACAGCTCCCCCTCAATCATCAATTGAGGTTTTCTTCTATCTTCTTTATACCTGCCATGTCTTTGAATCTCTGTAGCTTTGGTCCATCCAAGCTTTTGGTTAGCATATCAGCTATCTGATCTTTTGTTGAAGTATGTATTACTTCAATCTCTTTATCAATCACAAAATGATAGTGAATCTCAATGTGTTTAGTCGTGGCATGAAAAACAGGGTTAGCATCTAAATACAATGAACTCATGTTATCTCCATGAATTGTGGGTGTACTCTGAATGATATCAGAACTCTTCATAAGAGTCTTAAGCCATATCACTTCCTTTGTAGCTTCAACCATACATTTGTACTCTGCTTCTGTAGTGACAAAGCAACTGTGTGTTGCTTCTTTGAACACCAAGAAATTAGCTTATCTCCCACATAACACAAGTATCCATATGTTGATCTCATATTATCAGGATTACCTGCCCAATCTGTATCACTATATATCTTGATGTTTGTATCTAATGTAAAACCATAATACAAACCTTCCTTGAGTGTACCCCTAATGTACCTCAACACTCTTTGTCCTGCAACGCAATGTTCTTTCCTAGGACAATGCATGAATTGAGACAATACTCCAACTGCATATGATAATAAGTTAGGCCTAGTTAATGTAGCATAAATCAGACTACCAACCAAACTTTGATATAACTGTTGGTGCATTTTACCCAAGCCTACATGCTTGATATATTTGATATTATCCTCATTTGTAAGTCACATGAGTAGTCATGTGAACACCTCTTGTAAAAGAGTACATTTTATCTCTTGTAAATGGAAAAAGAAAAAAGGAAAATGATGGCTTACCTCATCCATGATGTAAAAGCAAATTCGTGGCTCCAACTACCAAAATCATGAATTTTTGAGCTGAGGGAATCTCTCCTAACTTTGGGGATCACTTTTAGGTGGAGCCATTCAAATTCGAATTCAAAACTCCCTCCAAGAATAGCTATAAAAGGAGCAAGAAGGAAGAGGCGATTAGCAAGCCTTGTACGTGACCACTTCATGTCATTTTGTAGAGATTGAAGAGCTTACTCCATAGCTCTATCATTCTACTCCCATTGTGCAAAGATTCATTGCCAATGTGGTTGTAATCATATGTGAATCTATACATTTATTATCATCTACCTCTCTGTTTTGTTCTCTGCTATACTCACTCAGAGTAGTACCTTCAGAAGGTCATATCTCGCGTTTTACTGAACATTTTTCAGTGTTTTAAGGTGCATTGGATAGCTCTTACTGTTTAGTTTGTACTTATAAATTTTCATGGTCATTGGAGTAATATTTTGGAAGATATATGGATTTTATTGCTCCTTGGTCTATCTCTACAGAGCCCCGAGAATTGTGGGAGGTTCCAGAAATTGATGAAACTTTTTCTCAGTGCTCAGTCCATCATTTGAAGTGTTTTAACTTGGAATAGCAAGCTTGTTAAGTCTATTTGATATGCCCAAAAGGAATTTTTCTAATTCCTACCAGGTTGAGAGCACTGTTCATTTTTTCCAGCAGGTGTATGTCTAAAAATAGCAAGTTTTGGGAGCTAGTTATTTCGCAACTAGTTTGTCTTGACTTAAACTTTTGGGATACATGTTCCAAAGTACTTGGCTGATATTTTGGTGGATTTAGGAAGCTCAAAGGGTCTACTAATCAACTCTGAAGTCTCAGTTGGCTGGTGTGAAGCTGGTTGTAGCGGCACCTACTCATCTTTGGATTGCATCCACCATCTCTCTTCACAGTGGTATCAGAGCATAGTCAAGCAACATGGGAGATGGATTTCCATCAACAATTGACAAATTGGATCGAAACAACTACCCGGCATGGTTTAAGGGCAACCATCATATGAAGAAGTGGAAGGACTTTCGAATTGGTGTTCAAAGGATGCACTTGCAAGGTCTTATATTCTAAACTCAATCTCTGATTTTCTTTTACCTCATGTCAAGGGATGCAAGACATCAAGAGAGACCTGGAATGCACTTGCTTCTTTCTTCTCTTCCAACACTCGAGCAAGGAAGAACCAATTGTGGATGGAGTTCACAACAATGAAGAAAAGCCCGAAGCAAAATGTGACTGATTATGTCACAAAGATGAAGGAGATTTCCGACCAACTTGGAAGCATTGGAGAGGTAATTGAAGAGGAGCAACTCATAAGACAAATCATACATGGATATGCATGTACCCGACCTCAACACACTCATCGGCCAACTCTTCACTCATGAAGCAAAGATTAGCAAAGGTGGTGAGTCCTCAAGAGGTAATCAAACTTCTGCCTTATATTCTGATAAAGCTAAGGTCAAGGACAAGTCAAAGAATAGGAAGAATGAAGATGAAGGTAGCTCTTTCCAAGCAAACTTTGCAGGTAGAGGAAGAGGCAGAAGTGGAAAGCAAGGCAGGGGGAGATTCCAATCATCTCAACCTTGCAACATATGTGGCTTATCTAACCATACTACTGAAGAATGTTTCAGGAACCCGAGGAACTCAAGAGGAAGAGGATTCAATAGAGGTGGCTATGGATCAAATAGAGGTAGATACAATGGAGGCTACAACAACAACAACTACTACAACAACAATTACAACAACAACAATCAACAACAACTATCAAAGTGGCCATAGAGCAAGAAGAGATTACAATAACTATGCAGAGGACCAAAGTCAAGAAGATTCATTATTGATTATGAATCTATCAGCGAAGAAGGGTAAGGATGATGATCACATATTTTACATTGATTCGGGATGCTCGAACCATGTAGCAGGAAATGTGGCTTTACTTTCTGATTTGGAAGATCCTCATAACAAGCATGAAGTGCAGACAGGAGATGACATAAAGCACTCAGTGGAGAAGATAGGTAATGTGAAGACATCAGATGGGAATATGAACCTCTTAAGCAAAGTCTTGTATGTCCCTACAATTACCAAAAATTTAATAAGTGTTGGGCAGATTGTTGAAAAAGGATTGCAGGTTAGATTCAATCGATTTGGAGCATATGTTGAAGACCCAAGGCAAGGCTTTCGAAGGATCACCAAAGGAGAAAAGACAGGAAGGCTTTTCACTTTTGAAGTGGAAGATACAAAGAACATAGCTTTGTTTAGCTATGGATCTCAAACTCTAACAGAGTTGGAGATATGGCACAAAAGGCTTGCTCACATTGGTGAGAGGACACTCAAATAGATTTGCAGGGACCAAAGTGTACTTGGTTTGCCTAATATCACAAGGCAACACATGATTTATAAGTGTGAAGCTTGTCAACTCGGCAAGGCTCATAGACAACCTTTCAATAAGAAAGGATATATGTATCAAAATCCTTTGGATCTAGTGCACACGGATGTGTGGGGTCCAAGTAAGGAGCCATCTATATCAGGCTCAAGATATTATGTGTCTTTCATAGATGATTGTAGCAGGTGGACCATTCTGTTTTTCATGAAGCACAAGGATGAAGTGTTTAATTGCTTTAAGAAGTATATTGCTCTTGTTGAAAACCAAACAGGTAGGACTTTGAAAAGACTCAGATCAGATGGTGGAGGAGAATACTTCTCTTCTGAATTTGATGCCTTCTTGCATGAAAGAGGCATTAAAAGGGAAGTCACTACAAGGTATACACCCGAACTCAATGGTGTAGCAGAGAGGAGGAACAGAGCTATTGTTGAACCTGCAAGGTCCATGCTCAACGAAAAGGGATCGCCAAAGGCTACCTATGGGCAGAGGCTGTGTCTACAGCCACATATCTCATAGATAGACTTCCATCTAAGTCACTAGATGGAACCACTCCATATGAAGTGTGGAATGGAAGAAGACCTAGTCTAGAGCATTGCAAAATCTTTGGATGCTTAGCCTATGCTCACATTCCTTCTCAAGTAAGAGGGAAATTGGATCCCGAGGCAGAGAAGTGCGTATTTATTGGTTATGACCAAAACCAAAAAGGATATAGATTGTACAATCCAACCAATAAAGGATTTTCTGTGAGTAGAGATGTAATTTTTGATGAAAACAAATCATGGTTTGATGATGACAGGAAAGTGAAACTGTCGTATGACTTGGATGAAGACTTTCCATCACTTCAACCAAAGGAGCCAAAGCAGATTGAAGAAAGTGATTCGGAGATTGACCTAGAAGACTTGGAAAGACTAAAGCTATGGAAGAACAAAGGTAAAGCAAAGATGCAGGATGCTACATATGGACCGGAGAGCTCACATCAACCACTTAGAAGGTCTTCAAGGGAGAAGAAGAAACCAGAAAGGTTTGGTTATGATACTTCTTTGGTCACCAAGCACTCAATCTACATTGCAAAGGATTCAACCAATGAAGAACCTACCACATTCGAAGAAGCACAAAGCAAGAAAGCTTGGAGAGATGCAATGGATGAAGAAATGGAAGCCTTGAAGGAGAATGACACTTGGGAGCTTGTACCTAACAAGCCATCTATGAAGATAATCGGATCTCGATGGATATACAAAATCAAGAGGAATCCAGATGGAAGTATAAATAGACACAAAGCAAGGTTAGTTGCTAAAGGGTTTGCTCAAACCCATGGTATTGATTATGAGGAGACTTTCTCTCCTATTGCAAAAATGCCTACAATTAGGGTTCTCATTAGTCTTGCTGCATCTAGAAATTGGAATCTTTATCAACTTGATGTAAAGAATGCTTTCTTGAATGGATGGATTTCTGAGGAAGTGTATATGGCACAACCTCCTGGATATGAGGATGCACATCATCCTAACTATGTATGCAAACTAAAGAAAGCTTTGTATGGATTGAAGCAAGCTCCAAGAGCTTGGAATTTCAGATTGGTGACTTATTTGCAGGACCAAGGATTCAAAGCTAGCAAGGCGGATACCTCTTTGTTCATAAAGAGGAATGGATCTGAAGTGATCTATTTATGTGTGTATGTTGATGATATTATTATCACAGGCAATGATCTTGAAGGAATCAAACAGGTAAAGAGTCAAATGAAGGAGGAGTTCAAAATAAGTGACCTCGGACCACTCACTTATTTTCTTGGATTGGAGTTGATCTACACAGATTCAGGTATATACATCACACAAAGGAAGTATGTCCATGACATGCTCGTCAAGTTCAAGATGGAAAATACCAAGTGTGCAGGTACACCTATGGAGCAAAATCATAAGCTTAGTGCTTATGAAGGAGAGCCAATTGAAGACATCACAAGCTATCAAAGCTTGGTTGAAAGTTTGAACTATGCAACACTCACAAGGGTGGATATATGCTATAGTGTTAGCATATTGAGTCAGTTTATGCATAAGCCGAGAAGACCACATATGGAAGCGGCCAAGAGAGTCCTCAAGTACCTAAAGGGGACCATGAATGAAGGTTTGTTTTATTCATTTACTTCAAATATTGAGCTAAAGGTCTACTGAGATGCAGATTGGGCCGGATCTAAAGATGATAGAAGAAGCACATCAGGGTATATATCATTTGCAGGTTCAAAAATCATTTCTTGGTCATCAAAGAAGCAACCAACCGTGGCATTATCTTCTGGCCGAAGCCGAATATAGAGATTTGGCTAATGCAACTCAAGAAATCATGTGGTTAAAGTCTTTGTACACAGATCTTGGACTTCATTCTTCAACACCTCACATTTTTGGTGACAACACAAGCACCTCATTTGTAAGTCACATGAGTAGTCATGTGAGCACCTCTTGTAAAAGAGTACATTTTATCTCTTGTAAATGGAAAAAGAAAAAAGGAAAAGGATGGCTTACCTCATTCATGATGTAAAAGCAAATTCGTGGCTCCAACTACCAAAATCATGAATTTTTGAGCTGAGGGAATCTCTCCTAATTTTGGGGATCACTTTTAGGTGGAGCCATTCGAATTCGAATTCAAAACTCCCTCCAAGAATAGCTATAAAAGGAGCAAGAAGGAAGAGGCGATTAGCAAGCCTTGTACGTGACCACTTCATGTCATTTTGTAGAGATTGAAGAGCTTACTCCATAGCTCTATCATTCTACTCCCATTGTGCAAAGATTCATTGCCAATGTGGTTGTAATCATATGTGAATCTATACATTTATTATCATCTACCTCTCTGTTTTGTTCTCTGCTATACTCACTCAGAGCAGTACCTTCAGAAGGTCATATCTCGCGTTTTACTGACCATTTTTCAGTGTTTTAAGGTGCGTTGGATAGCTCTTACTGTCTAGTTTGTAGCTATAAATTTTCATGGTCATTGGAGTAATATTTTGGGCGATATATGCATTTTACTGCTCCCTGGTCTATCTCTGCAGAGCCCCGAGAATTGTTGGAGGTTCCAAAAATTGATGAAACTTTTTCTCAGTGCTCAGTCCATCATTTGAAGTGTTTTAACTTGGAATAGCAAGCTTGTTAAGTCTATTTGACATGCCCAAAAGGAATTTGTCTAATTCCTACCAGGTTGAGAGCACTGTTCATTTTTTCCAGCAGGTGTATGTCCAAAAATAGCAAGTTTTGGGAGCTAGTCATTTCGCAACTAGTCTGTCTTGACTTAAACTTTTGGGATACATGTTCCAAAGTACTTGGCTGATATTTTGGTGGATTTAGGAAGCTCAAAGGGTCTACTAATCAACTCTGAAGTCTCAGTTTGGCTGGTGTGAAGCTGGTTGTAGCGGCACCTACTCATCTTTGGATTGCATCCACCATCTCTCTTCACAATAACTTCATATCCTTGAACTCTTCTCCTCCATATCTGCTCAATTTGTGATTCACCTCCATTGGAGTAGGTGCTACCCTGAAATCATCCATTTTAAACTTCATCAGCAAGTTTCTCAAATACCTTTCTTGAGTTACATACACTCCATGTTGAGTGTATGAGATCTCCATGCCCAAGAAATATGACAAGTCTCCCAAGTCATTGATCTTGAACTCTTTCTCCATTTGCTTCTTTAGGCTTTGAATGCCTTTCTCATCTGCACCTGTAAGAATTATATCATCAACATATATGCACATGTAAATGAACCCATCATCACTTGCTTTAACAAGCAAACTACTATCTACTTTAGATACTTGGAAACTAAGTTCTTTCAAGAACTTCACAAGTCTATAATTCCATGCCCTTGGAGCCTGCTTCAAACCATACAAAGCTCTCATGAGCTTGCACACATGATCTGGATACCATCCATCTCTGAATCCTTGTGGTTGCTCCATGAAAACATCATCTGAAATATAACCATTAAAGAAAGCATTCTTCACATCTAGTTTACATAACTTCCAACCTTTACATGCAGCAATAGCTATGAGTGTCCTGATGGTTATCATCTTTGCCACAGGACTATAGGTCTCATCATAATCTATACCATATGTCTGAGCAAAACCCTTCACAACAAGTCTAGCTTTATACCTAGATACACTTCCATCTGCAAATCTCTTTGTCTTGTAGACCCATTTACATCCAATGATCTTCTGACTATTTGGTTTAGGAACCAAATCCCAAGTCTCATTCTCCATCAATGCATAATACTCTTCCTGCATAGCGTTCTCCCAATTTTCTTTACCTTTTGCTTCTTCATAGGTAGAAGGGTCTTCATCTGCCTTTATCATATAAGCATAATCTTTGGTAGCCAAAAAAGAAGTGTCATAGCTATACCTTGTAGGTTGCCATTTGGGTCTTGATGACCTTCTGAGTTCTCCACTCCTTGAGGTTTCTAGTTCATCACACTCTAGATCAAACCTTGGCACTTCTTCAACTTCAACCTGTACTTCATTGTTCTCCTCTTCATGAAATATCTGAACCTTTGATTTACCTTTCTTTTGAGTCACAACTTCTTTATCACCTGCATTAAATTTTGATTGTACCTACATACCAAGTACCTTGCTTATCAAATGTAACATCTTTAGACACAATGAATTGCTTTGTGGATGGACTCCACAACCTATATCCCATCTGCTTATCATCATATCCAATGAACACATATTTTTCAGCTTTAGCCTCCAATTTATGCCTCAATTGTGATGGCACATATGCATATGCCAAACATCCAAATACTTTGCAATGATCTAAAGTAGGTCTCTTACCCCGCCATGCCTCATATGGTGTCATACCCTGCAAAGCTTTACATGGTAATCTATTGAACAAATAAGTAGCTATATTCACAGCCTCAGCCCACAAATAATTTGGGCAATTTTTCTCCTTCATCATGGATCTTGCAAACTCAACAAGAGTTCTATTCCTTCTTTCTGCTACACCATTTTGTTGAGGAGAGTACCTGCAAGTAATTTCCCTTTTTATACCTACATTCCACAAGTAATCACTGAACTCATTAGAGAAATACTCTCCCCCTCCATCTGACCTTAGTCTCTTCAACTTATGACCTCTAATTCTCTCTGCATACACATGATAATGTTTGAATGTATTGAATACCTTTAATTTATCTTTGATCACATAGATAGAGATCCATCTGGTAGCATCATCAACATAAATCACATAGTACCTTGAACCATTGATACTGAAATCCTTTGATGGTCCCCACACATCTGTGTGTACCAACTCAAGCTTCTCTGAATACATAAAACCATGCTTGGAATAAGATTGCTTATGAGCCTTACCTAATTGACATGCTTCACATCTGTATGTCATATGTTTACCTGCAACGTTAGGCAACCCAAGCACTGAACCATTGTTAAACATATCTTTGATACCTCTTTCATTAAAATGTCCAAGCCTCTTGTGCCAAAGATCTAACTTAGAGATCTTATGTCCTCCATAAGTGAACAAGGCATGACCAACATTGCCTTGGATCTTCAATGTGAACAATCTTCCTTCTTTCTTCCCTGAAACAATTTGTTTATACCCATTGCTAGGGTCTTCCACAAACACTCCTTCATTAGTGAACCTAACTTCATAACCCTTTTCAACAATTTGTCCTACACTTATCGGATTTTTCAGAATTGTATGAACATACAAAACCTTACTCAAGAGAGTACTGCCATCCTTGGCCTTCACTGATCCAATTGACTTCACATTGTGCTTTGTATTGTCACCTGTTTGAACTACATGATTAGTTACCTTATTCTCCTTTTGGAGGACTGGTTGTGGTCTATATGGTGCCTGATATTGCTGTTGTGGTCGATAATATGGCTGTTGGTATTGGTCCTGATACCTACCTTGTTGGTAAGGTTGCTGAAAATTCTGTCTAACAGCCTGTCTATTGTATGCACAATCTTGAGCCGTGTGGCTCGTGTATTTTCTCTCAATAGTGCAATATGGGGCACTTCTTTCTTTCATGTTCTGGTTGTGCAATGGGCATACATTAGCCATATGGTCGCCTCCACAAGTATAACACCGATTCAATGAGGTGACTCTTGGTATTTGTCTATTTTGAACTCCTAGCTTCTTGGCAACTTGCTCTGCTATCTCATCCAGCTCAGTGGAGGCTCTGGAGGTATGACTAGTAGAACTATCAGAGTCTTTATAGAGTTTGGATAGTCCTAACTCCTCACCCAAGTTGTCTTCTATGTCAATGCAGGTCCGCACACACTCTTCTATGCTTCTAGGCTCTTTCAAGTACACATATGATCTTAACTTGGTGCTTAGTAAGCCATCTAAAAACAAAGCCACTTGTTTGGCTGGTGTGCGTAACTCTGGAGTAGGGCATCTTTCTAGGTACTGTCTGAACCTTCTACCTACTAGTCACACTGTTTCTTGGGGTGTCTGCTTGAAGCTGTGGATCAAAGATGATGTGTTATGCCTGATACCACTCTTGGAAAATTCTACAATGAATTCGTCTAGCAGTTGAACTATATCGCGATAGTTGCGGCTACTCAGTGGTTGAAACCAAGCTAAGGCAGTGCCCTTAAGAGTCAAACCAAATGCCTCGTACTGGGTGAACAAATCCTCAACTTGTTCAGCTCTTAACACTTGTTTGAGCTTGGCCACATGATCATAAGGATCTCCTATCCCATCAAAATAATTCTTCATTGCCTTGATCACTTGAGTGGGTCTAAGGGTCCTTGGGTGCTCTCGGGGTCTAGGCAATGGAAAATCATGTTCATCTCTTTGTTGCCTATGTTCTTGATGTCTCTCTCTTTCAGGTCTTTCATTTTAAACTCATGATCTATTTCTGCCCACATTGTGTGCAAAACTTACCTCAAGTCTCTCTCTAGTTCTTTCTCTCGTGGCTTCATGAGCTTGGGATGATCCTACTCCTTGGAGGCCATGGGAAACATTGGATCTTGGTGGAGGGAAATCAATTCACTCTTCCAAGTATATGCATGCCTATCATATTTTGTTACCAAGAACATTTTCTCCGATGTGTTATCCAGATAGACAACTTTGCATGGTATCTCAGGATCTTTGAATTCGTAGATGATGACTATAACCAATTGGCTAGGTTGATTTGGCTTGAATCTCCAAAAGGCTTCGTCTGTTTCTCTATTCAAGAATACTGCTATGCTTTTGTTGTCTTGAGGGATCCGATCTGGAGTGATCACTCTGATCAAAACTGACTTACCTCTAGGAGTCTGGGGTCCTTGTCCTACATTTCCTTGTTCTAGGTCTCCTATCTCATTCTCAAGAATGATATTTCCAAACTCATCGGTCCTATCTGGTAGGTTGGTGACCACATACATGGTTCCTTTCTTATCAATATATGAACCCTCTTCGAATTTGACTACTGGGTGTTCAAGTCCAAAGGGTTGATCTGGATTTTTGAGTTGGACCACTCATCGCCTCAAATTGTCCTCATAGATGCGAGCACCTAATCGGTTGGTCTGAATATATTCCAAATGTGTCTTATATGGACCTTCGGGTGTTTGTAGATAGGAAGTTCTTGAGCCACCTGCAGGTTTCCCCATGCTAAAAGACATTTCTGAGTCACTTGTGTCTGAACTTAGTACGTAAGGATAACCACTTAGTTGTTGTGCCCAAGACTTAGCTGTATGGTTGACACTAGCCTCAGAAGATCTAATGCTTTGTTTATCCTTGCCTAGGTGTCTACCAGACCTTAGGTTCATAAGCTTTGTCTTCTGGTCTCAAGATTCTTCTGTGTATTGTCCAAAATCCTTTGGAGTCCCCTTGAGTTCCTAGTCCCACCAGAGGGTCAACTTCAAATTATCCTATCTCAAAATCAGTGCATTATTCTTATAAAAACAAGTTGAGGCAGTTTAGGATTCGAAACGAGTTTTCCAACGAGCTATAGAGCTCAAAAAATGGACTTTTGATGGAAAAGTTATCAAAAAAATGGACTTTTGATGAAAAAATGGTGCTCCTAGGGTTCAAAACAGGCAAACAGGACCTTATGGAAAAATCACGATTTTGTGTGAAAATCGCGATTTTGGGAGGTCTGAAAATCGCGATGCTGAGCACTTATGAAAATCGCGATTTTGAGTGATCATGAAAATTGTGATGCTCAGCAACCACAAAAATCACGATTTTGTGAAATCATGAAAATCGCGATGTTGAGCACTGATGAAAATCGCGATTCTGAACAATCCCAAAAAAGGCGATTTTGAATGAAAATCGTGAAAAACGCGATTTTGAATGAGAATCCTAAAAAACGTGATTTTGAGTGAGAATCGTGAAAAACGCGATTTTGGCTGAGAATCCTGAAAAACGTGATTTTGAGTGTGATCAGAAAATCGCGATTTTGAATGAAAATCATGTTTTCTAAAAATCGTGTTTTTGGCGTGAAAATCACGATTTTGATTAAACATCGTGTTCTGAAAATCACGATTTTGGATGAAAATCGTGTTTTTGAAAATCGTGATTTTGGAGCCACTGAGAATCGTGTTTTCTCAAAATTGTTCTTTTGGCTCAAAATCGTGATTTGTGAAAATCGCGATTTTGACCCAACTGAAAATCATGTTTTTGGCTGAAAATCGTGATTTTTGAAAATCGTGATTTTTGAAAATCGTGATTTTTAAAAATCGTGATTTTTAAAAATCGTGATTTTTGAAAATCGTGTTTTTTGAAAATCACGATTTTGAGCCCACTGAAAATCGTGTTTTGCCCAAAGTCGTGTTTTTGCTCAGAATCGGGTTTTTTGTGAATCTTAGAGAATCGCGATTTTGAGCACAACCAGAGAATCGAGATTCTGAGAATGACCTCAGAATCGTGTTCTTTTTAGAAAGCTTTTAGGCGAGAAATAGAAAATCGTATCTTTTTGAAAAAAATATGAATTTTATGAAAATCACAATTTTCAGTGAGAATCGTGTTTTTTGGCAAGAAATTCAAATTTCTGAGCATCGAGCAATGGCGAGCTCCGTATGTGCAAAAAATTATGAAAAAACACAGGCGCTTGCTCTCCCTTGCACGTCCTAGCTCCTTCTCCCACAATAATGCATGAAAAATGGTATGAAAATGGTGAAAATGCACTAAAAATCAAGAAATTTCTATGAAGATGAAGATGGAAGAAGGTGGAGATGGTGATGATGATGAAGATGAAGAAGAAAAATCAGAAAATGAATAGAAATGACAGTTTTTTTACCTTCCAATGTCGCAAATCTACGATCTTACCATCACAATGCTCGTCCTCGAAGCTCTCTCCCTGGCAACGGTGCCAAAATTTGGTGTAGCTCAAGCGTAAGCACCACCTCCTTTACTTGTCAATCCGTGGAGACGTGAGGACTGGTATGAAGACCACGAGCATGTGAAGGCACAAGTGCGTGAGTGAAAGCACACAAACATGCACACACATACACACACGCACAAGGTAAGATCAAAGAGAGGAACAATGGAAAGCTGTGATTGCCAAAAGAGTTCTCTTAAAAAGCTCTATTCTCTCACAAACTAACCTCAAAAATGAGCTCTCTAGCTCTTTTTATAGTTTTTGGACTAGTTTTGGCCCTGTCCAGACCTAGTGTCCGGCCTAGTTAAAAATTAGGTTCCAGGGCTTATTTGAAGGTTCAAACGAAGTCTAAAAATTATGAAAATTGGTAGGATGATACTTCTAATACTCCTCAAGCTCAAGAACTCCTCAGCTTGAACAAAATGGAGCTACAAAAATAGAAAATGGTATTTACAATGGTTTTTAGTGATGAAAATCACTATTTTTGTAGGGGATTCTTCTGAAAATTTGACATGTACTTCTTGGAGCTCCCTACTTGCTCCTTCTTCTTTTATGTCCACTTCTTTGATGCGCTTCCAATGCTTTGTGCTTGACCTTGAGTTCCAACATTGGTCCTATGCCTTGAACAACTACAAGTTCTCCTCTTTGTTTGATGAACATAGATGGATCCCCCTTGCATTGATTGTAACTGCATTTTATCAAATAGTCCACCAATCTTTGGTTCCAAGGCCTTGGATCTTGCTTTAAGCCATAAAGTTCCTTCTTCAACCTACAAGCATGATGTGGAAACTTTTTATGAACAAAACCTTGTGGTTGCTCCATGTATACCTCTTCTTCCAAGTCTCCATTGAGAAAGGCATTCTTGATATCCAATGAAAAGCTTCCATCCTTTGCTAGCAGCAATTGCAATGAGTGTCCTAATGGTGCTCATCTTTGCCACGGGGCTGAATGTCTCTTCAAAGTCCACTCCATAAGTTTGTGCAGAACCCTTGGTCACCAATCTTGGTTTGAACTTAGAAATAGATCCATCTGAATTCCTCTTTACTTAATACACCCACTTATTACCTATTACCTTCATGTTCTCCTTCTTGGGCACTAGAGTCCATGTTTGATTCTTCTCAAGTGCATTGATCTCTTCTTGCATTGCCTCTTTCCATTCGGTGTACCTGCTTGCATCTTCATAGCAATTGGGCTCATGATCTTCTACTACTTTGTTCATATATGCATAATGAGTTGCCATGTAGGAATCATAAGTAAACCTTTGAGTTGGATACGTAACCCTAGAAGACTCCCTTTCTTCACCTTTTGGAGGAATGAACCTCCTTTGCCTTGGGTACTTGATCTCTTTCTTTGAAGTGGCTTCTTTCTCCATCATGTGTCCATCATCTTCAACTTCATTACTTTCTTCATCCAACTCCACCAATGTTGCTTTGCCTTTCTTGATTGATTGTGATTCATAGCTTGATGAAGATCTCCCCTTCCATGGTGAAGTCATGCTTGAACTATCTTCATTGATGGAAGACCTTGGGCTACTTAGTTCTAGGTCAATTTGTTCTTCATCATGTCCATGATTTTCTTCTTCGTATTCCTATATACAATATTACTTCTTATACCAAGGGAGTAGCTCATCAAATGCTACATCCCTTTATATCCTCAAGTCCTTTGTGTTTGGGTTGAAGCACCTCTAACCTTTATGATCATTTGAATATCCTAGAAACACACTTTTCCACCTTTGGTTGTAGCTTGTGCCTCAATTCACTTGGCAAATGTACATAGCAAGTACATCCAAATATCTTAAAGTGGTAAAGATCAGGTTTCTTACCATTATAGGCTTAATATGGTGTCAAACCATAGATCTCTCAGATAGGAGCCCTATTCATAAGATACACGAGGGTATTTGTTGCATCACTCCAAAGCATGTTAGGTACATTCATCTCGTTAAGCATTGCTCTAGCAATCTTTGCAATGTATCTATTCTTTCTCTCTACTACCCATTTTGTTCGGGTGTGTACCTATTTAGCTTCTTGATATATGTACATGTTTTCTTCTCTACCATTGCCTTGAATGCTTTGAAACATGTAAACACATCTGATTTGTTTTATATGAAAATAACCCAAACCATCTTTGTGCAATCATTTATAAAAGTGACACAGTACTTGTTACCTCCTGTAACAAGTCTCCTAATCTTGAATCACAATCCCACACAGAATAATAGACTTCGGAACAACAAGATATAAAGAAGAAAAATAGAGTATACACAGAACAAGAAGAGAGAGAATTTTATTATATGTGCAAATTTTCATGTAGTTTTGATCTGCATTACAAAATCTATCAAATAGCTTCAATGTGAAGCCTCATCCACCCCACCACCCCCGAGCTGATCTCAATCCCAATCTCGATCACAATCACAATCTCAATCCCAATCTCAATCACAATCACAATCTCAATCCAAATCTCAATCTGAATCTGAATCGCAATCCCAGAAGCAAAAAACGATCATGATCAATGTACCACCATCATCCTTCCTTATCTTTTATTCTTCGTCTTTTTGGATCTCCACCTTTTGCCAGTGCACGACCAATCATGCCTTTTTAGACATGCACTCTTAGAATCTACATGCTCCAAGATAGTGTCTTTTTGCATGTCTCATGCAAGACTTCCAGACCACCCATGCATCTACTTTTCATGTCCACCTCAAGAATTGTGCCTGCAAAAATACATCAATCACCCGAAATAACCCATATACCCATGTGCATTTTCTAAATCCGCGAACATGAATAAGATAAATGAAGGCTTCTCTCTTTTTCTTTTCTTTAAGTGTTGGAAAATGGCACTTTTCCAAGCCTTGTAACTAAAAAATGGTGAGGAATTAGTTTAAGCTTGTGAGACACAAAAATATTCAGTTCTTAAATCTGTACAGTAGTGTTAGAGATGCCTTAGGTCCAAATCTGCTTCCAGATATCACTTTTGGGCCCTGCAAAATCGGAAATTCTAGAGAGAGATGAAAAAACATGAAAAATCTCTTCGTTAGCCTATCTTCATGGGACCAAATGAGACATAAAACATAGGAACTAAAAAAATTCAATCAGGTAAAGTTCTTCTACTAAGAGTATGCTACTTTTCTCTCATACAACACTTTTCAGATTCCTTCATTTTCATGCTCAAATTTAACACACAAATTTAATGCGACAACTTTCTAGAGAGAGAATGTAAAAAATTATTGCCACAAAATTTTGCTGACATGATTAGAATATCCTAAACATAAAATTCCATTATTACCTACACATCTTTTTTTTGTTGGTGGGAAAATCAATATGGCATCTTACACCTCCAATGGATTGCTCTTTGGTTGGCCCCCACACATCTGTATGTATCAACTCCAATGGATGTTGGCTTATGTAGCCACTCTTCTTCAATGGAAGTCTCCCTTGCTTCCCTAGTTGACAAGATTCACATAAATTCTTCATACCTTGTCCTTGGAAGTTGGGAAGAACTTCAACCAGCCTCTTGAATTGCATTTCCTTCATTCTTTGTATGTTGATGTGACCTATCCTCTTGTGCCACAAGTCCCACTCCAAAATCCTCTTGTTTCCATATGTGAAGTAGACATGTTGGGTGAAATGAGAATTCACCTCCAAAGTGAAGAGTCTCCCTTGCTTCTTTCCTCTTGTTATGACCTTGCTTAGGGTTCTCCACAAAGCACCCACCTTTGTTGACCCTTATGTGATAGCCTCTTTCAACCATTTGTCCTACGGACACCAAGTTCTTTGTGATGGTAGGTACATGCAAGACGTCCTTGAGACATCTTCCTTCCTCCTTGTCATCCAAAACTACATCTACAACATGGGAGATCTCATGGGCTATATCATCACCTATTTCTACATGCCCTTTACCTTTGGGAGCATGTAGATTAATAAACCAAGAAGCATTGCAACTCATATGGTTGCTACATCCACTATCAATATACCAAGTGTTATCTACTTTGCTTGAATTCCCATTCATGTGCATCATCAAGAGATTGTCATTTTCTGAACTTGTGGAAGCATAATTACCTTGTCCTTTATATGAAGAACCCACTAATCAATCCCCAAAGGCCCTTGCCCATAAGGTAGTTGGACAGCCTAAATCTCAATGGTTGATAGTTCCCCTTGTCTAGCTTTTCAATTTGAGTGTTGAGGTCTCCCATATTTATCATCGCCCTAGAGTGGATTCCCCAAGACAATAAGAGCATAGATCTACTCCTGAACCGAGAGACTGATGAAGCCTTTTGGAGGTATAGATCGGATCAACCGAATGAGGTAGGAACAATCATGATATATGAGTTCAAACATCCTGATAGCCCAGGCAGAGTGACCTACTTAGATCACGCTTCAGAGAGGATCTTTGTGGTTATAGAAAATGATAGGCATGCTTACACCTGGAAAGGTGAATTTATTTTCCCCCAACCAAGATCGAATGTGTCCTTTGGTCACCCAGGAGCTAGAACATCCCAAGCTCATGGAGCTCAAAGAGACAGACATAGAGATAGACCTGAGGTAAGCTTTGCCAACCTAGTGGGAAGAGAAAGAACAGGAACGCAAACAAATAAAGCGGAACGTGAGGGACTTAGAGCCCCAAGGAACCAAAGGAATGTTGATGATTTCCCTCTGCCAAGGCCTAGGGAACACACCAGAACATTGAGACCTACACAGCTGGTTAAGTCCATGAAGAACTACTTTGATGGCACAGGAGACCCGTATGATCATGTGGCTGAGTTTAGGCAAGTCTTGAGAGCTGAACAAGAGAGGACCTATTCACACAGTATAATGCCTTTGGTCTAACCCTTAGGAACACAGCCCTTACGTGGTTTCAACCATTGAATGAGAGACAGTTCAGGAGCATACACCAACTCTTAGAGGCCTTCATCACTGAATTCTCTAAAAGTGGCATAAGGCATAATACTTCCTCATTGATACATAGCTTCAAGCAGACCCCTCAAGAGACAGTTAGACTTGCAGGAAGAAGGTTTAGGCAATACCTAGAGAGATGCCTTGTTCCAGAGTTACCCACACTCGCCAAATAGGTGGCATTATTCTTGGATGGATTGCTAAGTACCAAATTGAGGTCATATGTGTACTTGAAGGACCCTAGGACCATTGAAGAGTGCGTACGCATGTGCATCGACATAGAGGATAACCTAGGGGAAGACTTAGAGCTTTCCAAAATCTATAAAGATTCAGATAGTGCCTCTAGCTTTTCTTCCACACAATCTACATCTATTGAGGAACTCGTAGAAAAGGTAGCTCAAAAACTAGGTGTCTCTAGCAAACAAATTCCAAGATTTGCCCCAATAAAGAGATGCTATACTTGCGGTGGTGACCACATGGTGAATGTATGTCCCATTATGGCTCAACCCCAAGTAAATCCTAGTAGCGAGTACTGCACCATAGAACGGAGGTACACCAATCACACCGCGCAAGATTGCCCCTACAATAAGCAAGCAGTTAGGCAGACGTACCCACAACCATACCCTCAACAAGGTAGATACCAGAACCAGTACCCACCGCAGCAGTATGCTAGGCCTCAACAAACCTACCAACCCTACCAAAACCAACAAAGACCTCAGCGTGTGTTAGCACAACAACCCCCTGCCCGAGCTAATGTAATTCCGGTAAAGTATGCAGCGGCAGAAGAGAATTTGAATAGAGCTATAGTGCCAGTAACACCATTGCTTTCAGAAAGTGATCCCAGTGACCATAGCTTTGATTCTACACATATTGATAGTCCCCAGGCTTACTACATGCAATCTCCTGAACATGGTGAGTCCTACTAAAGTGAAGAACCAAGTGAACGTAGTTGGGAGCCAGAGTACACAAATGTAATGTACACAAACCCTAACTTTAGACCCCAACCTAGGCAGGTAAGACCCCCATTCCCTAGAGGACCATGTTACAGATGTCAGGGAGATCACCTCATTCGTGATTGCCCCTTACCTCCACCTACACAACCCCAGTCAGTGACAATTCAAGGCTTTTGCCAAGATTGTGGAAAGGAGCATCTCTTACGAGATTGCCCAAAAAACCCCAATAATATGCCAAAAATTACTCCTATCAATGTTATCGGGTTAGTAGTAGACTCTACAAGAAGTGTGATGTCCACTGTACCAGTACAGGTAGTCACTTAAGCTCAGGCATTGCAGCAAAACCAAGGGGTAGGCCAGGAAAAGAGCTCAGAGGCTAGTGAATCTGAGAGCATAACTAAGAAGAGAACTAGAGCCTGGAGAGATAGTAGAGAAAGAATGAAGAGGCAATGGGCTAAGAAGATGGGTGAACTCGAGGAAAGCCTAAGGGAAACAAAAGCCATGATAATTGAACTCACATCTCAAACTCCCTCTCACACTACCCCACCCCCACCATTCCCATCACCATCCGATCCAACACCTTCCAACCCACCTCACATAATCCCACCACCCCCTAGAGTAGGATCAGTATTTAAGCAGATCCCACTCCCAAGGACCTTAACATGATGCTTAAGGCATATCAGGCCAGAATCCAAGAAGGGCCAACATAACTGATCATGAAAAGTGTTACCCGAGAGCAGAACTAGAGCTTGAACGAACCAAAATCTGTGCTAAGATGGTGGAATTGGCTCAAACCATGTTTGAAGCCAGTCACCTCTTTAACATCTCTAGTTCAGCTAAGATGCAGTTGCACTTTGATGGACTGCTAGAAAGGTTGGAGAGGCTAATAGCACAATCAGAAAAGGAACCTGTCTCTCAAAATGAGGGCAAGGCAAGTGAAAGAGAAAGCCTACCTGTCCAGGAAGCCTATGTGCCTAACTCCAGAACTCCTACGAGAGATTCAAGAAGACAAATGGGCTAAAGAAAGTGAAGTCCCTCCTCCCATTGAACTTGTGGATGATACACATGATCAATTCCCACAAGATATTCCCTCCATTTATGGAGAGCAGGAGAGCACCCAGTCTCAAGAGAGATTAGACTTTGAGTCTCATTCTTTACATGAATTACCCCACTTCACAGGCCCATGGGAAGCCAAGTCCACTTGTATGAGAGCACCCATAGTCATGGTCAGAAACGAAGACTCGATAATACCTAGGAATACGGAGGTAGTAAAGAATACTAAAGTGCAGTGCAACCTCACCTTAGAAGAGCTACTCAAAGTTAGGCCAGAGCTATGGAAGCATGTCGCCAAACAAGTACCAGAGATAGCAAAACCTCGTTCCCAGGTAGGATCCCATAGAACAGTGCCAGAGATACCTTTGGACAAGATAGGAGGGATGAGTGAAGGAGAAGAAGGAAACACCTATCTTCCCATCACCCATCAAGGATACATGACCAAGGCAATTCTGGACTCTGGTGCAGGAGTTGCAATTGCTACCACTTCCCTATGGAAACGTTGGGGCAAGCCAGCACTTAGGCTCACGAGGATGAAATTGCAAATGGCTGATGGTCACATAGAGAGGCCTTTAGGACTACTTGAAGGAATAACTCTCACTACTTGTGGTGTAGAGTTTGAGCACACATTTGCTATCTGTGACTTTAGCGAAAATCATGCCTATGAGATGATTTTGGGAAGACCATTTATGCGACAGTTGCAAGTAGTATAGGATTGGGGAACCAATTCCTTGTACTTGCAACACTTGGGTGTTATGACCGAAGTGAATCTCAAAGATTACTCTCATAGAGATGTCCCTCCTATCCAATGGAACCCCATCCATAGAGCCAAAGATGATACGGAGTCTGTGCATTCCATAGGATCAGGATCCTCATGGATGCATGAAGACACCCACTTATGGATGTGCAAAGTAGCAGTAGAAGAAGAGAAGAGAGAAAAAGCCAGAGAGGTAGGTGCAAAGGAAACACATAGATCAATTCAAGACCCAGCCTATGCACTTGTAGTATTTCCGGACGAAGAATTTGAACCTCACGGCTGGGCAGAAATTTTAGTAACAATGGATGTAGCCATCAATGAAGAACAATGTACACCACACTCTGATGAGGATGGCTATGACATATCAGTTTTCTCCATAGAGCCAATCATGGGAGATGCAGTTTTAGAAGAGTGCGAACCTAGCCCTGATGCGTTTGAGGATGCAAGTGACTCCGAGCTAGAGTCCATCATTATGGACCCACCTTTTGCATCAGATGAAGAATACTTCTATGAAGTAGAATTTCAACCCCAGAGACACGAAGAGCTTACTAATGATGTGAGGTTAACCACACAAGTGACCTCTAAGGGTGAAGGAAAGAAGAGAAAGAAGAGAGAAGTCACACCAGAAGAGGATGAATCTTTGTTTGAGGTCCTTGAAAACTTTAAAAAATATGAGATCGACGACAGGAGAATCATGATAAGAATGCCTAAAAGAGAGGCACAATCAGGGGAGGCCTATGATCACAAAGAAACCACCAAGAAAATAGTGGTAGCCCTAGAAGAAGGAGAGGAGAGATGCACCTACATAGGACATGACCTGACGAAAGAAGAAGAGCATGCATTAATAGCCTTGCTAAGAGAATACAAAGACGTATTCGCTTGGAGTTACAAGGATTTGAAAGGTGTAGACCTAGACATATGCTCACACACAATCCCCATGACCTCAGATGCTAAACCTTCTAAGAAAAAGCCATACACATACAATGATAATTATGCTTCCAAGATCAAAGAGGAGATAGATAGACTGGTAGAAGCTGGATTCATCTATGAAATTGAGCACACTGAGTGGGTATCCCCCATTGTAGTTGTGCCCAAGAAGAATGGAAAGCTACGTGTGTGCATTAACTTGAAGAAGGTTAATGCAGCCACAATTCGAGATAACTATCCACTTCCAATTACGGAGCATCTATTAGAAAGGGTAGCAGGCAAGGAAGTGTACAGCTTCCTTGATGGATTTTCGGGCTACAATCAAGTAGCCATTGCTCCAGAAGATCAGCATAAGACAGCTTTTGCCACAGAGTGGGGCATATTTGCCTTTAGAGTAATGCCATTTGGGCTTACCAATGCTCCTGCAACTTTCCAAAGATTGATGTGTCACGTGTTTAGAGAGTTCTTAAGGAAGAATTTAGAGGTCTATGTTGATGATCTCTGTGCTCGTTCCAACATTAGACAGACACATATACCAGAACTCAGGCAAATCTTTGACAAATGTAGAGAATATCAAGTCTGCCTAAACCCAGAAAAGTGTGTTTTCATGGTCAGGCAAGGCAAGATTCTAGGACACATAGTGTCAAAGAATGGCATATCCACCGATGAAGAGAAAGTAAGAGCCATAGCCGAGCTACCTAGGCCAAAGAATGTCAAGGAAGTACAAGCTTTCATGGGGCATTGTGGTTATTACCGACGGTTTATACACATGTATGCCATCATAGCAAAGCCTCTGTATGGGCTTTTGACTAACTTTGAGTGGACTAATGAATGTGAGGACTCCTTCAATGAGCTCAAAAGAAGATTGTGTTCAACACCAATCTTGACCACACCAGATTGGAATAAGCCATTTCATGTTCACGTGGATGCATCCAATTATGCTATTGGATGTGTACTCGCACAACCTACGGGTGAAGGTGATATGGATCTTCCAATTGCCTATGCTAGTAGACAGTTAAATGCAGCTGAACGGAACTATAGCACCACCGAACGAGAAGGATTAGACATGGTATATGCGGTTAAGAAGTTTAGACACTATTTTCTTGCAAATAAGTTTAAATTTTTTACTGATGATCAGGCATTATTGTACTTGGTAAACAAACCATGCACTACAGGCTGATTAGTAAGATGGTTTCTCTTAATAATGGAATATGACTTTGAAGTAGTGGTGGGGAAAGGGAAAACTCACTTGAGAGTAGACCATCTCTCTAGGCTCACATCTGGAGAAGCCCCACAGGGAGTATCAGATGACCTCCCTGACGCTTACTTGTTTAACTTAGAAGTTGTGCCTCAGTGGGCTAAGCCATTAGTGCCAGTATTGACATACGGGCCTAATCACCCAGTCATAAACACTAAAGATAGAGAGGTAGTAAAGGCCCAAAAGTACCACATCATGGCAGGAAGCATGTACAAACAAACAGATCAAGGGATCCTAGCTTGTTGTGTGGAAGAGGATGAGTATGCTAAATGGTTGCAATTGGCACATGTAGGTGCATTAGAGCAACACTACTCAAAACAACGAACCCTACAGACACTAAGGAGACTCGGAGTGCATTGGCCTACTATGGAAGCTGATGTACATAAGATGTGTAAAGAATGCCTAATTTGTTGCACTAAACCACCTGTGGAACATGCCACTCTGTATCAAGTGTCCATAGTGCCAGATTGGATTGAACCGTTAGTAGCCTTCTTGAGGACGAAAACATTCCCTCAAGATATGACACTGGCTAGACAAAGAAGTCTAGAACAAGAATCCCTAGATTACTCACTCATTGGTGATAATTTATACAAGCGTGGTAAAGATGGTTACCTTAGATTATGTGTCCATGAGAGCGAGTATCTTAAAATCTTGGAAACTGCTCACCAAGGTGTAGTAGGAGGACATTTTGGACCAGATAGGGTGATTAAAGCAATCCTGTTTGTAGGCTTGTGGTGGCCTACCCTTCACATGGATGCACATACCTATGTGAAGAGATGTGATGTTTGTCAGCGAACTCAGTATCCTATATGCAAAGATGAGATGCCACTGAAACCTATGATGGGTGGACGTGCATTTTCTAAGTGGGGAATAGTCTTCGTAGGTCCTATTAATCCCCCAGCTAAGGGTTCACATGCTGAATACATCATTGTTGCCACAGACTATCTAACAAAGTGGGTAGAGGTAAAAGCTACAACAAAGAACGATGCTCAGACAACTGCTAAGTTCCTATTTGAGAATGTGTTCACAAGATACGGGCTACCTATAGAGCTGGTAAGTGATAGAGGCACTCACTTCTTGAATGAAGTTATTGAAAATCTGCTCCAAGAGTTCTTGGTTGTACACAAGAAGTCTGCCCCCTATCACCCACAAGCTAATGGGCAAGCTGAAAGCACAAATAAGATTCTGTGCAATGTGCTGACCAAATTAGTGAATAATAAACGCTCTGATTGGGACAAACAGCTACACCATGCTGTTTGGGCATACCGAGCTGCCTATAAAACGGTACTCCAAGCCACTCCCTTTCAGATGGTATTCGGTCAAAATGTAGTGCTACCATTAGACTTCTTGATACCTACACTAAAAGTAGCACATGAGCATGAATGGATGGGTCATGAACTCTCTTCGAGGATTCTTGATCTGGAACGACTAGGTGAAAACAGACTAAGAGCGGCAGCAGGAATATATGCAGCTAAGAAAAGACAGAAGGCATACTTTGATGCCCACGTTAAGGATAAAGGCTTGAAGGCAGGATATTTAGTTTTAGTCTACACCTTGAAGCAACATGCAAGAAAATTAGAGAAACATGGCTATGGACCTATGATCATAAATAGGATCTCAACCAGTGGAGCAGTTCAACTCGCTACACTGGAAGGTGATGTTCTCCCTAGCTATATAAGAGGATGCAGAGTCAAGTTATATCAAGAACTCCTGACAGAGGAGATGCTAAATGGACTCAACACTGCCAAAAAACGCAAGGAAGAGGAAAAACGAGTTCGAGAAGAGGTAGAGGCGGAAGCATTGGAACACATCCGAAGGATGAGGTTGCGAAGACTGGGTAGAGATCCGGGCAGGGTAGATGACTATGCGGACCTAGGTTATCATATGGCAATGTGTGAAGTCTCAGGAATAAGTTCTCATAGAATAATTGATAGACGACCTTTTGTAACCTTAGAGATAGGACAAGGAAAGGGTGCAAGGACTGTAAGAGCCTTGATTGACTCAGGTGCAGCCACTAGTGCTGTTAAATTTTCTTACTGTCAAAAGTTGAAATTAACTGTCAATCCTATAGAAGCATATCTCATAGGATTGGGAGGTGTGGAAACTCCTTGCATGGGCGAGGTGGAACTTCCCCTCTACATTCAAGACGAAGTAATGACAGTTAAAGTGCTAGTGTGTCAAGATGAGGACCTCACGGAGCCTCTTGTCTTGGGTCAAGAGTGGATCTATGATCATGCAGTCAACCTAAACCTATGAAGTGGACTCCTTCAGGTCTGGGTAAATCAGAATCGCATTACAATTGAGTTAGAAAATGAAGCACTCAAGAAATTAGACAAGGCACACACCCCTCGTCCTTCTAGGGGTACACATGAAGATGACCATGTTGTTCTTGTCCAAAACTGTGTGATGCAGAGGAATGATGATTTCAATCAAGAAGTCAGGGGCGCAACGGAACTCCCTTCTTTTCCAGAGACCAGAGGAATGCAGCAACCAAAGGCAGATCAAATACAGATGGAGCAGAGTAATACCTATGCTGGAGGTCAAAAGAACATGCAAAGTAGAATGTCTTAGCCATTGAAACAAGTGTGGGTGCGGAAAGGCGAACACCCTGTTGCGATCAAGCCAACCACACGGGCGAAACTTCTTATTAATAATCAACAACATGACACTAATAAGAAGCCTTTCAAATATTCTTTTGCAAAAGTAAAGTCTATTTGGGTACCCAAGCAGTCGATGAAGGCCATCCCACAATCACGACAAATTTGGGTGCCTAAGGCTTGCTTGTGGGCTCAACTAGTTACACCGAGGCCACACCCGGTACAACATCGTTCACTCACTCGAACATCTGATACCCTTTCTTATACAACACGCACTGATACACATTGGTCCATGAGCACAAGCAGAATCACTTGTAAATGGGTCCTTAAAAAGCCTCATTTCCAAGTAGACACTCCTGAAAAGCCCTCCAGAGTCTACACAACATCAAGACCAACAGCAAATCAGTTTGTTTGGAAGCCCAAAACGTGTAATAAACCCCCCGACCCTCATTTTTAAGTTCATAACCACATACTCACTACATCACTCATACATCGCATCTTTCCATTTAGCTCTTAGAAATATCCATTCACTAATTACACACACGATCCCCAAGCACTTATTGACCTACTAACCTCTCACTAAAATCATGTTAATGTTGTAATGGGGACGCATGAACGCTTGGTGTCCATTGGCAATGTTAACATTCATTTGTCTATTGTCACAGAACTGGTGACCAGTCTCTTCACCATGGCCGAGGCAGGAACTAGCTCCCAGGCAGGCACCAGCCCCCAAATCGTGGACATTGAAAGTCTTCCCATTGAAGAGGAATTGAAGCAAAAACTCACATTGGTTCAGTGATGTGGCCGGATCTCTGGGTGAAGGCACTTACATGTGGGAGGCCGAGATAGAGTTCAACGGGCGATGGGGCAGATATCATTTTTTCACGCGAAAATTTGAGAGGCTTCAAAATGATGAAGGTCTGAAACCCATCTGGAAGAAAGCTGGACTCTATGACTATTTCAAGGCTTAGTTACCCAAGCCAGATTTTCTACGGCGTTCCTACTTAATTAGCACGCTGACCCCTAGTAAAGAGAAAAAGGGATATAGTACCTTCGTTCTACCATCACTGACCAGAGGTAATGAATTAAATCGTTTCAAATTGACGAACAACTTGGTGAGGGAAGCTCTTGACATGAAAGGCATGCATATCCCCACCGAAAAAGAGACGATGGTCCTGGATAACATGAAAAATAGGAACCTGACTAAGCTCAAAGACATGGTAGCAATGACACCCACAATCGCCATCCACTTGCGAATGGTCATGCAACATTTCACGTTCCCAGCTCAAGAGCGGTTCACCATGCCACCCAAGAAGATATGGTTCAGTCTATATTTGGCAGATGCCTTCAATTTGACAATCAACATGCTGCATTGGATTATCGACCAAATCCACTTGGCACATCAACGGTGGTATAAAAAGCAAAATTTTGTACTGTATGGATGTTGTGCCCTCACCAGGATTGTGTATAGATGTTTGGCTTATGATGTGCTAGTTCAAAGGGCATTAATTTGGACCAGGGTACAGGAATTTCAACGTAGACTATCAACCGCAGGGCTGCCATCAAAGAAAATGAGAGGCGCAGTTCAGATGCCCTGTGCACAAGCCCGCGGTGCGACATTGACACCTGAGACAACTCCACGACTTCCGAGGCATGTACAACCCTTCACTATCAGATTACCAAGACACAACACTGATGGACCGAATCCAGTGTTTCCACCTGTACCAACCGACCTAGAGTTTCCTCACGGATTCACATTAGAAGACCTAACTAATGAGGAGGTAGCCAGGATAATCGAGGTTGTTAACGCGGATGTCGAGGCAGAACAGGCAAGCGGCCAGCAGACAGTTGCAGACCAACCCCATCCGGTCCAACCAAGAGTAGTTGAAGTGGAGGTTGAAGAAGAAGAAGAGCAGGAGGAGGAACGAGGAGGACAAACAGAGGAAGAAGAGCAGGAATATGAACAAGAAGTTCTACAGGAACTTGAGGGTGCCCCGGCTTATACGAAGGAATTGAAAAAGCTGTATGATACCATCAACAAAGTTCAAGAACAGCACAAACTGTCCCTGGCAGTAGGAAAAGCCCTCATGAACCAAATCCTTGAAGAGGAAGGTGTGGACGAGCAATACCGAGCAACCCTGGGTATGATTTCTGATGTGTTGGGGGTACCTGAGACGGTGCATACAGCTCTTGCACACTCGAGAAGATCGGAGCGATGATATGGCAGATGCCCCCCTCGATCAGGAAAACAAATGAATATCTTAGTATCAGAACCACAGGGCACCACATCCACAACCATGGGCACAACTCATATCATTCAGGAAACTGAGGAAGCCCATACAACCAGTGCACCCCTATCACCCCCTTTACCATCCCTACCTCCAACTCCACCAACTTCACCTCCCACCACCAGTGTAACCACTACTGTCACCGCCACAGAGTCCACTGCCCATACCGAAGCACAAACTGTTAGTCAATCCACACAACCCACACACCCTATCACCACCTCACTTGTATACACTACCACTAACACTGTAATTCTAACTGCAGCCACGGAAAACCCCCTTCCCCCAATCACACTTCTTGGCGGTTCATACTCACAACTACACACACCACTTTATACTTTCACCACCATCACCGCACACACAGTTCCCATGTTCACAATCACCCCTATGACTGCATCCACTTTTGACCTCATGGACATATCACCCACCTCCGCACCTCTCCCTCCCCCCATACGTCCACAATCTCCCATTCCCCCACCACCAACTTCACCCTTTTCGAGCACAGCATACACGCTCCCATTCCCCTTTCCCTTCCCTTCTGCATTCAACACCTTTCCCGCATCCACTCCCATTAATAATGTATTTAATAACATGTACCAATGTATGTCTCAACTGCAACAACATTATCAACACCTAGATGCTCAGCATACAAGTCTGTTCAGAAGCCATGAAACATTACAAGGACGATTCATTGACTTAGAGAAGGAAAGGCAGCTACTACAACAACAGTATGTCACTTTACAGGAACAACATGAGCAGTTAGTGGCCAATCCACCCCAGTCAGATGCGGAAGAAAAACAACAACTTGATGATCTGCTACACTCCCAGATAACAGAGAACCTCAAGCTTCCACGCAACCTGGCCCTATTACGGAAACACATGTCTACAACACTCGAGGAAAATAAGCGACTACAGAGACAGAACGAAGAAAACTTGGAAGCAGCAATGGAGGGTTCACCACAGGAAATCGACCCGGAGAAATTCAAGGCTATCCCATCTGAGAATATGCAAATCGTCTTGGAAACCCATGCCGACCTCCTAGAAGCCCATGCAGCATTAGAAAGAGAAAGAGATGACTTACTAAAGCAACTAGCAACCCAGCAGGAGTCACCAAGCAAAGTCACAACTGAAGCCGACACATCTGAAGAAGTCGCAAAACTCAGAGCAGAATTAGAAGAACTACAAAATAAAGTTCTACAATACGAGCATCAACCCTCTCCCCTGGCGGAACCAGAACTTGAAGACTTAGTGCCAATTCAAGTGGAGGAGATCTTTGAAGACCCATAGGTTCCCATGCCAACACCCGGGGGTAAGCAAACCGAAGAAGAAATGGACACCATTGAGATCGAGGCCCCTGAATGGATGCAAAGGTTAGAGAAGGTGGCCACAACCCATGATGAGAGAGTTGCAGTACAGATAGCATCAATGTCTCGATTGGAAGAAGTTGTAATTAAATCGGATTACTTCAGGAACCTCTCCCATCATAGGTGGATTGGCACGTCTGATGATCTGTATGTTCCATCCTGTGTATTAATGGCAGATTACAAAGCTGAAATCAAGCAACACACAACAAAAGAACCAACCTCGGCGACATAGTTTGCACCGGATGATATCCCTGCAAGTGCCAAGCAAGGGAATATCCATCAACCTACTTGGAGGATCCGCCTGCTTGAAACCTACCCTGAGATGAATCGCACGTGGAATAACATGCCTCTATATATCAAGTATAATCCCTGCTATTGCCTTGTCTTTCGAAGAAGGTCTTGGCCAGAATACACAAAAACAGTTTTGACGGTTAAAGGATGTGAAAAGTGGTTAAATTATGTGTACCTAGCACCTCTTAATGGCCAACCCACAGTCAACTACATGATTTCAACCATCCGACACTGGGCAGTCCGGTTCAAGAATGTCCCAGATGTCATGGCACAGATGTGCCTAAAAATTTTTGAGCTCATGCTGATTACATTCAGGACATTTAAGAACATCAAAGAACCTCATCTTTCGGCTACTGGATTTAATGAAGGGAATCAGGACCTTGTCTATGACATGAGCACCACGCCCTCCATTAACGTCATCTATGCCTGGCATGCCCGTATAAAGTATCTACCTGCTTGCTTCAAACAGAAGTTTGAAGAAATGTTTATCACGGGGTTCCGGGAATATCATTCAGAGATATTCATTCCCAGACCATCTCATCTATTACAGTTATCTGTCGTGGAACAATCTCTCCATTTAGAAAAGCTACGTATACCACATCCAGAGGTTCCCGGGCCTATAGATTGGGATGCCCTACTCACTGACTTGGCCAAAGGATTGAGAATTGTGGAACATCACTTAGCACAAGACGTTGTGGAGTACTACATCCAACGACCCACCCAACAAGGGTCTGTCAAGGATGACAGACGTGAGAGAGGGGGGGTGTTGGCAGTCAAGGAACTGAAGGACTCACAAGACAAGGAAGTCAACAAAGGGAGTCAGAGCAAAGAGAAGGTACAAGCAGACAGAGTAGTCAAAGAAGATCGGGCAAGTAGGCCATTATTTTTTCAGGAAGCTAAAGCATATCAAAGAGGTGGACACATAAGGAGAAGGAGCAAGTAGGGAGCTCGAAGATGTGTATGTCAAATCGTTAGAGGAAATCCCTACAAAAATAGTGATTTTCATCACTAAAAGCCATTGTAAATACCATTTCATATTTTTGTAGCTTCATTTTGTGCAAGCCAAGGAGTCCTTGAGCTTGAGGAGCATTAGAAGTAGCTACCTACCAGTTTCCATAATTTTTAGACTCCATTTGAGCCTTCAAATGGGACCTAGAACCTAATTTTTAACTAGGCAGGACACTAGGTCTGGACACGGCCAAAACCTAGTCAAAAACTATAAATAGAGCTAGAGAGCTCATTTTTGGGGCTAGCTTGTAATTTATTTGAACTTGTATGAGCTTTTTGAAAGTAATCTAAAGAACTCCATTGCTTCTCACTCTTTGTCTTGCCTTGTTTGCGCGTGTGTGTGTATGTGTGTGCATGTTAGTGTGCTTCGCACTCACGCACTTGTGCCTTCACTTGCTCGAGGTCATCATACCATCCTCACGTCTTCCCGAATTGACATTAAAGGAGGTGCTACTCATCACTGAGCTACATCCATAAATGATTTCCCATGAATTTGAAGATTGAAGCTTTACTTTTAACAATAAAGATATTCGTAGTTTTGCCTAGTTGCTTGCTTCTTGTTGGGGCAATCTTGCACAATATGGTTGGTGTATTTCCTCTCAATGGCACAATACTGAGCATTTGGGTTTCCTGCGTTTTTAGCCACCAAGCGGCATACATTGTCCATGTGGTCTCCTCCACAAGTGTAGCAATGCTTCACTATGAGCATCCGAGGATTTTGTCTACTGGGAACACCTAACTTTTGAGCCACTTGTTGTGGTAACTTCTCTATTGAGGTTGAGGGTTTGGATATGAATCTAGTAGAACAATATAAATCCTTGTTGAGTTTCGAAATTTCTAATTCATCACCCAAGTTATCCTCAATGTCAATGCACATCCATAGACATTGCTCTATGGTGTGTGGCTCCTTGAGATAAACATATGATCTTAGCTTCCCACTCAATAGGGCATCTAAGAATAGGAAAACTTGCTTAGCTTGGGTAGGTAGCTTTGGGGTATGGGACCTTTCAATGTACTATCTAAACCTATGTCTAGCTAGCCTAATTGTTTCCTATGGGGCTTGCTTGAAGCTATGAATCAATGATGAATTATTATGCCTAATGCCACAATTAGAGAACTCAACTATGAAGGTGTCAAATAGTTGAATGATGGTCTTAAACTCTTTGTGACAAAATTGGTGAAACCATGTTAGGGTTGTGTTTTTCAATGTAAGCCCAAAAGCCTGATATTGAGTGAACATGTCGTAAACCTATTCTTCTCTAAACACTTGCTTGAATTTGGCGACATGATCGTAAGGATCTCTTGTGCCATCAAAATAGTTTTTCATGGTTTTCACTAATTGGGTTCATCTCAATATTATAGGGAATTCTCTCGATCTAGGTAGGGGAAAATTTTCCATACCTCTTTGATGTCTATATCCTCTAGGTATTTCTTGTTCTTCTCTATTGGTGTCTAACCCTGATTTCTCTCTTCATGAAGGATTTACTAAGCTCACTTCTAGTCTCTCTATGAACTTCTCCTTTTGACTACCAACAACATGAGAGGATCCTGATCCTTGCTAACCATGAAAATCCATAGAGTTGGGTGGAGGGAAAAGAAGTTCACCTCCATGTGTAGGCATGCCTATTGTGTTCTCTAGCTACATACATCTTTCGAGAAAATTATCTCAATCGGTACCTTTCCCTCAAAAATTGGGATCTTTAAATTCATAGACAACAACTTTGTCCACATCCTTAGGCTTATCTGGCTCGAGTCTCCAAAACATTTCATCCGCCTCTTTGTTCAGAAAGAGTCCTATGCTCTTATTATCATGGGAAACCCATTCTGGAGTGATGATCCTTGATAGGATTGACTTTCCTCTAAGTATTCTAGGCTCTCTTCCTAAATTTTCCTAATCTAAGTCCCCTATTCCAAATCAAGGATGACTATTCCAAACTCATCCATCCTATCTCGTAAGCTTGTTACCATATACATAGTTCCATGCTTACCTATGTAGGAAACATCTTCAAATTTTACCACAAGGTGCTCAATTCCAAAGTTGGGTTTTTGAGTTGGAAAACTGAGCACCTCAGACCTTCCTCATAGATGCGAGCACCTAAGCCATTGGTTTAGATATACTCTAATTGAGACTTGAAGGGATCTTCTGGGGTTTGTAAGGAAACTAACCATGAACTTCTAATGGGTCTCTCCATGATGAAAGACATCTCTGAATAGCTTGTTTCTAAACTCAACATGTAGGAATAGTCACTCAATTATTGAGCCCACGACCTAACTATATGATTGATGCTAGCCTTAGAGGATCTGATGTTTTGTGTATCTCTTCCTAGGTTTTTACCTAGCCTAAGGTTCATATGACCCAACTACTTGCCCAATTTCCAAGTACAACCACATTGCAATGTTCTTTGTATCAACCAATTTCCTTTTTCGTTATTTTTAATGTAAAATCTTGTCTTAAGAGATGCTGCATGAGGAATACTTTAGTTGTAATGTAATTTGATGTTTGATCGATCGAACTATATTCCTTTCACGTAAGGTTTTCCAAAGTTGTGCTCTAACTAATCTTGAACTTGAGGAATGAGGGTTTTTTGAACTTGATTGTGCCTATCATAGCCATAATCAATCAAGGTCACTATGAATCGCACTTTGGCTAAGCAAAAAAATGACTAAGAGGGTCCAAAGATCTTCCAACCTCGAGCCAAACATGCTTGATATTGCTCAGATTCCCATGAGGTTCGCTCTCAAGCTTACACTACATTGGTATCTTACTTTAGCCTTCCAAAGAGATTCAAATCTTTGCAAAATTCCAAAAAATTAATCTTGATATGCTCAAATTTGATAAACCCTAAAAACTTTTGAATTGTATATCTGTCCTGATAGATAGTCTCTACCATGATAAACTTGTTTGTGGTGATAGATGTTTCTATTGTGACAAATGATATCTATCATGGATGGCTATCTATTGCAATGGACTTGTTCTATTGCAATAGACTTGTCTGTCATGATAGATTGCTCTATCACGATAGATGCTATTCATCATATGTCGTCTATTATGGTCTATCTATCACGATGGACATGTGTCTACCATGATAGATCAGTCTATCATAGAGTAGTATCTATCATGATAGACTAGTTCATCATGATAGATTGTTCTATTGTGATAGAATATATCTTTTATCTATCATTCATCATGGGGTTTCTATCACGATGAACTCACCTATCATGATAGATGGTCTCTATCGAGGGGGATTTCTCTGTTGCAATACACCTATCTTTTGTGATAGGCAGGTTTCTATCATGATGGACAGGGTCTATCATGACTTTTGTGTGTCATTATTGTTGATATATTTAGGTAGTGATGTGTGTGAACACACTAGGACTGCCGGGGCACTTTTTTTCCTCTTTAGGAGGCTTTTTTCCCTCGGCTTGTATATATGCCTATTGCCCTAATGGGCTACTTATCTTTGTACATTCTCTAGTAATACATTCAGTATTGTGTGTTGTGCTCCAAGCTTCTTCTTCTTCCTTGTGCTATTTGCGTGCTTCTGCAGAAGTCTAACTCCAACAATTGGTATCAGAGCAGGTCGTCGCTTCATCTAGGGCGTCGTCGACACTCCTCCATTTGTAGTCTCAGAATCGTACGAATTTTGGTGAGCATACTCAGGGTGTTTTCGAGATCAAAACAGCTTCGCTATGTGGTGCCGAAATCGCGATCTGAGCTCGTTTCGACCTTCGAACGCACTATCACAACGCTTATGTAGTCTATTTCGTCTTTTTGTGACAAAGGTATATACCGGTTTCTGTTCGCCAGTTTAAGCGTCTCGAAGTTTGCTACAGGTCTAGCAGAACTCGTCTGGGCAGTTTTGTTCAACTTTTTGAGATACAGTCAATTTTCTGCATCAAGGTATTTTAGTCACCGACCATGGCTGAAAGCAGTGATGTATTCCGTATGTTGGCTATTGAGGATAAGTTGGATGGTACCAACTACCCATTATGGGCTTATATGATGCGACATGTATTGGTTGCAAAAGGATTATGGAACATTGTGCAGGGTGTTGAAAGACGTCCTGTTACACCTGTAACAACAGGTACTATGAATACAGGTGGTGATTCTATGGAGAGTTTCCTAATGAAGATCAAAGATTTGAAGGAACAGTTGATTTCTGCTGATGAGGTTATACTAGATAGCTCACTTGTGCAGACCGTTCTGAATGGTTTTCTTGATTCATACCAGAGTTTTGCTTCTACTCTTCGGTTGATGATGAAAGGCAATCCGAATGCCTTATCATTTGAGAAGTTAGTTTTTGTTTTGTTGCAAGAAGATCAGTCCAGACAGAACAGGTCCATTATGTGTGTTGCAGATCAAGCTTTTTTGGCTAGTCAGAAGGGCAAAGGAAAATGGAGCTCTTCTACTAGTAAGCAGAAATCTGCAAATGCTGCACATTTGAAGAACTAGGATAAAGATGAGAAGAAATTAGAAAAGCAGAAATTGTTTTGCAAGTGTTGTAAAGGGAATGATCATATCATAAAGAACTGTCCAAAACTGGCTGCAAAAGAGGCAAAGAAAAAGGAGGCTGGAATGGTTGTTGCAGAAGCCTCTACACCAAAAACAGAGTCTGCTAATCTTGTGCACGAAGAAGAATGGGCATTTACTACTGTTTACAGTTTTGACCCATCTTCTCATGCGCAGTGCATGTCTGCAGTGCACTCAGATGTTTGGTACTTTGACAATGGGGCGACCAAACATATTACCTCGCAGTGTAGTTTCTTCTCTTCACTCGAGCCTGCCCCTACAGGGAATATTGTCACATGCGCCAACAACTCCTCTTATCCTATTATGGGAGTTGGTAAGATCATTCTGACTACTGTTGATGGTAGTTCTTTCACCTTGTCAGATGCTTTATTTGTCCGAGGGATCAAGAAGAATCTGTTATCAGTTTCTGCATTAGCCAAGATTGGCTTGGTTGTGAAATTTGTCGATGACAGATGTACAGTTCATGATCTGTCAAATGGTGTTGTTATTATTGCTTCTGGTATTTTATGTCGTGGGCTATATAAGCTCATAGACTATGAAAGATTTGTGAATGATTCGGCATGTGCAGTTCATGATTCTCAGGCTATGTCAGATGCAAAGCTTTGGCATGCACGCTTTGGTCATCTGAATTTTGCTAGTTTTCTACGCATGCAGAAATCTGATATGGTGTCTTCTTTGCCCAAGCTTGGGGCACCTGGAAAACATGTATGTGAAGGATGTATTTTGGGCAAAATGCAGTGTTCCTCCTTTCCAAAAGATGGTTCAGTTCGGGCTACACAGAAATTGCAGCTTGTACATAGTGATGTTTGTGGTCCTATGCAAACACCTTCTTTTGGAAACTATCTTTACTTCGTGACTTTCATTGATGATTTTTCCAAGCATGCATGGGTATATCCATTGAAGGCAAAGTTCGAAGTGTTTTTGTGCTTCAAACAGTTTTTGGTTTTGGCTGAAAATCTATCAGCATGTAAAATGGGCACCCTCCGTTCTAATCGAGGGGGGGAATATATGTCTTCGATTTTAATGCATTTCTGGCTGAACGTGGGATAAAACACCGGTGTACAGTCCCGTATACACCTCAACAGAATGGAGTTGTTGAATGGAAGAACAGGTCACTCATGGAGATGGCGAGGTGTATGGTCAAGAGTCAGGCTTTACCACATAGTTTCTGGCTTGAGGCTGTCATGTGTGCAGCATATGTACTTAACAGGTGTCCCACTAAAGCGCTACAGTCTATCACTCCATATGGGGCTTGGCATGACCGCAAGCCATCTGTTGCTCATCTACGTGTTTTTGGTTGTTTGGCATATGCATTAGTGCCTGAACAACATCGTAGAAAATTGGGTGATAAGGCAGTAAAATGTATTTTTGTTGGGTACAGTTCTGAAAGTAAAGGCTATCATCTGTATCATCCACAGACTAAACGCATTGTGGTTAGCCGTGATGTTGTCTTTGTGGAAGATGCTATTCAGCCATTGCTTTCATGTACTAAGGAGACATCTGTTAGCTCCAAAGACATGTATGATACTTTGATGCCTATTTTTACAGGTGGACAATCTAGTGCTGGTCCTAATGAGGCACCTTCTCAGCCTTTGTAGGTTTCATATGATGATGCAGATCATTCCATTTCTGATGCAGATTTACATGATGCACTTGTTGATGAGAGAGCTGATATTGAGCAGGCAAAAACAATGCCAAAATGGCTGGTGCAGACTTTGGGTGACAGCAAATTAGATGCACCTTTGTCATATCGTACTCGTTCAGGCTCTCATAGTGCCTCCTTTGCATCAGATTGCTATGCTATGGCTGCGTCTAGTCTCTATGATGAGAATGAGCTTGTTTCTTTTGATGAAGCACAAAATTCAGAAAATTGGATGGCTGCTATGCAATCTGAATATGATGCTATAATGAAGAATGGTACATGGTCTTTATGTGACTTGCCTCCTGGCAAAAAGGCCATTGGCACTAAGTGGGTATACAAGCTGAAGCGTAAACCTGATGGTACAGTTGACAGGTATAAGGCTAAGCTTGTTGCAAAGGGTTATGCGCAGGAAAGAGGCATTGATTTTGATAAGACCTTTGCACCTACATGCCGTATGACTACTGTTCGGAGCATTTGTGCACTTCCAGCCCATCATGGTTGGAATGTATATCAGTTGGACATTAAAACAGCATTTCTGAATGGTGACTTGCATGAAGAAGTGTATGTTTTTCAGCCTCCTGGCTTTGTGCAGAAAGGGCATGAAAACCAGGTGTGCAAGTTAAAGAAGGCATTATACGGTTTAAGGCAAGCACCACGTGCTTGGTATGAGAAGATACATGCCTATCTGATTGCACATGGTTTTGAGAACAGTCCAACTGAAAGCACCTTATATGTTAAGCGTGCTAATGATGTGCTTCTGATCATTGTTGTCTATGTTGACGACATGCTGCTCACTGGTCCTATTGAGAAGCATATTGCTGATTTCAAGGCTGATTTGCATGCCTCATTTGAGATGTCTGATTTGGGGCATTTGCATCACTATTTGGGCATTCAGTTTATGCAAGTTGATGGTGGGATGGCTTTGTGTCAAACGAAATATATTGACACATTATTGCAGTGTTTTGGCCTTGAAGACTGTAAGCCTATTGCTACTCCTATGGAGACAGGTTTACGATTGAGTCTTCATGATGTTGCAGATGCATTTGATGTTGTTGTCTATCAGTAGGCTGTTGGATGCTTGATTTCTTTATGCATTACTCGGCCAGATATTCAGTTTGCTATCTCACAGATGAGCAGGTTTATGCATTGCCCAGGAGTCACGCATTGGAAGGCGGCTAAGCGGATCTTTCGCTACTTGAGTGGTACTCGGCTACTTGGGTTGTTTTATCCCAAGGGGGGATCACTACCGCTAGATTTGCATGCTTTTTCAGACTCAAATTGGGCTGGTTGCTATGACACTCGTGTGTCCACCAGTGGTTTTTGCTTCATGCTTGGTAGCTCATGTATATCTTGGTTGAGCAAGAAGCAGCCTACTGTGGCCACTTCCAGTTGTGAGGCTGAGTATAGGGCAGCTTTCACAGCGACTATTGAATGTGTGTGGCTACACGCCTTATGGCTGATTTGGGTGTTGGCCAATCTTCTGCCACCACCATCTTCACTGACAGTCAGAGCGCATTGGCAGTTGCGAGGAACCCTGTGTTCCATGCTCGCACTAAGCACATTGAGGTGCATTATCACTATGTCAGGGAGAGGTTCTCTGCTAGGGAGATCAGCTTGGCATATGTGCCCATGCAGGAGAACATAGCAGACCTTTTCACGAAGGCTCTGCCTAGGGAGAAGTTTGAAGCTTTCCGCAAAGCTTTGGGCTTACTTCCTTTTGTGGAGTGATTTCCACATAGCTTGGCACTTCCTTATACATGAGTGCCAGCTCCTTGTTCACCGCATCACTCCCAGGGGGGATTTGTTGATATATTTAGGTAGTGATGTGTGTGAACACACTAGGACCGCCGGGGCACTTTTATCCCTCTGTAGCTCAGTGATGAGTAGCACCTCCTTTAATGTCAATCCGGGAAGACATGAGGATGGTATGATGACCTTGAGCAAGTGAAGGCACAAGTGCGTGAGTGAGAAGCACACTAACATGCACACACATACACACACACGCGCACACAAGTAAGACAAAGAGGAAGACAATGGAGTTCTTTAGATTACTTCAAAAGTGCTCATACAAGTTCAATTCTATTACAAGCTAACCTCAAAAATGAGCTCTCTAGCTCTATTTATAGTTTTTCACTAGCTTTTGGCCCTCTCCAGACCTAGTGTCCGGCCTAGTTAAAAATTAGGTTCTCTGGCCTATTTGGAGGTTCAACCGGAGTCTAAAAAATGTGAAAACTGATAGGTAGGTACTTCTAAAGCTCCCAAGCTCAAGGACTCCTTGGCTTGCACAAAATGGAGCTACAAAAATATGAAATGGTATTTACAATGGTTTTTAGTGATGAAAATCACTATTTTTGTAGGGATTCCTTCTAATATTTTGACCTACATTTCCTGGAGCTCCCTACTTGCTCCTTCTTCTTGTGTGCCCACCTCTTTGATGCATGAAAAATTTAGATGGCCTACTTGCGAGATCTTCTTTGACTATTGTGTCTGCTTGTGCTTTCTCTTCGCTCCGACTCACTTCGTAGGCTTCCTTGTCTTGTGAGTCCTTCAGTTCCCTGACTACTGCCAACACCCCCCCCCTCTCGCGTCTGTCGTCTCTGACAGACCCTTGTCTAGCTATGCGTTGGACGTAATATTGAACCACATCCGAAGCGAGGTGGTGTTCTTCTAATCGTAGCCCCCGTGCTAGGTCTGTTAACAATGCATCCCAATCCACTGGACCTGGGATGTCTGGATGGGGCACCCGCAATCGCTCTGAGTGGATGGTCCTCTCCACAGTGAATAGTTGGAGAAGATGTGAGGGCTTGGGTACAAATATTTCTGAGTGATATTCCCAGAACCCTGTGATGAACATCTCCTCGAAGGTCTGTTTGAAGCATGCTGGGAGGTATTTTATTCTTGCGTGCCAGGCATATACTACCTTTATTGAGGGGGTAGTGCTCATGTCATATACTAGGTCTTGGTTGCATGCAGTGAAGCCAACTCCTGAAAAGTGGGGGTCCTTGATGTTCTTGAATGTCCTGAATGTGATGAGCATTAATTCGAAGATCTTCATGCACATCTGTGCCATCACATCAGGAGTGTTCCATAGGCGAATTCTCTTGTGACGGATTGTACAAATCATGTAAGCAACAGTAGGAGGTCCTTGTGGAGGTGCTAGATAGACATAATTTAACCACTTTGCACAACCTTTGACGTTCTTTATAGCAATGGTAAATTTAGGCCAGGTGCGTCTGCGGAAGACTGGAACATAACAGGGATTGTATTTAATAAAGAGTGGCATGTTAGTCCAAGTACGAACCATCTCTGGATAGGTCTCAAGAAGACGGATCCTACAGGTGGGTTGATGAATGGATCCTTTTTTAGCACTCTCTGGGATATCATCGGGCCCAAATTGTGTGGCAAAGGTTGGAGCCTTGCCACATTGTTGTTGAATCTCTGCGTTGTAATCTGCCAGGAGTACACAGTATGGCACATACTGATCGACGTTGGTGCCTATCCATCTATGATGAGACATACTGTGGAAATACTCTGACTTTATGATGGTGTCTTCTAATTTGGCCATTGATTGGATTTGGATTGCCACTCGATCTTCATGGGTTTTTTGCTGTCTTTTCGAGTGTCTGGAGCCATTCGGGTACTTCGACTTCCAAGGTGTCCATTCCTTCTGAGGTTTGCTGACCTCCTAGCATCGGCATTGAATTCTTTGTCTATGCATGCCTCCTTGTTCTTCTCTTTGGCTGTCGTGTCACATGTTTCCTTGTCTACTAAGGTCTCCTTGGCTAACATCAAGATATCTTCTATTATGTTTCTTTCTTCCACCTAGTTCCACTTTGATGGAGGATGCTTTTAAATTGTATGAGTAGTAGATCTTCCCTTTCCCACTCCATAATTTAGCTTATGTACAAGAACCAATCACCAAATGTGAGTTTGAGTATAGTGGATATGTGCTTCCATTTGATTCATTCTTTTCTTGTGTTTCAAGAGAAAAAAACCTTTGCAAGAGTGTTTCTTAACCTTAGGAACACTTCCAACCTTAGGAACACTTCCATTCTAACCGCTGGAACCCAAAGGATGGGGAGCATATGGATTCTTTTTATTTAAAACCTACCATTGGCTTTCACTCATGGTTCAAGCAACAAATGTGGGTCCCCATCAGGAGTAAGTCACTGTACAATCCTTTTGGACTCTTTATCAAAAGGCATCCATCATGGGATGATGTAAATCCTAGTTGGGATACAAAAGGTATTGATCATTATGGCCTTTCATCCCTTGTTGAGCTACATTCCCTTCTAGTAATTGAGCTTGGATTCACTATGCTCAAAAATCACTCCCACTATGGGCTCATTGAGACTTGGAGCATTTAAATATTTAGCATTGGACAATCTCTTTTCATCCATACTCAAAGATGAGATCTAGAGGTGGAAATGAGACAACTTTTAGATTACCATAATTTATTTTAGATATACAGGTCGCAAAGAGTTATATATCAAGGCGTTCCTAAAGGGATTTTTCGCACCTCCTACTTACTATGAAGAAACACATTAATGACATGTGATAAACGCCTTAGCACTACCTGTTCTTACCATTAGTAAGTGTGCTTCCCTTGATAAGCCATCATGCTTCCTCATGAGCCTTCGACGTAAGCTTCTCCTCAATAAGGCCAAAAATTCTTCAGATTCAAAGGCTAAATCATGATTCATTTCTGCCTATAGTCCATCAAACTCTGATGGAAATATCTAGGGGCTTTATTCTTTTAACTTTTCGCTTTAACCAACCGTTATTATCATTTAGTTTTTCAATCCACATGATAAATACTTTTATAGTTTGTCCTTTAGAAAATATGTTAGACAAAATTTGGCTCGTAATTTTGTATATGCTTTTCCAATCTTTTTATCATACTTATTCCTTAATAGTCTCCATGTTTTTGAAGCTTTATTACCCCTGAAAAAGGAAAATAAGAAAATTATGATTTAGAAAGATGAAAGATTCCAATCATGCACTCCGATGATACGATCTTTGATGAAAAATTCTAAGGAATGATATTTCTGCTCCAATTTGAAAAATTGTAGGGCTTGATTAAATGATTGATTGTTTTCTTGTGGAATACCTAATCATGTAGCCACATAGGACACAAAATGTGGTCTTAATGCATGCTCTTCATCGTTGATCTCTACTTAAAATCCCATGGCAAAAACAAAGTATCCAAAATGCTATTGAGGCCTTTGTTCATAACATTTTCTCTTTCTTGATCGACTCCATGGATGATCCATAGATCTAGTGGCTCATATTCAGGTTATTTTCAGGAAAAAGTTTCTTTTAGAATAGTGCTTGATTTGGATTCATGTTCACATAAAATGAAGTTGAAGTTCAATAGCTTATGAAAATCCTCTCTAATCATCCATGGTCAACTCTTGACCTAGCCCAATAAAAGATTCAATCATATGCATACATTAAACACTCGCATGGATAAGAATATCATGAATCAATTTTTGAGGTCAATACCTACCACGAGTGCAACCTTTCCTCTAATATGAATAGGAAGAAAGCCACTTTATTTCTTTAGGTAATACAATGATTCCCATAGAGGGCATACTATTTTCTTAGAACCTTAATCCCTTATATTATTTTTAAAAAAACTCTAAAAAGAGAATAATTGTATCATTACTAATCAGAACTTGTACTCCTAAAATTGATGGTTCCTTTCCAATTATAACTCATCTAATCCATGGAAAGGCAATAAGAAAATTCAGAGGTGACTTGAGGTCCTCTCACTAGATGGTGTTCTTGAACTAGAGTTTTAGGAGTGATCAAGGATAGATTTAGCCCTTATTTTTGAGTTGGAAGAGAATATTGGAAAAACATGAAAATTCCAATACCGTCATTAGCTACTGGAGTTTATAGAATCATTTCCTTCTTAGCACTTAATTTTGAAAATGTGTTGCAAGTCAAAAGCATCCTAGGAGATATTACCTCCTTCTTGATCAAGGGTTGGAAAAGATTCCTTGGAGCGTTCTAGAAGATTTGGTTCTTGTAAAAGGAAAGGCCTATTGGGTAGGGAATTTTAGTTTGATTCTATTTATTTATATTCCTTGGTTTATGTAATTTCTTTAGGCAATAGTAGAATCATTACCTCTAGATTTATGTTTACCTTATACTTTATTGGAATCATCCTCAATGTTTTTCCTAAGGAGGCCCGACTTCACAAAATTCCCAAACGTACACGACAAATGAAACACTAATTGGAGATATTTTTATAAACAAATTCATGGAGATAGAAATTGAACTATGGAGAAATTGTTGAATTTGAAGATTGAGAAATCACAAAGACAACAGAAGGAAGAAGAAAAAGCTTGGAGCACAAAACGAAATGTATTGCTATGTGATTGTACAAAGATAAGTGTCCGATTAAATTTATTGGTGTATATACAAGCTGAAGGGTAAAAACATCCTACAGATAAAAAGTGTTCCGGTGCTCCTAAGTTTGTTCACACATCATGTAGTGCTTCTAGAATCACAAGCCATCCCCAATGACAAGATTCCAATCTCAAAAAATTAGTAGAAGATAGAGAAATATTGTACAAGATAAAATTGTACAAGATAAAAGAAAATATGACACAATTGCGTAGAAAATATGTGATGCAAAAAGAGAGAGATCTAGTATTATGGATATGAATCCGATACAATAGCTTAGCAAAATAACTTCACGATGAATCCTCTACCTCTCGAAAACCCCCAAGCTATCTCAATTTCATTCACACTCGCACTCTCAATCACACTCTCACTCAGAATCTCACTCTTGATCATAATCAGAATGTAACTATCTGATTTTTGGGCTCTCGTTGCATGATGCAGTGATCTTCCAAAAATAGAGTTGATCATCCCTCCTCAAGGAAGTGCATGATCCACCAAATTTAGCAAAATCCCTGTTTCCCAATGTGCATGATGAACTTTTGCAAACGCATGCATTTTAGTGGTCAACTACATTCTTTAGTAGCACCTCTCAAAAGTAGAAGAAAAAGCAATGAAAAGACATATCCGATGACATCCAAGATGTGCATGAGAACATGTATGCCTCAAAATCACGAATTTCGCTAATAATAAAGATGCCACTTTTTTTGAAAGTGTTGGCAAATCCACACTTTTTTGGCCCTATAACTTGAAAATAGTGCATAACTTCAAAATGCTTGTGAGAGATAAAAATGTTTAGCTCTTCAATCTGCACAAAAGCATTAGAGATGCCGAAGGTCCAAATCCAACTCTAAATATCAATTTTGAGCCCTCCAAGTCTAGAAATTCTATAGAGAATAAAATCAAGGCATTACCTTACTATGAACTAATTCTAGAGCCTTACATAAGGTTCTTAAATCATCACAAAATTTTCGGAGATACACTTTTATTCTCCTATGCATGCTCTACCTTTATCTCATACAACATTGTTCTTGACTCTTTCAACTTCATGTTCAATTTTCAACTAGAGAACATGAAGCAAATGAGGTTTAGAGAGAGAATATATAAAGTGCCATCCCTAAATTTTGTTTATATGCATAAAATTACCTAAGTATTCATTCTAAACACTATTCATACGATGTATAATAGAAAGCTCAAAATGAATTATTTCACTATTGAAAGGCTAATTACACATGAGTACCAAAATATAGTAACAAATCCCCCTCAAAGTGATGTATTGAACAAGGGGCTAACACTCATGTATAAGAAGGTGTCAACCAATGTGGAATAAGTTCAATCCATAAAACGGAGCAATATTTGAATTTATTGAAAGTTAGAGCCTTTGTAAAAAGGTCTACAACATTATCCTCCATAGTAATACATGACACAATCATCTCTCTAATAGAGATTCACTCCTTGCAATAATGGTAATACACGTCAATGTGTTTAGAGGGAGCATTGTAGCTCAGTGATGAGTAGCACCTCCTTTAATGTCAATCCGGGAAGACGTGAGGATGGTGTGATGACCTCGAGCAAGTGAAGGCACAAGTGCATGAGTGAGAAGCACACCAACATACACACACAAGCGCACACACGACAAGACAAAGAGAAAGACAATGGAGTTCTCTTAGATTCCTTCCAAAATGCTCATACAAGTTCAAATCTATTACAAACTACCTTCAAAAATGAGCTCTCTAGCTCTATTTATAGTTTTTGACTAGCTTTTGGCCCTATCCAGACCTAGTGTCCAGCCTAGTTAAAAATTAGGTTCTAGAGCCTATTTGGGGGCTCAAACGAAGTCTAAAAATTATGAAAATTGGTACGATGCTACTTCTAATAATCCTCAAGCTCGAGGACTCCTCGGCTTGCACAAAATGGAGTTACAAAAAGGTGAAATGGTATTTACAATGATGTAGAGTGACTAGATTCACTATTTAGGAAGTATTACTTCATGGAAAATTTTGGACGGCCTACTTGCTAGATCTTCGTTGACTACTTTGTCTGTTGGTGCTTTCCATTTGCTCTGAATCCCTTCTTTGACTTCCTTGTCTTGTGAGCCCTTGTGTACCTTGACTACTGCCAACACCCCCCTCTCTCGCGTCTGTCGTCTCTGACAGACCCTTGTTGAGTGGGTCGTTGGATGTAGTACTCCACAACGTCTGTGGCTAAATGATGTTCTGCTATTCTCAACCCTTTGGCCAAATCAGTGAGTAGGGCATCCCAGTCTACTGGCCTTGGAACTTGTGGATGTGGCATACGTAGCTTTTCTGAATGTAGGGCTTGTTCCACCGCAAATAACTGTAATAGATGAGATGGTATGGGAATGAATACCTCTGAATGATATTCCCAGAACCCTGTGATGAACATTTCTTCAAACGTCTATTTGAAGCAGGCAGGTAGATACTTTATACGAGCATGCCACGCATATACGACGTTAATGGATGGTGCGGTGCTCATATTGTAGACAAGGTCCTGATTCCCTTCATTAAATCCAATAGCCGAAAGATGAGGTTCTTTGATATTCTTAAATGTCCTGAATGTAACTAGCATGAGCTCAAAAATTTTGAGGCACATCTGTGCCATGACATCTGGGACATTCTTGAACCTGACTCCCCAATGCCGAATCGTCGAAATCATGTATGCTAGTGTGGGTTGGCCTTTAGGTGGGGCTAACTAGACATAATTGAGCCATTTTTCACATCCTTTGACTGTCAGCACAGATTTTGTGTACTCCGGCCAAGACCTTCTTCGAAAGACAGGGCAGTAGCAGGGATTATACTTGATATATAAAGGCATGTTATTCCACGTGCGTACCATCTCAGGGTAGGTTTCAAGCAGACGGATCCTCCAGGTAGGTTGAAAGATATTCCCATGCGTGGCACTGGCAAGGATGTCTTCTGGTGCAAACTGTGTCACCGAGGTTGGTTCCTTTGTTGTGCGCTGCTTGATTTCAGCATTATAATCTGCCATTAAGACACAGAATGGAACATACAAATCATCGAATGTGCCAATCCACCAATGATGGGAGAGGTTTCTGAAGTAATCCGATTTTATGACGAATTCCTCCAATCGGGACATAGACGTTATCTGAACTGCAACTCTCTCGTCATGGGTTGTAGCAACCTTTTCTAACCTCTGCATCTATTCAGGGGCTTCGATCTCAATCATGTCCATTCCTTCTTCTGTTTGCTTACCTCCGGGTGCTGGCATAGGAACATATGGGTCTTCAAAAGTCTCTTCCACTTCAATTGGCACTAAGTCTTGAGGTTCCAGTTCCACCAGGGGAGAGGGTTGATATTTGTATTGAAGAACTTTACTTCGTAGTTCTTCTAGTTCTGCTCTAAGTTCTGCAATTTCTTCAGATGTGTCGGCTGCTGTTGTGACTTTGCTTGGTGACTCCTGCTGAGTTGCCAGTTGCTTTAGTAGGTCATCTCTTTCTCTTTCTAATGCTGTGTGGGCTTCCAGGAGGTCGGCATGGGTTTCCAAGACGATTTGCATATTTTCAGATGGGATAGCCTTGAATTTCTCTAGGTTGATTTCCTGCTGTGAACCCTCTATTGCTGCTTCCAGGTTTTCCTCGTTCTGTTGCTGTAGTCGTTTGTTTTCTTCAAGTACTACGGACATGTGCTTCCATAATAAGGCGAGGTTGTGTCGAAGCTTGAGATTGTCCATTATCTGGGAATGTAACATGTCATCAAGTTGTTGTTTTTCTTCAGTATTTGACTGGGGTGGATTGGCAACTAATTGATCATGTTGTGCTTGCAATGTAGTATACTGCTGTTGTAATAGCCACTTCTCCTTCTCTAAATCAATGAATCTTGCTTGGAGCCTTTCATGGTCTCTAAAGAGGCTCGTATGTTGTGCGTCTAGGTGTTGGTAATGTTGTTGTAGCTAAGACATACATTGGTACATATTATTAAATACATTATTAACGGGGGTGGATTAACGACAATGATTATCAACCTCCAAGCTAAGCATTATGGGGTATCCCAGCTGCTCGATGCCTTGGTGAAGGAATCTGTGAAGCCCAGGTAAATTGGGCAGAAATTATTTATCGAAAGTTGAAGAAGCAAGTCCGGAGATCAATGTACCGGACGAGCTGTGAATGCAGTGCTAGACTCCAAGGTGGGAGTAGTTTTTCCCTTGCTTTTTACAAATCCGGAGTACTTACCTCAAGAATACACAGTATGCACGGGTAAGGTATTTTTATAGCTTTTAAAGAAAAGAGTGGTAGAGCAGAAATCCTAAGGTAAAATTTCTGAGGAGCAAGTGGAGACAGAGGTTGATGAAGAGGAGGAGTCAAGAAGGTGACAGTGGTAGAGAATTAATGGAGAGAAACAGAGATAAAAGCAAAGGAAGGAGTAGAGAGAAAAGCAAAGGAAAAAGCAGAGAGAAAAGCAAAGGAAGAAGCAGAGAGAAAAGCAAAGGAAGAAGCAGATAGAAAAGCAAAGGAAGACGTAGAGAGGAAAGCACAAGAAGAACCAGAGAGAAAGGTAAGGGAGGAAGAGGCAGTACAGAATCAAGAAGAACAAGAGAGACAATGACATCTAGAGGAAGAGGAATCTTGGAGAAGAGAAGGGCAAGAAAGGGAAGAAAGAGCTACCGAGGAGGAGAGACACCGGAAGTGACAACAGGAACAAGGTGGTGATTCTGGAGGCTCTTCAAGTAAAATACCAGTTTTACATACTTTTCAAGGGTGCAGATGAGTGGATAAGTGGAAGACTAAGGAAGGAAGGGTAAAATTACCTCCACTCCAATGCATAGATATTATCTATCCATGGATGTACAATGATGAAATTGTTAGACCAAAGATACTTGGCGACTTAGTCTGAGGACAGTCTTGGAGTTCGTGAAACTCGATGAGTTCCAGAATAAATTCAATTCTATGATTGCAAAAAAAGACAAATGCTTTACTGAGCATGAACAGATGATGGCAAATATTAACCGACTCCAATCAGAGGTAGAAACTATTAGAGCAGAGAGTGCTGCTAGAGACAACAAAACCAATGAGGAATTAATGGATGATCTGAATGAGGCTCTTTCAGAAAATAATACTTTAAAAGTAGCTATTGAAGAGAAGTCTAAAATTATAGCTCGATTACAAGCGGAGGTTGGAAAAACTAAAAAATCACAACAAAAATTGAAGAAAAGTATCAAGGAGTTAGCTACAAAGTTGCAGAAGGCTGAACAAGAAGTGTAGAAGCTAAAGGTGAAGGTCAGCAAACAGAGTGGAGAAATGAGAAGACAAAGCATATCGATCACAAAAGTGGAAGAAATACTGGTAGTCCAAAATTAAGAATTTACTGCCCTAGAAGAGAAGTTCCAGACTGTTGAGGAGAATCTAGATATAGTGCACGCACATGTTGTAGGAATACCTGAACTCGAGAAACAAGTTAACCAATGGAAGCAGCATTGTGCAGGTGTGAATATTGTGTTGGCTGATAAGGAAGCAGAAGTGGAGAAGCTCAGAAAGGATGCTTCAATTTTGGAGCTCACTTGTAAAACTAAGTTAGAAGAAATGTCGAAGACAACTACGGAACATATGACTAAATTATCGGATGTTTCTATAGCTTTTGAGAAACTGTTAGAAGGATTCCAGCAGCGGGTTCTCGAATTAGAAGCTTCCACAGTTAGTTATAAAAGTGCTAATCAATAGCTATTAGATCCAAAGGAGTTTTTTGAAGCGGAAATATTATTAGCCGAAGAAAATATTAGAGAAATGTTTAATGAATTGTGGATATTATGCTCGAATGACTGGTACTACAAAATCCACATCTGCTGGATCAATATTATTGATTGATGAAGAAATTGTAGGTGTATTATGTGGATCTGACTATTGTGCAACTAGCTTCTTCAATAAATTTTCCTTAAAAGCTGACACTAAAGATAATAACTGATCCAAGGATAATTGCATAGGATAATTAATAATTACCTCAAACGAATCATTGCCCCACTCCTGCTTAGTGTCCACCCTATCATCCTTCTTTCATGTATGAGTGGGTAGTACATTATTGTCAACTTTTGATACAATCCTAATTTTATCTTGCTTCTCTTGATCTTGCTAGATCCATTTTTGAACTTGATCCCTAATCTGCCTTTGTTTGTGCCAATCAATCGGACCCTTATTTTTTGATCTTGTTACTACCAACACTTCCACATCCTTCACCTTACTACATTGTCTACAATCAACTCCATTGGTCCTCATGATCCTTGTTTCCTATTTCTAATGTATTCAGAGTTGAATCAATCTAGAGCTTTTCATCTCATAAATCGATTACAATGACATTTGCCTAGGCAGCTTGCTAGGCCTGTTGTGGTTGCAGCCCTTGTTGGTTATTCTGTTTATACCAAATAACTGGTATGCCTCTTTCCTCTCTATGTTTAACCAAAATGGTCAATTGGGACCAATCCAATGATCTGGAGTAGAGCAATACCCACATGGCATTACTCTAGCTAGTCGTCCTTGTTGATTTCCTTGTTGATTTTCTTGTTGATTTACTTGTTGATTTCCTTGATCTCTCCATGGAGGTCGACCTTGCTGCTGCCTCTAAAAGCCACCTAGTCCTCGAATCGAAATGGCTTGCTTTGTTGCAACCAACATTGACTTGTGGTATGACCTTCTTTCTCACATATCTCACAAAACCTTCTTTCTTTAGGTGCAAGCAATTATTGAATACCCATGCTTCTGTAAACAACTAATCAGAGCTTCCTCCTTGTCCTATTTCCATTTTGATTTACGATGCCTTCATACAGGAACTTCATCTTCTTCACTTTTTGAATCCGAATCGATCATAGCTTTTCCAGAATCTGATTCTATATTAGATTCCTCATCAGAGCTAGAATTGCTATACTTCTTCTTTGTTCTGCCAAACCTCTTTTCTACCTTGGCAGCTATTACTACCAAAACATCAAAGCCATTGGCTATATCAATACTAGCTACAACATGCCTAATACTTCTTCTTAATCCTTTGAGAAAATAACATGCTAACATCTCAGCAGTAGGTCTCTCATTACCTTGCAATCTTTCCATCAAAATTCTAAATTCTTTAGCATAATCTTATACCAGCATATTCTTTTTTCTAATTGCTCTAAGTTTTCTTAGAACATCAAAAGGAGTCTTTTCTCTCCTAAATCTTTGTAAAAATGCTATTCTTAATGCATCATAAGTAGCAAAATGAGCAATACCATATTGGTTGAACTAACTCATGGCCTTTGCTTCTAGTGTGGCTGCAAATTTTTGTAGTTTAACTACATCATCGTATTATGATGGGTAACCATTGAGGAGGTGGTTGCACCATAGACAATGGATGAGGTGTACCCCTACGTGTTTGCTTGGTAGTCCCTACAAGCAGGTCGAATTGGAGTCGCCTTCTTACTCATGTAGCACTTTTTGACTTGATTGTCTACTCTTCAATGCATGTCTTCATTCATTTGGCTCTAGTCTTGTGTTTTCTTCTTCTCAATGTTCTAATCTCTTTCTTACTAGTGGATGGGTCTACCCCTTAAACATTGGCCTGAGCCTTATTTTTGGGGCTCTAGTGATGACCTAGATTGAGATTCCCTTCTTTCATTGCTCTCGCCAATCTCATGATTACTATGAAATTTGATAGTTTTTGGGTGGTCATTGTCACTCTTCTTGGAATAACTAGGAAAATTTTGAGCCAATGGGTAATTCCTCAATCATGACATCACATTAGTCTTTACAAAATTGATGGAATTGTCTGAGGCCTCTAAGATATTTGATTTTTGGGTGTGATGCTTCTTGGACCAGTTTCTCTTAAGCCAAATTTGAGGCCTCTACCCTTATAGGATTGACCTCTTGAGATTGATTTAGATGATAAGGGTAGTCTTTGAATAGATGATCTAGCAACACTTAGGGCAATGAGAATATTCACATAAGAGGACTGTTGGAGCACTTCTTTCTTTGTTAGAAACTACATGTAGGGATGGCTAAGTTTTCATTGAATGTGTTTTTCCATATCCTAGGGCCCTATAACTAGAAGTAGGTTGGATATATCCTGGTTTAGCATGAATTAGGGGTGTTTAGAAATACTATCATTGGGGTGATGTTTGCCATCTATTGTTCTCTAGAATTCCTTGAGCATACAATGATGGCATGGGTTGCATTTGATGAGATTCTCTTAGGGAGTTGTAGCTTGGTTGACTGAGCAAGGGGGCCATGTGGATTTGGATGATAGAGCTCTAAGGCATGCTGCAAATAATCCACTTGTTTAGATTCCTAGATAGGTAGTGCGGGAAATGCAAGAGGGGTTACTAAGTGTGGCCTAGGGGACTCAAGGGTAGTTTTATGTAGTTGCTCTCCAATCCAAGGTGTTTGTTGGTATTTCCATTATAGCCAATCTACAAAATCTCCAAAGATTTTAAACATTTTTATGAGTTATAGGTGTTTACAATCATGTTGCCCAAATCATCTTTAGTGGGTTGTCCAAATGTGGATTGCGGCTATAGCTTTTCCTTGCCCCTAGGTTTTGGCATAGTGAGGGTGAGGTCTAAATCATTGACATTCAATGCATTTTCTCATGCAATCATCCGATGAACTAGGTTTTGTACAACAGATGCTTGCCCTTAAGTTGGCATTGTGAAGGACATCTCAAAAGAGTGTGGTCAACTTTTTGTTGGATGGGAGTTCATGACAACATTCCACATAGGATTTGAACATTCTTATTGCTTTTCTTACTTACTCATTAGGGATTCGCTTCAAGTGCAAAATCTCTTTGAGAGTTTCATGCATGATGCCAATAGGTATGAAATCATTGATGAATGATCGTATGAGTTCGTCAATGTTTCTACATTCTTCCCTAGTTCACATTTGAAATCAAGCCATGGTGACTTCTCCTAATGTTAGACCAAACGCATGGTTTGACTCAGGAAATCTGCTTGCTGTGCTTGTGAGATCTAGGATCACTCATTGCATCAAATACATTTTGCAGCATTTTTGTCACTTTAGTAGGTCAGAAAGATCTTCCTAGCGCAAGCTTGTAGACAATTAGTTTAGGTTCTATTAGCTCCAATGTTTTGGGTGATGCTTTAGGGGTTCTATGGAACCTTGAGGTTCTTGTGCTAGGCTCACAAGCATATATGGCACACTGTTTGTAAAGAGTGGTCTTTCTTGAAGAGATTAAAAATTATGGCAGAGGGTGGAGAAGGTGAAATGATTCTATCACTTCGCATATACATATGTTATCCCATTCAAAGTGGGAATTTCATCTCATGAATATGAACCCAACTAGTCTCTTGCTCTAGGGGGTGTGGGAAACACCAAAATGTTTCTCTCAATTCTAAAGCATATATAACTCTACCAAAGGATTACCTTGCTGGATTTTTTGGGCTCGAACTACTCATGTATTGTTTGTTAAGTTTTGAGCAACAAGTGACATGGTCTTGCCTAAAAAATGATAATAGAATAATGATATCATGATGCCTCAAAGAAATATCATCATACTCAAGAGATTAGAGGAAAATCAATCTTTCTCTAAGTAACTTTCACTCCCTTTTGTAGGCCAAATCTTAATAGGAAGACTCTTAACACGTCATCCACCCCAAGTTTAACTTCCAAAATCCATATATGAAAATACAAACGAGATTCTTAAAAAACATTTTGGGAGCATGTAGTATTTCAAAAACCCTTTTGAGCAAATCTAGAGCTCAAAGAATGGATTTTAAGACCCAAAATTTAGATCCAATTAGGATCCCGGAGGTCAAAACAATGAAACAAACTCTTCAGGGCTCCATTTAATAAGCTACTTTTGGGCACATCAATTTCAATTGATGGAATTTTGAAGTATTTTCTTGTACTCTGTTTCTAATTTCTCCAAGTGAAAGGACTATGTTTCTAATTTCTCCAAGTGAAAGGACATTGTTTTTTTCATAAAATTTCCTTTTGATCCTTTGATCCCCCAATTAAAGTACACAAGTGATGTGTTTATTTTTTGTATGGTATGTATCCCCTTACTTTTATGTTTAATCCCCAAAGATATAAAACGACGAATCTAGACAAGCCTTACTTAAGGGTATTATTTTTAACATTTTGATAGATTTCTTTTTGTACTTTATTCTTACTTGAAGTGTGTTTCAAATCATTGATGACTTTAAAATACTCAAGGTTCCCTTACTTTGGGTTTTATTCCCAATTGAAAACAAACAATATCTTTGCAATCTAACTATCCTAAAGACATCGATTATTGCAAAATGAGGAATTCCCCAATATTTTGCACTGTTTTTTGTCGTTTTAGTGATTCTTGTTTGATTCTAAGGTTGAATTCAGCCTTACTCCTTGTGTTTGAGTCTCTTTGAAAAGAATGCAAAACACTCTCAAAATGTTTTTTTTTTTTTGCTCAGCTTGTGTGCTTCCCCAAGAATGAGTTGAATAACATAAAGAAGCCTCCAATAGCATCATAAATTATTACATAATCAAATTTAAAGAAATTGTACATGCATTAGGATCAATAGGTATCCCTATTGAGGATGATGAATTAGTGACTCATACTTTCAATGGATTGAGAGATGAAGAAACGTGGAGGACCTGCACCATATCAAGGTATGTGAGAGATAAATACCTAGTTTTGAGCAATTGGTGATGCTAATATTCACTGAGGAAATGAATGTAGGAGGAAGTTCAACCAAAGGAAAGGATGCACAAGTTTTCTATGTAGGTAATTCAAGTGATATCGGCAGAAAGAATGGCCAAGCTAGAGGAAGAGCCAGATTAGAATAAGTCAAGGGCACTCAAAGGCTTCAAATCAAGGCCTAAGCTCAAAGGGAGATGAAGAAGTCATGGAAGAGGAGGCAAATTCAACTAAAGAGAGCAATCAAGAGATGAATGCTATGTATGTTGTAGGTTATGCCACTATGCAAGGGATTGTTGGTTACAAAGACTCCTTCAACAATAAAGACAAAAAGATCCAATGTAACTATGCCCTAGCCTTAACCACATCTACTTGCTATGATGTATAGTAATATTTCAAAAGAAAGATTGGATTCAAAACAATATATTGATAGTGGGTGTAGCAACCATGAGTTATCAAAGGGATGTTTTTTGTAATCTTTCATTGGGAAGACACTATGAAATGTAGAACCGAGAGATCATACAAAGAATAAATATTACAGACATAGGAGTTGTGACATAATGGCAATCAAAATGCAAACTGACTCGAGGATTTCCCACATATACACACAATTATAAAGAATCTAGTCTTTATTGGTCAAATGATGGAAAGAGGGTATGAGTTTAGATTCAATGACAAAGGATGCTTAGTGGAAGAGCAAAGCAAGGGAATAAGCTGATAGCACAAGGGAGGAATCAACCAAGGTTGTTTAAATTATGTAAGACCAGAGCCCAGCTATATTATATACTTTTCATTTCGAAACAAACAAATAGGAGTGTTGGATGTATGACATAAAAGGGTAGGCCACATTAATCTTCAATGGATGAATGATTTGCAAAAGAATGGCTTGTTGAGTGGTCTTTTAAATTTCAAATTTCAAAATTTGGAGCATCTTTGTGAAGCATGTCAACCTAGAAAGTCAACAAGGTTTCCATTGAAGAAAGTGAATCATGAGAAACTATCCACTTGACTGCATACATAAAGATGTATGGGGACCAATCAAAGAGCCACCACTTGGAGGAATAGATATTTTGTTACCTTCGTAGATTATTATACAAGAATAGTGTGGATTTATTGTATAAGAAATAAAAATGAAGACTTCAAACACTTCAAGAACTTCAAAGCATATGTAGAGAAGTAGATAGGAGCATATATAAAAACCCTAAGATCTGATGGAGGGGGAGAATACATCTCTCATGAGTTCTATGACTTCCTAAGATCTCATTCGATAAAGAGATAGTTCACATGCAAGTATATACCCCAACAAAATGGGGTAACATAAAGAAAAAATAGGAACATGGCTGAAATTACAAGGGCACTTTTGAATGAAACAAATGTTCCCAACTCATATTGGGGAGATGTAGCCAATACGCTTCTATACATTAGGGATGGTTGACCAACTATAGGTATACATGCTTCCACACCCTATAAATCATGTTATAGTAAGACGCCTAACCTATCTCACCTCAAAATGCTTAGATGGGTGTGCTATGTACACAAACATAGGATTTAAGACCTAAACTAGAGGCTAAGGCACAATATGCATGTTTATTGTTACTTCAATGAACAAAAAGGGATTGTATATTACAAACTAAAAAGAGGATCTAAACTTTTTTTGGGTTGTAAATTTTGATGAATTTCTTCCATGCTATCATAGAAATGATAAATTTCAAGTTGAAGCTATCTATGAAGTAGAGAAGAAGCACAAAAAAATTCAAGAGGGCATGGAAATAAGTGGAACAAACACTTCAAGCACATCATCAAAGCCAAGCTATAGTACACTATGACAAGGAACGATTAGAGAAAAGGACTGATGGATCTTGCAGAATCCATTTATCTATGTGTAATCAATCATTTGCTTTAGCTTAACTTGATATAATTAGATTGAAGTATCTACTATATACATATCAAGTTTCATTAAATTTGGTTCATCCAATCTTGAGAAATGAAGTGAGGAAGTCAATTGTGTCTGCATATCTTCTTGTTCATGAAATGTTGAGATGATCCCCCTGAGTTGCCAAACTCATTTCTCAGTGCATAGTGACTCTAAATTCATGAAATAACTTGCTTTACTTAGCTGTTCTCTTGAGTTAGATGTGTGCAAAAGCTCTCTGGTCAATTCATACCAGGTTACGAGCTCTAAATAGAACTTTGACCATCTCTAGTCCCAAAATAGAAAATTTTCTCACATTCCTTGCATATGCAAGTTATCCGTTTTGGTGAAACTTTTTGGAAATGATGTTCCAAAGTATTTAGTGGTTAAAGATTCATTAATGTGAAGCCAAAGTAGTCTATTAAGCATCCTTAGAGTCAACTTGGCAGGTGTAGAGTAGGTTTTGTGCAACACCAGCTCATCTTTGGAGCCTACCAATCCATCTCCTCATAGTGGAGTCAAAGCGACAACAAATCAACATGGGAGATGGATTTCCTTCATCAATAGAAAAATTGGATCAAGTTAATTACTCAGCTTGGTCACTTAGATTGGAATCTTATCTTCAAGGGAGAAATCTCTATGGTAACATTTCTGGAGATGAGATGATGCCAATCCTCAGAAGCAAAGGATAACCAACTCAAGAACATCTAAAGATAGTCAAAAACCAATTTTATGGGAAGATTTTGCCCCAATGAGCTACTTCAAGTAGGTCCTCTAGTTTGAATCAGGTGGCAAAGGCTGGTGATTTCCTCAAACTTCTATATCTTAGTACTATTCATCCATGATAATGAAATATGGTTAACATTGGATCTCATCACTGTGAATGGGTGTTTGGGATGCGAGGCATTGAAAGTAGGTGGAATCGAGTATGCAATCTTCAATCATTCCCATCACAACTTGCTTCGCCTCCACCTTCGCTGAATGTGTCTTACGTAATTCCTCAACTTGTTGAGTCCAAGAATCTTTTTGTAACTCAAAAACATCTTTCCCTTCTTTCATGACACGACCTCCAATAGCTTGTTCGTATTCCTCTTTGAAAATAGGTTCCTTGGAAAAGGGACTACCTCTTCTAGTTCTGGTTGTTTCGATGGTGAGCCGAAATGTCAAAAAATAAGGTTTATGATAAGCTAATATTAAAAAATTTACACGGTCATCTCTAGGACTTGGCCCCATAGTTAATCAAGCTCAATCAATAATTGTGATGGGGTTTATGGATGGCTACCATTTCAATTAATGTAGTTGTCATTGGTGTGGGTGGAGCCGCTCTCAACAAATTGAGCTCCTTCTTGAGTGTTTCATGGGCCTCTAGTAATGTGTTGTAAACTTCAAGGATGATCTTCATGCTTTTTGATTATGGTGCTTAGAAATGAGATGGCATGTATGTGGCATTAGAGGCTAATTCCATGATAGCTTTGATGTTTTGCGTTTTTAACTGATTTTTCTCTTCTCTCAATGCTACCAAGTCTCACTTAAACAAGCCCATGTTGTAGTTGAGCTTGGCATTTCGTTCCAGTTGGATCCATATACTAACTTTTGATTGTTTCAGGATAGAAAGTTCATACATATGTCCATATGTATATAAAAAAATTCTTATGCACACACTTAGCGCACATTCACATGCATTCAAATGCATATATACATTATTTAAATATGCACACACATGGAAATGCACATGTGCATGTATGATGATATACATTAGATAGGGAAAGTCAACACATACAGAGAAATGCATTATGATGTCTTCATACCAATGCATTCATATATTCTCACATATGCACTATTTTAACGTTTTGCTACTCACACATTCTAATGCCCTTTTGCAGGTACAATACAATGTAAATTGATTCAATTACATCAATTTAAGGTAGAGCTTGTGATAGCAATTCAATCGTTCTATGGATACAATTACATATATTTGTGGATAGTTTTACATAAAATCATGCATTTACCAATATACACTAAATATAAGATGCAAGAGTAGATAAAAAGATCAACTTCGTGCATTGAGTCTTCATGCAATGACTTCCACTCATCTACAAGTGTTTTCGTTTGATACGCCTTTGACAATGCAACCTACAAACTAGCACACATACATGCTTTGATTGACTTATAGATACCTTTTTCTTGGAGTTTACTTGGTGCTTCATTTTCGATCTCTAGGCTTGACTTTACATCACAATAACAACATCCTATTAAACCTACAAGTACAATGATTGAAGGTGAAGCAGATGGTGTTGAAGATGAGAATCTTCAATTTCTTGAGCGTACTATGATTCCTATTGCACCTACTATAGAGTATCTTTGTTGACATGCCAAAGATGCACAAGCACATGCATTGACGGCTTTGTCTATCAAAGGTGCCATTATCCCTCACATTCAACTGTGGAAAACGACAAGAGATGCTTGGGATACTCTTACAACACTATGCCAAGAAAGAAATGAGGCTCATGTTGCTTAGCTCCAAAAATAGTTGGAGAGTGAGCGTATGAATAAAGGAGTTCCAATGGAACTCCTTTTTACAAATATCAAAGATTCAAAGGAGTGGTTGATTCCTACTAAGAAATCTTTCCAGATAGTTCATTTGTGTAGATTGTTCTCAATGATCTCTCATATATATATATATATATATATATATATATATATATATATATATATATATATATATATATATATATATATATATATATATATATATATATATATATATATATATATATATATATATATATATATATATATATATATATATATATATATATATCAAAGTCTTTCTTCTACTATTTAATTGACAACGAAAGTAAATCCAAATGCATTAACATTTGAGGAGTTAGTCTCTTTTTTTTGTAGAAAGATCAATCTAGGTAAAACACATCAATTATTCCATTTGAAGATCAAGATTTCTCAGCTAGTTAGAATGGCAAAGGTAATTGGAGCTCATCTACTATTAAGAAGATATATGCTAATGGTGTACAATCAAAGAAGGAAGAAAAAGATGACAAGAAAACAAAAAAACAAGAACAATTTTGTATTGTAAGGTAAATGATCATGTCATAAAGGGCTATCCTAAATTGACTACAAAGGAGGCAAAGAAGAAAGAGACTTGAATGGTTGTTCGAGAGGCCTCTACACCTAAAAGAGAGTCTGCTAATCTTGTTCAGAATGAAGAATGGGCATTTACTATTTTTGGCAACTATGAACCATCTTCTCATGATTAGTTTGTGTCTACGATAAACTAAGATGTTTGCTACTTTGATAGTGGTGCAACCAAACATATTACCTTGCAGGGTAGTTTCTTCACTTCACTTGAACCTACCCCTACATGGAATACTATCACATGTGCTAACAACTGCTCATATATTGTAATGTGAGTTTGAAAGATCATTCTTAATATTGTTGGTGGCAATTCATTCACATTGTCAAATGTTTTATATGTGCTAGGGATCAAGAAAAATCTGCTATCCGTTTTAGCATTAGCCAAGATTGGATTGTTTGTCGAATTTTTTGATGACTTATGTACAGTTCATGATCTCTCACATGGTTATGTTATTATTGTCATTGTATAACATCATAGATTGTGGGGAATTTGAGAATGATTCAACATGTAAAGTTCATGATTCTTAAGCTATCATAGATGCTAAGCTTTGGCATGCATGCTTTGGTCATCAGAGTTTTGCTAGTTTGCTTCACCTAAAGAAATCTGAAATGGTGTACTCTCTGTCCAAAATTGTGATACATTCTAAACATGTATATGAAGACTATATTTTGGGAAGAATCCAATGTTCCTCCTTCTCAAAACATAGTTTAGTTAGAGCTACTCATAAATTGAAGTTTGTTCATAGTGAGATATGTAGTCCTATGCAAGTAGTTTCATTTTGGAATTACCTATCCTTCATGAATTTCATTGATGAATTTTCCAAGTGTGCATGGGTTTATCCATTGAAAGCAAAGTCCAAAGTGTTGATGTGCTTTAAATGGTTCTTGATTATGGTTAAAAATCTATTAGCATGCAAAATGGATACCCTCCATTTTGATCCATGGGATGAATACATGTCTTCTAAGTTTAATGCATTTTTGGTTGAGTGTGGAATTAAACATTAGTGTACAATCTTGTATACAACTCAATAAAATGGATTTTCTGGAAGAAAGAATAGGTCTCTATTGGGAAAGATGGATGGACACTTCAAGAAATGAGTAGGTACTGTCGATTCCTGCTTTGTACCAGCCCCTTCTTGCTTTAGAGTTGCATTGTGGGCCCTCTTAGATTTCCAATGACACTATACAAGTGCCTATGTACTTTGGAAATGATGTGAGAAATGATTGAACCAAAACAGACTACTTCCAAGTTGAAGGATCAATGAAAACCTTCTATTTTTGTTCACACACCTACTGCTTGTTAAGCTCAGTGCTTCCAGTATAGTAGGAATTAGAAACATTCCTTTTGGAGATATCAAATTAGTTTAATGAGCTAATGATTCCAAGTGGAATCACTTAAAATGTACTATACATAGAGCAATCAAATCATTACCCTCAAATTTTTAGGACCTCTGCAGAGTTTGACCAGTGGGTACTTCTACGTGCTTTTCTCCAAATTGGTTGAATGGATTATCTTCAACGTTTTTGCGCTTGTAGAGGACTTAAAGTGGATTCCAACAAGCTATAGAATATTGAAAATGGTCAAGGAATGACTGAGATATGAGCAATACACAATGCCTGTTCTAAGTAACTATGACAGAGAGACCATAGATGAAAAGTATTGTATTTGTATTAGAAGACAATGTTGTACAAGATTATAGGCATGATAATTAATGCCTAATGATAATGAATAGTGTAGGCTATAATGTGTGCCTCAATCTCTTACAAAGTAATCAGCAAGAAGTTGGAAAAAATGATCTCTGTACCGCACGTTTTTCAAACATCTTTTATAGATGGGTTGTTTGAATTTGAATTGGATCGACAGAAAAATTGCCTATTTGGTAAAACAAAGCACACCATAATGATGCACATGATGAGCACATCCTAAATCACTAAACACAGTAAAAAAATTCCGAGTTTCTCTGTCAATCACGACCGACAGACCTCTCAATCGCGATCGGCAGACCTGTCAATCGCGACCGACAGACGTGGCGATCGCGACCGACAGCCCCCACGACCGACTGACTACCACGTAGGATTCAGTCAATCGCGATTGACACTGTCAATCGCGACCGACTAAAATTTGACGATTGACACCAAAACTCGCGTTGCCACGTGTCCATCGCAACGGACACATCCCCGATCGACTGAAATCACGGCATAAATCTCGGAAAAAGTGTTGATCGCGATTGACGGGACTCACGACCGACTCTGTCGATCGCGATTGACACTGTCAATCACGACTGACGTGTCGATCGCGACCGACACGCTGTGACGGACACCTCTATCAATCGCGATTGATAGGCCTGTCGATCGCGATTGACAGGCTTTTTCGGCCAAATTTTAGGGGTTTTTGTTTCACATTTTTGGGGTGAATTTTAGGCATACTTATCAAGGAAATAGTGATTTGTGAGGTTCTGACACTTGTAACTTGAGAGAAAATCTTGTTTTCCTGATGACCTGTTTTACCTTGTTTTAACCCTAGATCCCTGAACTGTCATATCTTCCTCATACGAAATCCGATTGCTGTGATTCTTGTTTCGTTGGAAAGCTCGTGGGGAGTAGAACCAAAACTTCCAATGGTTATAATTAATATCAGGATTATTAGCCATAGTATTTTTAAGTGGACTATACCTAGGGGGAAGAAAAGCTAAGGGGCCTTCAGGATTGTTTGCCCTAAAGCCAAAAGAATAGTGATCTTTGAATTGCATGAATGAAAGTGATTTTTGTGTCCTTTGAATCTAAGTCTTGAGCTAACTTTGGGACTTTTAAAGGTCCACTGAGAGCACTAGAAGGCATCCAAAGCAAGGGTAATCTGCAAGCTTGGGAACTAGGTTCTTGAGCACCAAAGAGCAAGGGATCTGCAAGTGAGGTTGGAATACTCTCAACTCTCTTTGTCAATTCCTAGCTTAGGCTACACGTGAATAGTGCTAAGTAAGTCAGGGCAACGATAGGCACGAGACAAGTCAAGACTATCTAAGAAATCAAGTTCAAGTCAAGAGATAACATGTGTGTGACCGACAACTTTAAAGGAAAAGAACCTAATGTGAGACGATCAACATTAAAGTGTGGAAATTAACTCAAGTGTTCCTGACGACGTGATATCAGACAAGATCATAAACATGATAATTTACTTAAAAAAAGAATCAAGTAACTGATACAAAAGAACTCAGCAACGAGGTTGTACCTTGGGTAAAAATTGGGATTGCTCAGTGTAGCTCAGCGATGAGTAGCACCTCCTTTAATGTCAATCCGGGGAGACGTGAGGATGGTATGAAGACCACGAGCAAGTGGAAGCACAAGTGCGTGAGTGAGAAGCACACAAGCATGCACACACATACACGCACACGCGCACACACGGCAAGAACAAAGAGAGTAAGACAATGGAATCACTTCTATTGCAACAAACTTCTCATACAAGCTCAAACTACAAGAAGCTAACCCCAAAAATGAGCTCTCTAGCTCTATTTATAGTTTTTTGACTAGCTTTGGCCCTGTCCAGACCTAGTGTCTGGCCTAGTTAAAAATTAGGTTCCAGGGCTTATTTGAGGGCCCAAACGAGATCTAAAAATTATGAAAATTGACAGGCAACTACTTCTAAGGCTCCCCAAGCTCGAGGACTCTTCGGCTTGTACAAAATGGAGCTACAAAAAGGTGAAATGATATTTACAAGGGTTTGTAGTGATGAGAATCACTTTAAAATGATGTGAGGGTTTTGAAAAAAATGAAGGGTTGCCTCAGTGCTAGATCTGCATGTGTGTCCGTACTTGCTTCTTCCCGTATACTGTCAACACTCTCCCCCCCTAGGGTCTGTCGCCTCTGACAGACCTTTGCTCTGCGGGTTGATCAATATAGTTGTGGAGAATGTCAGCTCCCACCTCATGTTCTTTGATTCGCAGCTCTCGGATCACGTCTCTCTGCAGGGTATCCCAATTGACTGGGCCCGGTATGTCCGTCTGTGGCGTTGTGTAGAGTTCTGAGTGCATCGTTTGTTCGCATGCAAAGAGGTGTAACAAATGGGTGGGCCGTGGCGCGAACACCTCTGAGTGTGCTTCCCAGAATCCCGTGGTGAACATTTCATCGAACGTTTGCTTGTAGCAGGCAGGGAGATATCTGATGCGTGCGTGCCATGCGTAAGCCACTCGTATGCTCGGGGTTGTGCTCATATCATATAGCAGGTCGTAGTTACCATTAATAAACCCGGGAATAGGAGGTTGAATACGGCATACATTGCGAAAAGTTTTGAGTACGACCTGCATCATATCAAAGATCTTGAGCATCATCTGGGCAGCGACATCTGGCATGGGGTGGAGACGTGGTATCCAATGTCTGATGGTTGCCATCATGTATGACACCATGGGAGTACCGGTTGGGGGAGCGATGGCGGGGTAATTGAGCCATTCTTTGCAATTGGCATTGTTCTTGACTTTGATTGCAAATGACTTCCATGTCCTTCTCCGTTGTACTGGTCCATAGCAATTGTTATACTTTAAATGCATGGGTGCGTGGTCCCATGTTCGTAGCATCTCGGGATAGGTCTCCAATAGCTTTTGCCTCCAGATGGGTTGATGTATTCTCCCTTTGCGCGCCTCCTCTGGAATGTCCTCCGGTTCAAATTGCGTTGCGAACGTTGGGTACTTGTTGGTCTTACGTTTGATCTCAGCGTTGTAGTCTGCCAACAGTACAAAGTATGGCTTATATTGTAATTCTGAGCTGGTGATTAGTCTTCTAGGGGCCAGCTGTCTGAAGTATTCTGAATGAAGTATGGTTTCTTCAATGGTCTTCATGGCCAACATCTGGTAGGTGATACGTTCTTCATGAGTCTGCCCCATTTCTTCTACCTGTTTCATCCATGCCGATGGGGGTTCCTCATAAGTGTCCTGTCCCTCCTTAGTGGTAGTGCCTCCTGGAAAAGGTTGAGGCTCATAGTTCTCTTCATATGCTTCCTCCACTGGAATAATAACTTCTTCCTCTTCCATGGGTTGCTCAGGTGGGGAAGGAGGTCGCTCGTACTGCATCAACTTCAATTTTAATTCTGCAACCTGTTGTCGTAACTCCAGTACGTCATTGGTCGTTGAATGTTCAGGTTCAGGTGAAGTAGCAGCGTCGGTCATCTCTTTAGGTTCCCGTTGGTGTGGTGTAGACTCTTGGGGTCTCTGTAGGTCCTTCAGTTGGTCGGCAAGCTGATCATGTGCTTCTAAAAGATTGGCATAAGTTTCCAAGATCTGTTGTATGCTTTCTGAGGGAACAGCTTGAAATTTAGCCGGGTCTATGGGTGCTCTCGGGGTGTTCTCCATGGCAGCCTCGAGGTTCTCTTGGTTTTGTTGTTGAAGCCGTCTGTTCTCTTCTTGAGCTGCCGCCAGATGTCGTCGTAGCAAGGCCATGTTTCGTTGAAGCCTTGCATTGCGGCCCATTTGATCTCGCAGTTGTTCCTCCATGGCTTTGCTCTCTTCCATATGCCTCGCTTCGAGTTGCGCATTTGCATGTTCGAGGGTGGATATTTTGCTTTGTGACTCCGTATGACTGGACTCCAAAGCATTGATACGCTCTTGGAGTGTTGCTGAGAGGGTGCAAAGCTCCTTGTTATTTTCTTCCAATAATTTATATTCCTGCTTAAGCTGAGTGGCAGCTTCGAGCATGGTGTCGAGTGCAAGACTAAATGAGGTGGATGCCGGGGTAAGGATGGGAGATGCAGGGGGTTGGGAAGTGGGAATGGGAAAGGTGGATGTTGTGCCTACCGTGTGTGGAAGTGGTGATGTGAGTGTAATAACCTGTGATGGTGTTGTGAGAACAGTGGTGGTGGGTGATCCAGCGGATGGTGAGATGTCCATGGGGTCGGACATGAGAGAGTGTGAGTCGTGAAATGTGAACACCGGGATGGTGGGTGGTGTGATAGTGGTGGCCGTGAATGTGGGGGAGTGGATTTGGGGAAGGGACTTTTTATTATGTTTATCAACCTGTTGAAGAATGTTTACAAGTTGGGTCCAGAAGGAGGGTTGGGTGATTAGTGTGGTGCCCGAGGCAGTTACAAGGGACGGGGTAGGTAGAGTTTGGGAGGGAGGAAATGGAGGGGTGGAGGGTAAAGGAAGGGAAAGAGTCTAACTAGTGACAGATGGTTGTCCAAAGGCAGGGAGGAAGGAAGGGTGACCTAGTTGGGGTTCAAAAATCTGGGTGACAGAGATGGATGAGGGTGAAGGAAGGAAAGTGGAAACGGGGGTGTGTACAATGGTCCCACTATAGGAGGATATTGGTTGTGTAGAAAGACACGTGGAGAGAGGTTCTGAGGGTGGGATAGGAGATGATGAGGGGGATGGTGCATGCGTAATTTCCTCCAGTTCATCATTGGGCCTAGGGCTAATCATGTGAACATCTTCTGACGTGGACGTAGCTAACGCAGTAGATACTTCCATCTGAATCATCTTTCCTTGTCGAGGCCGTGTATCAATTCTTCTTTGATCATAAGTAGGGTTCTCTCGATAGACCAAGGTTCTCATTGCTTCACTGATGCCACAGGTGTCCGCCAAAAGATTTAGCGATTCTACAAAATGGGGGTCGATATTCTCCGACTGCAGCATCTGGTTTACTAGGGCCCTATTTGCTTCTTCTGACATTTTATGGCGTCGTTGCACCTGCTTGATTGTTCGGTATAGTCGTTTGAGCTGTGCCGTATATGCAGGGGCTTCGTCTTCACTCTCTTCTGGGTCATCTCTTGGTGCCTTCTCCTGAGCTTGTGTGCTTAGTCTCTGAGGAAGTTGTGCCACTCCTATCTCCTGTACACTGCTTGTCTCGCCTCGTGCATGTTGTCTTTGGGCTGATGTCCCCGGATCGACATTGTCAGGGCAACCTTCACTGTCTGATAGATGGGCCGTCTGCAGGAATGTTTCAAAATCAAAGTTTGGGTCCTCGGTGAAGGTGGCCATAGCTGCAAATTCTGCGTCAGTAGGTAGTGGAGGGGCAGAAGGGGTGGGCTGTACCACCTCTCTTGGTTGAGACTCTTGGAGATGGATTGTGAAAGGTGCCACTTGGGCTTCCTCTCTAGTGGAGACTTCGGCGGTGGCTTCTGGAGGGATCAGGACCTGTGAAAGGGATCCACGCATTCTTTTTGCAGGCTGACTCCCTGACTTTCGCCCTTTGAACAGCTCCAGGTGTGTATACTTTAGGGCTCGGGCAACTGGCACGTCATATGCAAGACATCTGTAGATGATTCTTGTCAGCGCACAACAACCATGTAGAGTGGGCTTCCTCACCCCCCGCTTGCCTGCCTCATACACTTGATCTAAGATCCATACCGGCATCTTAATGGGCAAGCTTTCGGTCTCTGCTAAATACAGCCCGTACCATATCTTCTTGTGAGGCTGAGTGAAACGGTCCTGAGCGGGAAATGCAAAGTGCTGGAGGCACATCCGCAGGGGTATGGCGATGTTGGGGGTGAGGGCGCACATTTCTTTGAGCTTCTTGACTCTATTGCTTTTCATTGATTCTGGTATCAAGGGGTCGCGATCTGAAGGCACATGAGTGCCATACATTTGAAGGGCTTCCCTGATTAACGTTACATTTAATTCAAACTTCCTCATCTCCTCCAGATTGGATAAGGAGGGCACCCAGAATGTGCCTGAGTGATCTTTATCCCCGGTAGGTTTCATCGTAGCAATCAAGTAGTAGCACCTGAGGAAGTCGGGTTTAGGTAGAGCTGCACTGAAGTAAGCTTGTAGTCCTGCCTTTTGCCAGATATCTTGAAGTGGAGCTGCATTCTGTAAGGTCTCAAATTCTCTTGAAAAGAACTGGAAGGTCCACCAAACCCCTCCACACTCCATCTTGGACTCCCAGATGTGATCTGCGTCTCCCAAATCCCCTGGCATTTCATTGAACCAATGGGAGTGCCCTTTTACTCTTTCGGTTAGTCCATTGGGTGGATCTGGAATAGGAATCCTTCGCACATTCAAGAATTCTTCAGGCCGAGCTGTTGGTGGAGCTTCCACTGGCATGGCATCCCAATTGATAGGAGCACCAGATCCTGCCTGAGAGCTTGTGCCTGCCGCGGTTGCCATGAGAGTAGGTTGCTTATCTGTTGGAAGACGAAAGGCACATTAGTGTTGCATAGGAAACAAGATGTAATGGTGTTGCCTTCACAATACTAACATGACAAACCCGGAGGTCAGTGGGTAGTGGTGAGGTGTTTATGATATGTGTGAGTGGTGATTAAAGGTCAGTGTCATCCTAGATGCATACTTTGGTTATGCAATGGGCTCGGAATGCTCCTGTGTTAGTGTGGACGGATTTACAGAATAGGGTCAGGGGGTTTAGTACACAGTTTAATTCTCCACACTTTGATAGAGGAGTCGTAGCTCTTAGAGCTAAGGACAGGTGAAGATTTTGGTATGAGAGTGTGATGTATTTGGGACCTTTTGGGTACCCATTTCCAGACATTCCTGGGGTTGATGGGAGTGGGGACAGTGAGAGGTGTAGGTATCTTGTCACTTTCTGAGTTGTTGGTCAATAGTGCTTGTGAAAGCTGCTTCATCCTAGTGCCTGAAGGTGAAGTACTTTGGGCTTGTAAGCAAGCCTTGGGCACCCATATCTGTCTAGCATTAGGGGTGGCCTTCATTGACTGCTTAGGAACCCAAATAGAAATGGTATGCCTAGGGGTTATCCTAGGGAGCTTCTTCACTTTGTTCCTTGATGGTGAGGCTCGTTTCTTGTCTCCTTGAGAATCTGCTATTGGAGCTATGGGTTTTCCATCCTTGCGTATCCAGATCTGCTTCACGCCACGAGATGCTCCATGTTGCACGGGTTGGCGCTCCTGCCTCTTGATTAGCGGCCTCCTTCGTGTAGAGTGATGTTCGGTCTGCTCGTTTAGAATCTTCTTTGGATCAGTTATGAACTCCTTCTTGGCCTCTGAACCTTCAGTAAGATTGACATTCCTCTGCACCATAGAAGTTTGGACAAGCACAACAGTGTTATCTTCATGTGGATTCCTGGAGGGACCAGGAGTTGGTGCCTGTTCTATTGGTTTGAGTGCTTGATTTTCTAATTCAATCGTGAGACGGCTTTGGCCTACCCACACCTGAAGAAGTCCACTTCTTAGGTTGAGGTTGACTGCATGATCATAGATCCAGTCTTGGCCCAAGACAAGAGGTTCGGTCAGATCCTCGTCTTCACACACTAGCACTTTTGCTGGCATGAGGACCTCTTGTATGTAGAGGGGGAGATCCACCTCTCCCATACAAGGGGTTTCAACACCTCCTAATCCTATCAGATATGCTTCTAGGGGTTTTACCTCCAATTGTAGCTGCTGGCAATAAGAGAGCCAAACTGCACTTGTGGCTGCTCCTGAATCAATTAAAGCCCTCACGCTGGTTGTGTTGTCTCTTTGTCCTATTTCTAGGGTCACAAAAGGTCGTCGGTCCACTATCTTATGGGTACGTTCGCCTGAAGCCTCACACATGGCCATGTGATAGCCTGGAGACTCTTGAGTGTCAGTCATAGGCTGGTCCCTTCCTTGTCTCCTCAACTTCATTCGTCTGATACGCTCTAAGGCCTCTGCCTGTGCTTCTTCTCGAATTCGTTTTTCCTCCTCTTTACGTTGCTTAGCAGTATTGAGTCGGCTTAGCATCTCCTCCGTGAGGGGTTCCTGATAGAGCTTGACTTTGCATCCGCTAATATAGTTTGGGAGGACATCCCCCTCTAAAGTGGCTAGTTGTACTGCTCCACTCGTGGAGATCCTATTAATGATCATAGGTCCGTAGCCCCTCTTTTCTAGCTTTCTTGCGTGTTGTTTCAATGTGTAGACTAAAACTAGATCTCCTGCTTTCAAGCCCTTATCCTTCACATGGGCATCAAAGTATGCCTTTTGCCGTTTCTTTGCAGCATAGATGCCAGCTGCTGCTCGTAGCCTCGTCTCACCTAAACGTTCTAGATCAAAGATCCTAGAGGACAACTCGTGTCCATTCCACTCATGCTCTTGTGCTACTCTTAAAGCTGGGATTAGGAAATCTAGTGGTAGCACTGCATTCTGTCCGAAGACCATCTAAAATGGGGTGGCATTGAGTACCGTTTTGTAAGCAACTCGGTATGCCCAAACAGCATGATGAAGTTGTTTGTCCCAATCCGAGCGTTTATTATTTACAAGTTTCGTCAATACGTTACATAGGATCTTATTCGTGCTCTCGGCTTGTCCGTTAGCTTGTGGGTGATAGGGTGCAGACTTCTTATGGGTCACCATGAATTCTTGAAGGAGATTTTCAATGACCTCATTCAAGAAGTGCGTACCTCTATCACTAACCAACTCTATTGGTAACCCATATCTAGTGAGCACATTTTCGAATAAGAACTTAGCCGTCGTTTGAGCATCATTCTTTGTCGTGGCCTTTACTTCCACCCACTTTGTAAGGTAATATGTGGCTACAATAATGTATTCTGCATGGGAGTTTCTAGCTGGGGGGTTGATGGGACCTACAAAGTCTATACCCCACTTTGAAAATGCACGTCCTCCCATCATTGGCCTTAAGGGCATTTCATCTTTTCTTATCGGATATTGGGCACGTTGGCATTTGTCGCAACTCTTCACATAAGAGTGTGAATCCATATGAAGATTGGGCCACCAAAGTCCCGAGAATAGAATGGTCTTAATTACTCTGTCCGGCCCAAAGTGTCCACCTGCAGCACAGCTGTGCGCCGTTTCTAAGACTTTCAAATAGTCTGATTCATGAACGCACAGTCTTAGGTAACCATCCTTGCCTCTTCGATATAGGTTGTCTCCTACTAAAGCATAGTCTTGAGCCTCTTGCTCCATGCTCCGTTTTCTTGCAAGACTAGCCTGATTGGGCAATGTTCCCGATCTCATGAACTCAACCAATGGAGCACTCCAATCTGGGATTAATGACACGTGATAAAGAGTGGCATGCTCCACTACGGGTCTCTTCTGGCACACTGGACAATTGTGGATCCACTCTTGTATTTCTTTGTCCATGCTAGGCCAATACACCCCTAAACGTTTTAGATTCTGCAATGTTCGTTGTTTAGGGTAGTGATTTCCTAGCAGTCCCTCATGGGCTTGTTGCAACCAACTAGCATGTTCATCATCCTCGACACAACAAGCTAATACGCCCTCGGTATCTTGCTTGTACATACTTCCGGCTAATATTTGATACTTTAGCGATTTTACAATTTCCTCTTTGCTTGTTTTAACATTTTTATTTGCAGGCCCGAAGGTTAGGACTGGTACCAACTTATTTGCCCATTTAGGAACAACTTCTAAATTGAACAGATAAGCATCGGGCAATTCATCAGACACTCCTTGCGGTGGCTCTCCTGAAGTGATGCGAGAAAGATGGTCTTCCCTAAGATGGGTTCTACCTTTCCTGACAACAACTTCAAAGTCGTATTCCATTAGTAAGAGGAACCATCTTACTAAGCGGCCTGTATTGCAAGGTTTATTGACCAAATATAGTAAAGCTTGATGATCAGTGAAAAACTTGAACTTATTGGCCAATAGATAGTGTCTAAACTTCTTCACAGCATATACCATACCTAGGCCTTCTCTTTCCGTTGTGGTATAATTTCGTTCAGCTGCATTTAGTTGCCTACTAGCATATGCTATCGGCAAATCTAGGTTTCCTTCACCCGTGGGTTGCGCTAGCACACATCCTATTGCATGATTTGAGGCATCTACATGGACATGAAAGGGTTTGCTCCAATCCGGAGTAGTCAATATTGGTGCTGTGCACAAACGTCTCTTCAGCTCGTTGAAGGAAGTCTCGCATTCCTCACTCCACTCGAAATTTGTTAACAACCCATAGAGAGGTTTAGCTATGATGGCATACATGTGAATAAACCTACGGTAATATCCACAATGGCCCATAAAGGCTTGTACCTCTTTAACATTCCTTGGTCTGGGCAACTCTGCTATTGCTCTTACTTTGTCTTCATCTGTTGAAATTCCATTCTTAGAAACAATGTGACCTAAGATCTTACCTTGTCGTACCATGAACACACACTTCTCTGGATTCAGGCACACTCGATAATCTCTACACTTGTTGAAGATTTGCCTGAGCTCAGGGATGTGGTATCTTCTTTCTTGGGAATGAGCGCATAAATCATCCACATATACTTCTAAGCTCTTTCGCAAGAACTCTTTGAAGACATGACACATGAGTCTTTGGAATGTTGCAGGTGCATTGGTGAGCCCAAATGGCATCACACGAAATGCAAAGATTCCCCATTCTGTGGCAAAGGCCGTTTTGTGCTGATCTTCGGGGGCAATGGCTACTTGGTTGTAACCTGAAAATCCATCAAGGAAGCTGTAAACTTCCTTGCCTGCAACACGCTCCAATAGATGTTCGGTGATTGGAAGAGGATAACTATCTCGGATCGTAGCGGCATTGACTTTTTTAAGGTTAATGCACACTCGCAATTTCCCATTCTTCTTGGGCACCACTACAATGGGGGACACCCATTCAGTGTGCTCAATCTCATAGATGAATCCGGCTTCAATCAGCCTGTCAATTTCCTCTTTTATTTTGGCTGCATAATTGTCATTATATGTGTAGGGTTTTTGTTTGGTGGGCTTGGCATCAGCAGTCATCGGAATCGTATGAGAGCAAATCTCTGGATCTACTCCTTTCAAGTCTCTATAGTGCCATGCGAACACATCCCTATATTCCCTTAATAGCGCTACAAGCTCTGCTTCTTCTTCTGCACTTAGGTCGTCTCCTATGTACGTACATCGCTCTTCGTTCCCTTCAATGGTCACTACAATTTTTTTGTTCTTTTCTTTATTGTCATATGCTTCTCCTATAATGGCCTCTCTCTTAGGCATTCGTACCAAAATTTTCCGGTCTTCCACTTCATATTTCTTGAAATTTTCTGGTACTTCAAACAATGATTCTTCCTCTTCTTGTCTCACTGCTTTCCTTTTCTTTTTCTTTTGACCTCCTTCACTTCCTTTCTTTGAACTTATCGTTTTAGTACTCGCAAGGGGTTCTTCTTCCTTTTGGGTTAACACCCCTAGGTCTTCTAAGTAGTGTTCCTCTGAGTCAAAGTATGTATCCATCACAATGGATTCTAGATCATCGTCATTCTCTTCTTCTTCTATGAACTCACTAGGATCACACTCTTCCAACAAGGGCTGACACATGAACACTGAAATATCATAACCCTCCTCATCACAATGGGGTGTCCATTGTTCCTCATTGACTACAATGTCCATGGTAGCTAAGATTTCTGCCCAACCATGAGGCTCAAATTCCTCATCTGGAAATATCATTGGTGTATAGGCTGGGTCTTTTATTGGTCTATCTCCTGGGGGAGTTCCTTCTTCTCTCGCTTTTAGGCGCTTTTCCTCTTCCTCTGCGACCTTGCACATCCACAAGTGAGTATCTTCATGCAACCAGGATGGTTCAGGTGAACTTCCAGAATGCACGGAGATAGAGTCCTCTTTCGCTTTGTGGATAGGATTCCATTGTAGGGGTGGTACATCTCTGAAGGTGTGATCCTTCAGATTGACCTTGGTGGTGACCCCTAAGTGCTGTAAGTACAAGGAGTTGGTTCCCCAATCCTGTACTATTTGCAATTGTCGTAGGAAGGGTCTTCCTAGGATCATCTCGTAAACATTATTCTTCTCAAAGTCACATATAGCAAACGTATGTTCAAACTCTACACCACAAGTGGTTAGAGTTATCCCTTCAAGCAATCCGAGAGGTCTTTCAAAATGACCATCTGCCATTTGAAGTTTCATTCTCGTTGGTCTTAAGGTGGGTTTGCCCCATCGCTTCCACAGGGAGGTGGTCGCAATAGCAACACCGGCACCCGAATCCACAATTGCTTTGGTTGTGTAACCTTGATAGGTGATCGGAAGATAAGTGTTACCTTCTTCACCTTCGCTCATGTCTCCTATCTTGTCGAGAGGTACCTCGGGTACTTTTTGTTTAGAGCCTACTTTTGGTGCATTGGATTCAAGTTCTGGAACCTGATCCCTCACATGATTCCAGAGCTCCGGTTTTTCCTTGAGGAGTTCCTCTACAGTGAGGTGACATTGAACCTTAGTGTTCTTCACAACATCAGTGTTCCTGGGAATCACTGAGTCTTCATTTCTCACCAATATTGTGGGAGCTCTGATCTGGAGAGATTCAGATTCCCATGGGCCTGTGAAATGAGGCAACTCTTGTAAAGAATTAGATTCAAAATCTAATCTCTCATCCTCTTGTTGCTCTGTTTGATCTCCATAGATAGAGGGAATGTCTTGGGGAAATTGCTCACAAAGATCATCAATCTCAGGAATAGGAGGGGAATCACCCTTCTCCTTGGCCCATTTCTCTTCTTGTGTTTCCCGCAAGAACTCTTGAGAGTACTGTTGAATTGAAGGAGGTATTCCAGCATCCGTGGAATTAGGAAAATAAGCTCCCTTAGGTGGTGAGCTTCCTCTTTCAACAATTGGTTGAGCCTGTGGAGGTAAAGAAACTTGTGATTTGTTTACCAACTGCTCTAATCTTTCTAGTAAGCCTTGGAAATGCAAATCCGGCTTGACAGAGTTTGTCTGATTGAACTTTTGACTAGTCTCAAGTATAGCTTGAGCTTGTTCTACCATTTTCATGCACATTTTCATCCGTTCAATCTCTAAATCTGCTCTAGGGTAACTCTTGTCTAGGTTTGCAGCTGTTGGCCCTTCTTGAAGTCGAGCCTGGTAGGCCTTGAACATCATGTCCAAGCCTTCAGGAGTGGGGTCAGCTAATACTGATCATACTCGGGGTGGTGGGTGGGTTACGAGGGGTGTATTCGAGGGTGGAGAAATGGAGGGTGATGGGGATGGTAGTGGTGGAAGTGTGTGGGAGTGCGGTTGAGATGTGATCTCTATGATTTTTGCCTTGGTTTCTCTCAAGCTTTCTTCAAGTTCGTTTATCTTTTTTGCCCATTGCCTCTTCATTCTTTCACGACTATCCTTCCAGGCTCTAGTCCTCTTTTTGGTTATGCTCTCTGTTTCACTCACCTCGGGGCTCTTTTCCGGACCAACACCTTGGTGTTGTTGATGTGCCTGGGCTCTTGTGATCACCTGCACAGGTGCAGTGGAAGTCACACTCCCTGTGGAGTCTACAACTAACCCCACGACATTGATAGGAGTGATTTTAGGCATGTTATTAGGGTTCTTTGGGCAATCTCATAGGAGATGTTCTTTCCCGCAGTCTTGACAGAAGCCCTGAATGGTTACTGGTTGAGGTTGTGTCGGGGCAGGTAGTGGACAATCACGTATAAGGTGATCTCCCTGACATCTGAAGCATGGTCCTCTAGGAATTGGGGGTCGTACCTGCCTAGGTTGAGGTCTAGAGTTGGGGTTTGTGTACATGACATTAGAATACTCAGGTCCCCCACTATTTTCACTTGGGTCCTCATAATAGTATGACTCGTTATGCTCGGGTGACTGCATGTAGTAAGCCTGTGGGCTATCCATATGTGTGGAGTCAAAACTATGGTCACTTGGATCACTGTCTGATAGCAATGGGGTGACTGGGACTATGGCTCTATTCGGATTTTCTTCAGTAGATGCATATTTCACTGGGATCACATTGGTGGGAGCAGGGGGTTGCTGTACTAGGACTGGTTGAGGTCTCTGCTGCCCTTGATAAGGTGGCTGATAAGTTTGTTGTGGTCTGTTATATTGTTGTGATGGGTACTGATTCTGGTATCTACCATGTTGTGGGTATGGCTGAGGGTAATTTTGCCTAACAGTTTGTTTGTTATATGGGCAGTCTTGTGCAGTGTGGTTGGTGTACCTGCGCTCTATGGAGCAGTACTGGCTACTAGGATTCGCCTGGGGTTGGGTCATAATGGGACATACACTTGCCATGTGTTCACCGCCACAAGTGTAACACCGCTTAACTGGGGCAAATCTCGGAATTTGTTTGCTAGAGACACCTAGTTTTTGGGCTACCTTTTCTGCAAGTTCCTCGATGGATGTGGATTGACCAGATGTCTGTTTACTAGAGCTATCAGAATCCTTATAGATTTTTGATAGTTCTAATTCCTCACCTAGATTGTCCTCAATGTCTATGCACATACGCACGCACTCTTCTATCGTTCTGGGATCCTTCAGGTACACATATGACTTGAGCTTAGTGCTCAACAATCCATCTAGGAACAAGGCCACTTGTTTGGCTGGTGTGGGTAACTCCGGCATCGGGCATCTCTCTAGGTATTGTCTAAATCTTCTTCCAGCTAGTCTGACCGTCTCTTGAGGTGTTTGTTTGAAGCTGTGAATTAGTGAGGAGGTGTTATGCCTGATTCCACTCTTAGAAAACTCAACAATAAATGCCTCTAAGAGCTGGTCTATGTTTCTGAAATGCCTCTCATTTAGTGGTTGAAACCACGTAAGGGCAGTGTTCCTAAGAGTTAGACCGAAAGAATTATATTGTGTGAATAGGTCCTCTACCTGTTCAGCTTTCAATACTTGTCGAAATTCTGCCACATGGTCATAAGGGTCTCCCGTGCCATCGAAATAATTCTTCATGGACTTCACCAGTTGAGTTGGTCGCAGGGTCCTAGTGTGTTCTCTCGGCCTTGGCAAAGTAAAATCATCAATGTCCCTGTGATTCCATGGGGTTCTATGTCTCTCAGGTTCCACTCTATTCCTTTCTGTTCCCGTTCTTTCTCTTCCCGGGGAGTTGGCGAAACTTACCTCAGGTTTGTCTCTACTTCTATCTCTCTGAGCCCCATGAGCTTGGGAGGTCCCAGCTCCTTGGTGACCAAAGAACACAGTAGACCTTGGTTGGGGAAAAACAAATTCTCCCTTCCATGTGTAGGCATGTCTGCCAAGCTCAGTGACCACGAAGATTCTCTCTGATGCATTGTCTAGGTAGGTTACTTGACCTGGGCTATCAGGGTCTTTAAACTCATAGATTGTGAGGGCACTCACTTCCTGAGATTGAGGAGATTTATATCTCCAAAAAACCTCATCGGTTTCTCGGTTTAAAAACAGATCTATGCTTTTATTATCCTGTGGAATCCACTCTGGAGTCATGATTCTGGTCAAGACAGATTTACCACGGGGAGTTCTTGGCTCTCTCTCTAAGTTCCCTTGCTCTATATCACCCATGTCGGTCTCCGCAATCACATTTCCAAACTCATCAGTTCTATCAGGGAGAGTGGTGACTACATATATAGTCCCCTCTTTATCTAGGTATGCTCCATTCTCAAACTTGACTACCGGGTGGGCTAATCCATGGGGTTGATCGGGGTTCTTAATCTGGACCACCGATCTTCTCAGTCCGTCTTCGTAGATGCGAGCACCTAGACGATTCGTCCTGATGTATTCCAGCTGAGTCTTGTAAGGTCCCTCTGGCTTTTCTAGATAAGCCAACCCTGAACTACCTACTGGTCTCTCCATGTGATAGGACATCTCAGAATCACTTGTTTCTGATCTGGGAATGTATGGATAATCACTCAACTGCTGGGCCCAAGACCTGGCAGTGTGATTGACACTAGCTTCAGAAGATCTGAGGCTCTGTCTGTCTCGGCCTAAGTGTCTGCCTGATCTAAGGTTCATAAGCCTGATTTATTTATCCCCTGGAACCCAAGCACACTCTCGTTGCAGGTTGATTTTGCACCAATCACTTTGTTCTTTTTAGTTGAATATTATGTTTATGGTCTTGTCTGAAATCGCGTCGTCAGGAGTACTTAAGTGAATTTCCGCACTTGATAAGTGATCGACTCGAGTTTACCTTTTGTCCTTTAGGGTTTTCGCACTTAAGACCTATTTACTTCTTGCACTTTGTTGATTAATATTCTTGGACTTGACTCGTGCCTAACGCTGCCCTAATTAATTACCACACCTAAGTCGTACTTAGCCTAGGCTAGGAATTGACAAAGGAGGGTTGAGAGATCTTCCAACCTCAATTAGCTGGTTGACCAGACTGCTACACAAGCCCAGGAAGCCTTCTCCCAAGCTTGGTACTCACCCTTGCTAGCTTGCTTTGGATTGCCTTGAGCGCGCACAAAGTTCCTGCAAAAGCTCACCTGTTAGTATAGCTCTATTGCCACAAGTAATTGAAAGACACACTTCAATAATTTCAGCCCCCTTGGAGTAGTTCACTGTACCCCCTGAATCTGAGAACCACTTAGTTCCACCTAAAGATCAACTTAAAAATGCATGTTCTAAAACTCCGCGTATGATTCTTACAAAAACCAGTCAAGGTCCACGTGGGATTCTCAACGAGCTTTCCAACGAGACCAAAATCTCATCAATCGGAGTTCGTATGGTCAAGTTATGACCATTCAGGCACTAAAGGGTCAAAACAGGCACTAAAGGGTCAAAACAGGCACTCAGGGTTCAGGAGATCCCTCTGTGGTTTCTAGGCCTTTTGCCCACTTCCAAGGTTCTAAAGTTATACCAAGGTGCCTAAAATTAAGCTCAACTACCCTTCCAATCACTAAAAAAATTAACCCTAAATTTTCATGCGTTAAAAGCCGTGTATCGCGATAGGTCGGGTGGAGGTGTCGCGATAGGTCGAAGTGTCGCGATCGGTCGGGGTGTCGCGATAGCTCGTGAGGTGTCGCGATAGGTCGGGGTGTCACGATAGCTCGTGAAGTGTCGCGATAGGTCGGGGTGTCGCGATAGCTCGTGAGGTGTCGCGATAGGTCGGGGTGTCGCGATAGCTCGTGAAGTGTCGCGATAGGTCGGGGTGTCGCGATAGGTCGGGGTGTCGCGATAGCTCGTGAAGTGTCGCGATAGCTCGTGAAGTGTCGCGATAGGTCGGGGTGTCGCGATAGCTCGTGAAGTGTCGCAATAGCTCGTGAAGTGTCGCGATAGGTCGGGGTGTCGCGATAGCTCGTGAAGTGTCGCGATAGGTCGTGAGGTGTCGCGATACCTCGAGGTGTCGCGATAGCTCGTGAAGTGTCGCGATAGCTCGTGAAGTGTCGCGATAGGTCGGGGTGTCGCGATAGCTCGTGAAGTGTCGCGATAGGTCGGGGTGTCGCGATAGCCCGTGAAGTGTCGCGATAGGTCGGGGTGTTGCGATAGCTCGTGAAGTGTCGCGATAGGTTGGGGTGTCGCGATAGCTCGTGAGGTGTCGCGATACCTCGAGGTGTCGCGATAGCTCGGGATATGGTGAATTTTTCTGTTCTATCTAGTGATCCTGGGAGCTCTAGGCCTGCGCAGTGTCGTGGTGCACTCAGAATCGTGATTGGGTGAAATTTTCGGAGTGTCGCGATAGCTCGAGCTCAACGCCTCGGGGACTGTGCAGACAATTTCTGTACCTGCTGAGCTTGCTGGAGATGATGATGGAGCTGCCACCTGCAAGAAACATGCAAAAAACACACAAAGACAAGCACGCACAATCGTTCTCTCTCAAACTTGCACACAACAAATGAGGGAATGATAGGGAAGAGGGGATATGTAGTGGAGAAGGAGGTGGAGGTGGAAATGGAGAATGAGGTGAAGATGAAGATGGAGATGGAAAAAAATCAGAAATTTACCTACTACTTACCATTCCAACGCGTCCTCTCTACGTCTTACCATCACACGCTCGTCCTCAAAGCTCGATCCCCGGCAACGGCGCCAAAATTTGGTGTAGCTCAGCGATGAGTAGCACCTCCTTTAATGTCAATCCGGGGAGACGTGAGGATGGTATGAAGACCACGAGCAAGTGGAAGCACAAGTGCGTGAGTGAGAAGCACACAAGCATGCACACACATACACGCACACGTGCACACACGGCAAGAACAAAGAGAGTAAGACAATGGAATCACTTCTATTGCAACAAAGTTCTCATACAAGCTCAAACTACAAGAAGCTAACCCCAAAAATGAGCTCTCTAGCTCTATTTATAGTTTTTTGACTAGCTTTGGCCCTGTCCAGACCTAATGTCTGGCCTAGTTAAAAATTAGGTTCCAGGGCTTATTTGAGGGCCCAAACGAGATCTAAAAATTATGAAAATTGACAGGCAACTACTTCTAAGGCTCCCCAAGCTCGAGGACTCCTCGGCTTGTACAAAATGGAGCTACAAAAAGGTGAAATGATATTTACAAGGGTTTGTAGTGATGAGAATCACTTTAAAATGATGTGAGGGTTTTGAAAAAAATGAAGGGTTGCCTCAGTGCTAGATCTGCATGTGTGTCCGTACTTGCTTCTTCCCGTATACTGTCAACACTCAGCTAAGCATATGAACCTTAGATCAGGACGACATCTAGTGAGAGATAGGCAAAGTCTCAGGTCTTCAGAGGCTAGTGTCAATCACACTGCTAGGTCTTGGGCCCAGCAGTTGAGCCATTATTCGCACTACCATAGCTCTGAAACTAGTGAGTCAGAGATGTCCCACGGTATGGAGAGACCTACAGGAAGTTCACGTGTGCCATATTTACATAGGGTAGAAGGCCCTTACAAGATGCAACTCGAATACCTTAGGACCAACTGATTAGGTGCTTGCATCTATGAGGACGGCCTAGGAAGATCTGTGGTCCAGATCAAAAACCCAGATCAATCCATTGGGCTAGAACACCCAGCTGTCAAATTTGAAAATGGAGCATACATGGACAAAGAGGGAACCATATATGTGGTCACCAGTCATCCAGATAGGACAGACAAATTTGGAAATGTGATCCTAGAAACGGACTTAGGTGACCTGGAGCAAGGAAACATGGGTGTAGAACCTAGAACCCCTCCAGGCAAATCTGTTCTCACTAGGATTATCACATCAGGGTGGATTCCCCAAGACAATAAGAGCATAGATCTACTCCTGAACTGAGAGACTGATGAAGCCTTTTGGAGGTATAAATGTGATCAGCCAAATGAGGTAGGAACAATCATGATATATGAGTTCAAAGATCCTGATAGCCTAGGCAGAGTGACCTACTTAGATCATGCTTCAGAGAGGACCTTTGTGGTTACAGAACATGATAGGCATGCTTACACTTGGAAAGGTGAATTTATTTTCCCCCAACCAAGATCTAATGTGTCCTTGTTGGTGCAAACAAGCCTTCACACTTGGCTTTGATTTGTGCCTTGAAGACTCAACATAAAGCTTGGACAATTGGAACCTTGGAAAGATAAAGTTTGAACCCATGAAGGATACATAGAAACAGATGCTTAATTGATTGTTACTCTTTACCCAATGTAAAAAGTCAATATGACTTAATCAATTATGTAATCACACCTACTAGACTAGAGTCGTGGAAAAAGTAGATGATCTAGTTGAGGGAATATCTCCCTAAGTCTAGTAGAGAGAATCAAGGGAATTTTAATTTGAATTCAAATTCAAATTTGTTCAAAATTCCTATAAAAGAGCTATGTAAAAGTCGCGGGTTAAGTAGCTCACTTCCCGAGGCTAATCCAAGCAGATCATAGAGTGTGTGAGAGCTACTACCTAGCCTACACCTCTGAGTACCATTGTGCATCACTTTACATGCCAATGGGAATGTACATTTGATAGATTCAATACATATACTCATAGTTCTTAACTCTGTGTTTTCTGAGTCATTCACCTCAAAGTCTGTCAACTTCAACAGGGCATATCTCAAGATCTACTGAACCAAATTTGATGATCCAGTGCTCATTGGAACCAGCTCAAAGCATTCTACAACACTACAAATTTGCAAGTAATTCTATTCAGCCAATTGGGAGAAATCGCTGTCGAAGTGATCACTGGTATATTTCTGTGTTGTTCCTAAAAAATCGGGGATGTCCCTGATTTTGCTAAAGATCATGCTCAGTGTATAGTTTGTTATTTGGAGTGATTTAACTTGCTAATGGTAGCTTGTTAAGTTAATTTAATACTCCCAGAAGGAATTAAACCAATTGCAAGTGTGCTGGACACACTGAGCTTAGGACTGAGCAGGTGTCAATACAGGAATAGAAAGTTTTTGGAGTTGTGAAGGTTCAAAATCATCCGTTTTGATTTGGTCATTACTCAATCATTTTGTAAAGCACATATATAGTTTCTTGGTGTCATTTGGAAGCTCAAGGAGTCTCCTAACCATATCTGAAGAAAAAAGAGGGCAGGTGTGAAGCAGGTCTAGCAGCACCAACTTGATCTTCTGATTGTACCCAGCCATCACATCCAACAGTGGTATCAGAGCAAATAAGGTAATCATGGGTGATGGTTTCCCTTCCTTTATTGAAAAATTGGATAGGAATAACTACCAGGCATGGTCATTAAGAATGAAGACTTATCTACAAGGGAGAAGCTTGTATGGATACATATCAGGAGATGAGGAGTTGCCCTCATTCAAAACCAGAGGCCTACCTACAAAGGATGAGCATGAGAGACTTAATCAATGGTGTGCTAAAGATGCTTTGGCAAGGTCATATCTTCTAAACTCTATCTCTGATTTCCTTCTACCTCATGTTAGGAACTGTAAGACTTCCCAAGAGACTTGGGAAACCTTGTCAACATACTTCTCATCAAGCACAAGGGCCAGAAAGAATCAGCTCTGGATTGAGTTTACAACTCTCAGGAAGCAATCAAAACAATGTGTCTCAGATTTTGTCACCAAAGTCAAAGACATTGCAGATCAACTTGCAAGTGTTGGAGAAGAAATTGAAGAAGAGCAAATAGTCAGACAAGTGATCAATGGACTCAAAGCAGATGACAAGTGGGAAAGCTTTACCACTGCAATGGACTTGTACATGGACATCCAAGCACCTGATCTAACAACTCTGATTGGACAACTATTCACACATGAAGTAAAGATCACAAAGAATGGAGAGCAATCAAAAGGTAACAATCCCTCTGCCCTATATACAGATAAGAAGTCTAAAGACAAGGGTAAAAGTAAGAAAGTTGATGAAGAAGGATCCACCTCCCAAGCAAACTATGCAGGAAGAGGTAGATCATCTAGAGGAAGGGGCAGAGGAGGTAAGTCAGGTAGGGGGAGACCCTATAATCAATCTCCATGCAATATTTGTGGCTTGTCTAACCATACTGCAGATGAATGCTACAAGAACTACAAGAATCAAAGAGGAAGAGGTCACCAAAGAGGAGGATACTCCCAAGGCAGAGGCAGATTCAATCAATCTCAAGGCTACCATGGCTACAACAATAATTACAACAATAACTACAACAATAGCTACAATCACAATGGCAATTATCAAGGAGGATACAGGAACAGAAAGGATTACAACAATTATGCAGAGGATCAAGATGATTCCTTGTTGATTATGAACATGACATCTAAATCAGGTATCAATGATGATCATTTGTTCTATATTGATTCAGGTTGCTCTAATCATGTAGCTGGGAATGTTGCCTTACTCTCTGTTTTGGAAGAACCTAAAGGCAAGCACCAAGTGCAGACAGGTGATGACACTAAACATTCAGTGGTTAAAGTAGGTAATGTCAAAACAAGTGATGGTAATCAGAATTTGCTAAGCAGAGTATTGTATGTTCCAACAATCACCAAGAATCTGATGAGTGTAGGTCAGATTGTTGAAAAAGGTCTACAGGTCAGGTTCACTCAACATGGTGCATATGTGGAGGATCCAAGACATGGATTCAGAAGGATAGCCAAGGGAGAGAAATCAGGTAGACTATTTACCTTTGAACTTGAGGATACTAAGAATATTGCCTTGTACAATTATAAGGACCAAACTCTATCAGAATTGGAGATGTGGCACAAAAGATTAGGTCACATTGGAGAGAGGACCATAAAGCAAATGAGTAGGGATCAATGTGTGCTTGGGATACCTAATGTATCCAAGCAACACATGATATACAAGTGTGGGGCTTGTCAATTTGGTAAGTCACACAGGTTGCCATACACCAAGAAAGGATTTATGCATGAAGATTTGGAATTGGTGCATACAGATGTTTGGGGACCAAGCAAGGAGCCATCCATATCTGGATCAAGGTACTATGTATCTTTTATAGATGATTATAGCAGATGGACTGTCTTGTACTTCATGAAACATAAAGATGAAGTATTTAATTGTTTCAAAAGATATCTTGCATTAGTTGAGAATCAAACAGGTAGACATTTGAAGAGGCTAAGGTCAGATGGTGGTGGAGAATACTTCTCCAATGACTTTGAAGAGTTCTTGCAGGAAAGAGGCATCAAGAGGGAGATTACCACAAGGTACTCACCTGAACAAAATGGGGTAGCTGAAAGGAGGAATAGACTCATTGTGGAGACAGCTAGGTCTATGCTTAATGAGAAAAAACTACCAAATTATCTTTGGGCAGAGAGTGTATCTACTGCCACATACTTGATCAACAGGTTGCCATCAAAGACACTTGATGGAATGACACCCTATGAGGCTTGGCATGGTAAGAGACCATCTCTGGATCATTGCAAGATCTTTGGGTGTGTTGCATATGTGCATATTCCCTCACAGGTAAGGGGAAAGCTAGATCCTAAGGCTGAAAAGTGTATCTTTATTGGTTATGACTTGAATCAGAAAGGATACAGGTTCTATAACCCCTCAAATAAAGGCTTCAAGGTAAGCAGAGATGTAATCTTTGATGAAAATGATTCATGGTATGATAATGAGTGCAGGAAAGTTAGCCTACCTTATGATATGGAAGAAGACTTCCCAAAGCTTGTCAGGCAAGAACCAACTCAGAATGAGGACACAAGCTCAGATGATGAAGACACCATCAACATTGAAGAATTCAAAGCTTGGAAATCTAAAGGGAAGATGAAGATGAAGCAACTTGAAGACAATCCAGAATCCTCAACTCAAGCTATGAGGAGATCTTCAAGGGAAAAGAAGAAACCTATTAGGTATGGATATGATACTTCACTTGTAACCAAGCACTCTGTATATCTTGCAAAGGATATCTTGAATGAAGAACCAGGTACATATGAAGAAGCAATTACTAAACCAGAATGGAAGGAAGCAATGGATGAAGAAATGGAGGCTCTCAAGGAGAGTGATACTTGGGACTTGGTACCCAAGAAGGACTCCATGAAGGTGATAGGATCCAGATGGATCTACAAACTCAAAAGAAACTCAGATGGTACAATAAGCAAGTACAAAGCTAGGTTGGTAGCCAAAGGTTTTGCACAAACCCAAGGCATTGATTATGAGGAGACATTTTCTCCTGTGGCCAAGATGCCAACTATCAGAACTATGGTGAGTGTAGCTGCATCCAAGAATTGGAACATGTACCAATTGGATGTAAAGAATGCATTCTTGAATGGATGGATATCTGAAGAGGTCTACATGTAACAACCACCTGGCTATGAGGATCCCAATAAGGTAAATCATGTTTGCAAATTGAAGAAGGCTCTGTATGGATTGAAGCACGCACCTAGAGCATGGAATTACAGGTTGACAACCTATCTCTTGGATCAAGGATTTGTGATGAGTAAAGCAGATACTTCATTGTTTATAAAGAAGAACAATTCAGAGGTAATATACTTGTGTGTCTATGTTGATGACATCATTATTACAGGAAATGATGTTCAAGGAATTAGACACATCAAAAGTAAAATGATGAAGGAATTCAAGATCAATGATCTTGGATTATTGAAGTACTTTCTAGGACTTGAATTGGTCTACACAAATTCAGGTATATTCATTACTCAGAAGAAGTACATTCAGGACATGGTCAAGAAGTTTAATTTGCAGGAAGCTAAAGTCTCAAACATTCCTATGGAAGTCAACCACAAACTCAGTGCACATGAAGGAGAAGAACTCAAGGATATTACAGGTTATCAAAGTTTGGTAGGTAGTCTCAATTATGCTACCTTGACTAGGATTGATATCTCATATGGTGTTAGTGTACTTAGCCAATTTATGCATAAGCCAAGAGTACCACATTTGGAGGCAGCCAAGAAGATAGTAAAGTACCTAAAGGGAACACAAAATCATGGTTTGTATTATCCATATTCATCAGACATTGACATCAAGGTATACTCAGATGCAGATTGGGCAGGTTGCAAGGATGACAGGAGGAGTACATCTGGTTACATATGCTTTGCAGGTGATAAACCAATTTCTTGGTCATCCAAGAAACAACCCACAGTGGCTCTATCATCTACTGAGGCAGAGTACAGAGGGCTAGCCAATGCCACTCAAGAAGCCATATGGTTGAAGCTACTATACTCAAAATTAGGTCTATATACAAGGCCACCTATCATATTTGGAGATAACACAAGTTCACTTCACCTAGCAGCTAATCCTGTGTATCATGCTAGGACAAAACACATAGAGGTTCATTACCACTATGTGAGGGAGAAATTACTTAGCAAGGAAATCCAATTATCATATGTGTCTACTAATATTCAATGTGCAGATTTGCTTACAAAAGCTTTGGATGGGAGCAAGCTATGCAGGTTTAAATCCATGATAGGATTGCAGGATATCATTGAAGACTAAAGATGAAGACTCAAGCAAGTGTTTGGCTTGAGGGGGAGCTGTTGGTGCAAACAAGCCTTCACACTTGGCTTTGATTTGTGCCTTGAAGACTCAACATAAAGCTTGGACAATTGGAACCTTGGAAAGATAAAGTTTGAACCCATGAAGGATACATAGAAACAGATGCTTAATTGATTGTTACTCTTTACCCAATGTAAAAAGTCAATATGACTTAATCAATTATGTAATCACACCTACTAGACTAGAGTCGTGGAAAAAGTAGATGATCTAGTTGAGGGAATATCTCCCTAAGTCTAGTAGAGAGAATCAAGGGGATTTTAATTTGAATTCAAATTCAAATTTGTTCAAAATTCCTATAAAAGAGCTATGTAAAAGTCGCGGGTTAAGTAGCTCACTTCCCGAGGCTAATCCAAGCAGATCATAGAGTGTGTGAGAGCTACTACCTAGCCTACACCTCTGAGTACCATTGTGCATCACTTTACATGCCAATGGGAATGTACATTTGATAGATTCAATACATATACTCATAGTTCTTAACTCTGTGTTTTCTGAGTCATTCACCTCAAAGTCTGGCAACTTCAACAGGGCATATCTCAAGATCTACTGAACCAAATTTGATGATCCAGTGCTCATTGGAACCAGCTCAAAGCATTCTACAACACTACAAATTTTCAATTAATTCTATTCAGCCAATGGGGAGAAATCGCTGTCGAAGTGATCACTGGTATATTTCTGTGTTGTTCCTAAAAAATCGGGGATGTCCCTGATTTTGCTAAAGATCATGCTCAGTGTATAGTTTGTTATTTGGAGTGATTTAGCTTGCTAATGGTAGCTTGTTAAGTTAATTTAATACTCCCAGAAGGAATTAAACCAATTGCAAGTGTGCTGGACACACTGAGCTTAGGACTGAGCAGGTGTCAATACAGGAATAGAAAGTTTTTGGAGTTGTGAAGGTTCAAAATCATCTGTTTTGATTTGGTCATTACTCAATCATTTTGTAAAGCACATATATAGTTTCTTGGTGTCATTTGGAAGCTCAAGGAGTCTCCTAACCATATCTGAAGAAAAAAGAGGGCAGGTGTGAAGCAGGTCTAGCAGCACCAACTTGATCTTCTGATTGTACCCAGCCATCACATCCAACAGTCCTATGGTCACCCGGAGCTGGAACATCCCAAGCTCATGGAAATCAAAGAGAGAGAAGTAGAGATAGGCCAGAAGTAAGCTTTGCGAACCCCTTGGGAAGAGAAAGAATGAGAACGGAGATAGAACCTGATAGACCTAGAGCCCCAAGAAACCAAAGGAATGCGGATGAATGCTTTCTACCAAGACCTAGAGAGCACACGAGAACTTTGAGACCGACTCAGCTAGTTAAGTCCATGAAGAACTACTTCGATGGCACAGGAGACCCATATGATCATGTGGCCGAGTTTAGGCAAGTCTTGAGAGCTGAGCAAGTTGAGAACCTATTCATGCAATATAATGCCTTTGGTCTAACCCTTAGGAACACAGCCCTTACATGGTTTCAACCATTGAATGAGAGACAGTTCAGGAGCATAGACCAACTCTTAGAGGCTTTCATCACTGAATTCTCTAAAAGTGGCATCAGGCATAATACTTCCTCATTGATACATAGCTTCAAGCAGACCCCTCAAGAGACCGTGAGACTTGCAGGAAGAAGATTTAGGCAATATCTTGAGAGATGCCCTGTTCCTGAGTTACCCACACCAGCCAAACAAGTGGCTTTATTCTTGGATGGATTGCTAAGTACCAAATTGAGTTCATATGTGTACTTGAAGGAGTACCCTAGGACTATAGAAGAGTGCGTACGCATGTGCATCGACATCGAGGATAACCTAGGGGAGGAGTTAGAGCTTTCCAAAATCTACAAAGATTCAGATAGTGCCTCTAGCCTCTCTTCCTCGCAATCCACATCAATTGAGGAACTCGCGGAGAAAGTAGCTCAAAAACTAGGTGTCACTAGTAAACAAATTCCAAGATTTTCCCTAGTGAAAAGATGCTATACTTGTGGAGGTGACCATATGGCGAACGTATGTCCCATCATGGCTCAACCCCAAGTGAACCCTAGTAGCCAATATTGCACTATAGAACGGAGATACACAAATCACACAGCACAAGACTACCCATACAATAAGCAAGCGGTTAGGCAAACCTACCCTCAACCCTATCCACAACAGGGAAGATACCAGAACCAATACCCTCCACAGCAATATGGTAGACCACAACAACATCCAATCCACCACCTTCTAACCCGCATCATGCAACCCCATCACTCCCTAGAGTAGGATCAGTCCTAGCAGATCCCACTCCTGAGGACTTAAATATGATGCTCAAAGCATATCAGGCCAGAATCCAAGAAGGGCCAAACGTAACCAATCATGAAAAGTGTTACCCTAGAGCAGAACTAGAGCGTGAATGAACCAAAATTTGTGCTAAGATGGTGGAATTGGCCCAAACCATGTTTGAAGCCAGTCGCCTCTTTAACATCTCTAGTTCAGCTAAGACGCAGTTGCACTTTGATGGATTGCTAAAAAGATTGGAGAGGCTAATTGCACAATCAGAAAAGGAACCCGCCTCTCAAAATAAGGGCAACCCAAGTGAAAGGCTAAGCCTTCCCACCCAGGAAGCTTATGTGCCCAACTCCACAGAGCCATACACATCTTCTTCTATGAATCGGTACACACCGGAGCTCTTGCGAGAGATTCAAGAAGAGAAATGGGCTAAAGAGAGTGAAGTCCCTCCTCCCTTTGAACTTGTGGATGACGCGCATGATCAATTCCCACAAGATATTCCCTCCATTTATGAAGAGTAGGGGAGTAACCAATCTTAGGAGAGATTAGGATTCGAGTCTAATTCTTTACACGAATTACCCCACTTTACGGGCCCATGGGAAGCAAAGTCTACATGTATGAGAGCACCCACAGTCATGGTACGAAACGAAGACTTAGTCATACCTAGGAATACGGAGGTAGTGAAAAACACTAAAGTGCAGTGCAACCTCACTTTAGAAGAGCTACTCAAAGTTAGGCCAGAGTTATGGAAACATGTAGCTAACCAAGTGCCAGAAGTAGTGAAACCCCGTTCCCAGGTGGGTTCTCATAGAACAGTGCTAGAAATTCCTCTAGACAAGATAGGAGATATGAGTGAAGGTGAAGAAGGAAACACCTATCTTCCCATTACCCATCAGGTGTACACAACCAAGGCAATTCTAGACTCCGGTGCAGGAGTTGCTATTGCTACCACTTCCCTATGGAAGTGATGGGGCAAGCCAGCACTCAGGCCAACGAGAATGAGATTGCAGATGGCCGATGGTCACATAGAAAGACCCTTAGGCTTGCTAGAAGGAATAACTCTCACTACATGTGGTGTGGAGTTTGAGCATACATTTGCTATCTGTGATTTTAGCAAGAACCATGCCTATGAGATGATTTTGGGAAGACCATTTATGCGACAGTTGCAAGTGGTACAGGATTGGGGAACCAACTCATTGTACTTGCAACACTTAGGTGTTACAACCAAAGTAAATCTCAAGGATTACTCTCATAGAGATGTACCGCCTATTCAATGGAATCCCATCCATAAAGCCAAGGATGACACGGAGTCTGTGCACTCCATAGGATCAGGATCCTCATGGATGCATGAAGACACTCACTTATGGATGTGTAAAGTGGCAGTGGAAGAAGGGAAGAGAGAAAATCCAGAGAAATAGGTGCTAAGGAAACCCATAGATCAATTCAAGACCCAGCCTATGCACCTGTAGTATTTCCTGACGAGGAGTTTGAACCTGATGGCTGGGCAGAAATTTTAGCAACAATGGATGTAGCCATCAATGAAGAACAATGGACACCCCACTGTGATGAGGATGGCTATGACATTTCAGTCTTCTCCATAGAGCCAATCATGGGAGATGCAGTATTAGAAGAATGCGACCCTAGCCCTGATGCATTTGAAGATGCAAGTGACTCCGATCTAGAGTCAATCATTATGGACCCACCTTTTGCATCAGATGAAGAATACTTCTATGAAGTAGAATTTCAACCCCAGAGACATGGAGAGCTTACAAATGATGTAAGGTTAGCCACACAAGTGACCCCTAAGGATGAAGGAAAGAAAAGAAAGAAGAGAGAAGTCACACCAGAAGAGGAAGAATCATTGTTTGAGGTCCCTGAAAACTTTAAAAAGTATGAGATAGACGATAGAAGAGTCATGGTAAGGATGCCAAAACGTGAGGCTCAATGAGGAGAGGCCTATGATAACAAAGAAACCACCAAAAAAATAGTTGTAGCCATGGAAGAAGGAGAAGAGAGATGCACTTACATAGGGCATGACCTGACGGAAGAAGAGGAGTATGAGTTGATAGCCTTGCTAAGAGAGTACCGAGATGTCTTTGCTTGGAGCTACAAGGACTTGAAAGGTGTAGACCCAAACATATGCTCACACACAATTCCCATGACCTCAGACGCAAAACCCTCTAAACAAAAGCCATATACATATAACGATAATTATGCTGCTAAGATCAAAGAGGAGATAGATAGACTGGTAGAATCTGGATTCATCTATGAGACTGAGCACACTGAGTGGGTATCCCCCATTGTAGTGGTGCCCAAGAAGAATGGGAAGCTACGTTGTCGTCGAGATTTGCTCTCCTCTCTCACTTGTGAAGGCCTACAAAAAACATATTTGGCGAAGGTAGCCAGAATTCCCCGAGAAGTCCAGGATGCATCAAGGATGTCAAAGGAAGGTCACATACAAAGTTTCAAAGAAATCAAGAAAGTCCATGGTAGCGGTCAAAGCTGGTCAAAGCTGGTCAAAGTTGGGAAATTAGGGCAAAAATTTCATTGTCACCAAATTAGATGAAAATCCATATATTTGTAAAGATTGTCAAAGGCAGTCTATAGCCCAAATTTCAGCAGAAAATGGATTTTGTAGCACATTGATATGCTATGTTCATTTTGTAAAAATGTAATTTTTCTAGTTTGACCCTACAAATTCTTGTATAGAAATTTATGTTAGCCATATGGTTTGGCATGTATAAAGACCATATGTGGCTACATATTTGTATAAAGTTTCAAGGCTATCCGAGCTTCCTAGACACCTTAATGCCACCTTGCAAGCTTCCAAATGTAGTCAAACTTGTACAAGTTAGATTCAGATGGGAGTTTTTTCTGCATATTCCTGAAGGAGATCTTTGGAAACATAGTCCTACAATGTTTCATCTTCATCAAAGACTTTTTGGAGGGTCAAAGAGCACAAAGTCCAGTTTTCAAGGTCACCGCAGTTTTCTAGAATAAGAAAATTGAAGGCTTGAATGTCTGCCACATGTCAAAATATGATTGAACCATGTTGTACGGTCAAGATGAGCTCATATTCAAGGGTGGAGATGCACTAAAGCATAAAGGAAGGAGGATCCACGAATTTTTTCCATAAAAGAAGACCTTTTTTACAATCAAAGATCAATAATGCAGCATTTCTCCAAAAATAGTGGCTTATCTTATCCGAATTGATGTCAGCACTGATCCGACGGTCCAGATCATCCCCAGATCCAATGGTGGAGAATGAGGGCGCCTAAATTTCACTCCTTTACACTAGATTTGATAGAAAGAACAATTCCAAGCCATTGATTTGATTAATCAAATGGTTGTAATCAAAAGTAGTGATCCTAGAGTTGAGAGTTGATTTCTCTAGATCCAAGGGCCCAAATTCATTCAAAAAACTATATAAACCCCCCTCCAAACTCCTAGAGCATCATTGTTAGGCATCCATAGGGCTCATGCTAGCTTACGGTTTCCTTGAGACGATCACCCTCGGTTGAGCGAGTGAGGATCCAAGGTGAGCTAGTATGAGTATAGAACCTAGTTTCAATTGACAAGTCACATTTAGCAGAGGACATTCACTTACTATGTGCCCTTGCTTGCTGCACATGGAGCACCAGAGTCCATTCTTAATGCCGCCTCCTTTGAGTTCCTGCAATTCCTGTCTCAACTGAGCTAGTTCTTCTGCTTGGGCTTCCTCTTCCTTTTGAAGCTTGAGGGCTTCAATCTCTTTTCTCAGCTGAGCTACAACAGTCTCCTCCTCTGTGTAGGGCTTATTCCTTTTCAAGCCCTCCAACTCCCTTCTTAACTAGATCACTGGGTCCTCCAGTTCTGTACCATAGGATGGTTGGGAAGAAGTTGCACCATACTGGTGCCTTATCTGTTCCAAGCGTGTGGCCCTTGGGTACTGAGGGCTTCTTTCAAATAGGCAATTGAAACACTTCTAAAATTAACTCAGGAGATAGTTGTACCTGTGGTGATAATTTGTCCTTTGGTTTTTTGCACAATATCAATATGACTCTTTGCATAATAATTTGATATCTAGCTATCCCATGGTAATGTCGCAAAAGAGAACAATGATACCTTCTGTAACCATGCAACATTGAGTGGAGCATTTATATCAATCTCCAAATTAAATTCTATATAAGGATCCATTAGCGATTGAGCTAACTTGCAGATGATGGCGTCTCAACTCCTTCCTCATCTTCTTGCACAAGGCTATCACTTTCTTCTATCGTGGTGTCATCCTTCCTCACCATGCTTTCTCTCTTTCTCAGTCTGCCTCTCATTTCTACAACAGAGGTAGGTTGAAGGACTGCTAGTAAACTTACTATTTTGCTTTTAGGCATAGCAAGGCTCACTTGAACTATACAAGTCGAACAAAAATGCACTTACGCGACAAAGCTCGTTCGTATGACAAGACTATTTACATATCTCACACGACTTTGCCATGATTTAAACAGTTTCAAATGAAATCCGCATAATAATTGCATTTCTTCCCACACTTCAAGGTCATGATTTAAAATACTATTTCATCGATCTTTTTTAACTAACCAAACTTTGATCATTAGGGCGAAAAACAGCCAAAAAGGGGCTGTTTGCTAATGAGAGATTAAGGAAATTGACAAATAGAGTCTTTCCACGTGTACAAGAATATAACATTGTTGTCTCCTTTAACCATACGAAGAAATTATTTTTTTAAGAGAATATGATCTAAAAGCGCCGTGAAAGTGATGAAGATTCTTGTATTCAGTGTATGATTTCTTGCTTTGATGCAAAAAAAGATATTTTTTCACACCACACAATGCATATTTGTAAAGTTCCAAGAAGGAAATGATTCTTGAAGATATGAAATATTTTTGGTTTCATGAAATTCCATGTTCATTCGGCGACAGGGTTTACATCAAATCAAAAGTTTCCACATGTACAAAGCCTTTTTATCTATAAATGCTGGCAAAGTTTGTGAATGTTGGTTTCTCCCTTTGAGCATTCTTCTTCTTCTCGATTATAATGGCTTCTTCTTCTCGTCGTCCTTCCAATTGTGTAACCTCATGTGAGGTTTACAACACAAGAGATGATTCTTTATGGAAACCTCTTTTTGTGAAGTTAAATGAATGAGTAACTATGCTTCCTGTTGGAGAAACAATCACTAATTGGACATATATTTGAAGGTCAAATCTTAGGAAGAAAACCACATGCCTATGTGAAGGGACAAATTCACGTGTATTATATTTGTAAAGTTAGTTCACTTTAGTTCTAGAAGTTTTTTAAAAAAATCACGAGAATAAGAAAATCTATATAAGTTAGTTTGTATCAACTGACGCGAAGAGGAAGACAATGAGAAAGTGAGTTAGTACTCATTTTGTATGACTGAGAATAGTCGGGCTTCTTTGCATGAAAAAGCACCTGTGCATTTGTGAGGTTTCATAGTTATGGAAAGAGTTTATTAAAGTTATGTGTATAAGTCTTCTTCTTCCATCTCCAGTGTTTGTCTTCTGTGTAATGTTTTGAAGAATTGAAGTTTTTCAAGCAAATCGATGCCTGGCATCGAATGTATGTTGAAAGATTGAGTTTTATATGGGAAGTAGATGCCTGGCATCAAATCTTGGTTGATAAGTTCGTGTTTTATTCTCTAACTATTATGTACTGCTAGAACTTCTTAAAAACATGAGGTTTGTGGAGCAACTCGATGCGTGGCATTGAGTTTCAACATAAAGTCGATGCCTGGCATCGACTTCCCGCATAAAAGTGGTCTTCTTCATGTGTGTGTTCAAGGGGTAATTTTGGCGCTGAAAAAGTGGCTAAAAAAGCTGAAAGTCGATGCCAGGCATCGATTTTTGGTTGCAAGTCGATGCTAGGCATCGAATTTTCATTTTTAGACACTCAGAATTACTAAAGGAGGCAAAATTTCCAGTTTTGGCAAGTCATACAGGGTGATCTTGTGAAGGCCATAACTTGAGTTCTAGAGATCTGTTTCAAGCATATGATTGCTTGTTGGAAAGCTCTACTCTTTTACTTTCATCTACTAAAAGATCTTGGAGACATAATATTTGAGCTAGGAGAAATTAGCAAAATACTGAAGGTATGTAATTTTAGTGACTAGGAATTTCTGTAGAAGCAAAGTTCTCACTTTAGACTATCATTTCTCAAAGTTTGGAGTGGCAATGAGTTAATGGTGACCATAGAGATGTTCCAGTGTCACATTAATTCATTTCTTGTGGTGTTTCATACATCAGCACTTCCTAGCTGTAGAGGTGCCCATAAAGTCAAGCATGCTAAAAGAGAGGACACAAGAAACCATTGGAGGGGACGTATTTTTAGTTTCAAATTGAAGAGATGCGGTTGGTTTGCAAGAGTACAACATGTGTACAACGTTAAGGATCTTGTTCTAGAAAATCATCTGCAATTCCCTTTGTACTATAAGTGAAGTCTTACAATGCTCTTCTATCATTTCAGTTGTTTTTGTATAACAACATATATGTTTTTGTTTTGCAGATATTTTTCCTTCCAATATTCCAGAGTGGCAACCTCTTGAATGTTTAACACGAACATTCAGAGTTCTTTGTAAGGAATATGCAGAGCTTATGTATGCAGACAAATCTGATCAATTTTTCAGTAGCATAGAGTTATTTGTCCATTTTGCATATTATCAGGTGCCATCAGGGAGGAGCTCTTATGGAAATCTTATACATTTGCCTGCTCCTTGCATCTCTTCATTAGATTGGGATGCTCCTGATCATTCAACAAAAGGTGGAAAAGAAAGCTTGGACTTTGGATAGCCTTGGACTCAGAGGAGAACTGTCTAGAAGTACTCATTCATCCAGATTTTCAATCTAGGAAGATAATTGTCACTGCAAATTGGAAATTTAGAAATGTAAGGGAGCTCCTAGAATACCTTGATGAGGCATCATCACAGTTCAGATTCTCAATTGATGATGCAATAATTAACATAAGATCAGAGAAAACATTAACTTGCATAACTTGCCTGCCACCCAGGGTGATCAAGTTCCAACCCTTTAGATTGTAACAAGTCTCCCTCTTTAATAAGCTTTTTTTCAAACTTCCATTGATTTTTCTTTGCAGGATGGTGACTAAGAATGTGACTGATTACATCACTTCAATTATGTCTTTTTATGGACTATATTCATATGGGCATTTGTTTGTTTAAGTTCAAGATTCTGAGGAGATTTCAATGGGGCAATGATTAAACAAGAACTTGCATATGACAAAATGGAAAAGATTGGATGACATGACTGATACAAGCGATACAGGCCATTCGAAATTCTTCGATTGCCCGTATCACTTGCATCGATCATGTCATAAAAATTTCTCTATCCTCTTCACATTTAACTTTTGTACAGGATGGTGACTAAGAATGTGACTGATTACATCACTTTAATTATGTCTTTTTACGGACTACATTCATATTGGCATTTTTTTGTTTAATTTCAAGATTTTGATGAGGTTTCTATTGTGCAATGATTATAAAGCAACTTGCATGAGTAAATTCTAGGTGATTCAAGAATATCAACCAATAAATTCTTACATAATATATCTACCCTTTTAGAACCTTTTTCCATACTTCCATTGATTTTCCTTTGCAGGTTGGTAACTAAGAATGTGATTCATTACATCACTTCAATTATGGCTTTTTATGGACTATATTCATATTGGTAATTTTTTTGTTTAATTTCAACATTTTGATGAGGTCTCAATGGTGCAATGATTATACAGGAACTTGCATATGACAAAATGGATGGTATGACAAAATGTATGGTATGACAAAATGTATGGTATGAAAAAATGGAAAAGATTGGATGACACGATCAATACAAGCGATATGAGCCATCCGAAATTCTCCGATTGCCCCTATCGCTTGCATCAATCATGTCATAAAAACTTCTCTATCCTCTTCACATTTTACTCTTCAACAAGAATAAAGCAAAAAGCACACAAAATAGACATTTTGATGATATGATCAATTCAATTTTGCTTGAACCATGCAATGAAGTCACTTTTGCTTAGTTCTCAAGAGGATCAATTCAACATTACATTACTCAAGGCTATAAATATAGTTACAATGACCATCTTCCAAATGAAGTATGGCATAATTACATACAATTTGTACATCAATAAATCTTCCAACATATGTTGGTTACACATTAGATTACAATCTTACATTCCAAAAATATAATGTTTCACCCTTCTTTTCTGTCCTTTTTGGAGCCCTCACCTCTACTCTTATTCTTTGGCCCATGCTTCAATGGGAAGTGAATAGTGTTGGTGTAAATCACAAGCCTACACATTTGGCTTGAAAGATATCTTGAAGACCCTACATATGTGAAGAAACATAGGAACTAGTGCTAGTGGTTAATTACCACTTTATCTCCTTGTAAAAGTCAAATTGACTTGGAATCTTTTGTAATCACCTACCAAAAGGATTCGTGGAAAAAGTTAGCTCTTTGATTGAAGGAATATCTCCTAGGATATAGGAGCTTGATCATAGGGAGCCAAAATTTTGAATTTGAATTCAAATTTTTACTCATTCCTTATAAAAATGGTCATGGAAAAGTCACGAGTAGAACTCATCACTCCCGAGCTTCTCATTACTGATTTTGAGTGTGTGTGTGAGGCCTACACTCTAACCCACACCTATCTACACCATTAGGCAATGATTTTCATGCCAATGGATTTGTATACAAGTGTTCATTAATACATACATTCACATTGTTTGTTTTTGAGTTCTCTGTCATACTACTCAAAAGTTTGTCAACTTGTGAAGTGCATATCTCAGTCATTTCTCCATCAAATTCAGTGATTCAAAGCTTGTTGGATTCAGCTCAAAGTTATCTACATATGTCAAAGTTTGAGGAGATTCTATTCAGCCATTTCAGAGAAATTCGCGTCGAGGTGATCACTGGTCAATGTCTGCTACAGTCCTAAAAAATCGGGGGTATAGCTTCATTTGCTAAATTGATTTCTCTTAGCATAGTTTATCTTTTTACATCATTCCACTTGGAATAGTTAGCTTGATAAGCTAGTTAAATACCCATAAAAGGAATTTTTTCAATTCCTACGGTGCTGGTCATACTCAGTAAAAGATCCAACAGGTATCAAGACATAAATAGAAGGTTTTCTTGAGATTGTGAGTTTCAAAGTTATCTGTTTTGATTCAATCATTGCACACATCACTTCCAAAGTACATAGGCCATTTTATGGTGTCATTGGAAATCTAAGGAGGTCTATGTATCAAGTCTGAAGCAAAAGAGGGCTGGTACAAAGCAGGTTTGGCAGTACCTACTCAATCTCTTGGAGCATCCGTCCATCTTTCCGAATAGTGGTATCAGAGCAAACTAAGGTAAAATGGGAGATGGTTTTCCTTCATTTATTGATAAATTGGACAGGAACAACTATCAAGCATGGTCTCTAAGGATGAAGACCTACTTACAAGGAAGGAGTCTCTATGGATACATCTCAGGAGATGAGGAATTGCCCTCATTCAAAACAAGAGGATTGCCAACAAAGGAAGAACATGAAAAGCTCAACACATGGTGTGCTAAGGATGCATATCAAGGTCTTATTTACTCAACTCCATCTCTGATTTTCTTTTGCCACATATTATAAATTGTAAGACATCCATCCCAAGAGACTTGGGAAACCTTGTCATCATATTTTTCCTCTAACACAAGGGCTAGGAAAAATCAGTTGTGGATTGAATTCACAACATTAAGGAAGCAACCTAAGCAAGCTGTTTCAGAATTTGTGACCAAGATTCAAGATGTGGCAGATCAATTAGCAAGCATAGGAGAAGAGATTGAAGAAGAACAGATTGTAAGGCAAGTGATCAATGGGATCAAGGCTGATGCCAAATGGGAAAGCTTCACCACTGCCATGGACCTCTACATGGACATGCAAATTCCAGATCTTACAACTCGCATGGGACAATTGTTTACTCATGAAGCAAAGCTCAACAAGAATGGAGATACATCCAAAGGTAATAACTCTTCTGCCCTATACACTGATAAGAAGTCTAAAGATAAAGGCAAGAACAAGAAGGTTGAAGATGAAGGCTCTACCTCCCAAGCCAACTATGCAGGGAGAGGTAGATCATCAAGAGGAAGGGGCAGAGGAGGTAAGAAAGGTAGGGGGAGATCCTATAACTCCTCACCATGCAACATTTGTGGTTTATCAAATCATACTACAGATGAGTGTTTCAGGAATTACAAGAATCAGAGAGGAAGAGGATACCAATGGGGTGGATACTCACAGTCAAGAGGTAGATTCAACCATCACCAAGGCTACAACAACAACTACAACAACAATTACAACAATAATTACAATGGCAACTACCAAGGAGGATTCAAATCCAGAAAGACCTACAACAACTACACAGAGGAACAGGATGAATCTCTTCTGATCATGAACATGACTTCAAAATCAGGTACAAATGATGACCACCTATTCTACATTGACTGAGGATGCTCAAATCATGTGGCTGGCAATGTAGCACTACTCTCTGATCTTGAGGAACCAAAAGGTAAGCATCAAGTCCAAACAAGTGATGACACCAAGCACTCAGTAGTTAAGGTTGGAAATGTTAAGAATTGTGATGGAAATCAGAATCTGTTCAGCAGGGTACTCTATGTACCAACCATTACCAAAAATCTGATGAGTGTTGGATAGATTGTGGAAAAGGGTTTGCAGGTTAGATTCAACCAATATGGAGCATTTGTGGAGGATCCAAGACATGGGTTCAAGAGGATTGCTAAAGGAGAAAAATCAAGTAGACTTTTCACCTTTGAGTTAGAAGACACAAAGAATATTGCACTATACAGTTACAAGAATCAAACACTTTCAGAGCTTGAGATTTGGCACAAAAGATTAGGGCATATAGGAGAAAGAACTTTGAAGCAAATATGCAGGGACCAATGTGTGCTTGGAATACCAAATGTATCCAAGCAACATATGATTTATAAGTGTGGTGCTTGTCAATTTGGGAAGTCTCACAGGTTACCCTACTCAAGGAAAGGTTACATACATGAAGACTACCTAGAGCTTGTCCATACAGATGTATGGGGACCAAGAAAAGACCCCTCAGTCTCAGGATGAAGGTACTATGTATCTTTTATTGATGATTATAGCAGATGGACTGTATTGTACTTCAAGAAGCACAAAGATGAGGTGTTTAATTGCTTTAAAAAATATCTTGCACTTGTTGAAAATTAGACAGGAAAGAATTTGAAGAGGCTAAGGTCAGATGGAGGAGGTGAGTACTTCTCCAATGAGTTTGAAAACTTCTTGCAGGACAGAGGCATCAAAAGAGAAATCACCACAAGGTATTCTCCTAAACAGAATGGGGTAGCTGAGAGAAGAAATAGGTTGATTGTTGAGACAACTACGTCTATGTTGAATGAGAAAAAGTTACCTAATTATTTATGGGCAAAAAGTGTTTCAAGTGCCACTTATCTCATAAATAGGTTACCATCTAAATCCCTTGATGGGATGACACCCTATGAAGTATGGCATGGTAAAAGACCCTCACTAGACCATTGCAGGATATTTGGACGTGTAGCATATGTACACATTCCTTCTCAGATAAGAGGTAAGCTAGACCCTTAAGCTGAGAAGTGCATCTTTATTGGATATGATCTAAATAAAAAAGGATACAGGTTTTATAACCCTACCAATAAGGGATTCATGGTGAGTAGAGATGTTGTCTTTGATGAAAATGATTATTGGTATGAGAATGAATGCAGGAAGGTTAAACTACCCTATGATTTGGAAGAGGAGTTTCCAAGTCTTGCAAAGGAGGAACCTACTCAGAATGAAGACTCAAGTTCAGATGATGAAGATATTAGTAATCTTGAAGAGTTCAAGGCATGGAAGTCCAAGGGCAAAATGAAGATGAAGAAGCTTGAAGATATACCTGAATCTTCAACTCAATCAATCAGAAGGTCACAAAGAGAAAGCAAAAAACCTATCAAATATTGGTATGATACATCTCTTGTTACTAAACATTCTGTTTATCTTGCCAAAGATTTGTCAATTGAAGAACCAAGATCATATGAAGAGGCCATAACCAAGACAGAATGGAAAGAATCTATGGATGAGGAGATTGAAGCACTCAAGGAGAGTGATACATGGGAGTTAGTACCAAAGAAGGACTCCATGAAGGTAATAGGATCCAGATGGATCTATAAGCTTAAAAGAAATTCTGATGGCACAATTAATAGGTACAAAGCCAGATTGGTAGCCAAGGGTTTTGCACAAACCCAAGGCATTGACTATGAGGAGACATTCTCACCTATGGCCAAGATGCCAACTATCAGAGTGTTGGTAAGTGTGGCTGCATCAAAAAATTGGAACATGTACCAATTGGATGTTAAGAATTCTTTCTTGAATGGATGGATCTCACAGGAGGTATATATGTCACAACCTCCTGGCTATGAGGACCCTAAGAAGGTAACATATGTTTGAAAATTAAAAAAGGCATTATATGGATTAAAGCAGGCACCTAGGGCATGGAATTACAAGTTAACTATATACCTCCAAGACCAAGGTTTTTTTATGAGCAAGGCAGATACTTCTCTATTCATTAAGAGAAGTAATTCAGAGGTAATATACCTTTGTGTTTATGTTGATGACATCATCATTATAGGTAATGATGTCAATGGAATCAGACAAATCAAGAACCAGATGATGAAGGAGTTCAAGATCAATGATCCTGGTCTATTGAAGTATTTTCTTGGGCTTGAGTTAGTTTAAACTAACTCAGGAATATACATTACTCAGAAAAAATACATACAGGATATGTTGAAGAAGTTTCACTTGCACGATGCTAAAGTAGCAAGCACTCCAATGGAGGTAAACCTAAAACTAAGTGCCCATGAAGGTGATGAAGTCGATGACATTATAGGTTATCGAAGTATGGTGGGTAGCTTGAACTATGCTACCTTAACAAGGATAGATATTGCATATGGAGTTAGTGTGCTAAGTCAGTTTATGCACAAGCCAAGGATACCTCACTTAAAGGCTACCAAGAGAATCTTGAAGTATCTCAAGGGTACACAGAACCATGGTTTGTATTTTCCTTACACTTCAGATATTGATATCAAGATCTATTCAAATGCAGATTGGGTAGGATGCAAGGATGATAGAAGAAGCACTTCTGGATATATTTCATTTGCAGGTGATAAGCCAATATCTTGGCCTGCAAAGAATCAACCAATTGTTGCATTGTCTTCTCTAGAGGCAGAGTATAGAGGGTTGGCTATAGGCCACACAAGAAGCTATTTGGATTAAGCTTTTGTATACAGAATTGGGTTTATATACTAGGTCTCCAATAATCTTTGGAGATAATACAAGTTCTCTTCACCTTGCAGCTAATCCTATGTATCATGCTAGGACCAAACATATAGAGGTCCATTACCATTATGTGAGAGAGAAGTTGATAAGCAAAGACATTCAACTAACCTATGTATCAACCAACATGCAGTGTGCAGATTTGTTAACTAAAGCTTTGGATGGAACCAAACTTTGCAGGTTCAAAGCAATGATTGGATTGCAGGATATACATGAAGATTGAAGATCAAGATCAAGCCAAAATGTTGGGCTTGAGGGGGAGCTGTTGGTGTAAATCAAAAGCCTACACATTTGGCTTGAAAGATATCTTGAAGACCCTACATATGTGAAGAAACATAGGAACTAGTGCTAGTGGTTAATTACCACTTTATCTCCTTGTAAAAGTCAAATTGACTTGGAATCTTTTGTAATCATCTACCAAAAGGATTCGTGGAAACATTTAGCTCTTTGATTGAAGGAATATCTCCTAGGATATAGGAGCTTGATCATAGGGAGCCAAAAGTTTGAATTTGAATTCAAATTTTTACTCATTCCTTATAAAAATGGTCATGGAAAAGTCACAAGTAGAACTCATCACTCCCGAGCTTCTCATTACTGATTTTGAGTGTGCGTGAGGCCTACAGTCTAGCTTGCACCTATCTACACCATTAGGCAATGATTTTCATGCCAATGGATTTGTATACAAGTGTTCATTAATACATACATTCACATTGTTCATTTTTGAGTTCTCTGTCATACTACTCAAAAGTCTATCAACTTGTGAAGTGCATATCTCAGTCATTTCTCCATCAAATGCAGTGATTCAAAGCTTGTTGGATTCAGCTCAAAGTTGTCTACATATTGTCAAAGTTTGAAGAGATTCCATTCAGCCATTTCAGAGAAATTTGCATCGATGTGATCACTGGTCAATGTGTGCTACAATCCTAAAAAATCGGGGGTATAGCTTCATTTGCTAAATTGATTTCTCTTAGCATAGTTTATCTTTTTACATCATTCCACTTGGAATAGTTAGCTTGATAAGCTAATAAAATACCCCTAAAATGAATGTTTTCAATTCCTACTGTGCTGGTCATACTCAGTAAAAGATCTAGCAGGTGTCAAGACATAAATAGAAGGTTTTCGTGAGGTTGTGAGTTTCAAAGTTATCTGTTTTGATTCAATCATTGCACACATCACTTCCAAAGTACATAGGCCATTTTATGGTCTCATTGGAAAGCTAAGGAGGTCTACTTATCAAGTTTGAAGCAAAAGAGGGCTGGTACAAAGCAGGTTTTGGTAGTACCTACTCAATCTCTTGGAGCATCCATCCATCTATCCAAACAAATAGGAAACCCATTCTTCTTTTCTTTAGACTTCTTTTTATCTGGTGTGGTCGTGGAGGTGAGTCTGGATCATAAGGGCATATTGCATGTTTCGTAATGGCATTTATTGCTCTCTCCTTGATCAAGATGACCCAAGAATCTGGATAGTTTGACAAGTTTAACTCAGGATTGTAAAACTTGCTTTCCAAGAAGCTTACTGCATTTTCAATCACTCTCCAGCCACATGAGGTGCTGTCTTTCTATAATGGCACATGTATTTGAATGTATCCAAGCCTTTTTTCTTCATTCAATTTAGGAATTCTTGGAATGTTTTGATCAATATGCATTTTGAGAAGCTTAGGAGCACTACAAGGTAAACTTAAATTCAAAATGGATGGCAAGGCTTTAAAATAGAAAACAACAAGACGTATGGCAAGGCTTACACTTCGGAGTTCCCATGTTGTGATTGGAGAGAATTCCTTGCTGTCTTCTTTGTCCTATCCATAACCTACAAAAAAAAAGATTATTATCATCAGATAAATAGGACTTTCACTAGAGAGAAACAGATCATGGATCAATAAGGATTAATATTAGGACATGGATCAATTACACAAAAAAAGATTACATCCTTCATATTTGCAATGTCTTGTATCCCTTTACGCAATAAATATGTGTATCTATGTACATTTGACGAGTAATAAGCTTTGAAAAGAAATATATGTAATCCTTCTTGAGTCTTTTTAATGAACTTGGCTCTAGCAAATCTCCTCTATATCTGAGGTACTCTTTTCTCTTGTGGCCAACAATACTTTTAACATCTGACACCCCTGCAACCATTGCATAGCTTGAGTAACAAAGGAAGTAGCCTGCCCTTGAAGCATTGAATCCTAGGGCATATCCAAAAATTCTTAATGCAGCTGTTCTTTCAACTAGCAAAACTATGTATGCATTAAAGGATATTGAAGTAAAACCCATGTATCTTGAAAGATTCCTCAAGGAGAATAGTGCAAAATCTACCTCTTCTCTATACTGTTTATGAATAACATAAAATAATTTTGGATTCAATTTTAGAAGATAGTGGATCACTTAATGAATATCCATCTTTGTCTTTCCTTTCTCCTCTATAGTTTTCCTTGTTCCCTTTCCCTGCCAATGTAGTTGTCTTCATCCAATATAGATAAATGTGGAAAAAATTGAAAACCAAGGTCAGGAAAGGTCCAAGGAAACTTTTAAAGTCATAGAAATAACTAGAAACACAAGCAGAAACAAAGCATGAGACACGACCGATCCAAGCGATTAGGGTCATCAGAGAATATGGGATGGGCCTAATTGCTTGCATCGGTCATTTTTGATTTCTCATCCTTAACTTTATAGAAACATATAATTAATGTTGAAAATAATATTTATACACACATTAAGTTGTTCTATATGGAGCATTCATTCATATAGCTATAAATATGATACTCTATTGGACACAACCAATTCAAGCGATTAGGCCCATCAAGGAAGCTTGGATGGTCCAAAGGAGGTCATCTTGAAGCTTAGATTGCATGTGAACTTTTGTATCTTATGATTGATTAAGAATTTGGAGAAAATAATGCTACCATTGCATCGGAACGTGCCAAAACCCTAAGATTGACTGTCTATTTGCATGATTTTGATACCCAGAGGTCTTGATAAGCCTTTTTGTATTGATTTCCAGACACGACAGATGCAAGCGATTAGGCCCATCCAACATTTCTAGATGAGCCTAATCGCTTGCATTGGTCGTGTCCTAGATTCATGCACAAATAGGCTTATCAAGACCTCTCGATATCAGAATCATGCAAATAGACAGTCAATCTTAGGGTTTTGGCACGTTCCGGATGCAATGGTAGCATTAGTTTCTTGAAAGAGCCAATAATAAGATAGGGAAGTTCATGGATGATGCAAGTGAAATAAGCTATTCAAAGGTGGGTCAAACACGTGTAATCGCTTGTATCAATCGTATCGTGTATGAAGCACAAGTATGCATGGGTGATGAAGAGAGAAATTCTATGAAGGTTGAAAATGTGAAATGGTGAAGGGGACTCGTATTTATAGTCAAGGAGGACCAGGTAATGGTCACATGACGTGGACCAATAAGCGAGTGCCACATGGTAAAAGGACATTGGGAATCACAACGGCTAGATGACATGGCCCACTCAAATGATGCCACGTGGCATGTTATGTTGGGATTCGCAATGGCTAGTTTACATGGACCAATCATACACTACCACGTGTCACCAAAAATCAACTCATTCTAGAGACCTATTTAAGCTCCTCTATTCACTTTTTTTCATTTTTCTGTGAACTCCTTGCTACCGCCGACTTGCCATTGTCTTCGAGTTTTTACATGCTTTTCAAAACTTTCCATAGACCACATTTTATGTGAGGGTTTAGGGTCATCATCATCAATTATTTTACAACACGACCGATACAAGCGATTAGGCACATTCGGGATTTTCGGATGACCCTAATCGCTTGCATTGGTCATGTTTCTTGAGTGCTTTGTGAAAGGTTTTTTGATTAGTTTTTTTGCTTTTTAAATTTGTTCCAAGCTTTTAAACTCTTTTTTGTGAAAGTTAGCTTATTTTGCTTGCATCAGTCGTGAACTTCCCTATCTTACTATTGGCTCAGAATTTCAAGAAACTAATGCTACCATTGCATCTGGAACGTGCAAAAACCCTAAGATTGACTGTCTATTTGCATGATTCTGATATCGAGAGGTCTTGATGAGCCTATTTGTGCATGAATCTAGGACACGACCAATGCAAGCAATTAGGCTCATTTGGAAATGTTGGATGGGCCTAATCGCTTGCATCGGTCCTGTCTGGAAATCAATACAAAAAGGCTTATCAAGACCTTTGGGTATCAAAATCATGGAAATAGACAGTCAATCTTAGGGTTTTGACACGTTCTGGACGCAATGGTTGCATTATTGTCTCCAAATTCTTAACCAATAATAAGATACAAAAGTTCACATGCAATCTAAGCTTCAAGATGACCTCCTTTGGACACAACCAATTCAAGCAATCAGGACTGATGCAAGCAATTAGGACCATCCCATATTCTTTGATTACCCTAATCGCTTGGATTGGTGGTGTCTCATGCTTTGTTTCTGCTTGTGTTTCCAGTTATTTCTATGACTTTAAAAGTTTCCTTGGACTTTTTCTAACCTAGGTTTTCAATTTTTTCCATAGTTATCTATATGGGATGAAGACAACTTCATTGGCAGGGGGAAGGGAACAAGGAAAACCATAGAGGAGAAAGGAAAGACAAAGATGGATATTCATTTTCAGTGATCCACTATCTTCCAAAATTGAATCCAAAATTATTTTATGCTATTCATAAGCAGTATAGAGAAGAGGTAGATTTTGCACTATTCTCCTTGAGGACTCTTTCAAGATACATGGGTTTTACTTCAATATCCTTTAATGCATATAGAGTTTTGCTACTTGAAAGAACAGTTGCATTAATAATTTTTGGATATGCCCCAGGATTCAATGCTTCAAGGGCAGGCTACCATCCTGCAAAGGAAAATCAATCGAGGTATGGAAAAAGGTTCTAAAAGGGGAGATATATTATGTAAGAATTTCTTGGTTTATATTATGGAATCACCTAGAGTTTACTCATGCAAGTTCCTTTATAATCATTGCACAATAGAAACCTCATCAGAATCTTGAAATTAAACAAAAAAATGCCAATATGAATGTAGTCCATAAAAAGACATAATTGAAGTGATGTAATCAGTCACATTCTTAGTCACCATCCTACAGAAAAGTTAAATGTGAAGAGCATAGAGAGGTTTTTATGACACCGCCGATGCAAGCGATACGGGCAATCAGAGAATTTTGGATGGCCCATATCGCTTGTATCGATCATGTCATCCAATCTTTTCCATTTTGTCATACCATCCATTTTGTCATATGCAAGTTCCTGTATAGTCATTGCACCATTGAAACCTCCTTAGAATCTTGAAATTAAACAAAAAAATACCAATATGAATATAGTCCATAAAAAGACATAATTGAAGTGATGTAATCAGTCACATTCTTAGTCACCATCTTGCAAAGAAAAATCAATGGAAGTTTGAAAAAAAGCTTCCTAAAGAAGGAGACTTGTTACAATCTAAAGGGTTGGAACTTGATCACCCTGGGTGGCAAGAAAGTTATGCAAGATAATGTTTTCTCTGATCTAATGTTAACTATTGCATCATCAATTGAGAATCTGAACTCTGATGATGCCTCATTAAGGTATTCCAGGAGCTCCCTTACATTTCTGAATGTCCAATTTATAGTGACAATTATTTTCCTAGATTGAAAATCTGGATGAATCAGTACTTCTGGATAGCTCTCCTCTGAGTCCAAGCTATCCAAAGTCCAAGCTCTTTCGTTCATTACCTGTATTTTGTAGAAGCTTCTGATCTTTTCTTAGATGAACATCACCACCATGAAATCCCATTTCTAAAAGTAGAGATTCACATTTTTTAATAAAACTCCCTCTAATCTAGTGTGTTTTGTAAATAGTTTATGTAATGTAGATAATTCCTTCAAATCTTCTGGAGCCTTGAACGATAGCCTTGTAAACCATCCTTACCATCTCCTACAAATCTAATTAGATCATAAAGATTATGAAAAGGGGGATACCTTTCAGTTTGTGGATCAATTGGATAAACAAATCCATGTGCCCATATGGTGATATGTTTTTTGCCTTCTTTCTGCAATCCATCCACTTTAGAATGTTGAAGAGCCCTTTGACATACCTTTCTTGTCCTTGCATACTCATGACTAACTGCAATGTTGACATGGAACTTATCACAATGATTTTGGCTGGTTGAAAGCTGAGTGAGAGTGTTTGCGTTGAGGTTCTCCATGGTCTACTACGAAGAGTGACGCGAAAAAGTCTAAAATGACATGAAAGAGAGAAACAAGCCTGTTATGGAAAGTAGAGTAAAAAAAGGTGCAAAACATCATAAGCACACATTATATAGGTTCACGAACAAGAGGAAAATTCAAATTTTCATGAACGCCCGATGAGCAATCTTTGAGGCATAAGATATCATGCATACTTTTCATGATTATCACACCAGTTTCTCTCTCTTCAAAATTTGCACAAGATATGTTTTAAATGCGCTTACACAGAATTTTTTAAAATGATTTGACAAGTTTAATCCAGATTAAGCACAACTAATTGAAATCCTTACACGACCCTTTTTTGGCCGTTTTTTGCCCTAATGTTCCCTTAATTCCGATTAAACAAAATCTGACAAACCAATATCGGATTGATACTCCCAATGTAATAAAAATTCCGATTGTGTAAGGTCCGATTGAGGAAACCATAAGCCTCAAACCTACACATGAAATCCATTGAAATTTTGTTAAACCACTCTGTGTAACCTTCAACCAAAAACCATCAAGAAAAAATATAAAGAAGCAATCCTTATTGCTTCAGGGACCATTAATGATATTGCTTTGACTATCCGAATCACACACTATTTGTATCAAATTGACTACTAACCAATCCATATGTGGAGGTTTACCCTAAAATTTTTCCAGGCAAAATCCATTAATAAGTTTTTTCATTTTTGTACCAAAGACATCTACTAACTGTTAGTCAGCCGACGGATTGGGACAGGTGTAACGGAAATCTTTGTAAAACACGCGCGAAAGGTTTTTACGCGCATATTTGTAAATCTTATATAAAGCAATGAAAAGAAGTGCTCAAGAGCGCGGGGGATTTTGGCCTATTTTTGTGTTATCACCAGACTGTTCGTCTGGTTGTCTGTCTGAATGTTGCGGCAATGTGTGTTGTTTAGTTTCTGAATACTCTGAGACGTTGTGTGTATCTGTGTTGTTCTTCCTTGATTAAGTTTGCGCAGTGAACCTTAATTATATCTTGTAACTCATCGGATCGTTGCCCGAGAAGGATGGTTTTCGGATCAATTCTGAGTAGTACCAGACTGTTCGTCTGATTGAGTGTCTGAGTGTTGTTGTAGTGTGTCTTGTCTAAGCTCTACGTATTCTATTGTACTCTGTGTTGTCATCTGTCAATCTCGGATACACTGTGAATCTAGTTCCATTCAGTAAGTCGTGGGATCGTTGTCTGAAAGAGTTATTGTGGATCGTTGTGACGAATTGTTCTGCTAAGATGTACGACGACGTGCTCCTCTCCTTGTTGAACTGCTAAGTACTGATAAATCTGTGTGAATGTAGTAATCTTTCCCTCAGAATGAAGTGCAGAAGTAGTGCTGTTCTCGATCTGCACTTGTACGGTGAGAATTTCCTATAGTTAAGGGGGTGTAATTCTAGTGTGTGTTAGTCTTCAGAATTGTAGGTTGAAACCAGAAGTACCTTCTGTGATCCGGTTGCTTGACTGTGAGCGCTACCTTGGTGAAGGTTGGACTACTGTACTGTTACAGTAGTATATTTGTCTGAAGTGATTTCGGTACCAAGGTACATATAAGTTTGGTACAGTCTAGTTGTTACTGGTAGCTGAGCTAAGACTGTGATGACACTGTCTAAGGACAGTAAATTCAGATAGAACTGTCAATAGCATTTTATTGTTGCAACCGAATCAGTTATTTTGGGAACTAAGTACAGGGCCTCTGTCTAACAGACCCCTACCACTCCCAAGAACCCACAATTCGTTGAACATGTGCTGACAGTTAGAAAAATGCAGTAATTCAGCACTGGCTTTAACATAAGGCCGTTTTTTGTCCACGTTAACACTTGGCGCCGTCTGTGGGAAGGTGGCACCAAGATCGTCATTCGTTTGTCAAAATCAAACATCAAGATTACCGTTCGTTTGTCGAAAGTCGCAACAGAACCAGATTGTTGCAAACTTGTTGTGGAAACGTGTTTATACAATTTTAATCGATAGTGATACTACATGATTAGTACAAAAGATGATACATGCCGGTTACTCGATCCGGTGAAACGTATCCCAAGAACTGTCAGTCTGGAGTACTTAATTCATTAAAGACAACTCCCGGAGGTAGATGTACAACTAGGTCTAACCCAGTTGCCAAGAAAGTCAACAACGTTAGAAGTGATTTCGGTCATATTCCGGTGGAATGTGTTACGCCTCTGGTACATTCTGGTACTATTTCAGAAGATAGTTACAATACACTCACCATGAACGGGCAACAACAACAACAATATCAACAACAACAAGTATGTCCACCAAGGCCGACTCCGACAGGAGTAACGTACACCAAATTTGGTGGATTCCCAGGAGATGACCCGGATGCTCATGTACGCACATTCGAGATAAGCTACGCAATTCTCAACCATCCACCTGATCTGGCGTATAAGGCTATTGTTTTCCAATTGACATTGGTCAACGAAGCAGCTAGATGGCTTACCGAATATGATATTAACCATTTCGGCACCTATGAAGCAGTGAGGATGCATTTTTGCAAAGATTTAGGCTAAAGAAGAATCCAGTCGAAATTTTTGATTACCTGCAAAACAATAGATAGAAGATAAATCAAACTGTACAGGAGTACGCTACTCTATTCAGGATGCATCTAAGGCAGTTACCACCAGCACACGCGAACCTACCGGGCGATGTTATTACTCAGTGGTTTATCAATGGCTTGACTCCACAACTTAAGGAGATTATGATCATACGCTGTGTAGGAGCTATGACGCTAGATGCAGTAATTGCAATGGCTCTGCAGCTGGAAAACAAGGTTGGAGGATTTATAGAGGATCTGGAGTGGTTAAAAACAAACAGAAATGTCACCGAAGATATGACCAGACAAGTATACTGCATCACATGCAAGAATTCAAGCCATACTAGTGCCACTTGTGCACTTAATCAGTTATTCTGTGCTATCTGCAACACTGCCGGACACACCACCAAAAACTGCACATACAATGCCAAAGTGCAAGGAACCGCAACTGTCAATGTTATTATATAGGAACCAAGACAACCAGCCAATCATTATGTACCTCCGCAAATGAGGAACAATCAGCAACAAGGATATCGAAATTACAGAGGATAGAGAAACAACAACTACAACGCAAACCGCTGGCAGGCCGGACCAGCACCGAAAAATCCCAATCTGCCACCACCGTGCTGTCATTTTTGTGGTGAATTTGGTCACATTAGAAGATTCTGTAAGGATGCAGCTGAATATGATCAGAGGAAGAAGGAACGACAAAACCCAATGGCTAATATGGTACAAATCACACCAGTAGAAACACACGCTGCAGTAATTTAGACCTGCTCCGGTAAACAACTGCAGCCTGCAGCAGAATTATTTAAACCAGGTATACGCGAACAACAAAGTATGTACAACAAGGCTAGTCAATGGACCACCACAGAACCTCCAGTCTTCCCAGATCCTATTCCGGTGACCCACAATCCAATAACTGAAGAAGGAACACAACAACAGGATTCCAATTCCGCAGCAGGCCCACCATCTTCAGTAGACGCATCAACTTCAAAACCGATGGAGCATGCAACCCAATCACAACAGGCCTGGGAAATTTTATCTAAAGCATCTATCACTTTACCTATGGGTCAACTACTTGCATTAGCACCGGGAGTTCAGCAACAATTCCAACAGCAGTTCAGCCCTATGCCTTCTTGTATTCCAGCAACGACAACAGTGCAACCGGAACCTGATTCTACGGTCGATCATTCAGTTCCTTTGATAACGGTATGGTATAAGAATCATAAAATCACACAGGTACTAATTGATGGAGGATCTGGAGTCAACATTGCTACTGCTGCATTATGTAAAAAGTTAGGGTGGACCGAAATCGAACCAGTTCAGTTTTTTGTCAGAATGGCGGACAAATCAAGAGTCCATTCCATAGGACTTGTACGAAATGTACCAATCACTTTACAAGGTACAACATTTAAAATGACCTTTGTCATACTAGATTTATCGGAATCCACTCTTGATTACAACCTCCTTTTCGACCGACCTTGGCTAAAGCACGCTAAGGTGATACAGGATTGGTCTGCACAAGAGCTCACTTTCAAGGATAAAAATCATAAATACATTGTAAAATTAGATGCTATACAACCTTGCGAGTTGCATGCTAGACTGTATTTGGTAGAACCAGTTCATATGCTAGATGGTTTGTCAGATGATGAAGAAGAAGAGTTTCTGAAAAATAACATTGACTTGATTTCCCTAGGAACTGTTGATCTACAATCTGTTGTAGATAATTGGAACCCTACAGTTTGTATGGTAATGACTGTAACAGAAGAAGATAAGAAGGAAGATACTACTGCTATAGATGACGCTCAACTGCAACAACTTTTTAAGCCAGCTGACGATACAGAGAAGCCCCGACAATTTTATGTTCCAGAAGATCAGTTAATCACTTATAATTTAGGCGATGAAGATCATCCGCGTCCTGTGAAGATAAAGCAAAATTTACCAGAAACATTTCAAGCAGGCTTAATCCAGCTACTCCGATAATTCTCCGACATCTTTGCATGGGATTACAAGGATATGAAGGGTTTGGACCCGCGCATCTATCAGCACAGAGTCATGCTGAAGCTGGAAGCCAAACCGAACAAACAACCCAGCTACCGGATGAATCCAAACTATGCATCACAAGTAAAGGCAGAACTTGATAGGCTACTTAAAGTCGGATTTATTGTACCAATAGAACATGCTGAATGGATCTCACCAATTGTTATTGTCCCGAAAAAGAATAAGCACTTGCGAATATGTGTAGATTACCAGAAATTGAACGCAGCTACAGTGCCTGATCCTTTTACGATCCCTTTTCTTGACACAATGCTTGATAGAGTAGCAAGACATGAAATGTATTCATTCCTAGATGGGTACAGTGGATATAATCAAGTTAGAATGGCTGAACAAGATATACCAAAGACTGCCTTCATTACCAACTGGGGTGTATTTTCTTGTATTGTTATGTGGTTTGGATTGAGAAACGCCCCAAGTACATTCCAAAGGTGTATGCAGGAAATATTTTCTCCTTATCTTACCTCTTTTATGCAAGTCTATCTTGATGATTTTTCAATTTTTGGTAAGATGATAGCACACCTGTTCCATTTACGGTGCTGCTTTGAAAAATGCAGAGAATACAAACTCTGTTTGAACCCAAAAAAATCTGTGTTTGCGGTTTCATGTGGCAAGTTACTCGGTCATATAGGTGTTGATGTATAAAACACCACAAGAAATGAATTAATGTGACACTAGAACACCTCTATGGTCACCATTAACTCATTGCCACTCCAAACTTTGAGAAATGATAGCTTAAAGTGAGAACTTTGCTTCTACAGAAATTCCTAGTCACCGAAATGACACACCTTCAGTATTTTGCTAATTTCGCCTAGCTCAAGTATGCTTTCTCCATGAAACTTTATAGGCTGAAACTAATAGAGTAGAGCTTTCCAACAAGCTATCATATGCATCAAACGGAGCTCTAGAACTCAAGTTATGGCCCTCACAAGATGACCCTGTATGACCTTCCAAAACTAGAAATCTTGCCTGTTTTAGTATTCCTGATGTCCAAAAATAAAAAATTCGATGCCTAGCATCGAATTTCAGTCCAAGTCGATGCCAGGCATCGACTTTGGGCTTTTTTTTGGCTATTTTTCTGCACCAGAAACACTCTATTTTACACACACATGAAGAAGATGACTTATATGATAGAAGTCGATGCCGGGCATCCATTTTATGTTGGAACTCGATGCCAGGCATCGAGTTGCTCCACAAACTTCATATTTTTAGAAGATTCAACAATAGTTAACACACAGAGAATGAAAAAATGACTTATCAGCCAAGATTCGATGCCAGGCATCGAATTGCTCAGAAAACTTGAACTTTTGAATTCATCACACAGTAGGCAAGCATGGAGATGATGGAGAGAGACTCATACACAGAACTTTACTCAGTTCTTTCTAATAGCTATGAAAACTCAGAAGTTTTACAGATGCTTTCTCACTCAGAGAAGCCCGACTATACTCAGTCGTATAAAATGAACTCCTTCTTCTACTTCTTCTCTCTTGCTCTCTCTCTCTCTCTCTCTCTCTCTCTCTCTCCGCGTCAGTTGATACAAACTAACTTATATAGATTTTCGTATTCTCGTGATTTTAAAAAACTTCTAGAACTAAAGTGAACTAACTTTACAAATATGATACATTTGTGAATTTGTCCCTTCACATAGGCATAGGGTTTTCTTCCTAAGACTTTGACCTTCAAATATATGTCCAATTAGTGAGTGTTTCTCCAACAATAGGTATACAGGTAGATCCAGAAAAAATCACGGCAGTATTAGAAGCTCCAGTGCCCACTACACCGAAGGAAGTAATGCGCTTCATGGGCCAAGTAAGATGGCATGGACGACACTTATGATGGCTTGCTCACTTGGCAATACCACTGAACAGATTAATCACCAAGACTCCTCGACAGTTTGAGTGGACTCGGGAATGTCAGATAGCATTTGATCGTTTAAAGAGTTTATTAACACAAGTTCCTATCTTATAGCCTCCGGACTAGGATCGCCCATTTCATGTATTTGTTGATGCTTCAGATATAGCAATAGGGAGCGTTTTAATGCAACAAACCGATAAGTGGTTCAGACCAGTGTACTATGCAAGTCGAAGATTAGCCCCTGCTGAGAAGAATTACTCTGTAACAAAAAGAGAATGTCTAGGTCTAGTGTATTCTGTCAAAAAATTCAAACATTATTTGCTGGGCCGCAAATTTACTTTTCATGTAGATCATGCTGCACTTGTCTATCTAGTTCGGCAACAACATCTAGGTGGTCGATTAGCACGATGGGTTCTGCTGTTACAAGAATTTGACTACGAAGTCATTTATCGGCCAGGCAGTTCACATGCCTTAGCAGATTTCCTCTCTCGCTTAGATTCCGGTGAAGCTCCGGTAGGCATAGATGACACGACTCCGGTGATTTATGTCTCTGAACCAACGAATGATGAAATTATAGACCCACCTATGCCATCTACATATTATGATCAGATCCTGACCTTTCTCACTGATGGATGCCTTCCATCTCAAACTTCTACGGTAATACGCAGGAAAATTGCAGTCTTTAGTCGTCGATTTCGGTTAATTGTTGGAGAATTATACTATGTGGATCATACCGGAATTTTACTTCGATGTATTCCACCATATGAAGTTAACTCAGTTATTACTTTGGCTCACTCAATTCCTTCCGGTGGCCATTTTGCTGCAGACTTAACACACCAAAAAATTCTGCAAAGTGGTCTTTGGTGGCCTACTATGTACAGAGAAGTATCACAGTTTGTCAAACAATGTGATAGTTGTCAGAGATCTGGACAGCCCCTGCAGCGTCATCTTTTCCCTCTGCAACCCATCTTACCATTGGAACCTTTCCAGAAGTGGGGTCTAGATTTTATCGATCCAATTACACCTCCAACAGTCCTTAGTAGCAATCGTTACATACTGACCTATACAGACTATGCAACCAGATGGGCAGAAGCCTGGGCTTTACGGTCTGCTACAGCTATTGTGGTAGCAAAGTGTCTGCTAACCGATGTCTTTCCACGTTTTGGTTTACCACTGGAACTTGTTTCAGATCAAGGCACTCATTTTGTAAACAATTTAATGAAGGCACTTACATAGTCGTTCCAGGTCATGCATAAGTTTAGTTCTCCTTATTATCCTCGTGCTAATGGTTTGGCCGAAAGTACAAACAAAACTTTGCTGAATATGCTTCGGAAATTGATTATGGAAGCACCGGAAAGATGGGATCAACTGCTACCTGCAGTATTATGGGCATACTGGACTACATACAAGGTAACAACAGGATTAACACCTTTCAAACTAGCTTATGGATTAGAAGCAATAGCACCAATGGAGATAGTTATACCAAGTTTACGAGTAGCAATCGCTCAGAAACTGCTACCGGAAGATTCACTGTCATTTTGGTTGGATACACTCAGAGAGTTAGACGAGCAACGATGGCACAATTTTTTAACTATGTAGGAAGTACAACTAAGACAGGCTCGGACGCATGATCGACACTTTAAAACTCCAGTTTTTACGGTGGGACAACTTGTCCTTTTTTATAATGCAAAGTCGAATCGGTCTGCTGGTAAATTCAAATTACGATGGTATGGCCCTTACCGAATTTTAGAACAAGTGGGCCCAACAACTTTTTGGTTGACTACGTTGACCGGAAACCCTCTTCCGAAAGTCATCAACGGTTCAAAGCTGCGGCCGTATCAACACACAGTGAACCCGCACTGAAACATTTTGCGGTTGGCCGTGTTTTTTCGAGTTCACTTTTCTTTTCTTTTCTTTTCTTTTCTTTTTGTGCGTGTTTAATAATACAAGTCTGTAAATATCCGTGTTTTGAAACCTATTTATGTCCACAGCGGCCCTTCCCTTGCCAGCTACTCACGCATGCACACCGCAGTTAAAAAAATATATATATCATTTCAATACCCCATGATGATTAATCATCCTTCATTGCTCTCCCCGGCAAAGCATCTACTTAACCTTCTCCAGTGCGCCGAAAAACGCTATTGTGTTTATGTGATTGTGCTCTGTGTTTATCCTATGATCTGTGTGCCTGTTTTCTGTGACTTCGTGTGCGCCATGGAAGCCTTGGCTAATTACGTCGCTTTTCGTGACGCGCTCCCTGCCAACGTAGGAGAGTACCTGCGCATACGTGGGTTGGCCAACTTCGCTGAACTGCCTTGGCATTCAGTGGAGTCCCACCCATTCTTCGCCCAAATCATCTCTGCCATCGCCAACACTTCTGCCACCGATCAAAGATGGCCGATCACCTCCCTTCGATCCCGAACCGTAATAACCTTCCAAACTTTTGTTGAGTCGTATCGACTCCCTTCGCAAGGCCGAGAGAATGGCCCGAATTTTCCATTAGCCACCATGAACCATTTATTCCCCAGATACTCATCCAACGAATACGCAATCCTATGCCGACCAGAACCAAAAAGATCTGCCCTTCAATTCCTAGTAGCCATCCTTAACCTCCAAAAGCGGACTTACGGCATTTCCCGTCCATTTTACTCTACCATAGACTTAGCTGCCCGTGAGCCAATCAACTTCGCATCATATTTCTTCCACAGAAGACACAAAGAATGCGTAGCTATTATGAAACAGGTAAACAAAGGAGGCACGCCGAGATCTAGATTACCACATATCATTTCATTCCTCTTTCCGGCCATCCTTGCAACACAACCTCCACCGCAAGGACCAGTTCTGCGACATGAAGAGTTAGTGCAGCAGTGGGACGACAAAGAAGAAGACGAAGAGGAATTAAACCAACTATTCCAAAGAAAAAGAATAAGGATTAGCTCTTCTGAAAGCGAAGCACAAGGATCTACCGGAGTGAACAATGAGGGCGACAAAGAAGAGGATAAGCAAGAAGAAGAAATGTTCCACGACACCACAACATCCATGCAAAACGAATCATCTGCACAATCGTCCCAAGAACAACAACAGGAAAAACATACAGAAGCTGACACATCATCGACCCAAGAAGAATCACAGCAAGAGTCTCAAGAAGAACAACAGATAGATGAAGAACAAGCTGGTAAGGAAGCACTGGACAGACTGCTAAAGGCAGTGGAATCCACAATCGCAGAACAAGAACAACAAGCCGCCAATCAAGTAACAAATCAGACCATCCTTCCCACTCCCCCATCGGAACCACCCATCATCCCCATCCAGCCCATTCACCCTGCCAAAACCGCCGAGTCCTCATCCTCCTCCCTCAACTACTCTCCACCAAACTCCCAACAGCTCCTCAACGCATCCTCTTCCCAACCACAACCCCAGCTACCCCTTCCTTCCATTCCCATGCTTTCCGAACTAGCCAATATGGGTCAAGTTCTGATCAATTTATCTCAGCAACTGCCCATCCACATGAAGGCAGCCATTGACAGTATCCAGAGCGAACTACAGCACAAAGTTGATATTCTAGAAGCTGACATCAGCCCCCTACAAGAAGAAGTACTAATTGCCAAAGCCGAAAACCAATCCCTGCAAGAGCAATTGAATGAATTACAGGAAAAACTCACCGAACAGGAGATGCTGATCAATCAGAGAGATGCGGCAATGGCAACACTTACAGAAAAAGAAGAACTATTGCAAATTGCCAATGAACAAATCAACAAAATAAAGTAGGACATACAAGACAAAGAAGACGCCCGAATTGCATTGGGCAATCTACTAGATGAAACCAGAAAGCAACTACAAGAACTGGTACAGTAGAATCAAGAACAACAATTGCAGCAGAAAAGAACAGAAGAAGAACTCTACAGAACCAACGAAAATTTGAAAGACGTAAATAATATGCTCAAGCACTACCTAACAAAGGAAGGGCAGACACAGAAGCTCATTGCAAATCTCAAACTCGAGAAGGACTCTGTTGGCACACAAAGCAACAGAGGAATCATGCACAATACGGCAACAAGGCCAGATCATTTTTCCCCATGGGTTATGTACAACTCAAGTGATTTTAATCACTACACAAACATTGTAAATCCCGTTTTTGGTAGAATAGACTCCATTTTGTGCAAGCCGAGGAGTCCTCGAGCTTGAGGAGTATTAGAAGTACCATCGTACCAATTTTCATAATTTTTAGACTTCGTTTGAGCCCTCAAATAAGCCCTGGAACCTAATTTTTAACTAGGCCGGACACTAGGTCTGGACAGGGCCAAAGCTAGTCAAAAACTATAAAAGGAGCTAGAGAGCTCATTTTTGAGGTTAGATTGTAATTGAAACAAACTTGTAAGAGCTTTTGAAAGTAATCTAAAGAACTCCATTGATTCTCTCTTTGTCTTGCCGTGTGTGCGCGTGTGTGTGTATGTGTGTGCATGCTTGTGTGCTTCTCACTCACGCACTTGTGCCGCCACTTGCTCGAGGTCTTCATACCATCCTCACGTCTTCCCGGATTGACATTAAAGGAGGTGCTACTCATCACTGAGCTACACCAAATTTTGGCGCCGTTGCCGGGGATCGAGCTTTGAGGACGAGCGTGTGATGGTAGGACGTAGAGTTGACGCGTTGGAGTTGTAGGTATTTTCTTCACTCTCATCGATTTTCTTTTACTTTCTTCACAATTTTCATCACCATCATCATCACCACCATCTCCCACCTCCATCTCCATCATCGCGAAAAATTCAGTTTTTTGACTATATTCCCATCTCCACCTCATTTCCCTCATTTCACTTGTGAGAGAGAGCGAGAGAGCGAACTTGCATGTGCTGTTTTTGCATGTTTTCTGAGCTATTTTGCAGGATTTTGCTGTATCATCATCCCCAGCAGTGTGCGCAGGTACGACAGGCTCTGCACAGGTCCCGGGGCGACAATCTCTGTCTATCGCGACAGACAGAAAATCTTAACATTTTGAGAATGCATGTTTATCACTGTAACCTACACCTTGAGGGCACTCTAGAACACTAGAAGTTTTCCAAAAATTTGCATTTTTTCAGTCTATCGCGACAGACACCGTCTATCGCGACAGACAGAAATCCGCGACAGATAGCGTCTATCGCGACAGACACCGTCTATCGCGACAGACAGAAATCCGCGACAGATACCGTCTATCGCGACAGACAGAAATCCGCGACAGATACCGTCTATCGCGACAGACACCGTCTATCGCGACAGACAGAAATCCGCGACAGATACCGTCTATCGCGACAGACACCGTCTATCGCGACAGACAGAAATCCGCGACAGATACCGTCTATCGCGACAGACACCGTCTATCGCGACAGACAGAAATCCGCGACAGATAGCGTCTATCGCGACAGACACCGTCTATCGCGACAGACAGAATTTCACGACAGAGAGCGTCTATCGCGACAGACACCGTCTATCGCGATAGACAAAAATCCGTGACAGATAGCGTCTATCGCGACAGACACCGTCTATCGCGACAGACAGAAATCCACGATAGACACTGTCTATCGCGACAGACACCGTCTATCGCGACAGACAGCCCCCACGATAGATTGTGTCTATCGCGACAGACACCGTCTATCGCGATAGATGGGCATTTTTGGCAAAAAATTAAGGTGTGAATTTTTGGAAATTTAGGCTAAATTTTGGGCATTTTTGCACTTCCATGTACTCATATACTTACGAAGGCCTTAGAAAAATGCATTAAAACCCCGAAAGGCTCTGTCTGTCTAGTACCCCCCTAAACCCTGAACGGTCATAACTTTTGCGTACGAAATCCTTTTTCTGAGCTCTAGGGCTTGTCAGGAAGCTCGTGACATATACTACACGCCCTCAACTGTTTTTTATAAGAATAACGCGTTGATTTTCAGATAGGATATTTGGAAGTTGACCCACAGAGGGGTAGAAACACCAAGGGAGCTCTAGAGGAAATTTCTAGCAATACATAAGGGGGAACAAAGTGTCTGAAATAAATTGTCTGTCAATTGAAAGGTCTACTTGGAGCTAATCTTGGGATTTATGCAGGCCTATTGAGAAGCAAGTGAGAGTATCCAAGCAAGGGTGTGGCGCACGCTTGAGAATCAACTTCTCGAGCACGAAAGAGCAAGGTTCGGCAAGAAAGGTCGGAATATTCTCAACTCCTCTTCGTCAATTCCTAGCTTAGGCTAAGAGCGATTAAAAGTAGGAGTAAGTCAGGGCGACGATAGGTCACTATCAAGTTGAAGACTACCTAAAAACTCAAGTTCAAGCTAAAAACTTAATCTCTGTACTGTCGCCAACATAAAGGAAAGAACCTAACGTGGAACGATCAACCTGAAAGTATGAAGAACATTCAAGTATTCCTGACGACGTAATAACAGATAAGACATTAAACATGAGGAATAACTAAAAAGAATCAAGTGACTGGTACCAATTGATCGGCAACGAAGTTGTACTCTGAAAAAAAGTTTGGGCTAATCCGTTGGGCATATGAACCTTAGATCAGGACGACACCTAGTAAGAGAGAGACAAAGCCTTAGGTCTTCAGAGGCTAGTGTCAACCACACTGCAAGGTCTTGGGCCCAGCAGTTGAGTCGCCACTCTCATTACCCTAGCTCTGATACCAGTGAGTCAGAGATGTCTCAAGGCATGGACAGGCCTACGGGAAGTTCAGGTGTGCCTTACTTATACAGGGTGGAAGGTCCTTACAAAACGCAGTTGGAATACCTTAGGACCAACCGATTAGGTGCGAGCATCTATGAGGACGGCCTAGGAAGATCAGTGGTCCAGATTAAAAACCCTGACCAATCCATAGGACTAGAGCACCCAGCGGTCAAGTTTGAAAACGGTGCATACCTGGACAAGGAAGGAACCATATACGTAGTCACCAGTCATCCAGATAGGACAGATGAATTTGGAAATGTAATTTCAGAAACGGACTTAGGCGACTTGGAACAAGGAAACATGGGAGTGGAACCTAGAACCCCTCGAGGTAAATCAGTTCTCACTAGGATTATCACGCCTGAGTGGGTCCCCCAAGATAACAAGTGCATAGATTTGCTTCTCAATCGAGAAACGGACGAAGCCTTTTGGAGGTATAAACCAGATCACCCAATTGATATAGGAACAATCATGATCTATGAGTTTAAGGATCCGGATAGCCCAGGCAGAGTGACCTACCTAGATCATGCTTCAGAACGGATCTTTGTGGTGACAGAAAATGATAGGCATGCCTACACTTGGAAGGGCGAATTTATTTTCCCCCAACCAAGATCAAATGTATCCTATGGTCACCCTGGGGCTGGAACATCCCAAGCTCATGGTATGCAAAGAGACAGAAGTAGAGATAGACCAGAAGTAAGTTTTGCCAGCCCAGTGGGCAGAGAAAGAACGAGGACAGAGACGAATAGGGTAGAACCTGAGATACTTAGAGCTCACAGGAATCAAAGAAATGTGGATGGATTCCCGTTGCCGAGGCCTAGAGAGCACGCAAGAACCCTGAGACCGACTCAGCTAGTTAAGTCCATGAAGAATTACTTTGATGGCACAGGAGATCCCTATGATCACGTGGCAGAGTTCAAGCAAGTCTTAAGAGCCGAACAAGTTGAGGATCTATTCACGCAGTACAATGCCTTCGGTCTAACCCTGAGGAATACGGCACTTACATGGTTTCAACCATTGGATGAGCGCCAGTTCAGGAGCATAGACCAACTCCTAGAGGCTTTCATTGTAGAGTTCTCTAAGAGCGGCATAAGACACAATACCTCCTCATTAATTCACAGCTTCAAACAGACCCCCCAAGAGACTGTCAGATTGGCTGGAAGAAGATTTAGACAATATCTTGAAAGGTGCCCTATTTCGGAGCTACCTACATCTGCTAAACAAGTAGCCTTATTTCTTGATGGATTGCTGAGTACGAAATTGAGATCCTATGTGTATCTGAAAGACCCCAGGACTATAGAAGAGTGTGTACGTATGTGCATTGACATTGAAGATAACCTAGGAGAAGAACTAGAGCTTTCCAAAATCTACAAAGATTCAGATGGTGCATCTAGTCACTCTTCCACACAATCCACATCAATTGAGGAACTCGCAGAGAAAGTGGCCCAGAAATTAGGAGTAACTAGCAAACAAATTCCAAGGTTTGCTCCTATAAAACGGTGCTATACATGCGGTGGTGACCATATGGCGAACGTCTGTCCCATTATGGCTCAACCCCAAGTAAACCCTAGTAGCCAGTACTGCACCATAGAACGGAGATACACCAACCACACCGCACAAGATTGCCCATACAACAAGCAGGCGGTTAGGCAACCCTACCCTCAGCCCTACCAACAAGGCAGATACCAGAACCAGTACCCTCCACAACCATATGGCAGGCCACAACAAAATTTCCAACCTCAATATCAAAACCAACAAAGGCCTCAGCCTGTGCTAGCACAACAACCCCCAGCCCCAGCTAATGTGATTCCGGTAAAGTATACTGCTGCAGAAGAGAACCTGAATAGAGCTATAGTCCCTGTAACATCCTTGCTTTCTGAAAGTGACCCGAGTGACCATAGCTTTGATTCTACACATGTTGATAGTCCCCAGGCCTACTACATGCAGTCTCCTGAGCATGGTGAGTCCTATTATAGCGAAGAGACAAACGAACCGAGTTGGGAATCAGATTACACGAACGTCATGTATGCAAACCCCAATCCTAGGCCTCAATCTAGGCAAGTAAGACCTCCATTCCCAAGAGGACCGTGCTACAGATGCCAAGGTGATCACCTCATTCGTGATTGTCCCTTACCTCCGCCTACACAAACTCAGTCCGTGACTATCCAAGGCTTCTGCCAAGATTGTGGAAAAGAGCATCTCTTACGAGATTGCCCAAAGAACCCCAATAATATGCCAAAAATCACGCCCATCAATGTTATCGAGTTAGTGGTAGATTCCAGCGGAAGTGTTACTTCCACTGCACCCGTACATGTAGTCACGAGAGCTCAAGCAGTGAAGCAAAACCAAGGGGTAGGCAAGGAAAAGAGCCCAGACACTAGCGATACTGAGAGCCAAAATAAAAAGAGAACAAGAGCTTGGAGAGATAGCCGCGAACGCATGAAAAGGCAATGGGCAAAGAAGATGAGTGAACTTGAGGAAAGTCTACAAGAAACCAAGGCTAAAATCATAGAGATCACATCTCAACCGCACTCTCACACATTCCCACCGCTACCATCCCCATCACTCTCCATCCCTCCACCCTCTAAGACACCCCACGTAACCCACCCACCACCCCAAACAGGATCAGTATTAGCTGATCCCACTCCTGAAGACATAGACATGATGCTTAAAGCATATCAGGCCAGGATCCAAGAAGGGCCAAACGTTACGGATCATGACAAGTGCTATCCTAGAGCTGACCTAGAGATAGAAAGAACCAAACTGTGCGCGAAAATGGTCGCATTGGCTCAGACTATGTTTGAAGCCAGTCGCCTTTTCAATTACTGAGGCTCAGCCAAAACGCAATTACACTTGGATGGAATCCTAGAAAAGTTAGAGAGGATAATTGCAAGATCTGCCAAGGAAGAAAAAAATCAAGAGGGAGAGAAAGCAAGCAATAACATGAACCATTCCCCATCGGAAGTTTATGTGGCCAATTCCACTAAACCTTACAACTTCCCCTCCTTAGAAAGAATAGAGAGGCCAATAGCACAGTCAGAGAAGGAACCTGCCCCTCAAAGGAAGGAAAGGGCAAGAGAACGGATAAGCCAGCCTCTTCAGGAAGCCCATGTGTCTCTCCAAGAAGCTTATCTTCCCCCCCAAAAGGCAGATGAGCCTCCCTCGAAAGCTCAAGCACCTCCACAGGTTGCCTACATTCCTTCTCAGGGAGTGTATGAGCCTGTTCGGAAAAGTAATAGAATAAGTAATCCTCCCCAAGAAGCTTGTGCTCCAGTCATTTGCGAGAACGAGGAGAGAGTCAACAATAGAATCAGCCCTCCTTCACAGGTTGCTTATGCGCCCAATTCTACGGAGCCAGACACTTCTTCTTCTATGAATCGGTTTGCACCAGACTTCCTACGAGAGATTCAAGAAGACAAATGGGATAACGAAAGCGAGGTCGCCCCTCCTTTTGAACTTGTGGACGATGCACACGACCAATTCCCACAAGACATCCCATCTATTTACGGGGAGCATGAGAGTGTTCAGTCTCACGGGAGATTAGACTTTGAGTCTAATTCCATACAAGAGCTACCCCACTTCACAGGCCCATGGGAAGCAAAGTCCACATGTATGAGAGCACCCACAGTCTTGGTAAGGAACGACGACTCAGTCATACCTAGGAACACAGAGGTAGTGAAGAACACTAATGTGCAGTGTAATCTCAAGTTAGAAGAGCTACTCAAGGTTAGACCTGAATTATGGAAGCATGTAGCCAAACAAGTACCAGAGATAGCAAAACCTCGTTCCCAGGTAGGATCCCATAGGACAGTGCCAGAAATTCCCTTGGATAAGATAGGGGATATGTGTGAAGGTGAAGAAGGGAACACCTATCTTCCCATCACCTACCAGGACTACACCACGAAGGCAATTTTGGACTCAGGTGCAGGAGTTGCAATTGCCACTACCTCCTTATGGAAGCGTTGGGGCAAGCCAGCACTCAGACCAACGAGAATGAAATTGCAAATGGCCGATGGTCACATAGAGAGACCCCTAGGATTGCTAGAAGGAATAACTCTCACCACTTGTGGTGTCGAGTTTGAGCATAGCTTTGCTATATGTGACTTCAGCAAAAATCATGCCTATGAGATGATTTTGGGAAGACCATTCATGCGACAGTTGCAAGTGGTACAGGATTGGGGGACCAATTCTTTGTACCTGCAGCACTTAGGTGTTACAACCAAAGTCAATCTCAAGGACTATTCTCATAGAGATGTCCCTCCTATCCAATGGAATCCCATCCATAGAGCCAAAGATGATACAGAATCGGTGCATTCCATAGGGTCTGGATCCTCATGGATGCATGAAGATACTCACTTATGGATGTGCAAGGTAGCAGTAGAAGAAGAGAAGAGAGAGAAAGCCAGAGAGGTAGGTGCGAAAGAAACCCATAGATAAATCCAAGACCCAGCCTATGCACCTGTAGTTTTTCCAGACGAAGAATTTGAACCTCACGGTTGGGCAGAAATCTTAGCAACAATGGACGTAGCCATCAACGAAGAACAATGGACACCTCACTGTGATGAGGATGGCTATGATATTTCAGTCTTCTCCATAGAGCCAATCATGGGAGAGGCAGTTCTAGAAGAATGCGAACCTAGCCCTGATGCATTTGAGGATGCAAGTGACTCCGATCTAGAGTCAATCATTATGGACTCACCATTTGCATCAGATGAAGAATATTTCCATGAAGTAGAATTTCAACCCCAGAGGCATGGAGAGGTTACAAATGATGTAAGATTAGCAACACATATGACTCCGAAGGAAGAAGGAAAGAAACGAAAGAAGAAAGAAGTCTCACCAGAGGAGGAAGAATCTTTGTTTGAGGTCCCAGAAAATTTTAAGAAGTATGAGATAGATGACAGGAGAGTCATGATAAGAATGCCTAAACGAGAAGCACAATCAGGAGAGGCCTATGATAACAAAGAAACCACCAAGAAAATAGTAGTGGCCATAGAAGAAGGAGAGGAGAGATGCACGTATATAGGCCATGACCTGACAGAAGAAGAAGAGCATGAATTGATTGCCTTGCTAAGAGAATACAGAGATGTATTCGCTTGGAGTTACAAGGATTTGAAAGGGGTTGACCCGGACATATGCTCACACACTACTCCCATGACCTCAGATGCTAAACCCTCTAAGCAAAAGCCTTATACATATAACGATAATTACGCCGCTAAGATCAAAGAAGAGATAGATAGACTGGTTGAAGCTGGATTTATCTATGAAATTGAGCACACTGAATGGGTATCCCCCATCGTAGTGGTGCCCAAGAAGAATGGCAAGCTGCGTGTGTGCATTAACTTGAAAAAGGTTAATGCCGCCACGATTCGAGATAACTATCCGCTTCCCATCACAGAACATCTCTTAGAAAGAGTGGCAGGCAAGGAAGTGTACAGCTTCCTTGATGGATTTTCTGGCTACAATCAAGTAGCCATAGCTCCAGAGGATCAGCATAAGACAGCCTTTGCCACAGAATGGGGCATTTTTGCTTTTAGAGTAATGCCATTTGGGCTTACCAATGCACCAGCCACCTTCCAGAGGCTGATGTGCCATGTGTTTAAGGAGTTCCTGAGGAAGAGTTTAGAAGTCTATGTTGATGATCTCTGTGCTCATTCCAAGGTTAGACAAACCCATATTCCTGAACTCAAACAAATCTTTGACAAATGTAGAGAATATCAAGTCTGCCTGAACCCCGAAAAGTGTGTTTTTATGGTCAGGCAAGGCAAGATCCTAGGACATATAGTGTCAAAGAATGGCATATCTACTGACGAAGAAAAAGTGAGAGCCATAGCGGAGTTACCTAGGCCAAAGAATGTCAAGGAAGTACAAGCTTTCATGGGGCATTGCAGTTATTATCGACGATTTATACACATGTATGCTGTCATTGCAAAGCCCATGTACGGACTTCTGACTAACTTTGAGTGGACGGATGAATGCGAGAATTCCTTCCAGGAGCTTAAACGAAGATTGTGTTCAGCACCAATCTTGACCACACCAGATTGGAATAAGCCATTCCATGTTCATGTTGATGCATCCAATTATGCTATAGGATGTGTGCTTGCACAACCTACTGGTGAAGGTAATATGGATCTTCCAATTGCCTATGCCAGTAGACAATTGAATGCGGCTGAACGGAATTACACCACTACAGAGAGAGAAGGCTTAGGCATGGTATATGTAGTTAAGAAATTTAGACACTATTTGCTTGCAAATAAGTTTAAATTTTTTACTGATCATCAGGCATTCTTATATCTTGTAAACAAGCCATGCAATACAGGAAGATTAGTGAGATGGTTTCTCTTGCTAATGGAATATGACTTTGAGGTCGTGGTAAGGAAAGGTAGGACTCACTTACGAGCAGATCACCTCTCCAGGCTCACATCGGGAGAAGCCCCACAAGGAGTGTCAGATGACCTTCCTGATGCTTACTTGTTTAAGTTGGAAGTGGTGCCGCAGTGGCCAAGCCACTAGTACCAGTATTGACATACGGACCTAATCATCCAGTGGTGAACACACGGAATCGAGAGATCGTAAAAGCCCAAAAGTACCATATCATGGCAGGAAGCATGTACAAGCACACGGATCAAGGGATCTTGGCTTGTTGCGTAGAAGAGGATGAGTACGCTAAATGGTTGCAATTAGCACATGTAGGTGCGTTAGAGCAACACCATTCAAAGCAACGAACGTTGCAGACTCTAAAAAGATTCGGAGTGCATTGGCCAACTATGGAAGCGGATGTCCAAAAGTTGTGCAAGGAATGCCCAATCTGTTGCACTAAACCACCTGTGGAACATGCCACTCTCTATCAAGTATCCATTGTGCCAGATTGGAGTGAACCTCTAGTATCATTCTTGCGGACAAACACATTCCCCCCAGACATGACTCTAGCTAGGAAAAGGAGTTTAGAACAAGAAGCCCTGGATTATTCACTCATAGGTGATAATCTATATAAGCGCGGTAAAGATGGTTACCTGAGGTTATGTGTCCATGAAAGTGAATATCTCAAAATCTTGGAGACTGCTCACCAAGGTGTAGCAGGAGGACACTTTGGACCAGATCGGGTGATCAAGGCCATACTATTTGCGGGCTTCTGGTGGCCTACCCTTCACATGGATGCACATACCTATGTGAAACGGTGTGATGTCTGTCAGAGGACTCAGTATCCTATACGCAAAGATGAGATGCCACTGAAACCTATGATGGGTGGACGTGCATTCTCTAAGTGGGGAATAGACTTCGTAGGTCCTATTAATCCCCCAGCTAAGGGTTCTCATGCGGAATACATCATTGTGGCAACAGATTATCTCACCAAGTGGGTAGAGGTAAAAGCTACAACCAAGAACGATGCTCAAACAACTGCCAAATTCTTGTTTGAGAATGTATTCACGAGATATGGGCTACCCATAGAGCTTGTAAGTGATAGAGGCACTCATTTCTTGAACGAAGTGATTGAAAATCTACTCCAAGAATTCTTGGTAATACACAAGAAGTCTTCCCCTTATCACCCTCAAGCCAATGGACAAGCTGAGAGCACTAATAAGATTTTATGCAATGTACTGACGAAATTAGTGAACACTAAACGCTCTGATTGGGACAAACAGCTACACCATGCTGTTTGGGCATACCGAGTGGCCTACAAAACGGTACTCCAAGCCACTCCCTTTCAGATGGTATTTGGCCAAAATGCTGTGCTACCCTTGGACTTCCTGATCCCTACATTGAGAGTAGCACAAGAGCACGAATGGACAGGTCATGAGCTCTCCTCTAGGATCTTTGACCTTGAACGATTAGGAGAAACAAGACTGAGAGCCGCTGCAGGGATATATGCAGCCAAGAAGAGACAGAAGGCATACTTTGATGTCCACGTGAAGGATAAAGGCTTGAAAGCAGGAGATCTAGTCTTAGTCTATACACTAAAACAACATGCGAGGAAGCTAGAAAAGAGAGGCTACGGACCTATGATCATCAATAGGATCTCCACGAGCGGAGCAGTACAATTGGCCACATTAGAGGGTGATGTTCTCCCAAATTATATTAGCGGTTGCAGAGTCAAGTTGTATCAGGAACCCCTCACGGAGGAAATGCTCAGTCGACTCAACACTGCTAAGAAACGCAAAGAGGAAGAAAAGAGAATTAGAGAAGAGGCTCAAGCAGAAGCTTTAGAACGCATCAGAAGGATGAAGTTACGCAGACAAGGCCGAGATATGACTACAACAATTGACCATGCAGATCAAGGATATCCCATGGCCATGTGTGAAGTTGCAGGAACAAGCTCGAGTAGAATAATTGATAGACGTCCTTTCATAACCATAGATATAGGACAAGGAAAGAGTGCAAGGACCGTAAGAGCCTTGATTGACTAGGTGCGGCCACTAGCGCTGTTAAGTTGTCTTACTGTCAAGAGTTACAGTTAACTGTCCATCCTGTGGAAGCATATCTCATAGGATTGGGAGGCGTGGAAACCCCTTGCATGGGCGAGGTGGAACTTCCCCTCTACATTCACGATGAGGCAATGACCGTTAAAGTACTAGTGTGTCAAGATGAGGATCTCACTGAACCTCTCGTCTTGGGTCAGGATTGGATCTATGACCAAGCAGTCAATCTAAACCTAAGAAGTGGACTTCTCCAGGTTTGGCTCAATCATAGTCGAATTACAGTAGAATTAGACAATGGAGCACTCAAGGAGCTAGGAAAGGCACAGACTCCTGGTCCTTCTAGGGGTACACATGAAGATGACCATGCTGTTCTTGTTCAAAACCCTGTGTTGCAGAGGAATGATATTTGCAAAAAAGGAGTCAGGGATGCAACGGAACTCCCTTCTTTTCCAAAGGCCAGAAGGAGGCAGCAACCAAAGGCGGATCACAAGCAGAAGAAGCAGAGTACTACCTATGTCCGAGATCAAAAATACCTGCGCAGCAGAATGTCCCAGAAAATAATCCAGGTGTGGGTGCGGAAAGGCGAACGACCGGGTGCACCACCGTCAATTACGCGGGCAAAGCCTCTTATTAGTAACTAACAACACGACGCTAATAAGAAGTCTTTCAGAAAATCTTCTGCTAACGTAAAATCTATTTGGGTGCCCAAGAAGTCGATGAAGGCAAGCCCACAATCAGGACAAATTTGGGTGCCTAAGGCTTGCTTGAGGGCACAAGTGGCTACGCCAAGGCCACAACCTATGCAGCGTAACCCATCCACGAGTACAACCAGAATTCCCTCGTGCTCAACACTTAGGAACACACCAAGACCCATGAGCATGCATGTAATCACTTATAAGTGGGTCCCTAAAAGGCCCCATTCCCAAACAACGACACCGACACAGCTCTCTGGAGTCTCTACGAAACCGAAAGCAAAGCCCATCCACTGCATTTGGCAGTCTAAGACCTGTAATAAACCCCCCGATCCCGATTTGTAAATTCACCCCACTTACTAACGGCATTAGTCTCCTAGGAATACACAAACGTTAACTACACTCACTGTCTTCGTGCACTTACTAACCACTAACTCATCACCTGCCTCATGTTAATGTTGTAACGGGGACAGCAACGGATTTATTCTGTCCATTACGATGTTAACACATGCTTCTATATTCTCACAGAATCAGAAGACAAGCAGTAAAATGGCAGAAGCGACAGGTTCGGGCTCACAAGTGGGAATACTTACTGCGGGAATTGATGTGGATAGTATACCCGTGGATGTGCCCCCGACGGAACGACCAGTGGAGATGCTACACCTTCAGCAACTCCCGGTGCCAGATCCACCTACAGGCATCACGGAAAGAGTTCATGCCAATTCTCATTGGTTCAATGGCATGCCCGGTCCATTAGGTGAGGCCAAGTATATCTGGGAGTCTAAATGCGAGTATGACAGATCATGGGTGCGATTCCAATTTTTCTCCAAGGAGTTCGAGACTTTACAGAACACCGAAGATCTACAGACCATATGGCAACGAGCAGGATTGGCGGAATATTTTGAAGCCCCACTACCTAAACCTGATCTCCTCCGATGTTACTATTTGGTCTCCACATTACAAGCTAATGAAGATAAGGACCAACCCGGATCATTTGTTCTTCCCTCATTGCTGGGCAACAACGAGTTGAAGAGATTTGAACTCACTGTGGAGTTGGTAAGCGATGCGTTAAATATGCATGGCACGCATGTGCCCTCAGAAAAGGATGCTCTCGTTCCCACCAACATGAAGGACAGGAAAGTAGTGAAGCTGAAAGACATGGCAGCACTCACCCCAAATGTGTCCATCCCTCTCCAAATGTGCATGCAACATTTCGCCTTCCCCGGTCAAGACCGATTCACGCAACCACACAAGAAGATCTGGTTTGCTCTCTACTTGGCGGAAGCAGGCGCGTTACCTATTAAACTACCAGTGTGGATTATAGATCAGTTGTATGAAGCAAACAAACGGGCATCTAGGAAATTAGTGGTGAACGGATGCTGTGCACTCACACGCATCATTTATCGATGCTTGGCATATGATGTCCCCATTGAGCGTGCCTTAACTTGGGCACAATTACAAATGTTTAAAAGGCTCAAGACATCCACACATCAGTCCAAGCGCATGAGGGGCGCGATCCCTTGTGTCCAGACAAGGGAAGTCCTGACTACTCCTGAGGCATCACCATTAAGAGAGGGCACTGTACCTCCCTTTACCATTAGGATACCCAGGTCGGAATCTGACACTACGACACAACCTACACCATCGGCTCCTCCTGTTACACCTGAATTCGAATTTGCTGCCACTGGAAAGGCTGAAGGACTGGACCCCCAGGATTTCGAAGCATTCCTACAAAGCACACAATTCTCTGATGTGGAGTTTTATTCAGAGGCAGAGGAGCAGGGCACATCCTCACGAAGAAGAAGAAAGTCTACAGACGGCAGACATGTCCATTGGAGTGACGCTCAGCAAAGCCAACAACACGGACACCCAGAAGAAGAAGAAGCATATGAAGAAGAGACCACTGAAGCCCCAGCATATACAGCAGAACTCCGAAGGCTGTATCAGATTATGGAAAGAGTGCGATCGCAGCAGTTACTCACTGAACAGAGCAGCAGAGTACTTATGACTCAGTTGTTGGAAGAAGCGGGAATTGACTCGGAGTACAAGGAAGGTCTCTTATTGATGGCAGAAACATATGGAGTTGTAGAAGCTGTGCGCACTGCCATTCAGAGGCCTTCAGTTCAATATGACCCACGAAGGTTTCAGACACGACCTCGCCCAGGTAAAAATATACAAATTCCTGTTACAGTTGCAGAAGAGCCGACTACTACACCTGAAACTATCAGAACAACCTCCCAGACAGCTAGCCAACAGCACCCAGCCACCCATGAGGAGTCCACCGAACCACTACCAACTACTCCCCCACCATCACCTCCTAGAAGAGAAACAGTAGAAACCACATCGACTACTCAACCCACCGACCCCACCTTCATCTTCCGTACTCCGATCTCCAGTGCCACCCTATTCTCTACCACTGATAATCCTATCTTCGAAGACAACCCCAACACTACACAATCCGCCGAACCCCTTCTAGACCCTGCCCTAGGGCAACCATCCCCAACGCCCTCAGCCACGGGTCATCCTGACCCTAGATCCACATTCATGGGCTTCCCTGCTACCACGCAACCCTTTCAGCCCTCCTCAAATTTACGACCCCAACCCCCGATATCCCTCTCTCCATTTCTACAATCCCTCCAGGACATCTTTGCGAGGGCTTTTCAACCAGGCCCTCAACCATTCCCTGTCTTTTCAGCTCCCCACCCCACTTCACATCTATTCACCACTTCCACACACACACCACCTACCATACCAGTGTATATGGCAGGCCCCACACTAACACCCACTCCTGAAGGGATGGACATTTCACCACCCACGGCACCTCCACCCACGGTTTCACCTCCTCCCATTCCCCCTCCACCAATTTCACCCACACACACAACTTTCGTAGACACATCATTCACTGTCTCCCTTCCCCAATTCCCTTCCCATGCATCTTCCACCGTAAACACCCCCCACTCATCTATAGGTAATGCATTGGACACCATGTTGGCTTGTATATCAAATTTAAGAACAGATTACATTCAGCTCCAGCAACAAAACGCACGCCTGCAAGAGCACTCAGCGACACTACAGCTCCGCCTTGCGGTACTAGAAGAGGAGAACACTCGCCTCCACACACAGTTCCACACCCTCCAAGAAGCCCACAATATATTGGAGGTACAGCTACAGAACGTAGATCAGGAAGCAGTGCAGGTGGTAGAAGGTCACCTACGGACACAGCTGGAACGCAACTCAAAACTTCAGCGAAATATGGCGCTACTTAAACGCCATCTTGCGGCTGCTCAGGAAGAGAACAGACGTCTGCAAATACAAAACCAAGAGAACCTGGAGGCAGCTATTGAGAGCACACCGGGGGCACCCATCAGCCCATCCAAGTTTCAAGCAGTGACCCCCAATAATATCAAGATTATATTGGAAGATTATGCCACGCTGCTCGAAGCACATGATAAGCTATCGGAGGAGCTAGGACAACTGAAGCAGGAACACCAACAAGGACCAACAGCTGCCCCTCCAACCACCCCCTCTACGGCTTCGCTTCTCAACGCAGAGGCCATAAAAGATCTCCAGGAACAGGTAACTGAATTGCAAACACGCCTACTACAATATGAGAGACCATCGTCCCCTCCGGAGGCTCCCACGGACGAAGAAGTTGTGCAAATTCCTGTGGAACAAACGTTTGATGAAGAATATGATCCGCAACCATTCCCAGGAGGCCAACAAACAGAAGAAGCGCAGGACACGTTCGAGGCACCACGGCCGCCATGGTTACGACAAGTGGAGGAAATAGGGACCTCACATGAAGAGCGCATCGTAGTGCAAAATCAGGCCATGAGGGTCATAGAGGAGACTGTGTTACAATCAGCTTACTTCAAGAACTTGTCATCGAGACGCCTGATTCTCTCATCGGAACTCCAGTACAGGCCATATTATATTATCTTGGCTGATTATAATGCAGAAATACAAAGAGTCACGGGTCAGATTCCTACTTTTGCGACCCAATTTCAACCCGAAGACCTTCCTCCAGAGGTGCGAAAAGGCAAGATTCGTCAACCAACATGGCGGCAGAAACTTTTAGAGACCTACCCAGAAATGCTACGCACATGGAACAACGCGCCGCTGCACCTCCTGTACAACCCATGCTACGGTCCAGTCCCCCGCCGCAGGTCGTGGAAGGCATTTAATATCAAGGTACAGAACAATGCGCAATGCAAGGAATGGCTGAACTACCCGTACATCGCGCCACCACAAGGACCACCATCGGTAGCATATATGATGGGGACCATTCGCCACTGGATGCCGCGCTTGAAGCCCATGCAAGATGTAGCAGCGCAAATGATGCTTAAAATCTTAGATATGATGCAAGTAGTGCTGAAGACCTTTAGAAATGCAGCCGCACCACAGGTACGTCTTCCGGGGTTTAGCAATGGAAATTACGACTTGGTGTATGACATGAGCACCACCCCCAGTATCCGTGTGGCTTACGCTTGGCATGCACGCATCAAGTACCTCCCCGCCTGCTACAAACAGACCTTCGAAGAAATGTTCAGATCAGGTTTCTGGGAGTACCACTCGGAGATTTTTGCACCAAAGCCGACACATCTGCTTCAACTGTTTGCTTGTGAACAAGCAATGTATTCAGAGTACTACACCACCCCGCAACCAGAAACCCCCGGTGCAATAAATTGGGAGGCATTGGAAGCCGATCTAGCAAGAGGCTTAAGGATAGGAGAACATGAACTGGCCACCAATGTCATCCAATATTACATCGACCACCCGCGCGAACAAAGGTCTGTCAGGGGCGACAGACGCTAGGAAGGGGGGAGTGTTGGCACACAAAGCAACAGAGGAATCATGCACAATACGGCAACAAGGCCAGATCATTTTTCCCCATGGGTTATGTACAACTCAAGTGATTTTAATCACTACACAAACATTGTAAATCCCGTTTTTGGTAGAATAGACTCCATTTTGTGCAAGCCGAGGAGTCCTCGAGCTTGAGGAGTATTAGAAGTACCATCGTACCAATTTTCATAATTTTTAGACTTCGTTTGAGCCCTCAAATAAGCCCTGGAACCTAATTTTTAACTAGGCCGGACACTAGGTCTGGACAGGGCCAAAGCTAGTCAAAAACTATAAAAGGAGCTAGAGAGCTCATTTTTGAGGTTAGATTGTAATTGAAACAAACTTGTAAGAGCTTTTGAAAGTAATCTAAAGAACTCCATTGATTCTCTCTTTGTCTTGCCGTGTGTGCGCGTGTGTGTGTATGTGTGTGCATGCTTGTGTGCTTCTCACTCACGCACTTGTGCCGCCACTTGCTCGAGGTCTTCATACCATCCTCACGTCTTCCCGGATTGACATTAAAGGAGGTGCTACTCATCACTGAGCTACAGACTCATACATCAGGATTGTAGATTTTCAAGTTTAGGAGATCGAGAGGCACGAAAACCAATTGGAAAACATTAAAGAAAGAGTACAAAAGATGGAGCAACAACTCGAGGAAATGAAGACGTCCAGAGATGCTACATTGGCCAATGACTTTTATCTGCAAGAGGCCTTTCTGCAAACGCAAGCAGAAATTTTGTTAACCGAAGCCATAGCCATAAGTTCTGTTAGAGTAGATGCCCAGGTACTAGAACCCGATACATTAAAACAATTATTAGAAACCCTTAAGAAAAAGATCACCCGTACATTTAGATTAGCCCGAAACATGTACTTAGAAGGAATAGCCGATGAGCAGTAATTTTGTAAAAAAACTTGCGGGTTCGAGTCCACCGTGCGTGCCAGTGTTAGTCGGCCGACGGATTGGGACAGGTGTAATGGAAATCTTTGTAAAACACACGCGAAAGATTGTTACGCGCATATTTGTAAATCTTATATAAAGCAATGAAAAGAAGTGCTCAAGAGCGCGGGGGATTTTGGCCTATTTTCGTGTTATCACCAGACTGTTCGTCTGGTTGTCTGTCTGAATGTTGCGGCAGTGTGTGTTGTTTAGATTTTGAATACTCTGAGATGTTGTGTGTATCTGTGTTGTTCTTCCTTGATTAAGTTTGCGCAGTGAACCTTAATTATATCCTGTAACTCATCGGATCGTTGCCCGAGAAGGGCGGTTTTCGGATCAATTCTGAGTAGCACTAGACTGTCCGTCTGATTGAGTGTCTGAGTGTTGCTGCAGTGTGTCTTGTCTAAGCTCTACGTATTCTGTTGTACTCTGTGTTGTCATCTGTCAATCTCGGATACACTATGAATCTAGTTCCATTCAGTAAGTCGTGGGATCGTTGTCTGAAAGAGTTACTATGGATCGTTGTGACGAATTGTTCTGTTAAGATGTACGACGACATGCTCCTCTCCTTGTTGAACTGCTAAGTACTGATAAGTCTGTGTGAATGTAGTAATCTTTCCCTCAGAACAAAGTGCAGAAGTAGTGCTGTTCTCGATCTGCACTTGTACGGTGAGAATTTCCTATAGTTAAAGGTAATTCCAGTGCTTGTTAGTCTTCAGAACTGTAGGTTGAAACCAGAAGTACCTTCTGTGATCCGGGCTTGACTATGAGCGCTACCTTGGTGAAGGTTGGACTACTGTACTGTTACTATAGTATATTTTTCTGAAGTGATTCGATACCAAGGTACAGATAAGTTTGGTACAGTCTAGTTGTTATTGGTAGCTGAGCTAAGACTGTGATGACACTGTCTAGGGACAGTAAATTCAGATAGAATTGTCAATCGCATTTTATTGTTGCAACCGAATCACTTATTTTGGGAACTAAGTACAGGGCCTCTGTCTAACAGACCCCTACCACTCCCAAGAACCCACGATTCATTGGACATGTGCTGACAGTTAGAACAATGTAGTAATTCAGCACTGGCTTTAACATTGGCCGTTTTTTGTCCACGTTAACATAACAAAAAAATCCCTTATCCCAAATCCTACACAATTTGATATGGGCCCTTATATATCAAATTGAGCTTTCTTAGATATGTCCTGGTTTAGAATTATACACCATAACCCAATCTTCGACCTGAAATACTTTAAATTTTATATTCATGTTTACCCAAGCTTGTCTCCTTCTTTGTGTAATTTCTGTAATATAAGCACTTACTAAACGATCGCTCTCCAATTGGAGAAGGTATTTACTTCTATGCTTGACAAAGTATTCCAAAGACATCTTTTCTACTGTTACACATAAACTTGGAGCCACAAATTCCATTGGAACCACAACTTCTAAACCATACACTAATCTGAATGGCATCATTCCCATGGTTACTTTAAAAGCTATTCTGAAGGACCATAATGCTGAATCTAATAGTAAATCCAAATTCTTCTGATTATCATGAACTAATTTTTTAAGAATACTTAATAAGGTCTTATTAGTGTTCTCTGCCTGATTTTTGGTGCATGATGAGGTGTGTCCTTGTCAATTATGAAATTGCTTCATTAAGAAAATGAGCCCCTCTATCACTCACCAATTCTGTTGGACATCCAAATCTAGTCATAATGTTATGGTAGAGAAACTTAGCTACAATAGTTGCCTTATTATCTTTAAGTGCGATCACCTCAGTGCACTTTGTACAATAATCTCTTTCCACCAAAATATACCAATTGCCACTTTGGCCCACTTTAATTGGGCCAACAAAATTGTAGCTCAAGCGTAAGCACCACCTCCTTTACTTGTCAATCCGCGGAGACGTGAGGACCGGTATGAAGACCACGAGCAAGTGAAGGCACAAGTGCGTGAGTGAAAGCACACAAACATGCACACACATACACACACACGCGCACAAAGTAAGATCAAAGAGAGGAACAATGGAAAGCTTAGATTGCAAAAGAGTTCTCTTACAAAAGTTCTATTCTCTAACCAGCTAACCCCAAAAATGAGCTCTCTAGCTCTTTTTATAGTTTTTTGACTAGTTTTGGCCCTGTCCAGACCTAGTGTCCGGCCTAGTTAAAAATTAGGTTCCAGGGCTTATTTGAGGGCTCAAACGAAGTCTAAAAATTATGAAAATTGGTACGATGGTACTTCTAATACTCCTCAAGCTCGAGGACTCCTCGGCTTGAACAAAATGGAGTTACTAAAAATAGATAATGGTATTTACAATGGTTTCTAGTGATGAAAATCACTATTTTTGTAGGGGATTCTTCTGAAAATTTGACATACACTTCTTGGAGCTCCCTACTTGCTCCCTTTCCTCATGTGTCCACCTTTTGATGTGCTTCCATGCTTTGTCCTTGACTTTGAGCTTCAACACTCCCCCCCCTCTCGAGTCTGTCGTCCCTGATAGACCCTTGTTGGAAGGGCTGTTCTGTGTAGTGCTTTGAGAGGTGGTGTCCATCCGTTGTATGAGCTGGTTCCTTGGATTCCAGCAAGAATGTGTCGTTGTGAGCTTTCAAAACTGCAAGTTGCTCAGAAGAGGTTGTCAAGAGTGATTTGGAGCAACTACTGGCTTCAATTTGCTTCCGAGATATGGATGTTGTTCCCATGATGTCTGCTAGCTCTTTTAAAGATGATGTTGAGAGCATTCATGCCAACTACTCATAACCCATAATGAATGATGGGTAAGTGTGTTCGTGCCTGGGTTGAAAAAAGTATGTGCCTTGTGCACGGCCTTGTAATGTAGCCCTACGCATGCTTACTTGGAAAATGCATTGGAAGAAGTATGGTGCAAAAATTGCGGGTCTTGAGCTAAGTGCTCAAGGGTTTGCTGACGAAGAGGTTTCCTAAACTATCATGGTTATGGTGTTTCCAGAGTAAAGATACTTACCATGGCGAAGGTTGATGGATGTTTGGCTCTTCGTGTTGTACACTCGGCCTTTGGGATGGAACCTTGTTGATGAATGTCCATGTTGATTGTCCACTGATGAGATCTTTTGAGTGGTGGATCCCCTCTCCTCTTTTCAAAGCAACATTTGTCACTAACAATGTGCATTTCTGAGCTTGGGCTCATGCACGTTCACTTCCCTATATTGACACTCAGAGGAATATTGGATACGTGCCGGTTTCTAAGAGATTACCATGCTGATTGACATAGACCATTCACCAGTGCTACTGTTCCATACTGGTTCAGGAAATACTGAGAATTGAATTGCTTTATATTCCTTGGCAAGCAACATCGGGTAACTACACCAAGCTGAGTTTCACATATGCTCTTTAGCTCACCATATGCAGGAGTCTTCTCCTCCAAAACTACCTTTTGCAGATATCTCCTTGGATGCTCTTGTACATACAGTAGTTAAGCATCACTCAAGTTGTGGACCTGCAAGCTCGTCACTCCTACCATAGTAAGAGGAAACCATAGTTGTGGATGCCCTGCTCATGCTACGTTCTTGACATCTATGAGACAAGGCAGCAATTAAATCATCTGCTAGCCAAGACACACTTCTATCCAAATTGATAAATGCCCAGTAATCGATGGTTCAATCTTCAACTAAGCATGACTCATTCATGTTCCATGAGCGAAACCTGGGAACAAGTTCTTCCTCGTTTTTTTTTTTTTTTTTTTTTTTTTTTTTTTGTAACAATATCACAAAACAAGAAGACAGATTTTAGTATCAATCAATAAAAATCTTTGACATATGTCAATGTGCTCTTGTGCCTGGGATTCTCAAGTGTGTCTATGCACGGCCGTGTAATGTGGCCCTATATTAATGCATACTTGGGAAATGCATGACCTAAATGGTGCAAAAGACAGGGTTGTGCAAGGAGCACATGGTTGTTGCGCGTTCGAAGCTTTCGATGTTATTTGTGGAGGTTGATGCCGACCTTGGTGGAGGTATCCATTGAGTCTCGAACTGATGTAATCCTCCTTATTGGAGTCCATTTTAGAACATCGTTTGGCACTGTAGAGATCACTTCAGGCGTCTTCCTCTTTGGATGCGTTCTGAATGGTGGTATCCAGTGTGGTTGGCACTTTGGTTCGATGGAGGCTGTTTGTACTTTTGGCTTCCAAACCCATATCCTTTTTGCACGTCTTCCTACTTTTCTTGAAGAGCTGATTTGATCTTCTTTCGGTCTCTGTACGTGGTTCTTACCCTCTTCTCTTTTTCGCTTCTTGGGTGAGACCTTTCGCATGTGGGAGAACATAGGTTGTTGTGGATGTAAGAGCTTCTTAGGTACCCACATCTGTAATTGCCCTTGTTGAGCTGCAGCTAACTTCTTAGGCACCCAAACTTGTTGGATACCTTGTGATTGAGCTTGTCTGAGCTGCTTCCTTCGTCTTCTGGCTTTGTTGGTGTGCATGGATGGGATTTGTGGGGGCAAGGCTGGTGGTTGCTCTCCTTTGCGTACCCATATCTGCTTCATGCTCGGAACTGCTTTTTTATCGAATGGTGTCTTTCTATTTGATGTAGCAGTTGTCGTGAACGGTTGTGTTTGCTTGTGTGGTGGACTCACTACTGTGGCTACTTGATTCTTTGGAGAAGAAGAAAGATCCACCCGCCTTCGAACCTGGTCTTCCACGATTGACTCCTTCTGCATCATAGAGCTTTTGACACATACAACATCTTCTTTCATATGATTAGTCTTGGAAGAACTAAGAGAGTGTGTGGTGCCGTGATCTAGGAGCATGCAGTTCTCTAATTCTAATGTAATGCATTGTTCATGTACCCAAACTTGAAGAATTTGACTTCTTAGGTTTAAGTTAACTGCATGGTCATAGATCCAATCTTGACCCAAGACAAGTGGTTCTGTAAGGTTCTCATCTTGACATACTAGCGCTTTGACTTTCATTGGAACATCTTGAAGGTAGATGGGAAGTTCCACCTCGCCCAAACAAGGGGTTTCCACACCTCCCAATCCTACGAGATAAGCTTCTATGGGATTGATGTTCAACCCCAAGTCTTGGCAGTAGGAAAGTCTAACTGCACTACTTGCTGCACCTGAGTCAATCAATGCTTTCACCGTCCTTGCGCCCTTCCCTTGTCCTATCTCTATGGTCACAAAGGGTCTTCGGTCAATGACCTGAGAAGTCGCAATGCCTGACTTTTGACACATATCCATGTGATATTTTGGGGCTTTTGAGTTGACATCTAGGCCTAATCGCCTTAACTTATTTCGCCTAATACGCTCTCTGGCCTCTACCTGTGCTTCTTCTCTCACTCTTAACTCTTCTTCTTTTCGCTTCTTAGCAGTGTTGAGTCTCATTAGCATATCCTCAGTAAGAGGTTCTTGATATAGCTTGACTCTGCAGCCACTAATATAGTTTGGCAAGATATCTCCTTCTAGAGTGGCCAACTGAACTGCACCACTAGTGGAAATTCTATTAATGATCATGGGTCCATATCCTCTTTTTTCCAACTTACGGGCATGTTGTTTTAGTGTGTATACCAACACTAGATCTCCCTCTTTCAATCCCTTATCCTTGATGTGTGCATCAAAGTATGCCTTTTGCCTCTTCTTTGCAACGTAGATGCCTGCTGCCGCTCGTAGCCTCGTTTCACCCAAGCGTTCGAGATCAAAGATCCTAGAGGACAATTCATGCCCATTCCACTCATACTCTTGTACTACTTTTAAGGCAGGGATTAAGAAATCTAATGGTAGCACAGCGTTCTGTCCGAAGACCATCTGAAATGGGGTGGCGTTGAGTACCGTTTTGTAGGCAACTCGATAAGCCCAAACAGCATGATGAAGTTGTTTGTCCCAATCAGAGCGTTTATTATTTACCAATTTTGTCAATACGTTACAGAGGATCTTATTGGTACTCTCGGCTTGTCCGTTGGCTTGTGGATGATAGGGGGCGGATTTCTTATGTATCACCAAGAATTCTTGGAGAAGATTTTCAATGACTTCATTCAAGAAGTGTGTGCCTCTATCGCTCACCAACTCTATTGGTAGTCCATATCTCGTGAACACATTCTCGAATAAGAACTTAGCCGTAGTCTGAGCATCATTCTTTGTTGTGGCTTTGACTTCTACCCACTTGGTAAGGTAATCTGTGGCTACAATAATATACTCTGCATGGGAGTTTCTAGCAGGGGGATTAATAGGACCTATGAAGTCTATGCCCCACTTGGAAAATGCACGCCCTCCCATCATTGGCCTCAAAGGCATCTCGTCTTTTCTAACTGGATATTGTGCACGTTGGCATGTGTCACATTTCTTCACATAGGTATGTGCATCCATATGAAGAGTGGGCCACCAAAGTCCTGAGAATAGAATGGTCTTAATCACTCGATCAGGACCAAAATGTCCACCTGCAACACCACTGTGTGCAGTCTCTAAGACCCTTAAATAGTCTGATTCATGAACGCACAGTCTTAAGTAACCATCTTTACCTCTCCGGTATAGGTTCTCTCCTACTAAGGCATAGCCTTGAGCCTCTTGCTCCATATTTCGTCTTCGTGCTAGACTGGCCTCTTTGGGTAATCTTCCCGATCTCATAAACTCTACCAATGGAGCACTCCAATCTGGAATTAATGATACTTGATAAAGGGTCGCATGCTCCACTGGTGGTCTCTCTCTGCACATTAGACAATTCTTGATCCACTCATTGATTTCTTTGTCCATGCTAGGCCAATACACTCCTAAACGTTTCAAATTCTGCAATGTTCGTTGTTTAGAATAGTGATTTCCTAGCAATCCCTCATGAGCTTGCTGCAACCAACTACTATGTTCATCATCCTCGACACAACAAGCTAATACACCCTCAGTATCTTGTTTGTACATGCTTCCTGCCAATATGTGATATTTTTGTGATTTTACAATTTCTTCTTGTGATGTTTTCACATTCTTATTTGCAGGGCCGAAGGTTAGGACTGGTACCAACTTATTTGCCCATTTAGGAACAACTTCCAAATTGAACAGATAAGCATCAGGTAGTTCATCAGACACTCCTTGTGGTGACTCTCCTGAAGTAATGCGAGAAAGGTGATCTGCACGAAGGTGGGTTCTACCTTTCCTGACAACAACTTCAAAGTCATACTCCATTAGTAAGAGGAACCATCTTACTAAGCGTCCAGTATTGCAAGGTTTATTGACCAAATATAACAAAGCTTGATGATCAGTGAAAAACTTGAACTTGTTGGCCAATAAATAGTGTCTAAACTTCTTTACGGCATATACCATGCCTAACCCTTCTTGCTCGGTTGTGGTATAATTTCTTTCGGCTGGGTTTAGTTGTCTACTAGCATATGCTATGGGCAAATCTAAATTCCCTTCACCTGTGGGTTGTGCTAGCACACATCCTATGGCATGATTGGATGCATCCACATGGACATGGAATGGCTTATTCCAATCAGGAGTGGTCAATATTGGTGCTGTGCACAAACGTTTCTTCAGTTCATTGAAAGAATTCTCGCATTCGTCGTTCCACTCAAAATTAGACAACAAGGCATAAAGGGGTCTAGCTATGATCGCGTACATGTGGATAAACCTACGGTAATATCCACAATGGCCCATAAAGGCTTGTACCTCTTTAACATTCCTTGGCCTTGGCAGCTCCGCTATGGCTCGTACCTTATCTTCATCCGTTGAGATTCCATTCTTAGAAACAATATGACCGAGGATTTTACCTTGACGCACCATGAACACACACTTTTCTGGGTTCAGACACACTCGATATTCTCTACACTTGTTGAAGATCTGTCTGAGCTCAGGGATGTGAAATCTTCTTTCTTGAGAATGAGCACATAAATCATCCACATACACTTCTAAGCTCTTTCGTAAGAACTCTTTGAAGACATGACACATGAGCCTTTGGAATGTTGCAGGTGCATTGGTGAGCCCAAATGGCATCACCCGAAATGCAAAGATTCCCCACTCTGTAGCAAAAGCTGTTTTGTGTTGATCTTCTGGGGCAATGGCTACTTGATTGTAACCTGAAAATCCATCAAGGAAACTATAAACTTCCTTGCCTGCAACACGCTCCAATAGGTGTTCTGTGATTGGAAGTGGATAACTATCTCTAATCGTAGCGGCATTAACTTTTTTAAGGTTAATACACACTCGCAACTTCCCGTTCTTCTTGGGTACCACAACAATGGGGGACACCCATTCGGTATGCTCAATCTCATAGATGAATCCAGCCTCAATCAATCTATCAATTTCTTCTTTGATTTTGGCTGCATAGGTATCATTATATGTGTAGGGCTTCTGTTTGGTGGGCTTAGCATCAGCAGTCATGGGGATAGTATGAGAGCAAATTCTTGGATCTACCCCTTTCAAGTCTCTATAGTGCCATGCAAACACATCCCTATATTCCCTTAATAGAGCTATGAGCTCCATTTCTTCTCTTGCACTTAGGTCATCTCCTATATATGTGCATCTCTCTTCGTTCTCTTCAATGGTCACTACAATCTTCTTGGTCTTTTCTTTATTATCATATGATTCTCCTATGATGGCCTCTCTCTTAGGCATTCGTACCAAAATTTTGCGGTCGTCAACTTCATATTTCTTGAAGTTTTCTGGTACTTCAAACAATGATTCCTCCTTTTCTTGTTTCACTGCTTTTCTTTTCTTTTTCTTTTGACTACTCTCACTTCCATCCTTTGAGTTTACTGTTTTAATACTTGTGAGAGGTTCTTCTTCTTTCTGGGTGAACACTCCTATATCTTCTAGATAGTGCTGCTCTGAGTTAAAGCAACTATCCATCACAATAGACTCCAGATCATCGTCATTCTCTTCTTCTTCTATGACATCACTAGGGTCACATTCTTCTAGCAAGGGTTGACACATGAACACTGAGATATCATAACCCTCCTCATCACAATGAGGTGTCCACTGTTCCTCATTGACAGCAATGTCCATGGTGGCTAAGATTTCTGGCCAGCCATGAGGCTCAAACTCCTCATCTGGAAAGATCATCGGTGTGTAGGCTGGGTCCCTAACTGGTCTATCTCCTAGTGAAGTTCCTTCTTCCCTTGCCTTTGAACGTTTTTCCTCTTCCTTTGCGACTTTGCACATCCACAAATGAGTATCTTCATGCAGCCATGATGGATCAGGTGAACTTTCAGAATGCACAGAGATGGAATCTTCTTTCACTTTGTGGATAGAATTCCACTGTAGGGGTGGTACATCTCTGAAGGTGTAATCCTTCAAATTGACCTTGGTGGTAACCCCTAAGTGCTGTAAGTACAAGGAGTTAGTTCCCCAATCCTGTACTATTTGTAATTGTCGTAGGAAGGGTCTTCCTAGGATCATCTCATAGACATTATTTTTCTCAAAGTCACATATAGCAAATGTGTGCTCAAACTCTACACCACAAGTGGTTAGAGTGATCCCTTCTAGCAATCCTAGAGGTCTTTCAAAATGACCATCAGCCATTTGAAGCTTCATTCTAGTTGGTCTTAATGTGGGCTTGCCCCATTGCTTCCACAAGGAGGTGGTCGCAATAGCAACACCAGCACCTGAATCTATGATTGCTTTGGTTGTGTAACCTTGGTAGGTGATTGGAAGATAAGTATTACCTTCTTCACCCTCACACATGTCCCCTATTTTGTCTAGAGGTATCTCTGGTACCCTTTGCTTAGAGCCTGCTTTTGGCATATTGGACTCAAGTTCTGGGACCTGATCCTTCACATGATTCCATAACTCAGGTTTTGCTTTGAGCAACTCTTCTACAGTGAGATGACACTGAACCTTAGTGTTCTTCACGACATCCGTGTTCCTTGGAACAACTGAGTCTTCATTTCTTACTAGTATTGTGGGAGCTCTAATCTGGAGTGATTCAGATTCCCATGGGCCTGGAAATTGAGGCAGTTCTTCTAAGGTATTAGATTCAAAATCTAACCTTTCGTCCTCTTGTTGTTCTGCTTCATCTTCATAAATAGATGGGATGTCTTGGGGAAATTGATCATGAATATCATCAATCTCAGGAATAGGAGGGGAATTACCCTTCTCCTTGGCCCATTTCTCTTCTTGTATTTCCCGCAAGAATTCTTGAGAGTACTGTTGAATTGAAGGAGGTATTCCTGGATCCGTGGAATTAGGAACATAAGCTCCCATTGGTGGTGAGCTTCCTCTTTCAATAACTGGTTGAGCCTGAGGAGGTAAAGAAACTTGTGGTTTGTTTACCAACTGCTCTAATCTTTCTAGTAAGCCCTGGAAATGCAAATCTGATTTGATAGAGTTGGTCTGATTGAACTTTTGACTAGTCTCAAGTATGGCTTGAGCTTGTTCTACCATTTTCATGCACATTTTCATCCGTTCAATCTCTAAATCTGCTCTAGGGTAACTCTTGTCTAGGTTTGCCGCTGTAGGCCCTTCTTGAAGTCGAGCCTGGTAGGCCTTGAACATCATGTCCAAGCCTTCTGGGGTTGGATCTGCAAGAACAGACCCTGGTTGCGGTCTATTTACAATGGGTGGTGGGGTGGGATGAGGTGGAGTGGATGGAGTTTCGGCATGCGAGGGGCTTTGAGATGCAATGTCTTCTATTTTTGTTTTCGCTTCTTTTAAGCTTTCTTCTAGTTCCGATAACTTTTTATTCCACTTGCGATTGGCCTTCTCTCTGGTATCCTTCCATGTTCTTGTTTTCCTCTTACTAGGCTCTCCCGATTCACTCGACTCTGATTGTTCTACTGGTTTATCTTGTTTTAAGGCTTGTGCTCTAGTAACAACTTGTATAGGAGCCACATTGCTACTACTTGAACTTGGATCTGCCACTAAGCCTACCACATTAATGGGTGTAATCTTGGGTGCACTAGAGGGGTTTCTTGGACAATCTCTGGGGAGATGGTCTTTGCCACAATCAGGACAAAAAGCCTGTATTGTGATAGCCTGTCCTTGGCTCGGAGATGGTGGGTGGGGACAGTCACGAATGAAATGGTCACCATGACATCTGGAACAAGATCCTCTAGGGGCTTGTGGTCTCATTTGTCTCAACTGGGGCCTAGGGTTAGGATTTGTGTACATGACAGTGGAGTATTCTGGCTCCCAATTTTGCTCCATAGGTGGTGCCTCATATTGATACGAGTAAATCTCACTATGTTCAGGTGACTCTGTGTAATAAGCATGTGGACTACCTTCATGGGAGTAGTCTGAACTATGAGCATGAGAGTCATTATCTGGTATCAATGGGGTTAGTGGCACCAAAGCTCTATTTGGATTTTCCTCTCCCACAGCATATTTGACTGGAATCACGTTGGCTGGAGCTGGTGGTTGGTTTCCCAAGACAGGTTGTGGCCTATATGGTGCCTGATATTGCTGTTGTGGTCTATAATATGGCTGTTGGTATTGGTTCTGATACCTACCTTGTGGGTAAGGTTGCTGATAATTCTGTCTAACAGCTTGCCTATTGTAGGGACAATCTTGAGCCGTGTGGTTTGTGTATTTTCTCTCAATAGTGCAATATGGAGCATTCCTTTCTCTAATGTTTTGGTTTTGCATTGGGCATACATTAGCCATGTGGTCGCCCCCACAAGTATAACACCGATTCACTGGAGTGACTCTCTGTGTTTGTTTATTTTGGACTCCTAGCTTCTTGGCAACTTGCTCAGCTATCTCTTCTATTTCTGTGGAGATCTTTGAAGTATGACTAGTGGAACTATCCGAATCTTTGTAGAGTTTGGACAATCCTAACTCCTCACCCAAGTTATCTTCTATGTCTATGCACGTCCGCACACACTCTTCTATGGATCTAGGATCTTTCAAGTATACATAGGATCTTAACTTTGTGCTCAGTAAGCCATCTAAAAACAAAGCCACTTGTTTGGCTGGTGTGGGTAGCTCTGGAGCAGGGCATCTTTCTAGGTACTGTCTAAACCTTCTACCTGCTAGTCGCACTGTTTCTTGGGGTGTCTGCTTGAAGCTGTGGATCAAAGATGAAGTGTTATGCCTGATACCACTCTTGGAAAATTCTACAATGAATTCGTCTAGCAGTTGACCTATATTGTGATAGTTGCGACTACTCAATGGTTGAAACCAAGCTAAGGCAGTGCCCTTAAGAGTCAGACCAAATGCCTCGTACTGGGTGAACAAATCCTCAACCTGTTCAGCTCTTAACACTTGTTTGAACTCAGCCACATGATCATAAGGATCTCCTGACCCGTCAAAATAATTCTTCATTGCCTTGATCACTTGAGTGGGTCTGAGGGTTCTTGGGTGCTCTCCGGTTCTAGGCAATGGAAATTCATGTTCATTTCTTTGTTGCCTATGTGCTTGATATCTCTCTCTTTCAGGTCTTTCATTTTCAAATCCTGACCTATTCCTGCCCACTGTGTGTGCAAAACTTACCTCCGGTCTCTCTCTAGTTCTTTCTCTCTGGGCTTCCTGAGCTTGGGATGACCCTACTCCTTGGAGGCCGTGGGAAACATTGGATCTTGGTGGGGAGAAAATCAATTCATTCTTCCAAGTATATGCATGTCTATCATGTTCTATTACCAAGAAAATTTTCTCTGATGTGTTATCCAGGTAGACAACCTTTCTTGGTATCTCTGGATCCTTGAACTCGTAGATGATGACTATGCCCAATTGGCTAGGTTGTTCTGGCTTGAATCTCCAAAAGGCTTCCTCTGTTTCTCTATTCAAAAATAGTTCTATGCTTTTGTTGTCTTGAGGGATCCAGTCTGGAGTGATCACTCGGGTCAAAACTGACTTGCCTCTAGGAGTCTGAGGTCCTTGTCCTATATTTCCTTGTTCTAGGTCTCCTATCTCATTCTCATGAATGATATTTCCAAACTCATCGGTTCTATCTGGTTGGTTGGTAACCACATACATGGTTCCTTCCTTATCAATGTATGAACCCTCTTCGAACTTGACCACCGGGTGTTCAAGTCCAAAGGATTGATCTGGATTTTTGAGTTGGACCACTGATCGCCTCAGACCATCCTCATAGATGCGAGCACCTAATTGGTTGGTCCGAATATATTCCAACTGTGTCTTATAGGGACCTTCCGGTGTTTATAGATGGGCAGTCCCTGAGCCACCTGCAGGTTTTCCCATGCTAAAAGACATTTCTGAATCACTTGTCTGAACTTAGTAAAAGATCACCACTTAGTTGTTGTGTCCAAGACTTGGATGTATGGTTGACACTAGCCTCAGAAGATCTAATGCTTTGTTTATCCTTGCCTAAGTGTCTACCAGATCTCAGGTTCATAAGCTTTAGTCAAGAATCCAAATTTTCTCTTTGGTATGGTTCAAAATTCTTTAGAGCCCCCTTGGTTCCCTAGTCCCACCTGAGGGTCAACTTCAAATTATCCTATCTCAAAATCAACGCATTATTCTTGAAAAAAACAGTTGAGATCGTGTAGGATTTGAAACGAGCTTTCCAACAAGCTATAGAGCTCAAAAAATGGACTTTGGATGAGAAAGTTATGTCAAATCAGGCTCCTGGGGGTCAAAACAGGCAAACAAGACCTTTGGAGAAAATCGCGATTTTGTGAACTTTCTGAAAATCGCGATGCTGTGAAGTCAAAAAAATCGCGATGTTGAGCACAAAATCGTGTTTTTGAAAATCACGATGTTGATCACAAAATCGTGTTTCTGAAAATCGCGATGTTGAGCAGAAAAACGTGATTTGAAAATCGCGATGTTGATCACAAAATCGTGATTTGAAAATCGCGTTGTCGATCACAAAATCGTGTTTCTGAAAATTGCGATGTTGATCACAAAATCGTGTTTCTGAAAATCGCGATGTTGAGCACAAAATCGTGTTTCTGAAAATCGCGATGTTGAGCACAAAATCGTGTTTCTGAAAATCGCGATGTTGATCACAAAATCGTGTTTCTGAAAATCGCGATGTTGAGCACAAAATCGTGTTTCTGAAAATCGCGATGTTGAGCACAAAATCGTGTTTCAGAGAATCGCGATGTTGATCACAAAATCGTGTTTCAGAGAATCGCGATGTTGGTCACAAAATCGTGTTTCTGAAAATCGCGATTTTGACTCAGAGAATCGTGATTCACAAAATCGTGTTTTTGACTGAAAATCGTGTTTTCTCAGAATCGTGTTTTTGACTTGAAAATCGCGATTTTGTCCCACAGAATCGTGTTTTTTCTCAAAATCGTATTTTTGGCTGAAAATCGTGATTTGTGAGAATCGCGATTTTGAGCAGAAAGTCGTGTTTTTCACAAAATCGTGTTTTTTGCTGAAAATCGTGATTGGTGAAAATCGCGATTTTGAGCAGAGAATCGTGTTTTTTGAAAATCGTATTTTTCACATGAAAATCGCGATGTTGAGCACAAAATCGTGTTTTTGAAAATCGCGATTTTGAGCAGAAAGTCGTGTTTTTCACAAAATCGTGTTTTTGCTGAAAATCGTGATTGGTGAGAATCGCGATTTTGAGCAGAGAATCGTGTTTTTTTTGAGAATCGCGATTTTGAGCAGAGAATCGTGTTTTTTTTTTTTTTTTTTTGAGAAAAACACAGAATCGCGATTTTTTTCAACCAACTTTTAGGCGGGAAAACTGAAAATCGTGAATTTTCAAAAAATATTGAATTTTCACAGAATCGCGATTTTCATCACAGAATCGCGTTTTTTGGTGGGAAATTCAAATTTCTGAGCGCCGGCTATGGCGAGCTCCGTATGAGCAGAAAATCATGAAAAAAATACAGCGCTTGCTCTCCCTTGCACCTCCTAACTCCTTCCCACACAATAATGCATGAAAAATGGTATGAAGATGGTGAAATTGCACTAAAAAACAAGAATTTTCTATGAAGAAGAAGATGGAAGAAGGTGGAGATGATGATGATGATGAAGATGAAGAGGAAAAAACAGAAAATGAACTGAAATGACAGTTTTTTTACCTTCCAACGTCGCAAATCTACGATCTTACCATCACAACGCTCGTCCTCGAAGCTCTCTCCCCGGCAACGGCGCCAAAATTTGGTGTAGCTCAAGCGTAAGCACCACCTCCTTTACTTGTCAATCCGCGGAGACGTGAGGACCGGTATGAAGACCACGAGCAAGTGAAGGCACAAGTGCGTGAGTGAAAGCACACAAACATGCACACACATACACACACACGCGCACAAAGTAAGATCAAAGAGAGGAACAATGGAAAGCTTAGATTGCAAAAGAGTTCTCTTACAAAAGTTCTATTCTCTAACCAGCTAACCCCAAAAATGAGCTCTCTAGCTCTTTTTATAGTTTTTTGACTAGTTTTGGCCCTGTCCAGACCTAGTGTCCGGCCTAGTTAAAAATTAGGTTCCAGGGCTTATTTGAGGGCTCAAACGAAGTCTAAAAATTATGAACATTGGTACGATGGTACTTCTAATACTCCTCAAGCTCGAGGACTCCTCGGCTTGAACAAAATGGAGTTACTAAAAATAGATAATGGTATTTACAATGGTTTCTAGTGATGAAAATCACTATTTTTGTAGGGGATTCTTCTGAAAATTTGACATACACTTCTTGGAGCTCCCTACTTGCTCCCTTTCCTCATGTGTCCACCTTTTGATGTGCTTCCATGCTTTGTCCTTGACTTTGAGCTTCAACAAAAATCCATCCCCCATTTCCAAAATGGGTCTAATGGTAAAATGGGGTGATCAATCATTCTATCTGCATTATTTTGTTGACCTGTTTTTTGGCAAATGACACACCTTTTCGCAAACTCATGAGCGTCCTTTAGCACTGTAGGCCATCATGACCCAACCTATAGAATCTTTTTACTTGTGACGTCTCCTGATAAATGTCCTCCCGCTACTCCTAAATGAACTTTTTATAACACAACTACTTGCTCAAAATCCGGCACACATCTTCTAATTACCTGATCAACCCCCTTCTTATACAATGCACCTATTATCACCAAATATGGTCTGCTTTTTATAGAAAATTTCTTTCTCTAATCTAGCGTAAATTTTTGAGGCAAAACTCCACCATTAGAAATACCAACAACTGATCATACCAAGAATCGGAATCAGCAATCTGAACATTAAACAAATCTACATCTGGTAACTCATCATTCACTCAAACTCGTGCTTCATCTAATTCTAATCTACTGAAATAATCAACCATAGCATGCTCTTTTCCTAGAGTATGGACAATTATAAAATCAAATTCCTAGAGTAAAAGCATCCATCTTGCCAATCTCCCTATTAAAAGAGGCTTCTTAATAAGATAGAGGCTTCTTAATAAGATATACTAGAGCTTGATGATCCACATGAAAAAAAAAATTATTTCCCAACAAATAATGCATGAATTTAGTCAAAGCATATACCATTGCCAATGCTTCTCATTCAGTTATTGCATAATTTCTTTCTAATGAACACAAAACTCTACTAGCATAATAAATTGGTCTATACCATCCCTTCCCTCTTTTTGCCACATCAGCACTACTCCAACAGCTACATCCGATGTATCTACAAATATATGAAAACGCAAAGACCAATCCGGAGGCTGCTAAATCGGTGCTACTGAAACCATCTTTTTTAGTAACTGAAAAGCTTTCTCTTGAGTGTCAGCCCATACAAAAGGAACATCTTTCTTAGTCTTAGTAGCCAGTGTGGACGAACTACTTTTTTCTAATTACAATTCTTATTTTCAATGTAATAGAATGGAGGTTTACGAAGATATCAAGAGTTCTCTGAAAATTGAAATTTCCATTATTCTATATTTTGGAAGTTCGGAACGGTGTGAAGACCTATCCTTTTCCTATGAAGTACGGTGTCGTGTATTATGGATGGATCCTGGAAGTGACAAATACGGAATAAGCAGATATGCAAAAGGTGGAGGGTGAACTCTATATTTCTGAATTTGGATTGTAGAAATGCTAATATAATTTAATCCCCTTCATATTGGGAAATCAAGAGTCTATTTTATTGTGTACAAGTTATGATTCTGTGTACATTGTGTATGATGGATTGTCTCTGTGTGCAATCAATGTTATTGTAAGTGATGGAACAGAAACGCATGTTTACAAGTACTTTGTATTCATAAATCCCTGTTCCCAAACCTATATATTCGGGTACTTTTAGTCTATAGGCAACCATTATGCTAAACATATGGCGACCACGATGGAATGGGGTAACCAAACACAACACAAAGTGGATTGATGTCGGTATGAAGTGGCAAGGAGTATTTACAAAAGACTCATCATCCCAATTATCTAGAAAAATTCGTGGAGCAGACACTCGCCACATTGAAGCTTGAAGAATTCCTCTTGAGGATTCAATTGCTATTACAGAGGAAGTACACTTTTGGGTGGAAACCGGAGTTTTACCCCCCAAGCTTTTGACGGATCTGGTCTTTGAGTGGAAGGATGGTAAATTGGCTAAAGTATTGTGGCACGAGGAATTCAGCGGGACCGACCAATAGAACCACCTGCAAGAAGAGAAATACCATGTGGAAGAAGGTCAAAGTGGTGGCAGCATAACCCCGCCAGAATTGCAGCTAGCTTTAATAACCTTACCTCAAATCACTACCTTACAAATGCTTGGTAACTCGATCGTGGACATGCACCCATTACCAGTGTTAAACTATACTCATTTTCATGGGTGAGTGGATGAGGATCCAGATGTGCACGTACAAAAATTTGAGAACCAGTTCTTATGTAACCATCGTAATATGCATGCTAATCAGCATAAATTTCAGATGTTTCAAGCCATGTTAGTCAGCGATGCAATAAAATGGCTTATTGAGTACCCTCCTGATTACTTTTCAACATATGATGGGTTGAAGGCAACATTTTTAGAATGCTTTTGGACTATTAAGAGTGTTTGAGAGTTATATTCTTCACTTTCGTATATGCTGCAGAAAGGGATGGTTGAGCAATATGCATCAGATTTCAGATCTATGCTGCGACAATTTCGAGCAGATAAAAGTCCTGCCAAGGAAATGTTAAGAGAATTCTTTGTTGACGGACTTCAGTCACCCATTAAAGAGATCTGTATGTACAGACTCGAACAATCCCGTATGCTAGATCAGGTTATTGACTTAGCGATTAGGATGGATTGGAAGATGCAGTTTGCTAATTCGGGCTGTGAGAAGACTAATTTGGTATTCAAGAAGGGTGCGACCCCAGGCAAGCAGCTGTATTGCCTACGGTGCAAGAATGCATGCCATATCACAACCGATTATGTGCTTAACTAGGTATTTTGTCCCATTTGTAAGAAAGCTAATCACACTTTGGAGGAATATCACTTTAATGCGCAAAATACCTTGGTGGCTACTGCACAAGTAGAGGTACCTTCTTGGAAAGAGAATTTAACTGGGTATAAGCCCCAAGTTTCTATTGGATAATGGAAAAATAGTGAGGATGCTATACTTTCAAGACCATCTTAATATTTAGATTCACAAAAATTTTGGGAGCAATGATGTGGATTCTGACAAAACAGACAAGATTTTGGCAGAGGACAAAGATTTCAACAATGTGGACCAAGTAACTCTGGTAATCGCCCAATTTAGTGTCAGTTTTGTCTACAGTGAGGAGGCTAAGGAATATCATTAGTGGAAGCAAGAAGCAAAGCTTAAGGCACCTATGGCCAATGTGGTGACTTTGGAGTGTTTGGAGCCATCAGCATCTGTAGTCATCCGGTCTCAGAAAGAGTATTCAAGTGGACAAAAATTAGAATATTTAACTCCTATAGAGCGAAAGCAAACTTTGAAGAAGGCAGTGCAGTGGGCTACGGAGTACCTACTGCACTAAGTGGACTCTCCACTATTTCCAACAGAATCTTCCAAAAAGAATCGTATAAAAAGTACAGTTGGTACAGAATCTGATGAAATCTCGCACAAGCCATCGACTGGTATTGGATGGAATACAGGTCTAACACAAAAACAAGGTTTGGATGGGTGGAAGCAAGGGTACAAAGATTATGAACCACAAGTAAATAAGGAGTATTGTGAAATTTTATAGGAATCACAATCAAACTGTCTTTAGGGGCATTGCTTGAACTAGTCCCAACATTCTGGACATAGTTACTACAACAACTGCAGAAAAAATGTACATCTTTTGAAAATCTGAAACCCTCAGTATCAATGGTAAGGAATGTGCTGAACCGAATAGTGGATTATGTGGTCCTATGATTACAGTAAACTATAAAAATAAAGCTATTCCAAAGGTTTTGATTGATGGGGGTTATAGTATCAATATTGCATCTACCACCACGTGTAAGAAAATGGGTTGGAATAGCATCGACCCATCTCCCTTCTTTGTTTAGATGGTAGAACAATCAAGGGTACAACCAATGGGGCTGGTCGAAGATATCCCTATTCGTATTGCACAGGTTCTATTTAATATTACATTTGTTGTATTGGAATTGAAGGGGGAAAAATTAGATTATAATTTATTATTAGGTTGGCCATGGTTGCGCAATACTAAAGTTTTCTAGAATTGGGATGAAAAGACAATTACTTTTCAAAGAGGGCATGCCAAGTTTTCTGTTCCTTTAGATGAAGAGCACTATTGCCTTTTGGAGCATAAACCAGTGTTAGTAGAGCCTCCACATATGCTAGATGGACTAGAGAAAGATGAGGAACAACAGTTTTTGGAAGCAAATAGGGATTTACTCTCATTTGGGGTAGTTGATGTGAATTCAGTCATCAGTTCCGAATGGGATAGTATGCCAACTGTGGTGTCTATGGAATCTCCATAATCACTAGAAGAGGATAGCATTGAACCAGTGATCAAAGAACCTATGGAGAATGACTGCATACAAGTGGAAGAGGATTCTTTAGAGGTGGTCAATTTAGGGACTACGGAAGAGCCTAAGCCAGTCCGAATCTGTCGGAGCTTGCTCCAAAATTCCAGATGGCCTTGATTGCCTTGTTGAAACACTACAGGGATGTTTTTTCTTGGAACTATTCAGACATGAAAGGTCTAGATCCGAAGCTTGATCATCATCGGATTTTACTTAAACCAGATGCTACTCTAGTGATGCATGAGCGGTACTGAATGAACCCTAATTTTGTATAGCAAGTCAAACATGAGTTGGACATATTGATAAAAGTCAGCTACATTGTTCCCATTGAAAATCTAGAATGGGTCTCCCCCATCGTGATTATTCCGAAGAAAAATAAACAGTGACGGATCCGTGTGGATTACAAGAAACTAAATGCCGCCACTATACGAGATCCTTTTCCCTTACCATTTTTAGAAAGTATGCTTGATGAGGTTGCAGGAAGGGAAATGCATTCATTTCTCGATGGGTTTAGCGGCTATAATCAAGTCCGTATGGTGGATGCAGACATACCAAAAACTGCATTTATTACTAATTGGGGAGTCTTTGCATGTATTGTCATGTGGTTTAGATTATAGAATGCGTCGAGTACTTTCCAGCGCTGCATGCAACATATCTTTGCCCCATATCTTACTTCATTTATGAGCATTTTTTTGGACCATTTCTCTGTTTCGGGCACCATGGCAACTGATCTCGAGCATTTGCGAGCTTGTTTTGATTCCTTTCAGCAAGTTCACCTCTATTTGAACCTGAATAAATCAACTTTTGCAGTTAAATGCGGCAAATTATTGGGCCATGTCATTTCGAAAAAGGGCATGTCGAGCACAGAGTCTACCGATGCTGCAGAAATCTGTGCATTGCTCGGCAAACCCTGTTCGGGTGAATACAAATTTGCACAGTTGCCGGACGTCAACCCTTTGAAGTGGGGAATTAGAAAAGTGTTGAATATAGAAGGGAAGGGAAAAGGGAATGGGAGCGTGTATGTTGTGCTTGAAAAGGGTGAAGTTGGTGGTGGGGGAATGGGAGATTGTGGACGTATGGGGGGAGGGAGAGGTGCATAGGTGGGTGATATGTCCATGAGATAAAAACTGGATGCATTCGTGGGAGTGATTGTGAACATGGGAATTGTGGGTGCGGTGATGGTGGTGAAGGTGTAAATTGGTGTGTGTAGTTGTGAATATGAACCGCCAGGAAGTGTAATCGGGGGAACGGTTCCGTCGCTACAGTTAGAATTACAATGTCAGTGGTAGTGTATACAAGAGAGGTGGTGATCGGTTGTGTAGGTTGTGTGGGTTGACTAACGGTCTGTGCTTCAGTATGGGAAGTGGACCCTGGGGCGGTGATAGTAGTGGTTACACTGGTAGTGGGAGGTGAAGGTGGTGGAGTTGGAAGGAGAGGGGGTAAGGGGCGTGATGGGGGTGCACTGGATGTATGGGCTTCCTTAGTGTCAAGAATGGTATGAGCTGTGCCCATGGTCATGGATGTGGTGCCCTAGGGTTTTGATACTAATACATTCATTTGTTTTCCTGATCGAGGGGGGCATCTGTCATATCTTCGCTCTGATCTTCGTGAGTGTGCAAGGGCGGTATGCACCGTTTCAGGTACTCCCAATGCATCAGCACTCATATCAAGGGTTGCCTTGTATTGCTCATCTACCCCTTCGTCTTCCAGGATCTGATTCATCAGGGCCTTTCCTGCTGCCAAGGATAATTTGTGTTGTTCTTGAACTCGATTGATGGTATCATATAGTCTTTTTAATTGCTTTGTATAAGCAGGGGCTCCTTCAAGTTCCTGTACCACTTCTTGCTCATATTTCTGCTCTTCTTCGTCGGACAGTCCTTGTTCATCCTCTTGCTCTTCTTCTGCCGTCTCTTCTTCATCTTGATCGACTTCGACTACGTCTGGTTGGACTGGATCAGGTTGGTCGGTGACTGTCTGTTGCCCACTTGCCTGCTTTGCTTCCACTTCTAAATATAGGTGGAAATACTAGATTCGGGCCTTCCACGCTATGCCTCGGCAACCTGATAGTGAATGGCTGCACTCGCCTTGGAAGTCGTGGAGTGGTTTCTGGTGTCAGTGTAGCACCTCGGGCCTGGGCACAGGGCATCTGAACTGCTCCTCTCATTTCTTGGATGGAGGCCTTACAATTGATAGTCTGCGTTGAAATTCTTGCACCCTGGTCCAAAAAGTGCCCGTTGAATTGGCACGTCATAAGCCAAGCATCAGTAAACAATCCTCGCGAGAGCATAGTATCCATGAAGCACTGACTTTTGCTTCTTGTACCACCGTTGATGTGCTAAGTGTATCTGGTCAATAATCCAATGTGGCATGTTGATTGTCAAATTGAAAGCATCTTCTAAGTATAAACTGAACCAGATCTTCTTGGGTGGCATTGTGAATCTCTCTTGAGCCGGGAACGTGAAATGTTGCATGCACATTGGAAGGTGAATGGCAATAGTCGGCGTCATTGCCACCATGTCCTTTAGTTTCGTCAGATTCCGGTTCTTCATGTTGTCAGGAACCATAGTCTCTTTCTCGGTAGGGATATGCATGCCTTTCATGTCGAGAGCTTCTCTTACCAAATTGTTCGTCAGCTTGAAGCGCTTCAGCTCATTACCTCTTGTGAGAGATGGTTAGACAAAGGTGCTATACCCCTTTTTCTCTTTACTAGGAGTGAGGGTGCTAATCAGATATGAGCATCTTAGAAATTCGGGCTTTGGCAATTGGGCTTTGAAGTAATCGTATAGTCCTGCCTTCTTCCATATCGGTTTCAGCCCTTCATTATTTTGAAGTCTCTCGAATTCCCTGGTGAAGAAGTGATACCTGCCCCAACGCCCGTTGAACTCTATCTCTGCCTCCCACAGGTAAGTGCCTTCTCCTAGAGGTCCTCACATCACTGAACCAATGTGAGTTTTTGCTGACTGGCATTGTGTGCCCCTGTGGAGGATTCTGAACTCGTATGGCATGTAATGCTCTCAATGCCACTAGGCGTTCCTTTAATTCCTCCTCAATGGGAAGACTTTCAATGTCCACAATCTGAGGGCTGGTGTCTGCCTGGGAGCTAGTTCCTGCAGCCTCGGCCATATTGAAGGGACTGGTCACCGGTTCTGTGAGAATATACAATTGAATGTTAACATTGCAAATGGACACCAAGTGGTCACGTGTCCCCATTACAACATTAACAAGAGGTTTTAGTGATATGTTAGTTAGTCAGTGGGTGCTCAATGATTGTGAGTGTGGTTAGTGGATGGATTGTCCTAAGAGCTAAATGGAAAGATGCAGTGTGAGAACAATGCAGTTAGTAGGTGGCGGTAAATTTACAAATGGGGTCGGGGGGTTTGTTGCACGCTTTGGGCTGCCAAACAAAAAGAATGGTTGTTGGTCTTGATTTTGTGCAGACTCTGGAGGGCTTTATAAGAGTGTCTGCTTGGAAATGAGGCTTTTTAGGGACCCATTTACAAGTGATTCTACTTGTGCCCATGGAAATATGTGTTCGTGCATGATGTATAAGAATGGGTATCAGATGTTCAAGTGAGTGAACCATGTTGTACAGGGTGTGGCCTCGGTGTAGCTATTTGAGCCCGCAAGCAAGCCTTAGGCACCCAAATTTGTCTTGATTGTGGGCTAGCCTTCATTGACTTCTTGGGTACCTAGATAGACTTCACTCTCACAGAAGGATTTTTGGAGGACCTATTATTAGTGTCGTGTCGTTGATCACTAATAGGAAGTTGAGCCAATTGTTGTGGCTTGACCGCAATAGGATGCACGCTCTTCCGTACCCACACATGTTTTTGTGGTTGAGACACCGTGCGTCGTATTTTCTTTGTGCCTCTAGCACAAGTTGTCTGCTTCTTCTACATTTGATACGCCTTTGGTTGCTGCATTCCTATGGCCTTTGGAAAAGAAGGGAGTTCCATTGTACCCTTAACTTCTTTGTCGAGATAATCATCCCTCTGCATCACATAGTTTTGGACAAGAATAGTATGGTCAACTTCATGTGTACCCCTGGAGGGACCAGGAGTTTGTGCCTTTCCTAGTTCCTTGAGTGCTTCATTTTCTAGCTCAATTGTAATATGATTTTGATTTACCTAGACCTGAAGAAGTCCACTTCTTAGGTTTAGATTGACTGCATGATCATAGATCCAGTCCTGACCCAAGACAAGAGGCTCAGTGAGGTCCTCATCTTGACACACTAGCACTTTAACTGTCACTAATTGGTCTTGAATGTAGAGGGGGAGTTCCACCTCACCCATGTAAGGGGTTTCCACGCCTCCCAATCCTATGAGGTATGCTTCCACAGGATTGACATTTAAGTTCAGTTCTCGACAGTAAGAGAGTTTAACAGCACTAGTGGCTGCACCTGAGTCAATCAAGGCTCTTAGAGTCCTTGCACTCGTTCCTTGTCCTAACCCTAAAGTTACAAAAGGATGTCGATCAATTATTCTATGAGAGCTAATGTCTGAAACTTCACACATAGCCACATGATATTCTGGGTGCATGTAGTCATCTGTCCTATGCAGGTCTCCACCCTGTCTTCTCAACTTCATCCTTCGGATGCGTTCTAAAGCTTCTGCTTGCACCTCTTCTCGAATCTGCTTTTCTTCTTCCTTGTGTTTCTTGGCAGTGTTGAGTCGATTTAGCATCTCTTTAGTCACGGGTTCTTGATATAATTTGACTCTGCATCCGCTAATGTAACTAGGAAGAACATCACCTTCTAGTGTAGCTAATTGAACTGCTCCACTCATTGAGATCCTATTGATAATCATGGGTCCATAGCCTCTTTTCTCTAATTTCCGTGCATGTTGTTTCAGGGTATACACCAAAACTAAGTCTCCGGCCTTCAAGCCTTTATCCTTAACATGGGCATCAAAGTACGCTTTCTATCGTTTCTTAGCTGCATATATCCCTGCAGCAGCCCACAGTCTTGTTTCTCCTAATCGTTCAAGGTCAAAGAGTCTACAGGAGAGTTCATGACCCGTCCAATCATGCTCATGTGCTACTCTCAATGTAGGAATCAAGAATTCCAAAGGTAGCACCGCATTTTGGCCAAATACCATCTAAAAAGGTGTGGCTTGGAGTACCGTTTTATAGGCAACTCGGTATGCCCAAACATAATGGTGTAGCTGTTTGTCCCAATCAGAGCGTTTATTATTCACCAATTTAGTCAACATATTGCATAGAATCTTATTTGTTCTTTCTGCTTGCCCATTAGCTTGTGGATGGTAGGGGGTAGACTTCTTGTGTATCACCAAGAACTCTTGGAGAAGATTTTCGATAACTTCATTCAAGAAGTGAGTCCCTCTATCACTGACTAGCTCTATAGGTAGCCCGTATCTTGTGAATACATTCTCAAATAAGAACTTAACCGTTGTTTGAGCATCGTTCTTCATCGTAGCTTTCACTTCTACCCACTTGGTTAAATAGTTTGTGGCCACAATGATATATTCAGCATGTGAACCCTTAGCTGGGGGATTAATCGGGCCAACAAAGTCTATTCCCCACTTAGAGAATGCACGTCCACCCATCATAGGTTTCACTGGCATCTCATCTTTGCGTATAGGGTACTAAGTTCGCTCACAAACATCACACCTCTTCACATAGGTATGTGCATCCATGTGAAGGGTCGGCCACCAAAGATCTGCGAATAATATTGCCTTGATCACCTGATCTGGTCCAAAGTGTCCTCCTGCTACACCTTGGTGAGCAGTTTCCAAGATCTTAAGATATTCACTCTCATGGACACATAATCTGAGATAACCATCTTTACCATGCTTGTATAGATTATTACCAATGAGTGAGTAGTCTAGGGCTTCTTGTGTTCTTTGTCTAGCCAATGTCATATCTTGTGGGAATGTTTTCGTCCTCAAGAAGGCTACGAGTGGTTCACTCCAATCTGGCACTATGGTCACTTGATAAAGAGTGGCATGCTCCATGGGTGGTTTAGTGCGGCAGATCGGGCATTCTTTGCACAACTTACGGACATCAACCTCCATAGTCGGCCAATGCACTCCGAATCTCCTTAGTGTCTGTAAAGTTCTTTGCCTCGAATGGTGTTGCTCTAATGCATCTACATGTGCTGATTGCAACCATTTTGCGTACTCGTCCTCTTCCACACAACAAGCCAATATCCCTTGATCTGTTTGTTTGTACATGCTTCCTGCCATGATGTGGTACTTCTGGGCTTTTACTACCTCTCTATCTTGAGTGTTTATGACTGGGTGGTTAGGCCCGTATGTCAATACTGGCACTAATGACTTAGCCCACTGACGTACAACTTCCAAATTAAACAAGTGCGCATCAGGGAGGTCATCTGATAAACCTTGTGGGGTTTCTCCAGATGTGATCCTAGAGAGGTGGTCTACTCTCAAGTGAGTCTTGTCTTTCCTCACCACAACCTCAAAGTCGTATTCCATTAGTAAGAGAAACCATCTTACTAATCGGCCTGTATTGCATGGTTTGTTTACCAAGTACAATAATGCCTGATGATCGGTAAAAAATTTAAACTTATTTGCAAGCAAATAGTGTCTAAACTTTTTAACTGCATATACCATGCCTAATCCCTCTTGTTCAGTGGTGGTATAATTTCGTTCAGCTGCATTCAATTGTCTACTAGCATAGGCAATTGGAAGATCCATATTGCCTTCACCCGTAGGTTGTGCAAGCACACATCCAATAGCATAATTGGATGCATCCACATGAACATGGAAGGGCTTATTCCAATCTGGTGTGGTCAAGATAGGTGTTGAACACAATCTCCTTTTGAGCTCATTGAAAGAGTCCTCACATTCATTAGTCCACTCAAAGTTGGTCAAAAGGTCGTACAGTGGCTTGGCAATGATGGCGTAAATGTGTATAAAGCGTCGGTAATAGCCACAATGCCCCATGAAAGCTTGTACTTCCTTGACATTCTTTGGCCTAGGTAACTCTACTATGGCTCTTACTTTCTCTTCATCAGTGGATATGCCATTCTTTGAAACTATGTGTCCTAGAATCTTGCCTTGCTTGCCTATGAAAACGCACTTTTCTGGGTTCAGGCAGACTTGATACTCTCGATATTTGTCAAAGATTTGCCTAAGCTCAGGTATATGTGTTTGTCTGATGTTGGAATGAGCACAAAGATCATCAACATAGACCTCTAAGTTCTTCCTCAGGAATTCTTTAAATACATGGCACATCAGTCTCTGGAAGGTTGTAGGGGCATTGGTAAGCCCAAATGGCATTACCCTAAAGGCAAATATGCCCCACTCTGTGGCAAAAGCAGTCTTATGCTGGTCCTCTGGAGCAATGGCTACCTGATTGTAGCTTGAAAATCCGTCAAGGAAATTGTATACCTCCTTGCCTGCTACTCTTTCTAAGAGATGTTCCGTGATAGGAAGCGGATAGTTATCGCGAATAGTGGCTGCATTAACCTTCTTCAAGTTAATGCACACACGTTGTGGAGGTGATCGCAATCCGGGTGGATCGGGTCCGGTCGTGGCACACACAGGGTGTATGAAGCTAATGAATGTTGGAAGGTTTAAAGATGTGAAGGTGAAATTAATGTTGAGTATGGAGAAGAGAGAGATGTTGAAATAATTATGGGAATGGGAATGTAGGTGTGCAAGTTAGATTGATGACATGAATGATAAGAATGAAAGAGAACCATACACACGAATCAAATTTGGAAGGAAGAATGGTCCATTGGAGGAGCTTCTTAAACACTTCCTAATTCTAATCCATATGTATAGCCTTCTTTGGATGATATGTATGCATGATGAGAATAGATGGAATCCTTACACATAAATCAGTTTCGAAAGGAAGAATGGTCCAATATTGGAGCTTCTTATACACTTTCAGAAACTAATAAATATGTATGGATTTGTATGGATTATATGCATGCAAGTGAATTATGATGATGGATTTTACTCACAAGCTCAAAGAAACATCCTCCCTGGTTCAACGCAATACTGCGGAGCCTTCTCACACATAGAAGAAATAGAAGACATGTAAAAATACTTAAGAGACTGAGAGAGGTGACAAGAGACAAGTGACAAGTGACATGAATTAAAAGAATTTGAATTAAGTTACATGTAAAAGATCGTCGTGGTACGTCATGCTAAGCAATCTACTGATCAAAGGTGGTTCCGACCCTCAAACCATGACAGTTCAACCGAATGTCACACGTAAGAAGGTGAGTTCCACTCCAGTGACCCTATGTCTGTCTAGGCTCGTAACGTCTAACTAAAGAAGTCTAAGACTCATTAAAATCAGCTCTAACTCACTCACACGCTCCACCGAGGGTGAGTCAAGATAGAGATGCTGGTTTCAAGAGCCTATCCTAGATTGGAGTTCTAACTTAAATTTGAAACTAGGTTCTATACTCATACTAGCTCACCTTGGATCCTCACTCGCTCAACCGAGGGTGATCGTCTCAAGGAAACCGTAAGCTAGCATGAGCCCTATGGATGCCTAACAATGATGCTCTAGGAGTTTGGAGGGGGGTTTATATAGTTTTTTGAATGAATTTGGGCCCTTGGATCTAGAGAAATCAACTCTCAACTCTAGGATCACTACTTTTGATTACAACCATTTGATTAATCAAATCAATGGCTTGGAATTGTTCTTTCTATCAAATCTAGTGTAAAGGAGTGAAATTTAGGCGCCCTCATTCTCCACCATTGGATCTGGGGATGATTTGGACCGTCGGATCAGTGCTGACATCAATTCGGATAAGATAAGCCACTATTTTTGGAGAAATGCTGCATTATTGATCTTTGATTGTAAAAAAGGTCTTCTTTTATGGAAAAAATTCGTGGATCCTCCTTCCTTTATGCTTTAGTGCATCTCCACCCTTGAATATGAGCTCATCTTGACCGTACAACATGGTTCAATCATATTTTGACATGTGGCAGACATTCAAGCCTTCAATTTTCTTATTCTAGAAAACTGCGGTGACCTTGAAAACTGGACTTTGTGCTCTTTGACCCTCCAAAAAGTCTTTGATGAAGATGAAACATTGTAGGACTATGTTTCCAAAGATCTCCTTCAGGAATATGCAGAAAAAACTCCCATCTGAATCTAACTTGTACAAGTTTGACTACATTTGGAAGCTTGCAAGGTGGCATTAAGGTGTCTAGGAAGCTCGGATAGCCTTGAAACTTTATACAAATATGTAGCCACATATGGTCTTTATACATGCCAAACCATATGGCTAACATAAATTTCTATACAAGAATTTGTAGGGTCAAACTAGAAAAATTACATTTTTACAAAATGAACATAGCATATCAATGTGCTACAAAATCCATTTTCTGCTGAAATTTGGGCTATAGACTGCCTTTGACAATCTTTACAAGTATATGGATTTTCATCTAATTTGGTGACAATGAAATTTTTGCCCTAATTTCCCAACTTTCCAGCTTTGACCAGCTTTGACCGCTACCATGGACTTTCTTGATTTCTTTGAAACTTTGTATGTGACCTTCCTTTGACATCCTTGATGCATCCTGGACTTCTCGGGGAATTTTGGCTACCTTCGCCAAATATGTTTTTTGTAGGCCTTCACAAGTGAGAGAGGAGAGCAAATCTCGACGACATTCGCCCCCACTAAACCTGCGATTCCTCTGGAAGCGCCACTCTAGCATCTGTGAAAAACAAAATGTTCCAGGCATCAAATTCTTTTATAGGCAACATAAGAAAGATGGAAGGAAAATTGATTATATGCATGAATAAGTAGGTAACGTGACATGAAGCAAAATTTGCATGAAAGAAATAATTGAAACAGCCAACATGAATATGCATGAACAAATAGGCAACATATATGCAAATGAACAAGCAACATTGGCAACAAGAAAGAAAAAAAACAAGCATCAATATGAAGTGGAAGTGGATGTATTGAGTCGTTTTAAGCATCAGTTCCTCTCATCTTGAAGAAAATTTTGTACCTTTTTCATAAAGCAATCTACCTTAAATATGATTATAAACAAAGATTTAGGATTTTCAACAGACATCTTTCATCTTTAGCTTATTTTAGATCAACTCCTTTCCTACATAAATATGAATATGCTCTTTCTCTAATAACATGCAAGGAAATCTAACTAAACTCCACTAATGCATAAATCTGCCTATATAGCCCGTGATTTATTCTACTATGCCTCTTTATCCTCCTTTGGCTTGCTCCCTTTTTTTTTTTGATGATGATGATGATTCGGCAACTTTATGGTTACGATCACTTTTTTTGGGTGGAAGAAAGTGTAAACTTCTTGGTAACATGTAGCAACTTTTTTTTTTTTTTTATGACGGGGAAAAATTGAACCCCGATACAAGGTACAACCATTTTTGATGACGAAGAATAGTCGTTTAAACTCCGATACAAGTGCTGTGAGATGGACTAAGGATGTAAAAACATGCAATAGCAGGAGCTAGGATTTCAACAATTATGCTTTCGATACACGATACATATGCATGTTTATATATGAAAGTCTTGTCACCAAAATAAACCTCCAAATCTACATGCCCTATCTTTCCACAATCCTAGATTATAAACAATTTCTTGGTAGATAAGTTACTACTTAAGATAAAATTTTACACAAGTAGAGAAATCATCATTTGCCTTTTTTGACTCAAGTGATGTGGATATGCAATGTGATGCAAAGACTGAAAAAAAACATGCATGAAACAAGCATGGAAAAAAAAAAAAAAATAGAATGAACTTGAAAAAAAACAAAGCAACATGAACTTGAAAAATTAATGATATTTTTATATGTTTTTTTTTTCCTTTTTTTTTATTTATATTTTTATTTTTTATAACATGGATACTCTTGTTTATGAATCGGCCTCATTGTTGTCATCTTCTTCAATGTCCTCATCCAAAATGTACTCGTCATTATCACGTTTCTTGAATAGCTTTATCCTTTTACCTGCAATCAAAGTTTTTAGTGCAACACCATTTAATTCACAAAGAGCATACGTACCATTGTTGTTGACTTTTGATACAATGTATGGCCCAAACCACCGTTGAGTGAGCTTTTTGCGTGCATCATATTGAGAGTCAAATGTACTATCATAAATGAGCACCCAATCTCCTACTTCAATTGGCTTAGGACGCAATCGATGAGTTTTATCAAAATAATGCTTGTTCTTCATTCTAGATTCTCTTAATTTTTCAACAGCATCATCAAGTCTTAATTTACCTTGTTCTAACTGTTTAATACGCAAACTCAAAAAATCATCAGTAGACATGTTTTCAGACCAAGGCAAATTTGACCATGCAGAAATATGAGACTGAATTGGAAACAATGGTTTTTGACAGTACATGAGTTCAGCAGGCATATATCCAGTAGTACGTGTGCATGTCATTCTATCTGCCCAAAGTGCAAAAGGTAAGAATTTAGGCCATTGTTTGATGTCACCGTTACATGCTTTAGATATGGCTTTCACAATAGGTGGATGCCCTCTCTCTATTTTACCATTGGCCTCTGGATTATATGCAGTGGTGAGAGACAAACGAATACCGTGACGCTCAAAGAACTCTTTAGCTTCTCTCGCATTTAACTCTCCACGATCGGCAACTACTTTCTCTATGTACCCAAAGCGACTTATGACATCTTCAAGCAAGAATTTGCAAACATTGGCAGTGGTCTTAGATCGTAGTGCACGTCCCTCTACATGATTAGTTAAGTCTTCTCTTGCAAGTACAATGTAACGCATTTTGTCAATACCTTTAGGCATAGTTACAAGATCTACTACCCACTTGTAGTGAATACAAGGTGGATAAGTAGGATGCAATGGATCTCTATGTTTGACTGATGAATGAAGTTGACAAGTAGAACATGTAGAAACATAGCTACTAATGTCAACATACATCCTAGGCCAATAATAGGTACTTCTAATTTTTTCATATGTTCCAAAAAATCCTTTATGACCTGCCCATAATGTCTCATGCATTTCCTTCATTACTTGCAATTGAAGACCTCGTTTTCCTAGGACTCGTTGTGGATTCTTAACCTTACCCTTAGCATGTCTCCAAAGATAACCATTACATAGGAAAAAGTTATAAGCTCGTTTCCTAATGTTACGGAATCTATTCGTAGTCCAGTTAGGTAATGGTTGTAGTGTACTAAGATACTTTCCTATGTCTCTCCATTCATTTTCGTACTCAGACTCATGAAATTGCTCATACTCATATATATGTGGAACATAGTCAACTAAATTCACATTCTTTATTAGATCACTTTCAAGATCATCATCAAATCTAGCTCTCGATAACATATCAGCAACTGAGTTTGACTTACCTGAAATATGAACTAATTCAGGATTTATGAACTTAATATATGAGATCCATCTAAGCATGGCTATATCAGGAGATGAACAATTGGCTATCATTCCAATGAGAGGCAAACAATCAGTCTCAACTTTGACATTTGCACCAATGAAATATTCTTTGTCTATTTTCAAAGCTGTTACCATACCCCATAGTTCTCGTTTGATCTGTGGATATTTTCGTTGTGTTTCATGTAGAATTTTGGCACCAAACCTAATTGCATATCTATTCCCTTCACTATCGTCTTGACTTATGACCCAGCCTATACCAATAGGACTAGTATCAACAGTCAATATAATAGGTTTGTTAGCAGAATAGTCTACACGCTTAAGGATGGGAGCTTCAAGCAATAATTTCTTCAATTTACGCATAGCTTGAGTATGTATAAATTTTCGTTTCTTCCTCAACAAGTCATAAAGACAATCAGCAACATGAGCAAAGTGTGGGATCCATATAACATAAAAGATACAAGCACCAAGAAATCTACGTACCTCACTCACATTGTTACATGTTTCAGAAATCTTGCTAATGGCATCAACTTTTTGTGGGTATGGCTTTCGACCATAATGGCCACATAAATGTCCAACAATAAGCACCTCGTTGACACCAAAAACAGATTTCTCTATGGAAAATGTGAGACCTACCTCTTCAAATCGTTGAAATATTCTTTCACAATCAGAGATATGGTCAAGAACAAATTTACGACATCCAGATGAATCTAAAGTAATGTCCTTTACACGTTCCTCACTCCCTTTAATTGGAATATCATCAATGAATGGCATAGTTATATGAGGGATAAAATCATGTAAGACCATATTCATAGCACTCATCATATGAGCCACAGAATTAGTCGCTCCTTGAGGTAAAGTACACATTCGCACTAAGCCTAAAGGAGTTTTCATTGTGGTTATGTCACGACTATCAATTGCTAACTGGAATTGGTCATATCCAGAATATAAATCACCCATTGAATAGATAGAATGTCCTGAAAATGATTCAGCAAACTCATCTACAATGGGTCCTGTTCCTACATTCCTTATGGTGACTTTATTGACGGGTTGGAGATCTTGAATAAAACATAGTTTCCCATTCTTTTTAGGCACAGTGAACCATCGATTTGAGTAAGGTGCAAAAGATGGCTCTAAAATTCTCATGTTTATCTTCTCCTTAAGTAGTTTCATTAGCTCAGGTAAGTGAGCCTTTGGAACAGGTATAGGACGAAGATTCCATGGAATATGTGGAATAGTAAAGATTATCATGGGTGCAACTAGCTTAGGATCTACACAACCAATCTCATGAGGATACATAGTAAAGGCTTTTCCATGGCTACGTATGACTCTCTTAAATTTATCTCTCTCTGCTGGCAAAAGAAAGTCATCATCTCTACCAATTTTCACTTGTTTGATTGTCTCATCCGTGAATGTATGTCCTATGTTTTTCTTATCCCGAAGAATTGGATCATTTTTCACATCAATAATTTTTTCATTACTTCCTTGAGGTAACGGTTGAGCTATGGGTTTGATTTTTTTGTCTACAGTTTTGTACTTTGTTTCAACTAAGGCATCATGTGTTTGGTTAAATTTCAAGCACTTGTCAATATTGAGAGCATACTCTTGGATTAGAGCATACTCATCAAGGGAAGAAATAAGAATAATATGGGAATTAGAATTTTGTTGAAGACATAACTCTAACTCCTCAAGAGTAGAGAAAGAATGAGATGTCTCAATCACATGCTCAATGTTCTCATCATGTTCCATGATTTTGTTGTTTTTATAATTTTTTTGGCTTTTTTGGATAAAAGACTTGGACAATTGACTCTTATGAAGAAAATCTAATCTAGAATGTGGAAAACAAAGTGACAAACTATTGTACATGTTGGTTGGATGCGAGATGTCAAACCAATATCCACTGTTGTCCCGCTCAACAATGGATTCTATCCGAAATTTTGATCATATGTAGCTCCAAACATGAATCGAGGTGCACAATCACTACAAGCATGCTCGTGACCCTGAGTAACAATAGGTTTCTTTCTAATTGACAATCGATTCCTAGGATGATTCACTCCTACTGTCATGACTTGAAGTGATTGCATTCCATCCTTAGACTTAAATCTAGCATAGGTAGACCCATCATCCATGGCTTTAGTTTCCATACGACTCTCACAAATAAAGGGTTGACCTAACAGAACTTCATAGGAGCAATTATCTTGAATAAAAAAGTGAAACTCTTCTGTGATTCCTCCTATGGATATGGGCACACTAGCACAAGCTCCATACAGGGTACCTACACCATTATCTGCAGTTCTCATACGCCATCCACAATCTTTATCTATGGGCCATCGAAACTTATCATATACTTCTCTTGAAATCACATTGATTTCAGAGCCAGAATCTACTAATGCATTTACAGTTATAGTGTTCTTATCATTTCCTATTTTAACATGCATCTCTGATGTACCTCTAGACCAAAATGTTCTTTTAAAGTGACTTTCAGGATTGTTTTCATGATTTTCATGGTCAGGTTGAATAGGTCCTAAGAAATTTTTATTAACATTTACTTCATCATCATCAAAGTCCTCTTCATCAGATTCATCAAAGTTTAAGGCTTCATTCATAGCTTGATCTTGATCTAGAGAATCTTGCATCTCAGTATCTAGATTAAGCGGAAACCTCTTCCTTTTAATTAGGCCGATAAAGTTATCTTTAAAAACAGGCTTTGCAATAGAGAAAACTTGTTCTAAAGACATAGTCACTTGACTCTTAAGCAAAATGTCATCTAAAATCTCCATAGGATCTATTTTTCTCTCAATTTCTGACATCAAGATGGCTTTAGGTTTTCTCTTTGGTTTCTTTTGTTTTTGCTCAGGGTCTTGTTTTTGTTCATGTTCTTGTGTTTGGTCTTCAGTTTGTTTTGATTGTTCTTGTTTATCTAAAGGCTTTGGTTCTGTTTTTCTTTGCTTTGTCTTCTTCCCTTTTTGTTTCTCCTCTTGTTTTTGTTCATTGGGTTGTGATTCTTGTTTTTTATCTTTAGATTGTGATGTTTCTCCCTGATCTATGATTGTTTCTATTCCCTCTGAGGTTTGTTTTCGAGTCACTCTTCTTTCACTAGGCTCAGCTTCATCTCTTTTTCGTTTTTCTTCTACATTGGATATGTGAGAAATAAGAGATTGATCTTCTATTGGTGATTCCCAAGCCGTTATTCTCCTAATCTCATCTCGTGCTCTTACTAAAGCCTCTATGGAAAAATCACCTTCCTTTGTGGGTTTACTTGATTCCACTTGTTCGTGAGGAGCTTCTAGTTTCACTCCTCTAGTTCCTACATCCGTTATGGTTATATTTTCATAGTGTTTTTTCATTCCTCCCTTACCATAATTTCCTTGCAAAGGTAGCCTAGATCAATAGTCACAGATTTTTTTGTCTATGTCTATTACTAGTCGTTGCTCCTTAGCAGCCTTCAATAGTTCACAATCTCTCAAAAAGTGCTCTAACGAATCACACCAAGGACACCTACGAGGGCCACGCACAAAACCATTTTGATTTTGAGGATTTTGATTAACTTGTGGTGGGAAATTTTGAAATTGAGGATTTTGTTGATAAGGTATTGCTTGAACAGGATAATTAGGATTTTTGAAAATGCAATTGATGTATTTGAGGAGCTTGGGGAGCAACATGTGGTACTTGAGGTGCAAGAGGAGCTTCCATATTATACGGTTGATGATTTTGAAAATTTTGATTTTGAGGATTTTGAAAAGCTATTTGAGAAGCTTGAGGATACAAGTTTTGATACATTTGAGGATTTTGCACATGAGGATGAGGATTTTGCATTGAAGGATTATGCATGGGAGGATTATGCATTGGAGGAACTTGATATGCTTGAGTAGGAGCTACTTGTGGATTTTGATTGGTAGCTATAACATGTTGATTAGGCTCTTGAAAAGTCATTGGGTTCATTTGATTTTGGAAAGTTTTGGTGTAATTAGATTGTAAAGCATCTATAGTCTTGGCCAAATTGGATTGTGTAGCAATAAGACTTTCCATTTGCTTAGTGAGAATATCCACTTGAGATAGTTCAACTACACTTTTATTTGGCTCTACTTTAAAACCTTGAGTAGGCTCCATCATTTGAGGAATAGGAGTAGAGTCAAAAAGCATAGCATGGGATTGTTCTCTAACTTGCTCCTTAGTTTGTGGAAGGCTAGCTTGAGGAAGACTAGTTTGCTCATAAAGCATGGATTGTCTTTGATGTCTATGGGCTACAGCCTCTACTACTTTACGCACTTTTTGCCAATTGTCAGTAAGACCATAGCGCTTATCTGGTTCTTCTAATCGCCGTTCAACTTCCCTACGAGTTTCAGGATGAAGAAGCTTAAGAAAATTGATCACAAGATCAGGTTCCAAAGTTATCTTATCCTCATTAGGAAGTTGTTCATAGCGTCTAATATACTCATTTTGTAAGTGAGTAATAGAGCTACTAGGCTTTGGAGAATTGACCCATCGTAAGAATCCATCTCGATTATGTTGGCTATAATCTTCAAGATAGAATTCTTTGAGCATCTCCTTTCTAAAATCACTCCAAGGAAGACTATCATATTGAGTGACACGGTTTATGATAGAGCTATCAACAATTCGTTCAAAGAATGATATCAAAAGATCTTCGGGAAGACCAAAAATCATAGATTGCTCTTCAAACAAATCTAAGTAGCTTGTGATGTTGATGCCATTGAATTTTCCCTTCTCTCTCAACATAGAAGAGACTATTCTTTGGCCTTGTTTCTCAACAATAAGGGATTTGAATCCTTCCTCCATCTTATGTGAATAAGCAAGTGATGCACGATGCTCTAGATCTCTCACAAATGCGTTTACTTCACGACGAAGATGTGCACGATACTGTGAGAAATCCAGTGCAACACTCAAGACTGATGATGATGATATGATGAGGATGAAAAATATGAAACAAAGGATATGGATCACAACCTCCCAACAAGATCAGAAGCAAATGCCACGAAGCGTTTCACGTCCGGTTCAAATGTGGAGGTGATCGCAATCCGGGTGGATCGGGTCCGGTCGTGGCACACACAGGGTGTATGAAGCTAATGAATGTTGGAAGGTTTAAAGATGTGAAGGTGAAATTAATGTTGAGTATGGAGAAGAGAGAGATGTTGAAATAATTATGGGAATGGGAATGTAGGTGTGCAAGTTAGATTGATGACATGAATGATAAGAATGAAAGAGAACCATACACACGAATCAAATTTGCAAGGAAGAATGGTCCATTGGAGGAGCTTCTTAAACACTTCCTAATTCTAATTCATATGTATAGCCTTCTTTGGATGATATGTATGCATGATGAGAATAGATGGAATCCTTACACATAAATCAGTTTCGAAAGGAAGAATGGTCCAATATTGGAGCTTCTTATACACTTTCAGAAACTAATAAATATGTATGGATTTGTATGGATTATATGCATGCAAGTGAATTATGATGATGGATTTTACTCACAAGCTCAAAGAAACATCCTCACTGGTTCAACGCAATACTGCGGAGCCTTCTCACACATAGAAGAAATAGAAGACATGTAAAAATACTTAAGAGACTGAGAGAGGTGACAAGAGACAAGTGACAAGTGACATGAATTAAAAGAATTTGAATTAAGTTACATGTAAAAGATCGTCGTGGTACGTCATGCTAAGCAATCTACTAATCAAAGGTGGTTCCGACCCTCAAACCATGACAGTTCAACCGAATGTCACACGTAAGAAGGTGAGTTCCACTCCAGTGACCCTATGTCTGTCTAGGCTCGTAATGTCTAACTAAAGAAGTCTAAGACTCATTAAAATCAGCTCTAACTCACTCACACGCTCCACCGAGGGTGAGTCAAGATAGAGATGCTGGTTTCAAGAGCCTATCCTAGATTGGAGGATGATGCCCTATGCAAAGAATTCGGGCCTAGAGAGGGAGGTCAACAATATTATATGCTTAAGAACATCTCATATGCCAGAAGGGAACAATTGAATTGGTACTTAGAGAGGTTTTGTTTTATTGTAAAATATGATTACATGTCAAAGGAGAATTATGCGCTACTTTGTTGGGTAGATAAGGGGGAGAAGATTAGTTGGGCACACTAGTTATATGATTGCATGTATGGAGAAATTTTCCTATCTGGTAAGAGGAAAATGCAGTCAAATAGTCGATTGTCTACGTACTTGGTAGCATTATTTCAATTTGTGAAAAAGGTAGAGAAAGGTGAGATTGTGTGGCCGAGTTTAGTGTTGTACCAGCCCATGTCACCTGTGTCCAAGCAGACGGATGAAGAATGTGCTATTTTAGAAGAACAGTAGAAGGATACATATAAAACGCTACTGAAAGTTGGATATGAAGCTGAGGAGTTGTCACTCTAGCACAATGGCAAGTACCAACATAAGGAGATACATCTCATAAATGTCAATCCGTGGAGACATGAGGATTGTCATGAGGAAGGAGATAAGGAAGAGAACTCACACACACACTCTCACTCTCAAGGAGAAGCACACACACAGATTGAGGCAAGGAAGAATGATCTTCTTTTTCTATTGCATAAAAAGGAATGTACAAGAATGACCTAAAAAACAAGAATACAACAAGTGCAATATATAAAGATCAGTACATAAGGAAAAACCTAATGTCCGCAAATGAGTGAGCTGGCAAGGAACAAATGTGCCATCACTCTCGGTAGATAAATCTAATCAATCTCAATGAAGTATCCGTGAAATATATTGGTGTGACCACTATACATGTAAGAGAAACGAAAAACGGGTACGTGTCATCCTAGATCATCACATGTTGAGCTTGATATCTCAACACTCACTCTCAAGCTCAACACCATATCCTGTAATCCAAGCATCTCCCAAAACTTCTTCAACTTCTGAGCTCCATGTGCTTTGGTGAAAATATCAGCAACTTGCTCATATGTTCTCACATAAAACAGATCAATACAACCTGCTAATACCTTCTCTCTAATGAAGTGATAATGTACCTTGATATGCTTTGTTCTAGCATGGAAAATAGGATTCTGTGCTAACTGTATGCTGCTAAGATTATCACAATAAATAGTGACAGGCTTTCCCACTTCCACATCTAAATCTACAAGTAGCATTTCTAGCCATGGTGCCTCACATGGTACCATTGTAGCACCTCTATACTCGACAAAGCAACAGTGGGTTGCTTCTTGCTGCTCCATGTAACAATTGCACTCCCAAGTGAGAATAGAAAATCACTAGTAGATCTTCTATCTGGAATGCTACCAGCCTAATCTGCATAAGTGTATCCATAAACCTACAAATTTACACCAGCCTCATAAAACAATGCATAATCCAAAGTAGCACTCACATAATGTAGAGTGCACTTCAAATTCTGATCTAATGGCATAGAAATTGGCTTACAATCAGCCATACCATACTTTTGCAGCATATTCAAGGCATATTGCCTTTGCGACATCCATATACCTGTTTTTGTATGTATAAACTCACTGCCCAAGAAAAAGCGCAACACACCAAGATCTTTCATGTCAAATTCCTGCATAAGAAGTTTCTTTACCTCTTTGATGCTTCCTTCATTATCACCACCTACAATCAGGTCATCAACATAAATAGCCACAATAGTGATGCCATCATCATCCTTCCTTGCATATAGTGAGTGATCTGCATCACACATAGAAAACCCAATGTTGGTTAAGTAATCAGCAATCCTTGCATGCCATGCACGAGGGGCTTGCTTCAGCCCAGACAAATCCTTTTGCAACCTGCAAACATATTCTGGATGTTTTGAATCTTCATATCCTTGTGGCTTGTCCATATATACTTCTTCCTGTTACTCACCATGTAGGAAAGCATTCTTCACATCCATCTAATGCAAAGTCCATCCTTTTGTTGTAGCTAATGCAACAAGTGTTCTGACAGTAGACATTTTAGCTATAGGGCTGAGTGTTTCCTCATAATCAATGCCATATGTATGTGCATATCCTTTAGCTACCAATCATGCTTTATACCTACTTATTCTACCATCAGCATTATGTTTTACCTTGTAAACCCATTTGTATCCTATGGGCTTCTTTCCTTGCAGCAATGGAACCAGCTTCCATGTATCATTTCCATAAAATGCAGCCATCTCCTCATCCATAGCTTTTTCCCAATCTGCAATTCCAATTGCATCTTCAAAGCAAGAAGGTTCAACATCTTGTATTACATTTGTCATGTAGCAACAATGACGAGCCATATAACTATCATACATCAATCGTTGCACTGCATTTTGCATCCTCCTAGATCTTCTTGGTCCGGTCACTTCTACTTGTATCATCTGCATGTGCCCTTCTTACTCCTGGATTCTTCAAAGAGAGCACTCCAAGTTCCTCATCAAGACTCTTTTCTAAACCGCTTGAACCTCCATCAACATCTTCAAAACCTGCACATGTTTTATGACGTGCAGAAAGCTTTTCTTTACCTATCTTGGATGTATTTGATGAATTTGTTGGACTGAAATTTCCACACAATCTTCCACTCCATGGATTTGAGTTGGAACTATTGCTTGGTGATGCATTCAGTCCACTCAAAACTTGAGATTCTGCACTTGATTTTTCAGCATTTTCTTTGTCATTTGGTTCAAGATTCGGTCCTTCTTTGGCATCTGCATAGAAGCTTGACAGTTCATCAAATACCACATCTCTACTCACCTTTACCTGTCATGTGAGTTGGTTATAACATTCATATCCCTTTTGCTCAAGGGAGTATCCAATCAAGACACACTTTTGGATCAAGCTTTGTCCTCAATTCATCTGGAACATGTACATATGCAATACAGCCAAAAACTTTCAGATGTGATAAGTTTGGCTTTTTACCTGTAAACTTCTCTTCAGGTGTAACTTGATGTAGAGTAGCAGTCCGAGTTCTGTTCATGATGTATACAACAGTATGCACAGCTTTTGCCCAATAACAATGCGCCATATTCTTCTCAACCATCAAGGCTCTTGCTATTTTTGCAATATGTCTATTTTTGCATTCAACAATGCCATTCTGTTATGGTGTGTACCTGCATGAAAACTGACGCTGAATTCCATGAGTTTTTAGAAAACTGTTGAACTCATTTGACATGTATTCATCTCCTCCATCAGATCTTAATGTCTGAGTGTACTTCCCTGTCTGCTTTTCCACCATAGCTTTAAAATTCAAAGTGAGTGAACACCTCGTTCTTCTCTTTCATTAAATAAACCCATACTTTTCATGTATGGTCATCAATGAAAGTAACATAAAACCTACAACCGCCCATATATGTGGTCTTTGATAGGCCCTAAACATCTGTATGTACTACTTCTAGTACATTGTCACTAACATGCTTGTCAGGTGGAAATGATGCTCTTGACTATTTACCAAATTGACATGCTGCACATACCTTTTCCATTTCTACAACTTTGAAATTTGGTAGTCCATGGACAATCTCCTTTGACTGCATCAATTTCAGCCTTTGCAAGTTTGCATGTCCAATCCGTTTGTGACACATCTGTATATCTACAATAACTCCTGCACCTTTTGCAAACATGGCTGCATTCATTTCACGAATCTTCACATTTAAGGTGAACATCCTACCAACGTTGTTTCCTTTAGCAACCAATTGTGCATCCTACTTGTACTCTTCTACATATAACCCATCAGCATTGAACCTGACTTGTAATCCCTAGTCAACCTTTTGTCCAACAAAAACCAGATTCTTTGTTACATTTGGAACATGCAACACATCAGCCAGATGTTTTACCTTTCCATCCTCCATCGATAGTGCTATGTTTCTTGTATGCTCAATAGGATATGATGTGTCATCACCTGTTTCAACATATCCAGGAATTGGCAATTTTTGCAAAGTACTAAACCATTCCGCATGACTCGTCATGTGATTTGAAGCACCTAAATCAACATACCAGACATTATCATTTGATTTTGAAACACCAGCAGACATTGTTGATGGATGTCCTTGTTGATGGTTTGCATTGGAGATTCTTCAAGCGCACAGTCCTGTTCTTTCTCTTTTCTCTTTTTTTTTTTAATGAAACAATGTCACAAAACAAGAAGAAGGTGGTTAGCATCAATAAGATATTTTACGTGTGTCAAGTATGTCTCATGTGCCTAGATTTCTCAATTGTGTCTATGCACAACCATGTGTAGCTCAGTGATGAGTAGCACCTCCTTTAATGTCAATCCGGGAAGACGTGAGGATGGTATGAAGACCACGAGCAAGTGGAAGCACAAGTGCGTGAGTGAGAAGCACACAAGCATACACACACATACACGCACACGCGCACACACGGCAAGAACAAAGAGAGTAAGACAATGGAATCACTCTATTGCAAGAAAGTTCTCATACAAGCTCAAAACTACAAGAAGCTAACCCAAAAATGAGCTCTCTAGCTCTATTTATAGTTTTTGACTAGCTTTGGCCCTGTCCAAACCTAGTGTCCGGCCTAGTTAAAAATTAGGTTCCAGGGCTTATTTGGGGGCTCAAACGAGATCTAAAAATTATGAAAATTGGCAGGCAACTACTTCTAAGGCTCCCCAAGCTCGAGGACTCCTCCGCTTGTACAAAATGGAGCTACAAAAAGGTGAAATGATATTTACAAGGTTTTTTAGTGATGAGAATCACTTGAAAATGATGTAGGGGTTTTGAAAAAAATGAAGGGTTGCCTTAGTGCTAGATCTGCATGTGTGTTCGTACTTGCTTCTTCCCGTATGCTATCAACACTCTCCCCCCCCAGCGTCTGTCGCCTCTGACAGACCTTTGCTCTGCGGGTTGATCAATATAGTTTTGGAGAATGTCAGCTCCCACCTCATGTTCTTTGATTCGCAGCCCTCGGATCAGGTCTCTCTGCAGGGTATCCCAATTGACTGGGCCCGGTATGTCCGTCTGTGGCGTTGTGTAGAGTTCTGAGTGCATCGTTTGTTCGCATGCAAAGAGGTGTAACAAATGGGTGGGTCGTGGCGCGAACACCTCTGAGTGTGCTTCTCAGAACCCCGTGGTGAACATTTCATCGAACGTTTGCTTGTAGCAGGCAGGGAGATATCTGATGCGTGCGTGCCATGCATAAGCAACTCATATGCTCGGAGTGGTGCTCATATCATATAACAAGTCATAATTACCATTCATAAACCTGGGAATCGTAGGTTGAATATGACAGACATTTCGGAAAGTTTTGAGCACAACCTGCATCATATCGAAGATCTTGAGCATCATCTGGGCAGCCACATCTGGCATAGGGTGGAGGCGGGGAAGCCAATGTCTGATGGTAGCCATCATGTAGGCTACCGTAGGCGTGCCGTTGGGGGGTGCAATGGCAGGGTAATTGAGCCATTCTTTGCAATTGGCATTGTTCTTGACTTTGATTGCAAATGACTTCCATGTCCTTCTCCATTGTACTGGTCCATAGCAATTGTTATACTTTAAATGCATGGGTGCATGGTCCCATGTTCGTAGCATCTCGGGATAGGTCTCCAATAGCTTTTGCCTCCAGATGGGTTGATGTATTCTCCCTTTGCGCGCCTCCTCTGGAATGTCCTCAGGTTCAAATTGCGTTGCGAAAGTTGGGTACTTGTTGGTCTTACGTTTGATCTCGGCGTTGTAGTCTGCCAACAGTACAAAGTATGGCTTATATTGTAATTCTGAGCTGGTGATTAGTCTTCTAGGTGCCAGCTGTCTGAAGTATTCTGATTGAAGTATGGTTTCTTCAATGGTCTTCATGGCCAACATCTGGTAGGAGATACGTTCTTCATGAGTCTGCCCCATTTCTTCTACCTGTTTCATCCATGCCGATGGGGGTTCCTCATAAGTGTCCTGTCCCTCCTCAGTGATTGTGCCTCCTGGAAAAGGTTGAGGCTCATAGTTCTCATCATATGCTTCCTCCACTGGAATAATAACTTCCTCTTCTTCCATGGGTTGCTCAGGTGGGGAAGGAGGTCGTTCATATTGTAACAACTTGATTTTTAACTCGGCCACCTGCTGCCGTAGCTCTAGTACTTCACTGGCTACTGATAATTCCGGCTCTGGTGAGGTTGCAGCGTTGGCCATCTCCTTGTGTTCTTGTTGGTGTGGTGCAGCCACTTGGGCTTTCTGTAGGTCTTTGACTTGGTCAGCAAGCTGATCATGAGCCTCCAGGAGAGTGGCATAGGTTTCTAATATTTGTTGTATATTCTCCGAGGGGATAGCTTGAAATTTAGCCGGGTCTATGGGTGCTCCCGGGGTGTTCTCCATGGCAGCCTCGAGGTTCTCTTGGTTTTGTTGTTGAAGCCGTCTGTTCTCTTCTTGAGCTGCTGCAAGATGTCGTCGTAGCAAGGCCATGTTTCGTTGAAGCCTTGCATTGCGGCCCATTTGATCTCGCAGCTGTTCCTCCATGGCTTTGCTCGCTTCCATATGCCTCGCTTCCAGTTGCGCATTTGCATGTTCGAGGGCGGATATTTCGCTTTGTGACTCCGTATGACTGGACTCCAAAGCATTGACACGCTCTTGGAGTGTTGCCGAGAGGGTGCAAAGCTCTTTGTTATTTTCTTCCAATAATTTATATTCCTGCTTAAGCTGGGTGGCAGCTTCGAGCATGGTGTCGAGTGCAAGACTAAATGAGGTGGATGTAGGGGTAAGGATGGAAGATGCAGGGGGTTGGGAAGTGGGAATGGGAAAAGTGGATGTTGTGCCTACAGTGCTTGGAAATGGCGACGTGAGTGAAATGATATGTGGTAATGTTGGGATAACAGTGGTGGTGGGTGATCCTGTGGATGGTGAGATGTCCATGGGATCGGACGTGAGAGTGTGTGATTCGTGCACTGTGAATACAGGAATGGTGGGTGGTGTGATAGTGGTGGCAGTGAATGTGGGGGAGTGGGGTTGGGAAAGGGACATTTTATTATAAGTATCCACCTGTTGGAGTATATTTACAAGGTTTGTCCAGAATGAGGGTTGTGTGACTGGGGTTGAGTGTGAGTCAGTTGCTAGGGGAGTGGCGGATAGGGTTTGGGTGTTAGTGAATGGAAAAGGATGGGATGAGGTCTGGCTATTGGCAAGTGGTTGTCCAAGGGCGGGGAGATAGGAAGGGTGACCTATTATGGTTTGATCGGTGGCCGGATGACCGGTGTGAGGTTCCAAAATTTGGGTGGAAGTGTGGGACGTGGGTAAAGGGAAGGATGTAAAAACGGAGGTGTGTACAATGGTTTCGTGATGGGTGGATATCGGTTGTTCAGGAGGAATAGTGGAGAGGGGTTTTGAAAGGTGGAGGGAAGGTGGCTGTGGAGATGGTACGTGTGTAATTACCTCATGTTCGTCGGTGGGACTCGGGCTCGTCATGTGAACATCTTCTGAAAATATAGTAGGCAAGGCGGTAGAGGTTTCCATTTGAATCATTTTCCCGCGTCGTGGTCGTGTATCAATCCTTCGTTGATCGTAGACAGGGTTTTCCTGATATACCATTGTCCTCAATGCCTCCCCGATCCCACATGTCTCTGCCAATAAATTCAATGATTCCACAAAGTTGGAGTCAACATTCTCGGCTTGAAGCATCTGGTTCACTAGAGCTCTATTCGCCGCCTCTGTCATCTTATGTCTTCTCTGTACCTGCTTGATTGTCTTGTACAGCCGTCTGAGTTGTGCTGTGTAGGCAGGGGCCTCCTCTTCACTGTCTTCCGGGTCATTCCTGTGTGCTCCTTCCTGCACTTGTGTGTTTGGGTTATGAGGATGTTGTGCCACTTCTTCCCCATGTACTCTGCTCGTCTCGCCCCGTGGCTGTTCTCTTTGGGCTGATGCACCCGGACCCACATTGTCAAGGGAATCTTCACTGTCGGACAGGGGGACCGTATGCAAGAATCTTTCAAAATCGAAATTTGGATCTTCTGTGAAGGTGGCCATAGATGCAAACTCTGCATCGGTAGGTAGTGGAGGGGCCGATGGAACGGGTTGTACCACCTCTCTTGGTTGAGACTCTTGGAGATGGATCGTGAAAGATGCCACTTGGGTTTCTTCTCTAGTGGAGACTTCGGCGGTGGCTTCTGGAGGGATCAAGACCTGTGAAAGGGATCCACACATTCTTTTTGCCGGTTGATTCCCTGACTTTCGCCCTTTGAACAGCTCCAGGTGTGCATACTTTAGGGCTCGAGCAACTGGCACATCATATGCAAGACATCTGTAGATGATTCTTGTCAGCGCACAACAACCATGTAAAGTGGGTTTCCTCGCCCCCCGCTTGCCAGCCTCATATACTTGATCTAAGATCCATACCGGCATCTTAATGGGCAAGCTTCCGGTCTCTGCTAAATACAACCCGTACCATATCTTCTTGTGAGGCTGAGTAAAACGGTCCTGAGCGGGAAATGCGAAGTGCTGGAGGCACATCCACAGAGGTATGGCGATGTTGGGGGTGAGGGTGCACATTTCTTTGAGCTTCTTGACTCTATTGCTTTTCATTGATTCTGGTATCAAGGGGTCGCGATCTGAAGGCACATGAGTGCCATACATTTGAAGGGCTTCCCTGATTAACGTTACATTTAATTCAAACTTCCTCATCTCCTCCAGATTGGATAAGGAGGGCACCCAGAATGTGCCTGAATGATCTTTATCCCCGGTAGGTTTCAGCGTAGCAATCAAGTAGTAGCACCTGAGGAAGTCGGGTTTAGGTAGAGCTGCACTGAAGTAAGCTTGTAGTCCTGCCTTTTGCCAGATATCCTGAAGTGGAGCTGCATTCTGTAAGGTCTCAAATTCTCTTGAAAAGAATTGGAAGGTCCACCAAACCCCTCCACACTCCATCTTGGACTCCCAGATGTGATCTGCGTCTCCCAAATCTCCTGGCATTTCATTGAACCAATGGGAGTGCCCTTTTACTCTTTCGGTTAGTCCACTAGGTGGATCTGGAATAGGAATCCTTCGCACATTCAAGAATTCTTCCGGTCGAGCTGTTGGTGGAGCTTCCACTGGCATGGCATCCCAATTGATTGGAGCATGGGCACCTGCCTGAGAGCTTGTGCCTGCCGCTGTTGCCATGAGAGTAGGGTGCTTATCTGCTGGAAGAAGAAAGGCACATTAGTGTTGCATAGGAAACAAGATGTAATGGTGTTCCCTTCACAATACTAACATGACAATTCCGGAGGTCAGTGGTTAGTGGTGAAGTGTTTATGATAGGTGTGAGTGGTGATTAAAGATCAGTGTCATCCTAGATGCATACTTTGGTTATGCAATGGGCTCGGAATGCTCCTGTGTTAGTATGGACTGATTTACAGAATAGGGTCAGGGGGTTTAGTACACAGTTTAATTCTCCACACTTTGATAGAGGAGTCGTAGCTCTTAGAGCTAAGGGCAGGTGAAGATTTCTGTATGAGAGTGCGATGTATTTGGGACCTTTTGGGTACCCATGTCCAGACATTTTTAGGGTTGATGGGAGTGGGGACAGTGAGAGGTGTAGGTATCTTGTCATTTTCTGAGTTGTTGGCCAAGAGTGCTTGTGAAAGTTGCTTCATCCTAGTTCCAGAAGGTGAAGTAATTTGGGCTTGTAAGCAGGCCTTGGGCACCCATATCTGTCTAGCATTAGGGGTAGCCTTCATTGACCGCTTAGGGACCCAAATAGAAATGGTATGCCTAGGGGTTATCCTAGGGGGCTTCTTAACTTCGTTCCTTGACGGTGAGGCTCGTTTCTTGTCTTCTTGAGATTCTGCTATTAGAGTTGTGGGTTTCCCATCCTTGCGTATCCAGATCTGCTTCGTGCCCCTAGGTGCTCTATGTTGCACGGGTTGGCGCTCTTGCCTCTTGATCAGCGGCATCCTTCGTGTAGAGTGATGTTCGGTCTGCTCGTTTAGAATCTTCTTTATATCAGTTAGGAACTCCTTCTTGGCTCCTGAACCTTCGGTAAGATTGATATTCCTCTGCACCATAGAAGTTTGGACAAGCACAACATTGTTATCTTCATGTGGATTCCTGGAGGGACCAGGAGTTGGTGCCTGTTCTATTGGTTTGAGTGCTTGATTTTCTAATTCAATCGTGAGACGGCTTTGGCCTACCCAAGCCTGAAGAAGTCCACTTCTTAGGTTGAGGTTGACTGCGTGATCATAGATCCAGTCTTGGCCTAAGACAAGAGGTTCGGTCAGATCCTCGACTTCACACACTAGCACTTTTGCTGGCATGAGGACCTCTTGTATGTAGAGGGGAAGATCCACCTCTCCCATACAAGGGGTTTCAACACCTCCTAATCCTATTAGATATGCTTCTAGGGGTTTTACCTCCAATTGCAGCTGCTGGCAATACGAAAGCCGAACTGCACTTGTGGCTGCTCCTGAATCAATTAATGCTCTCACGCTTGTGCTTCGGTCTCTTTGTCCTAGTTCTAGGGTCATAAAAGGTCGTCGGTCCACTATCTTATGGGTACGTTCACCTGCAGTCTCACACATGGCCATGTGATAGCCTGGAGACTCTTGAGTGTCAGTCATAGGCTGATCCCTCCCTTGTCTCCTCAACTTCATTTGTCTGATACGCTCTAAGGCCTCTGCCTGCGCTTCTTCTCGAATTCGTTTTTCCTCCTCTTTACGTTGCTTAGCAGTATTGAGTCGGCTTAGCATTTCCTCCGTGAGGGGTTCCTGATACAGCTTGACTCTGCATCTGCTAATATAGTTTGGGAGGACATCCCCCTCCAAAGTGGCTAGTTGTACTGCTCCACTCGTGGAGATCCTATTAATGATCATAGGTCCGTAGCCCCTCTTTTCTAGCTTTCTTGCGTGTTGTTTCAATGTGTAGACTAAAACTAGATCTCCTGCTTTCAAGCCCTTATCCTTCACATGGGCATCAAAGTATGCCTTTTGCCGTTTTTTTGCAGCATAGATGCCTGCTGCTGCTCGTAGCCTCGTCTCACCTAAACGCTCTAGATCAAAGATCCTAGAGGACAACTCGTGTCCATTCCACTCATGCTCTTGTGCTACTCTTAAAGCTGGAATTAAGAAATCTAATGGTAGCACCGCATTTTGTCCGAAGACCATCTGAAATGGGGTGGCATTGAGTACCGTTTTGTAAGCAACTCGGTATGCCCAAACAGCATGATGAAGTTGTTTGTCCCAATCCGAGCGTTTATTATTTACAAGTTTCGTCAATACGTTACATAGGATCTTATTCGTGCTCTCGGCTTGTCCGTTAGCTTGCGGGTGATAGGGTGCAGACTTCTTGTGTATCACCATGAATTCTTGAAGGAGATTTTCAATGACCTCATTCAAGAAGTGCGTACCTCTATCACTAACCAACTCTATTGGTAACCCATATCTAGTGAACACATTTTCGAATAAGAATTTAGCCGTCGTTTGAGCATCATTCTTCGTCGTGGCTTTTACTTCCACCCACTTTGTAAGGTAATCCGTGGCTACAATAATGTATTCTGCATGGGAGTTTCTAGCTGGGGGGTTGATGGGACCTACAAAGTCTATACCCCACTTGGAAAATGCACGTCCTCCCATCATTGGCCTTAAAGGCATTTCATCTTTTCTTATCGGATATTGGGCACGTTGGCATGTGTCACAACTCTTCACATAAGTATGTGCATCCATATGAAGAGTGGGCCACCAAAGTCCTGAAAATAGAATGGTCTTAATTACCCTGTCAGGCCCAAAGTGTCCACCTACAGTACCGCTGTGTGCTGCTTCTAAGACTTTCAAATAGTCTGATTCATGAATGCACAGTCTTAGGTATCCATCCTTGCCTCTTCGATATAGGTTGTCTCCTACTAAGGCATAGTCTTGAGCCTCTTGCTCCATGCTCCGTTTTCTTGCAAGACTAGCCTGATTGGGTAATGTCCCCGATCTCATGAACTCGACCAATGGAGCACTCCAATCTGGGATTAAAGACACGTGATAAAGAGTGGCATGTTCCACTGGGGTTCTCTTCTGGCACACTGAACAATTGTGAATCCACTCTTGTATTTCTTTGTCCATGCTAGGCCAATACACTCCTAAACGTTTTAGATTCTGCAATGTTCGTTGTTTAGAGTAGTGATTCCCTAGCAATCCCTCATGGGCTTGTTGCAACCAACTAGTATGTTCATCCTCCTCGACACAACAAGCTAATAGGCCCTCGGTATCTTGCTTGTACATACTTCTGGCCAATATTTGATACTTTAGTGATTTTACAATTTCCTCTTTGCTTGTTTTCACATTCTTATTTGCAGGCCCGAAGGTTAGGACCGGTACCAACTTACTTGCCCATTTAGGAACAACTTCTAAATTGAACAGATAAGCATCGGGCAATTCATCAGACACTCCTTGCGGTGGCTCTCCTGAAGTGATGCGAGAAAGATGGTCTGCCCTAAGATGGGTTCTACCTTTCCTGACAACAACTTCAAAGTCGTATTCCATTAGTAAGAGGAACCATCTTACTAAGCGGCCTGTATTGCAAGGTTTATTGACCAAATATAGTAAAGCTTGATGATCAGTGAAAAACTTGAATTTATTGGCCAATAGATAGTGTCTAAACTTCTTCACAGCATACACCATACCTAGGCCTCTCCGTTGTGGTATAATTTCGTTCAGCTGCATTTAATTGCCTACTAGCATATGCTATTGGCAAATCTAGGTTTCCTTCACCTGTGGGTTGTGCTAGCACACATCCTATTGCATGATTGGAGGCATCTACATGGACATGGAAGGGTTTGCTCCAATCCGGAGTAGTCAATATTGGTGCTGTGCACAAACGTCTTTTCAGCTCGTTGAAGGAAGTCTCGCATTCCTCGTTCCACTCAAAACTTGTTAACAACCCATAAAGAGGTTTAGCTATGATGGCATACATGGGGATAAACCTACGGTAATATCCACAATGGCCCATAAAGGCTTTGTAGCTCAATGATGAGTAGCACCTCCTTTAATGTCAATCCGGGAAGACGTGAGGATGGTATGAAGACCTCGAGCAAGTGGCGGCACAAGTGCGTGAGTGAGAAGCACACAAGCATGCACACACATACACACACACGCGCACACAAGGCAAGACAAAGAGTGAGAATCAATGGAGCTTTTAGATTACTTTCAAAATGCTCTTACAAGTCCGTTTCAATTACAATCTAACCCAAAAATGAGCTCTCTAGCTCTTTTTATAGTTTTTGACTAGGTTTTGGCCCTGTCCAGACCTAGTGTCCGGCCTAGTTAAAAATTAGGTTCCAGGGCTTATTTGGGGGCTCAAACGAGATCTAAAAAATACGAAAATTGGTACGCAACTACTTCTAAGGCTCCTCAAGCTCAAGGACTCCTTGGCTTGCACAAAATGGAGCTACAAAAAGGTGAAATGATATTTACAATGATTGTTAGTGATAAAAAATCACTGTTGTTGTAGGGATTTCTTCTAGTGATCTGCCATACATATCTTTGAGCTCCCTACTTGCTCTTCCTCCCTGCATGTCCATCTCTTTGATTTGCATTAATGTCTTGAAAAAATATTGGCCTACTTGCCAGATCTTCTTTGACTGCCCTGTTTGCTTGTGCTGTCCCTTCGCTCTGACTCCCTTCTTTGACTTTCATGTCTTGTACGTCCTGGTGTACCAAGGCTACCGCCAACACCCCCCCCACTCTCGCGTCTGTCGCCCCTGACAGACCCTTGTCTAGCTGCTTTTTGGACATAGTATTGTACAACATCGGCGGCGAGGTGGTGTTCTTCTAACCTGAGTCCCCTTGCTAGATCTATCAGCAATGCATCCCAATTGACTGGCCCTGGGACATCTGGATGTGGCACCCGTAACTGCTCTGAGTGAATGGTTCGCTCCACAGCAAATAAATGGAGGAGATGTGAGGGTCTGGGTACAAATATTTCTGAGTGGTATTCCCAGAACCCTGTTATGAACATCTCTTCGAATGTTTGTTTAAAGCAGGCTGGGAGGTATTTTATTCTGGCGTGCCAAGCGTATATCACTTCTATGGAAGGAGTGGTGCTCATGTCATAAACTAAATCTTGGTTTCCTGTAAGGAATCCGACGCCTGAGAAGTATGGGTCCTTGATATTCTTGAATGTCCTGAATGTAATAAGCATTAACTCAAAAATTTTCATGCACATCTGGGCCATTACATCAGGGGTATTCCTTAATCGGATGCTCCAGTGCCGTATAGTGGAAATCATGTAATTGACGGTGGGAGGCCCTTGAGGGGGTGCTAGATAGACGTAGTTTAACCATTTGGCGCAGCCATTGATATTCTTGACTGCAATGGTAAACTCTGGCCATGTGCGTCTACGGAGTACAGGAACATAACAAGGGTTATATTTAATAAAAAGGGGCATATTCGTCCAGGTTCGAACCATCTCCGGGTAGGTTTCGAGGAGTCGGATCCTCCAAGTGGGTTGATGAATGGATCCTTTTCGAGCGCTCTCTGGGATGTCATCTGGCCCAAATTGTGTAGCAAACGTTGGAGGTTTGCCACATCTTTGTTGGATTTCTGCATTGTAGTCCGCCAGGAGTATACAATATGCCACGTATTGATCATCATTGGTTCCTATCCATCTATGGTGGGACATGCTGCGGAAGTATTCTGATTTAATAATAGTGTCCTCTATCTTTGCCATAGATTGGATTTGAACTGCCACTCGATCTTCATGAGTTGATGCCGTTTTCTCTAGTGTTTGGAGCCACTCAGGTACTTCAATTTCTAACGTATCCATCCCTTCTGCGGTTTGCTCACCACCTGGCATTGGCATAGGAACGTAAGGTTCCTCATACGTCTCATCTACCTCGATGGGTACCAAATCCTCGGGTTCTGGTTCGACAACTGGAGAGGGTTGCCTTTCATGTGTGAGTAATCGTGCCTGTAATTCGGCCACCTGCTCTTTCAATGTCTTGACTTCCTCTGAAGTCATGGCCGTTTCTGTGATTTTGGGTGCTGTCTGTTGCTCTTGGAGTTGATTGCGCAACGTATCACGTTCCCTTTCCAAGTCATCATGAGCTTCTAATAGATCTGCATAGCTGTCCAAGATGGTCTTCATTGTCTCTGAGGGCACAGCTTTAAACTGCTCTGGATCAATTTCGTGTGGAGAGCCTTCCATTGCTGCTTCTAGATTTGCTTCATTTTGCTGCTGCAGTCTCTTGTTTTCCTCAAGGGCGGCCGCCATGTGTTTTCTGAGAAGTGCCAGGTTACGCCGGACTTTGAGATTATCGGCTTGGTATACCTCGAGCAAAGCTTCTAGTTGTTTGACACCTGATTCTGTCGATGGTTGGGGTGCCTCCAATAATGTTTGGTGAGCCTTCTCAAGCGTCGTGTAGCGTTGATTCAGTTCTGCATTTTCTGTTTGTAGAATGTGAAATTGTCTTTGTAAGTTCTGATGGTGCGTTTCCAGTTGCTGATACCGGTTGTCCAGAGCTTTGTACTCATTCTGGAGCTGGTATACACATTGGTTTAATGCTAAAAATATGTTATTTACATTAAATAATGCTGGGAGGGGTGAAGATGCAGGGGGAATGGGGGCGGGAATGGGAGAGGTGAATGATGTGGATGTAAGTGGAGATGTGGGTGGAGGGGGTATGGGTGATGAAGGTGGCATGGGGGGAGGGAGTGGTGCTGTGGCAGGTGATGTTTCCATCGTGTCAACTATTTGAGTGACGGTGTAGATGGGAATCGTGGGTGGAGTGGATGTGACATCGGTGAACAGGGTGGTGAAGGTGGGCATGGTGAGTCCCCCGAATTGGATTCCCGGAGAGAGTGGGATGCCCATGACAATGGTAGTGGTAGTGGATGTGGTAGTGCTAGTGTCCTGTGGTGGAGTGAATTGTGTAGTGTGAGGTGGGGATGGTGGTGACAACGGTGCTTCCTGATACTCTTCTGATTGCGCTGCCTCGCCTGGTGCTGATGTATTGATGTGAATTTGCTTCCCGGACCTCTTGGGACGAACGGGAACCCTTTTCTCAAACCTGTGAATGTAGGCCACTGCCTCATGAATGGCCTCATCCAGTCCTACGGCGTCGGCATGAAGGTTCATGGACTCAATGAACAACTCGTCCACACCTTCCTCAGCTAGCAAGTCGTTCATGAGTCTTTTGCCCTGTTCTAGAGACATCTGATGCTGTTCCTGAACCAGTCGCATGGTTCGATATAGTCTCTTGATTTGTGCCGAATATGCTGGGGCACTTGCTAACTCGGAGAGTTCATCATATTCTTGATGTTGTTCTTCATCGGCTTCTTCTTCGTCTCCTCTTGCCTCTTGTTCGTCTACATCGACTTCTACAACTTGTGGTTGGGTGGGGGCCGATGTTGTTTGGGGTTGTGGTTCCTGAGCCCGCGCTGCTTCAGCTTCGAGGTTAGAGTCATAGATTAATCTGGCAATTTCTTCATCAGTGAGGTCCTCAAGAGTAAATCCCTGTGGAAATTCCAAATCGGATGGAATGGGTGGAAACACCAGATTAGGCCCCTCTGTGCTTGGTCTTGGTAGCCGGATTGTGAATGGCCTAACTCGTCGTGTCTGGGGAGGGGTGATTTCTGGTGTAGCGGTAGCTCCCCTTGGTTGGGCACAGGGTAGTTGGACTCCCCCCCTCATCTTCTTTGATGGGGGACATGCTGCTGATAGTCTTCTCTGGAATTCTTGGACTCGGGACCATACGAGTGCCCGCTGAACAGACACGTCATAAGCCAAGCATCTATAGATTATTCTGGTCAGAGCACAGCACCCGTGGAGCACATTCTTCTGTTTCTTGTTCCACCTTTGATGCGCTAGGTGGATCTGATCGATGATCCAGTGGGGCACATTGATGGGAAGGCTTTCTGTTTCTGCTAGATATAAACTGAACCATATTTTTTTCGGGGGCATTGTGAATCGTTCCTGGGCGGGGAAAGCAAAGTGTTGCATGATGGTTCGCAGGTGAAGCGCAATGGTAGGTGTCATCGCTACCATATCCTTCAACTTATTAAGCTCCTTGTGCTTCATTCGACCTGGAACCATGGTTTCCTTTTCTGTTGGGATGTGCATGCCATACATACCCAATGCTTCTCTTACCAGATTGAGGGTCAACTTGAATCTTTTAAGCTCATTACCCGGCAGCAGTGATGGCAAGACAAAGGTGTTGTCGCCTCCTTTGGCCCTGCTTGGCGTGATGGTACTGATCAGATATGAACATCGTAAAAAATCCGGCTTTGGTAAGTGAGCCCTGAAATAACTGTCCACACCCGCTTTGATCCATACTGATCTCATGACTTCGGCGTTTTGATAGCTTTCAAACTCGCGTGTGAAAAAGTGGTATCGACCCCATTTGCCATTGAATTCCAATTCTGCTTCCCAGAAATAGGTTCCATCGCCCAGTGGTCCCGCAACATCACTGAACCAATGCGCATGCTTACCTACTTGAGAAGTGTGCCCTTGAGGAGGATCTTGAATGGGGAGCACATGCACGGCTTGAAGCTCTTGCGGTCTTGCGGTGAGACGTGGCTCAAGGAGAAGTGTTTCTATGTCCACAATCTGGGCACCAGATCCGGCTTGAGAACTGGTACCTGCTTCTGCCATGGCCCTGTTCGCTGGTTGGTTCTGTGAGAATATAGAACCAAGTGTTAACATCGTAATGGACAGAATAAATCTGTTGTTGTCCCCGTTACAACATTAACATGAGGTGGATGGTGAGTTAGTGGTTAGTAAGTGCATGAAGACAGTGTGTGTAGTTAGTGCTTGTGTTGTCCTAGGAGACTACTGCAGTTAGTAAGTGGGTATGAATTTACAAATTGGGGTCGGGGGGTTTATTACAGGCCCTAGGCTGCCAAATGCAGTGAGTGGGCTTTGCCTTCGGTTTCGGAGAGTCTCTACAGAGCCTTCTCGGTGTCGTGGTTTGAAAACGAGGCCTTTTTGGGACCCATTTACAATTGATTACATGTACGCTCTTGGGTTTTGGTGTGTACATGAGTGTCGAGAACAAGTGAAGTCTGGCAGTATGCGTCGCTGCGTTATGCTGTTTAGGTTGTGGCCTCAGCGTAGCTACTTGTGCCATCAAGCAAGCCTTAGGCACCCAAATTTGTCTTGATTGTGGGCTTGCCTTCATCGACTTCTTGGGCACCCAAATAGATTTTACTTTAGCAGAAGAATTTCTGAAAGACTTCTTATTAGCGTTGTGTTGTTGGTCACTAATAAGAGGCTTTGCCCCCGTAGTTGACGGTGGTGCAACCGGTCGTTCGCCTTTCCGCACCCATACCTGGTTTATTTTCTGGGCCATTCTGCTGCGCAGGTACTTTTGATCTCGGACATAGGTAGTACCCTGCTTCTTCTGCCTTTGATCCACCTTGGGTTGCTGCCTCCTTCTAGCCTTTGGAAAAGAAGGGAGTTCCGTTGCATTCCTGACTCCTTTTTTGCGAATATCATTCCTCTGCAACACATAGTTTTGGACAAGAACAGCATGGTCATCTTCATGTGTACCCCTGGAAGGACCAGGAGTCTGTGCCTTTCCTAGTTCTTTGAGTGCTCCATTGTCTAATTCTACTGTAACTCGACTATGATTGACCCAAACCTGGAGAAGTCCACTTCTTAGGTTTAGATTGACTGCTTGGTCATAGATCCAATCCTGACCCAAGACGAGAGGTTCAGTGAGATCCTCATCTTGACACACTAGTACTTTAACGGTCATTGCCTCCTCGTGAATGTAGAGGGGAAGTTCCACCTCGCCCATGCAAGGGGTTTCCACGCCTCCCAATCCTATGAGGTATGCTTCCACAGGATGGACAGTTAACTGTAACTCTTGACAGTAAGACAACTTAACAGCGCTAGTGGCAGCACCTGAGTCAATCAAGGCTCTTACGGTCCTTGTACTCTTTCCTTGTCCTATGTCTATGGTTATGAAAGGACGTCTATCAATTATTCTATTCGAGCTTGTTCCTGCAACTTCACACATGGCTATGGGAAATCCTTGGTCTGCATAGTCATTCGCTCCAGGCTGATCTCTACCTTGCCTTCGTAATTTCATCCTTCTGATGCGTTCTAAAGCCTCTGCTTGAGCTTCTTCTCTAATTCTCTTTTCTTCCTCTTTGCGTTTCTTAGCAGTGTTGAGTCGGCTCAGCATTTCCTCCGTGAGGGGTTCCTGATACAACTTGACTCTGCATCCGCTAATATAGTTAGGGAGAACATCACCCTCTAATGTGGCCAATTGTACTGCTCCACTTGTGGAGATCCTATTGATGATCATAGGTCCGTAGCCTCTCTTTTCTAGCTTCCTCGCGTGTTGTTTCAGTGTATAGACTAAGACTAGATCTCCCGCTTTCAAGCCTTTATCCTTCACATGGGCATCGAAGTATGCCTTCTGTCTCTTCTTGGCTGCATATATTCCTGCAGCGGCTCTCAGTCTTGTTTCTCCTAATCGTTCAAGATCAAAGATCCTAGAGGAGAGCTCATGACCTGTCCATTCATACTCTTGTGCTACTCTCAATGTAGGAATCAGGAAGTCCAAGGGTAGCACAGCGTTTTGACCGAATACCATCTGAAAGGGGGTGGCTTGGAGTACCGTTTTGTAGGCAACTCGGTATGCCCAAACAGCATGGTGTAGCTGTTTGTCCCAGTCAGAGCGTTTAGTGTTCACTAATTTCGTCAGTACATTGCATAAAATCTTATTAGTGCTCTCAGCTTGTCCATTAGCTTGAGGGTGATAGGGGGCAGACTTCTTGTGTATTACCAAGAATTCTTGGAGTAGATTTTCAATCACTTCATTTAAGAAATGAGTGCCTCTATCACTTACTAGTTCTATGGGTAGCCCATATCTTGTGAACACATTCTCAAACAAGAATTTGGCAGTTGTTTGAGCATCGTTCTTTGTCGTAGCCTTTACCTCTACCCACTTAGTTAGATAGTCTGTTGCAACAATGATGTATTCCGCATGAGAACCCTTAGCTGGGGGATTAATAGGACCTACGAAGTCTATTCCCCACTTAGAGAATGCACGTCCACCCATCATAGGTTTCAGTGGCATCTCATCTTTGCGTATAGGATACTGAGTCCTTTGACAGACATCACACTGTTTCACATAGGTATGTGCATCCATGTGAAGGGTAGGCCACCAGAAGCCCGCAAATAGTATTGCCTTGATCACCCGATCTGGTCCAAAGTGTCCTCTGGCTACACCTTGGTGAGCTGTTTCTAAGATCTTAAGATACTCACTTTCATGGACACACAGTCTCAGGTAACCATCCTTACCGCGCTTGTATAGATTATCACCAATGAGTGAGTAATCCAAGGCTTCTTGTTCTAAACTCCTTTTCCTAGCCAGAGTCATGTCTGGAGGGAATGTGTTTGTCCTTAGGAATGATACTAGTGGTTCGCTCCAATCTGGCACAATGGATACTTGATAGAGAGTGGCATGTTCCACTGGTGGTTTAGTGCAACAGATTGGGCATTCCTTGCACAACTTTTGGACATCAGCTTCCATAGTTGGCCAATGCACTCCGAATCTCTTTAGAGTCTGTAAAGTTCGTTGCTTTGAATGGTGTTGCTCTAACGCACCTACATGTGCTAATTGCAGCCATTTAGCGTACTCATCCTCTTCTACGCAACAAGCCAAGATCCCTTGATCTGTGTGATTGTACATGCTTCCTGCCATGATATGGTACTTTTGGGCTTTTACGATCTCTCTATTCCGTGTGTTCACCACTGGATGATTAGGTCCGTATGTCAATACTGGTACTAGTGGCTTGGCCCACTACGGTATAACCTCCAAATTAAACAAGTAAGCATCAGGAAGGTCATCTGACACTCCTTGTGGGGCTTCTCCCGATGTGAGCCTGGAGAGGTGATCTGCTCGTAAGTGAGTCCTACCTTTTCTTACCACAACCTCAAAATCATATTCCATTAGCAAGAGAAACCATCTTACTAATCTTCCCGTATTGCATGGCTTGTTTACTAGGTACAACAATGCCTGATGATCAGTAAAAAATTTAAACTTATTTGCAAGCAAATAGTGTCTAAATTTCTTGACTGCATATACCATGCCTAATCCTTCGCGCTCCGTAGTGGTGTAATTCCGTTCAGCCGCATTCAATTGTCTACTGGCATAGGCAATTGGAAGATCCATATTTCCTTCACCAGTAGGTTGTGCGAGTACACATCCAATAGCATAATTGGATGCGTCAACATGAACATGGAATGGCTTATTCCAATCTGGTGTGGTCAAGATTGGTGCTGAACATAATCTTCGTTTAAGCTCGTGGAGGGAATTCTCACATTCATCCGTCCACTCAAAGTTTGTCAGAAGTCCGTACATGGGCTTTGCAATGACAGCATACATGTGTATAAATCGTCGATAATAACCGCAATGCCCCATGAAAGCTTGTACTTCCTTGACATTCTTTGGCCTAGGTAACTCCGCTATGGCTCTCACTTTTTCTTCGTCAGTAGATATGCCATTCTTTGACACTATATGTCCTAGGATCTTGCCTTGCCTGACCATAAAAACACACTTTTCGGGGTTCAGGCAGACTTGATATTCTCTACATTTGTCAAAGATTTGTTTGAGTTCAGGAATATGGGTTTGTCTAACATTGGAATGAGCGCAGAGATCATCAACGTAGACTTCTAAACTCTTCCTCAGGAACTCCTTAAACACGTGGCACATCAGCCTCTGGAAGGTAGCTGGTGCATTGGTAAGCCCAAATGGCATTACTCTAAAAGCAAAAATGCCCCATTCTGTGGCAAAGGCTGTCTTATGCTGATCCTCTGGAGCTATGGCTACTTGATTGTAGCCCGAAAATCCATCAAGGAAGCTGTACACTTCCTTGCCTGCCACTCTTTCTAAGAGATGTTCTGTGATGGGAAGCGGATAGTTATCTCGGATTGTGGCTTCATTAACCTTCTTCAAGTTAATGCACACACGCAGTTTGCCATTCTTCTTGGGCACCACTACGATGGGGGATACCCATTCAGTGTGCTCAATTTCATAGATAAATCCATCTTCAACCAGCCTATCTATCTCTTCTTTGATCTTAGCAGCGTAATTATCGTTATATGTATAAGGCTTTTGCTTCGAGGGTTTAGCATCTGAGGTCATGGGAATAGTGTGTGAGCATATGTCTGGGTCAACCCCTTTCAAATCCTTGTAACTCCAAGCGAATACATCTCTGTATTCTCTTAGCAAGGCAATCAATTCATGCTCTTCTTCCGCTGTTAGGTCATGACATATATACGTGCATCTCTCCTCTCCTTCTTCTATGGCCACTACTATTTTCTTGGTGGTCTCTTTGTTATCATAGGCCTCTCCTGATTGTGCCTCTCGTTTAGGCATTCTTATCATGACTCTCCTATCATCTATCTCATACTTCTTAAAATTTTCTGGGACCTCAAACAAAGATTCTTCCTCTTCTGGTAAGGCTTCTCTCTTCTTTCGTTTCTTTCCTTCTTCCTTAGGGGTCATATGCGTCGTTAATCGTACATCATTTGTAACCTCTCCATGCCTCTGGGGTTGAAATTCTACTTCATGGAAGTATTCTTCATCTGATGCAAATGGTGGGTCCATAATGATTGACTCTAGATCGGAGTCACTTGCATCCTCAAATGCATCAGGGCTAGGTTCGCATTCTTCTAGAACTGCCTCTCCCATGATTGGCTCTATGGAGAAGACTGAAATATCATAGCCATCCTCATCACAGTGAGGTGTCCATTGTTCTTCGTTGATGGCTACGTCCATTGTTGCTAAGATTTCTGCCCAACCGTGAGGTTCAAATTCTTCGTCTGGAAAAACTACAGGTGCATAGGCTGGGTCTTGGATTGATCTATGGGTTTCTTTCGCACCTATCTCTCTGGCTTTCTCTCTCTTCTCTTCCTCTACTGCTACCTTGCACATCCATAAGTGAGTATCTTCATGCATCCATGAGGATCCAGACCCTATGGAATGCACCGATTCTGTATCATCTTTGGCTCTATGGATGGGATTCCATTGGATAGGAGGGACATCTCTATGAGAATAGTCCTTGAGATTGACTTTGGTTGTAACACCTAAGTGCTGCAGGTACAAAGAATTGGTCCCCCAATCCTGTACCACTTGCAACTGTCGCATGAATGGTCTTCCCAAAATCATCTCATAGGCATGATTTTTGCTGAAGTCACATATAGCAAAGCTATGCTCAAACTCGACACCACAAGTGGTGAGAGTTATTCCTTCTAGCAATCCTAAGGGTCTCTCTATGTGACCATCGGCCATTTGCAATTTCATTCTCGTTGGCCTGAGTGCTGGCTTGCCCCAACGCTTCCATAAGGAGGTGGTGGCAATTGCAACTCCTGCACCTGAGTCCAAAATCGCCTTGGTGGTGTATTCCTGGTAGGTGATGGGAAGATAGGTGTTCCCTTCTTCACCTTCACACATATCCCCTATCTTATCCAAGGGAATTTCTAGCACTGTCCTATGGGATCCTACCTGGGAACGAGGTTTTGCTATCTCTGGTACTTGTTTGGCTACATGTTTCCATAATTCAGGTCTAACCTTGAGTAGCTCTTCTAACTTGAGATTGCACTGCACGTTAGTGTTCTTCACTATCTCTATGTTCCTAGGTATGACTGAGTCGTCGTTCCTTACCATGACTGTGGGTGCTCTCATACATGTGGACTTTGCTTCCCATGGGCCTATGAAGTGGGGTAGCTCTTGTATGGAATTAGACTCAAAGTCTAATCTCTCGTGAGACTGAACACTCTCATGCTCCCCGTAAATAGATGGGATGTCTTGTGGGAATTGGTCGTGTGCATCGTCCACAAGTTCAAAAGGAGGGGCGACCTCGCTTTCGTTATCCCATTTGTCTTCTTGAATCTCTCGTAGGAAGTCTGGTGCAAACCGATTCATAGAAGAAGAAGTGTCTGGCTCCGTAGAATTAGGCGCATAAGCAACCTGTGAAGGAGGGTTGATTCTATTGTTGACTCTATCCTCGTTCTCGCAAATGGCTGGAGCACAAGCTTCTTGGGGAGGATTACTTATGCTATTACTTTTCCGAACAGGCTCATATGTTCTCTGGGAAGGAATGTGGGTTACCTGTGGAGGTACATAAGCTTTTGAGGGAGGCTCATGTTATCTTTGGGGGGAAAGATAAGTTTCTTGGAAAGGCACATGGGCTTCCTTAAGAGGCTGGCTTTTCCTTTCTCTTGCCCTTTCCTTTCTTTGAGGGGTAGGTTCCTTTTCTGATTGTGCGATTAGCCTCTCTATTCTTTCTAAGGAGGGAAAGTTGCCCGATTTAGTGGAATTGGCCACATACACTTCCGATGGGGAATGATTCATGTTTTTGCTTGCTTTATCTTTTTCTTGATTTTTTTCTTCCTTGGCAGATCTTGCAATTATTTCCTCTAACTTCTCTAGGAATCCATCCAAGTGTAATTGCGTTTTGGCTGAGCCCGAGTAATTGAAAAGGCGACTGGCTTCAAACATAGTCTGAGCCAATGCGACCATTTTCGCGCACAATTTGGTTCTTTCTATCTCTAGGTCAGCTCTAGGATAGCACTTGGCATGATCCGTGACGTTTGGCCCTTCTTGGATTCTGGCCTGATATGCTTTGAGCATCATGTCTATGTCTTCAGGAGTGGGATCAGCTAGCACTGATCCTACCCTAGGAGGTGGTGGAATTGTATGATGTGGTGGGGAAGGTGGTGGGTCTGATGGAGATGGGAGGGGTGGCGGCGGGGTATTGTGAGAGAGGATTTGAGAGGTGATTTCAGTTATCCTAGCTTTGGTTTCTCTTATGCTTTCCTCAAGTTCACTCATCTTTTTAGCCCATTGTCTTTTCATTCTTTCCCGACTATCTTTCCATGCTCTAGTCCTTTTCTTTGTTATGCTCTCGGTTTCACTAGCCTTTGAGTTCTTATCCTGGTTTGTCTCTTGGTTTTGCTGCAATGCCTGAGCCCTAGTGACTACCTGTACTGGTGCCGTGGAAGTGACACTTCCTGAGGAGTCTACCACTAACCCAACAACGTTGATAGGGGTGATTTTTGGCATGCTATTGGGGTTCTTTGGGCAATCTCGTAAGAGATGCTCTTTTCCGCAATCTTGGCAAAAGCCTTGGATAGTCAAGGACTGAGGTTGTGTGGGCGGAGGCAAGGGACAATCACGAATGAGGTGATCTCCTTGGCATCTGTAGCACGGTCCTCTTGGGAATGGAGGTCTTACTTGCCTAGATTGAGGCCTAGGATTGGGGTTTGCATACATGACGTTCGTGTAATCTGATTCCCAACTCGGTTCGTTTGTCTCTTCGCTATAATAGGACTCACCATGCTCAGGAGACTGCATGTAGTAGGCCTGGGGGCTATCAACATGTGTAGAATCAAAGCTATGGTCACTCGGGTCACTTTCAGAAAGCAAGGATGTTACAGGGACTATAGCTCTATTCAGGTTCTCTTCTGCAGCAGTATACTTTACCGGAATCACATTAGCTGGGGCTGGGGGTTGTTGTGCTAGCACAGGCTGAGGCCTTTGTTGGTTTTGATATTGAGGTTGGAAATTTTGTTGTGGCCTGCCATATGGTTGTGGAGGGTACTGGTTCTGGTATCTGCCTTGTTGGTAGGGCTGAGGGTAGGGTTGCCTAACCGCCTGCTTGTTGTATGGGCAATCTTGTGCGGTGTGGTTGGTGTATCTCCGTTCTATGGTGCAGTACTGGCTACTAGGGTTTACTTGGGGTTGAGCCATAATGGGACAGACATTCGCCATATGGTCACCACCACAAGTATAGCATCTTTTCACAGGGGCAAACCTTGGGATTTGTTTGCTAGTTACACCTAATTTCTGAGCTACCTTCTCAGCGAGTTCCTCAATTGATGTAGATTGCGTGGAAGAGTGGCTAGATGCACTATCTGAATCTTTGTAGATTTTGGAAAGCTCTAGTTCTTCCCCTAGGTTATCTTCAATGTCAATGCACATGCGTACACACTCTTCTATGGTCCTAGGGTCCTTTAGATACACATAGGATCTCAATTTTGTACTCAGCAATCCATCAAGGAATAAGGCTACTTGTTTAGCAGATGTGGGTAGCTCCGAAATAGGGCACCTTTCAAGATATTGTCTAAATCTTCTTCCGGCCAATCTGACAGTCTCTTGGGGGGTCTGTTTGAAGCTGTGAATCAATGAGGATGTATTGTGTCTTATGCCGCTCTTAGAGAACTCCACAATGAATGCCTCTAGGAGTTGGTCTATGCCCCTGAACTGACACTCATCTAATGGCTGAAACCATGTAAGTGCTGTATTCCTAAGGGTTAGACCGAAGGCATTGTACTGCGTGAACAGATCTTCCACTTGTTCAGCTCTCAAGACTTGCTTGAACTCCGCCACATGATCATAGGGATCTCCTGTGCCGTCAAAGTAATTCTTCATGGACTTAACTAGCTGGGTGGGTCTCAAAGTTCTTGTGTGCTCTCTAGGCCTCGGCAGAGGGAATCCATCTACATTTCTTTGGTTCTTGTGGGCTCTATGCATCTCAGGTTCTACCCTATTCGTATCTGTTCTCGTTCTTTCTCTGCCCACTGGGTTGGCAAAACTTACTTCTGGTCTATCTCTACTTCTGTCTCTTTGCGTACCATGAGCTTGGGAAGTTCCAGTCCCAGGGTGACCATAGGATACATTTGATCTTGGTTGGGGAAAAATAAATTCACCCTTCCAAGTGTAGGCATGCCTATCATTTTCTGTCACCACAAAGATCCTTTCCGAAGTGTGGTCTAAGTAGGTCACTCTACCTGGGCTATCAGGATCCTTAAACTCATAGATCATGATTGTTCCTATATCAGTTGGGTGGTCCGGTTTATACCTCCAAAAGGCTTCGTCCGTTTCTCGATTGAGAAGCAAATCTATGCACTTGTTATCTTGGGGGACCCACTCAGGCGTGATAATCCTAGTGAGAACTGATTTACCTCGAGGGGTTCTAGGTTCCACTCCCATGTTTCCTTGTTCCAAGTCACCTAAGTCCGCTTCTGAGATTACATTTCCAAAGTCATCTGTCCTATCTGGATGACTGGTGACTACGTATATGGTTCCTTCCTTGTCCAGGTATGCACCGTTTTCAAACTTGACAGCTGGGTGCTCTAGTCCTATGGATTGGTCAGGGTTTTTAATCTGGACCACGGATCTTCCTAGGCCGTCCTCATAGATGCTAGCACCTAATCGGTTGGTCCTAAGGTATTCCAACTGTGTTTTGTAAGGGCCTTCTACCCTGTACAAGTAAGGCACACCTGAACTTCCCGTAGGTCTGTCCATGCCTTGAGACATCTCTGATTCGCTGGTATCAGAGCTAGGGTAATGAGAGTGGTGACTCAACTGTTGAGCCCAAGACCTTGCAGTGTGATTGATACTAGCCTCTGAAGACCTAAGGCTTTGTCTCTCTCTTACTAGGTGTCGTCCTGATCTAAGGTTCATATGCCTATCTAAGTAGCCCAATTCTTTGCCCAGAGTACAACCTCGTTGCCGATCAATTGGTACCAGTCACTTGATTCTTCTTAGTTATTCCTCGTGTGTAAAGTCTTGTCTGCTATTACGTTGTCAGGAATACTTGAATGTTCTTCGTACTTTCAGGTTGATCGTTCCACGTTAGGTTCTTTCCTTTATGTTGTCGACAGCACAGAGATTATGTTTTTAACTTGAACTTGAGTTTTTAGATAGTCTTCAACTTGATAACTGCCTATCGTCGCCCTGGCTTACTCCTATCACTAGTCGTTCTTAGCTTGAGCTAGGAAATGACAGAGGGAGTTGAGAATATTCCAACCTTACTTGTTGATCCCTTGCTTTATGGTGCTCAAGAACCCGGTTCTCAAGCTTGCAAAGAATTCTTGCTTTGTATGCTCCAAGTTGCTCTCAATGGACCTATAAAAGTCCCACGGTTAGCTCAATGCTTATATTCAAAGGACAAAACCAACCACTTTCATTCATGTGACACAAACACACATCTGCATTGTGACTTTTAGGAAAATAATTCTCAAGACCCCTGACTTTGATCCCCCTGGGTATGGTCAACTTCAAAATACCCTCTGTAGTATATGCCACGAGCTTTCCAACAAGCCCAAAAGCTCAAAAATTGGATTTCGTATGAAAAAGTTAGGACTGTTCAGGGTTTAGGGAGTTAAATCAGAATTCAATACAAGCTAACAGTCAAACAAGAATACTCGAGTAGCTTGTGGCACGGCCTCGCGATGCAATACTACACCCTAGTGTTTGTCCCACACTCAATCAAAATTTAGACCAATAATTTTGCCTTGAAAATTTGACCTAATTTGCCCTTCTAACGCGTTCGCAAAGTCTGTCGGTCGCGATTGACAGGTCAGTCGCGATCGACGTGTCGATCGCGATTGACAGGTCCGTCGTGGCTGTCAGTCGCGATTGACTGGTCAGTCGCGATTGACACGTGGCCGAAAAGTCAATCAATCGTGGTCAAAGCATCGTTGACTCTGTCGGTCGCGATTGATGAGTCGATCGCGATTGACAGGTCGGTCGCGAGGGTCTGTCGATCGTGGTCAAACAGTCGTTGACTGTGTCGGTCGCGATTGACAGAGCCGTCGTGGTCTGTCCGTCGTGGTCAAACAGTCGTTGACTGTGTCGGTCGCGATTGATGAGTCGATCGCGATTGATGACTCGATCGCGATTGACACGTGTCACGCGTATAGTCAGTCGGTCGTGGTCAATCGGTCGTTGACTCTGTCGGTCGCGATTGACAGAGCCGTCGTGGGCTGTCGGTCGCGATTGACGTGTCGATCGCGATTGACAGGTCTGTCCGTCGTCGTTTGTCGATCGCGATTGACAGAGCGATCGCGATTGACAGAAATCTGTGGAATTTCAAAAAACTAAACACATTTTTGGGAAGCTCTAGGCCTATAGGTCATGGATATGCACTTTGTTTAGCAATTAGAGCAATTTTTCTGTCGGTCGCGATTGACAGAGCTCGGCGACACACAGACAGTTACTCAGATTTCCGTACCTGCGCAGGGTGCTGGGGATGATGATGCGGCCTGTACCTGCAGAATGCTCACAAAACATGCAAAAAATAGCACATGCAAATTCGCTCTCTCGCTCTCTCTCACAAGTGAAATGAGGGAAATGAGGTGGAGATGGGGATATAGTCAAAAAACTGAAATTTTCGCGATGATGGATATGGACGTGGGAGATGGTGATGATGATGATGGTGATGATGATAGTGAAGAAAGTAAAAGAAAATCGATGAGCGTGAAGAAAATACCTACAACTCCAACGCGTCAACTCTACGTCTTACCATCACACGCTCGTCCTCAAAGCTCGATCCCCGGCAACGGCGCCAAAATTTGGTGTAGCTCAATGATGAGTAGCACCTCCTTTAATGTCAATCCGGGAAGACGTGAGGATGGTATGAAGACCTCGAGCAAGTGGCGGCACAAGTGCGTGAGTGAGAAGCACACAAGCATGCACACACATACACACACACGCGCACACAAGGCAAGACAAAGAGTGAGAATCAATGGAGCTTTTAGATTACTTTCAAAATGCTCTTACAAGTCCGTTTCAATTACAATCTAACCCAAAAATGAGCTCTCTAGCTCTTTTTATAGTTTTTGACTAGGTTTTGGCCCTGTCCAGACCTAGTGTCCGGCCTAGTTAAAAATTAGGTTCCAGGGCTTATTTGGGGGCTCAAACGAGATCTAAAAAATACGAAAATTGGTACGCAACTACTTCTAAGGCTCCTCAAGCTCAAGGACTCCTTGGCTTGCACAAAATGGAGCTACAAAAAGGTGAAATGATATTTACAATGATTGTTAGTGATAAAAAATCACTGTTGTTGTAGGGATTTCTTCTAGTGATCTGCCATACATATCTTTGAGCTCCCTACTTGCTCTTCCTCCCTGCATGTCCATCTCTTTGATTTGCATTAATGTCTTGAAAAAATATTGGCCTACTTGCCAGATCTTCTTTGACTGCCCTGTTTGCTTGTGCTGTCCCTTCGCTCTGACTCCCTTCTTTGACTTTCATGTCTTGTACGTCCTGGTGTACCAAGGCTACCGCCAACAGGCTTGTACCTCTTTAACATTCCTTGGTCTGGGCAAGTCTGCTATTGCTCTTACTTTGTCTTCATCTGTTGAAATTCCATTCTTAGAAACAATGTGACCTAAGATCTTACCTTGTCGTACCATGAACACACACTTCTCTGGATTCAGACACACTCGATAATCTCTACACTTGTTGAAGATTTGCCTGAGCTCAGGGATGTGGTAACTTCTTTCTTGGGAATGAGCGCATAAATCATCCACATATACTTCTAAGCTCTTTCGCAAGAACTCTTTGAAGACATGACACATGATTCTTTGGAATGTTGCAGGTGCATTGGTGAGCCCAAATGGCATCACACGAAATGCAAAGATTCCCCATTCTGTGGCAAAGGCCGTTTTGTGTTGATCTTCGGGGGCAATGGCTACTTGGTTGTAACCTGAAAATCCATCAAGGAAGCTATAAACTTCCTTGCCTGCCACACGCTCCAAAAGATGTTCGGTGATTGGGAGTGGATAACTATCTCTGATCGTAGCGGCATTAAATTTTTTAAGGTTAATGCACACTCGCAATTTCCCATTCTTCTTGGGCACCACTACAATGGGGGACACCCATTCAGTGTGCTCAATCTCATAGATGAATCCAGCTTCAATCAGCCTCTCAATTTCCTCTTTTATTTTGGCTGCATAATTGTCATTATATGTGTAGGGCTTTTGTTTGGTGGGCTTGGCATCAGCGGTCATCGGAATCGTATGAGAGCAAATCTCTGGATCTACTCCTTTCAAGTCTCTATAGTGCCATGCGAACACATCCCTATATTCCCTTAATAGAGCTACAAGCTCTGCTTCTTCTTCTGCACTTAGGTCGTCTCCTATGTACGTACATCGCTCTTCGTTCCCTTCAATGGTCACTACAATTTTTTTGGTCTTTTCTTTATTGTCATATGCTTCTCCTATAATGGCCTCTCTCTTAGGCATTCGTACCAAAATTTTTCGGTCTTCCACTTCATATTTCTTGAAATTTTCTGGTACTTCAAACAATGATTCTTCCTCTTCTTGTTTCACTGCTTTTCTTTTCTTTTTCTTTTGACCTCCTTCACTTCCTTTCTTTGAATTTATCGTTTTAATACTCGCAAGGGGTTCTTCTTCTTTTTGGGTTAACACTCCTATGTCTTCTAAGTAGTGTTCCTCTGAGTCAAAGTAAGTATCCATCACAATGGATTCTAGATCATCGTCATTCTCTTCTTCCTCTATGAACTCACTAGGATCACATTCTTCCAACAAGGGCTGACACATGAACACTGAAATATCATAACCCTCCTCATCACAATGGGGTGTCCATTGTTCCTCATTGACTGCAATGTCCATGGTAGCTAAGATTTCTGCCCAACCATGAGGCTCAAATTCCTCATCTGGAAATATCATCAGTGTATAGGCTGGGTCTTTTACTGGTCTATCTCCTGGGGGAGTTCCTTCTTCTCTCGCTTTTAGGCGCTTTTCCTCTTCCTCCGCGGCCTTGCACATCCACAAGTGAGTATCTTCATGCAGCCAGGATGGTTCAGGTGAACTTCCAGAATGCACGGAGATAGAATCTTCTTTCGCTTTGTGGATAGGATTCCACTGTAGGGGTGGTACATCTCTGAAGGTGTAATCCTTCAGATTGACCTTGGTGGTGACCCCTAAGTGCTGTAAGTACAAGGAGTTGGTTCCCCAATCCTGTACTATTTGCAATTGTCGTAGGAAGGGTCTTCCTAGGATCATCTCGTAGGCATTATTCTTCTCAAAGTCACATATAGCAAACGTATGTTCAAACTCTACACCACAAGTGGTTAGAGTTATCCCTTCAAGCAATCCGAGAGGTCTTTCAAAATGGCCATCTGCCATTTGAAGTTTCATTCTTGTTGGTCTTAAGGTGGGTTTGCCCCATCGCTTCCACAAGGAGGTGGTCGCAATAGCAACACCAGCACGTGAATCCACAATTGCTTTGGTTGTGTAACCTTGATAGGTGATCGGAAGATAAGTGTTACCTTCTTCACCTTCGCTCATGTCTCCTATCTTGTCGAGAGGTATCTCGGGAACTTTCTGCTTAGAGCCTACTTTTGGTATATTGGATTCAAGTTCTGGAACCTGATCCTTCACATGATTCCAGAGCTCCGGTTTTGCCTTGAGGAGCTCCTCTACAGTGAGATGACATTGAACCTTAGTGTTCTTCACAACATCCGTGTTTCTTGGAATCACTGAGTCTTCATTTCTTACCAATATTGTGGGAGCTCTGATCTGGAGAGATTCAGATTCCCATGGGCCTGTGAAATGAGGCAACTCTTGTAAAGAATTAGATTCAAAATCTAATCTCTCATCCTCTTGTTGCTCTGTTTGATCTCCATAGATAGACGGAATGTCTTGGGGAAATTGATCACGAAGATCATCAATCTGAGGAATAGGAGGGGAATCACCCTTCTCCTTGGCCCATTTCTCTTCTTGTATTTCCCGCAAGAACTCTTGAGAGTACTGTTGTATTGAAGGAGGTATTCCAGCATCCGTAGAATTGGGAACATAAGCTCCCATTGGTGGTGAGCTTCCTCTTTCAACAACTGGTTGAGCTTGTGGAGGTAAAGAAACTTATGATTTGTTTACCAACTGCTCTAATCTTTCTAGTAAGCCTTGGAAATGCAAATCCGGCTTGACAGAGTTTGTCTGATTGAACTTTTGACTAGTCTCAAGTATAGCTTGAGCTTGTTCTACCATTTTCACGCACATTTTCATCCGTTCAATCTCTAAATCTGCTCTAGGGTAACTCTTGTCTAGGTTTGCACCTGTTGGCCCTTCTTGAAGTCGAGCCTGGTAGGCCTTGAACATCATGTCCAAGCCTTCAGGAGTGGGGTCAGCTAATACTGATCCTACTCGGGGTAGTGGGTGGGTTACGAGGGGTGTATTAGAGGGTGGAGAAATGGAGGGTGATGGGGATGGTAGTGGTGGACGTGTGTGGTAGTGCAGTTGAGATGTGATCTCTGTGATTTTTGCCTTGGTTTCTCTCACGCTTTCTTCAAGTTCGTTTATCTTTTTTGCCCATTGCCTTTTCATTCTTTCACGACTATCCTTCTAGGCGCTAGTTCTCTTTTTGGTTATGCTCTCTGTTTCACTCACCTCGGGGCTCTTTTCGGGACCAACACCTTGGTGTTGTTGAAGTGCCTGGGCTCTGGTGATCACTTGCACAGGTGCAGTGGAAGTCACACTCCCTGTGGAGTGTACAACTAACCCAACAACATTGATAGGAGTGATTTTAGGCATGTTATTAGGGTTCTTCGGGCAATCTCGTAGGAGATGCTCTTTCCCGCAGTCTTGACAGAAGCCCTGAATGGTTACTGGTTGAGGCTGTGTAGGGACAGGCAGTGGACAATCACATATAAGGTGATCTCCCTGACATCTGAAGCATGGTCCTCTAGGAAATGGGGTTCGTACCTATCTAGGTTGAGGTCTAGAGTTGGGGTTTGTGTACATAACATTAGAATACTCAGGTTCCCCACTATTTTCACTTGGGTCCTCATAATAGTATGACTCGTTATGCTCGGGTGACTGCATGTAGTAAGCCTGTGGGCTATCAATATGTGTGGAGTCAAAGCTATGGTCACTGGGATCACTGTCTGATAGCAATGGGGTGACTGGGACTATGGCTCTATTCGGATTTTCTTCAGTAGATGCATATTTCACTGGGATCACATTGGTTGGAGCAGGGGGTTGCTGCACTAGGACTCGTTGAGGTCTCTGCTGCCCTTGATAAGGTGGCTGATAAGTTTGTTGTGGTCTGTTGTATTGTGGTGATGGGTACTGAATCTGGTATCTACCATGTTGTGGATATGGCTGAGGATAATTTTGCCTAACAGTTTGTTTGTTATATGGGCAGTCTTGTGCCGTGTGATTGGTGTACCTACGCTCTATGGTGCAGTACTGGCTACTAGGATTCGCCTGAGGTTGGGCCATAATGGGACATACACTTGCCATATGTTCACCGCCACAATTGTAACACCGCTTAACTGGGGCAAATCTCGGAATTTGCTTGCTAGAGACACCTAGTTTTTGGGCTACCTTCTCTGCAAGTTCCTCGATGGATGTGGATTGACCAGATGTCAAGTTACTAGAGTTATCAGAATCCTTATAGACTTTTGATAGTTCTAATTCCTCACCTAGATTGTCCTCAATGTCTATGCACATGCGCACGCACTCTTCTATCGTTCTGGGGTCCTTCAGGTACACATATGACCTGAGCTTAGTGCTCAACAATCCATCTAGGAACAAGGCCACTTGTTTGGCTGGTGTGGGTAACTCCGGCATCGGGCATCTCTCCAGGTACTATCTAAATCTTCTTCCAGCTAGCCTGACCGTCTCTTGAGGTGTTTGTTTGAAGCTGTGAATTAGTGAGGAGGTGTTATGCCTGATTCCACTCTTAGAGAACTCAACAATAAATGCCTCTAAGAGCTGGTCTATGTTTCTGAAATGCCTCTCATTTAGTGGTTGAAACCACGTAAGGGCAGTGTTCCTAAGGGTTAGACCGAAAGCATTATATTGTGTGAATAGGTCCTCTACCTGTTCAGCTTTCAATACTTGTCGAAATTCTGCCACATGGTCATAAGGGTCTCCCGTGCCATCGAAGTAATTCTTCATGGACTTCACTAGTTGAGTTGGTCGCAGGGTCCTAGTGTGTTCTCTCGGCCTTGGCAAAGGAAAATCATCAATATTCCTTTGATTCCATGGGGTTCTATGTCGCTCAGGTTCCACTCTATTCCTTTCTGTTCCCGTTCTTTCTCTTCCCAGGGAGTTGGCCAAACTTACCTCAGGTTTGTCTCTACTTCTATCTCTCTGAGCCCCATGAGCTTGGGAGGTCCCAGCTCCTTGGTGACCAAAGGACACATTAGACCTTGGTTGGGGAAAGACCAATTCACCCTTCCATGTGTAAGCATGTCTGCCATGCTCATTGACCATGAAGATCCTCTCTGATGCATTGTCTAGGTAGGTTACTTGACCTGGGCTATCAGGGTCTTTAAACTCGTAGATTGTGAGGGCACTCACCTCCTGAGGTTGAGAAGATTTATATCTCCAAAAAGCCTCATCGGTTTCTCGGTTTAAAAGCAGATCTATGCTTTTATTATCCTGTGGAATCCACTATGGAGTCATGATTCTGGTCAAGATAGATTTACCACGGGGAGTTCTTGGCTCTCTCTCCAAGTTTCCTTGCTCTATATCATCCATGTCGGTCTCCGCAATCACATTTCCAAACTCATCAGTTCTATCAGGAAGAGTGGTGACTACATATATAGTCCCTTCTTTATCTAGGTAGGCTCCATTCTCAAACTTGACTACCGGGTGGTCTAATCCATGGGGTTGATCGGGGTTCTTACTCTGAACCACCGATCTTCTCAGTCCGTCTTCGTAGATGCGAGCACCTAGACGATTCGTCCTGATATATTCCAATTGAGTCTTGTAAGGTCCCTCTGGCTTTTCTAGGTAAGCCAACCCTGAACTACCTACTGGTCTCTCCATGTGATAGGACATCTCAGAATCACTGGTTTCTGATCTGGGAGTGTATGGGTAATCACTCAACTGTTGGGCCCAAGACCTGGCAGTGTGATTGACACTAGCTTCAGAAGATCTGAGGCTTTGTCTGTCTCCGCCTAAGTGTCTGCCTGATCTAAGGTTCATATGCCTGATTTATTCACCCCCCTGGAACCCAAGCACACTCTCGTTGCAGGTTAATTGTGCACTAATCACTTTGTTCTTTTTTAATTGAATATTATGTTTATGGTCTTTTCTGAAATTGCATCGTCAGGATTACTTAAGTGAATTTCCGCAATTGATAAGTGATCGATTCCCGTTTACCTTTTGTCCCTTAAGGTTTTCGCACTTAAGACCTATTTACTTCTTGCACTTTGTTGGTTAATACTCTTGGACTTGATTCGTGCCTAACGTTGCCCTAATTAATTACCACACCTAAGTCGTACTTAGCCTAGGCTAGGAATTGACAAAGGAGGGTGGAGAGATCTTCCAACCTCAATTAGCTGGTTGACCAGACTGCTAAACAAGCCCAGGAAGCCTTCTCCCAAGCTTGGTACTCACCCTTGCTAGCTTGCTTTGGATTGCCTTGAGTGCACACAAAGTTCCTGCAAGAACTCACCAGTTAGTATAGCTTTATCACCACAGATAATTGGAAGACACACATCAATATTTTTAGTCCCCCTGGAGTAACTCACTGTACCCCCTGAATCTGAGAACAACTTAGTTCCACCTAAAGGTCAACTTAAAAATGCATGTTCTAAAACTCCGCGTATGATTCTTACAAAAACCAGTCGAGGTCCACGTAGGATTCTCAACGAGCTTTCTAACGAGACCAAAATCTCATCAATCGGAGTTCGTATGGTCAAGTTATGACCATTCAGGCACTATAGGGTCAAAACAGGCTCTCAGGGTTCAGGAGATCCCTCTCTGGTTTCTAGGTCTTTTGCCCACTTCCAAGGTTCTAAAGTTATACCAAGGTGCCTAAAATTAAGCTCAACTACCCTTCAATTCACTCAAAATTAACCCTAACTTTTCATGCGTTAAAGGCCGTGTATCGCGATAGGTCGGGTCGAGGTGTCACGATAGGTGGGAAGTGTCGCGATAGGTCGGGGTGTCGCGATAGCTCGTGAGGTGTCGCGATAGGTCGAGGTGTCGCGATAGCTCGTGAAGTGTCGCGATAGGTCGGGGTGTCGCAATAGCTCGTGAAGTGTCGCGATAGGTCGGGGTGTCGCGATAGCTCGTGAAGTGTCGCGATAGGTCGGGGTGTCGCGATAGCTCGTGAAGTGTCGCGATAGGTCGGGGTGTCGCGATAGCTCGTGAAGTGTCGCGATAGGTCGAGGTGTCGTGATAGCTCGTGAGGTGTCGCGATAGGTCGAGGTGTCGCGATAGGTCGGGGTGTCGCGATAGGTCGAGGTGTCGCGATAGGTCGTGAGGTGTCGCGATAGGTCGTGGTGTCGCGATAGGTCGTGAGGTGTCGCGATAGGTCGTGAGGTGTCGCGATAGGTCGTGAGGTGTCGCGATAGGTCGTGAGGTGTCGTGATAGGTCGAGGTGTCGCGATAGGTCGTGAGGTGTCGCGATAGCTCGGGATATGGTGAATTTTTCTGTTCTGTCTAGTGATCCTGGGAGCTCTAGGCCTGCGCAGTGTCATGGTGCACTCAGAATCGTGATTGGGTGAAATTTTCGGAGTGTCGCGATAGCTTTAGCTCAACGCCTCGGGGACTGTGCAGACAATTTCTGTACCTGCTGAGCTTGCTGGAGATGATGATGGAGCTGCCACCTGCAAGAAACATGCAAAAAACACGCAAAAACAAGCACACACACTCGCTCTCTCTCAAACTCGCACACAACAAATGAGGGAATGATAAGGAAGAGGGAATATGTAGTGGAGAAGGAGGTGGAGATGGAGATGGAGGTGAAGATGAGGATGAAGATGGAGAAAAATCAGAAATTTACCTACTACTTACCATTCCAATGCGTCCTCTCTACGTCTTACCATCACACGCTCGTCCTCAAAGCTCGATCGCCGGCAACGGCGCCAAAATTTGGTGTAGCTCAGTGATGAGTAGCACCTCCTTTAATGTCAATCCGGGAAGACGTGAGGATGGTATGAAGACCACGAGCAAGTGGAAGCACAAGTGCGTGAGTGAGAAGCACACAAGCATACACACACATACACGCACACGCGCACACACGACAAGAACAAAGAGAGTAAGACAATGGAATCACTCTATTGCAAGAAAGTTCTCATACAAGCTCAAAACTACAAGAAGCTAACCCAAAAATGAGCTCTCTAGCTCTATTTATGGTTTTTGACTAGCTTTGGCCCTGTCCAGACCTAGTGTCCGACCTAGTTAAAAATTAGGTTCCAGGGCTTATTTGGGGGCTCAAACGAGATCTAAAAATTATGAAAATTGGCAGGCAACTACTTCTAAGGCTCCCCAAGCTCGAGGACTCCTCGGCTTGTACAAAATGGAGCTACAAAAAGGTGAAATGATATTTACAAGGTTTTTTAGTGATGAGAATCACTTGAAAATGATGTAGGGGTTTTGAAAAAAATGAAGGGTTGCCTTAGTGCTAGATCTGCATGTGTGTTCGTACTTGCTTCTTCCGGTATGCTGTCAACACCATGTAATGTGGCCCTATATTGATGCATACTTTGGAAGTGCATGACCTAAATGGTGCAAACGACAAGGTTACGCCAAAGGCACATGGTTGTTGCACATCAAGGCTTTCAATGTGCTTGGCAAATGTTGATGTAGCCCTCGTTGGAGGTATCTATTGGATTTCAAAGGACAACTGATTTTAGGGACCCATTTTAGAATTGTGTTGGGTTGCATACAAATCCTCTTTTACTTCTTCATCTCTGGTTGATTTCTTAATTTTTGCATCTAGCGTGGTTGGTTCTTTGGTTCTGTGGATGTTGCTGGTAATTTTGGCTTCCAAATACATATTCTTGATGATTGCCTTCTTACTTTTTCCAAAGAGTTGAGTTTATCTTCTTTTGGTCTCTATGGTTGGTTCTTACCCCTTTCTCTCCTTGGCTTCTTTGTTGAGACCTTTTGCATGGTGGAGAGCATAGACCTTTGTGCATGTAAGAGCAATTTGGGAACCCGCTTTGGGAACCCACTTGTGTAATCGCCCTTGTTGAGTTGTAGCTAATTTCTTAGGCACCCAAATTTGTCAAAGACCTTGTGCATGAGCTTGTTCCAGTTGCATGTCCTAGTTACTTGGTTAGCTTGCCTGGATGGAAATTGTTGTGGCAAGGCTCATGGTTGCTCTCCTTTTCGTACCCAAGTCTGCTTCATGCCAGGAGCTTCTTTCTCCATGAACTTTGTTTGTCTATTCTATGTAGCGGTTCTCTTGTACTGTTTTACTTTCTTATTTGGTTGAATTGTTGTGACTACCTTAGTCTTTGGACAAGAGGAGGGGTCCTCTTGTCTTTGAGATTGTTCTTCCATAATTGAGTCCTTCTGGATCATAGAAATTTTGACACATACAACATCTTTGTTACGAAGATTAGGCTCAAAAGAACTAATAGAATGTGTGACACCATGATCTATGAGCATGCAATTATCTAAATCTAATGTAATGCATTCTTCGTGTACCCAGATTTGAAGAAGTTGACTTCTTAGGTTCAAGTTGATTGCATAATCACTAGCATTTTGACTCACATGGGAACATCTTGAAGGTATATGGGAAGTTCCACCTCACCCAAACAAGGGGTTTCCACACCCCCTAATCCTATGTGATAGGCTTCTATGGGATTGATGTTCAATTACAGATCTTGCCAGTATGAAAGTCTAACTGCACTAGTTGTTGCACCTGAGTCAATCAACACTCTCACAGTTCTTACATTCTTCCCTTGTCCTACTCCTATGGTCACAAAGGGCCTTCGATCAATTATTTGAGAAGCAATTGCACCTGATGTTTGACACATGACCATGTGATCTCGTGGGGCTTCAAGATTGGCATCCAGTCTTAGTCGCCTTAAATTATTTCACCTAATGTGCTCTCTAGCCTCTACTTGTGCTTCTTCTCTAACCCTTAACTCTTCATTTTTCTCTTCTTAGCAATGTTCAGTCTCATCAACATGTTCTCTGTAAGAGGTTCTTGATATATCTTGACTCGACATCCACTAATATAGTTTGGACAGATGTCACCTTCTAGAGTGGCCAATTGAACTGCACCACTAGTGGAAATTCTATTAATGATCATGGATCCATATCCTCTTTTTTCCAATTTATGTGCATGCTTCTTAAGCATGTAAACCAGCACTAGATCTCCTTCTTTCAATCCTTTATCCTTGATGTGGGCATCAAAGTATGCCTTTTTCCTTTTCTTTGCAGCATAGATTCTTGATGCCGCTCATAGCCTCATCTCACCTAAACATTCTAGATCAAAGATCCTGGAGGACAATTCGTGTCCATTCCACTCGTGCTCTTGTGCTACTTTTAGTTCTTGGATTAGGAAATCCAATGGTAGCACAGTATTCTTTTCGAAGACCATCTGAAATGGGGTGGCATTAAGTACTGTTTTGTAGGAAACTATGTAAGCCCAAACAACATGATGAAGTTGCTTGTCCCAATTAGAGCATTTATTATTTACCAATTTCATCAATACATTACATAGGATCTTACTTGTGCTCTCGACTTTTCCATTAGATTGTGGATGATAGAGGTCATACTTCTTGTGTATCACCAAGAATTCTTGGAGAAGATTTTCAATTACCTCATTCAAGAAGTGTGTGCCTCTATCACTTACTAACTCTATGGGTAACCCGTATCTGGTGAACACATACTCGAATAAGAACTTCGCCATTGTTTGAGCATCATTCTTTGTCGTGGCTTTTACTTCTACCCACTTTGTAAGGTAATATGTGGCTACAATGATGTATTCAGCATGGGCATTTCTAGCTCGAGGGTTAATAGGACCTACAAAGTCTATACCCCACTTTGAGAATGCACGTCCTCCCATCGTTGGCCTCAAAGGCATCTCATCATGTTGGCATGTGTCACATTTCTTCATATAGGTATGTGCATCCATATGAAGAGTGGGCCACCGAAGTCCTGAGAATAGAAAGGTCTTAATCACTCGGTCAGGACCAAAGTGTCCACCTGCAACACCACTATGTGTAGTTTCTAAGACTTTCAGATAGTCTGATTCCTGAACGCAGAATCTTAAGTCATCATCTTTGCCTCTTCGATATAGGTTGTATCCAACCAAGGCAGTCCTGAGCCTCTTGCTCCATGCTCCATTTTCTTGCTAGACTAGCCTCACTGGGTAGTGTTCCCGATGTCATAAATTTTACCAATGGAGCACTCCAATCTAGAATTAACAACATGTGATAAAAGGGTAGCATCCTCCACTGGGGGTATCTCTTTACGCTTTGGACAATTCTTAATCCACTCATGTATTTCTTTGTCCATGCCAGGCCAATACACTCCTAGCAATCCTTCATGAGCTTGTTGCAACCAACTACTATGTTCATCATCCTTGACACAACAAGCTAATACACCCTCTGTATCTTGTTTGTACATGCTTCCTACCAATATTTGGTATTTTTGTGATTTTACAATTTCTTCTTTGTTCATTTTCATAGTCTTATTTGCGGGTCCGAAGGTTAGGACAAGTACCAACTTATATTGCCCATTTAGGAACAACTTTTGAATTGAACACATAAGCATCAGGTAGTTCATGAGACACTCCTTGCAGTGACTCTCCTGAGGTAATGCAAGAAAGGTGATCTGCCCTAAGGTGGGTACTACCTTTCCTAACAACAACTTCAAAATCATATTCCATTAGTAAGAGGAACCATCTTAAACATCTAGTACAAGGTTTATTGAACCAAATACAATAAAGTTTGATGGTCAGTGAAAAACTTGAACTTGTTGGCCAATAGATAGTGTGTAAACTTCTTCACAACATATACCATGCCTAAGCCTTCTCTTTCAATTGTTGTATAGTTTTGTTCCGCTGCATTTAGTTGTGTAGTATGATATATTATATGCAAATCTAGATTTCCTTCACCTATGGGTTTTGCTAGCACACATCCTATCGCATGATTGGAGGCATCTATATGGACATGGAATGGTTTATTCCAATCAGTAGTCGTCAGTATTGGTGCTGTGCACAAACGTCTCTTTAGCTCATTGAAGGAGTTTTCGCATTCATTGGTCCACTCAAAATTTTTCAGCAAGGCACAAAGAGGCTTAGCTATGATTGCATACATGTGGATAAACCTGTGGTAATATCCACAATGTCCCATAAAGACTTGAACCTCTTTAACATTCCTTGGCCTTGGCAACTCTGCTATGGCTCTTACTTTGTCCTCATCTGTTGTTATTCCATTTTTAGAAACAATATGACCTAAGATTTTACCTTGACGTACCATGAACACACACTTCTCTGGGTTCATACAAACTTGATATTCTCTACACTTGTTGAAGATTTGACTGAGCTCAGAGATGTGGTATCTTCTTTCTTGGGAGTGAGCACATAAATCGTTCACATATACTTCTAAGCTGTCTCGCAAGAACTCTTTGAGGACTTGACACATGAGCCTTTGGAATGTTGCAGGTGTATTGGTGAGCCCGAATGGCATCACACGGAATGTAAAGATTCCCCACTCTATGGCAAAAGCCATTTTGTGTTGATCTTCTGGGGCGATGGCTACTTGGTTGTAGCCTAAAAATCCATCAAGGAAGCTATAAACTTCCTTGCCTACAACATGCTCTAATAAATGTTTGATGATTGGAAGTGGATAGCTATCTCTGATCGTAGCGCCATTAACTTTCTTAAGGTTAATACACACTCGCAACTTTCTGTTCTTCTTGGGCACCACTACAATGGGGGACACCCATTGAGTATGCTCAATCTCATAGATGAATCCAGCTTCAATCAACCTGGCAATTTCTTCTTTTATTTTAGTTGCATAAGTGTCATTATATGTGTAGGGTTTTTGTTTGGTAGGCTTGGCATCTGCTATCATGGGGATTGTATGAGAGCATATTTTTGGATCTACTCCCTTCAAGTCTCTATAGTGCCATGTAAACATGTCCCTATATTCCCTTAGCAAAGATACAAGCTTTGTTTCTTCTTCTACACTTAGGTTGTCTCCTATGTATGTACATCGCTCTTTGTTCCCTTCAAAGATTACCCCAATTTTTTTGGTTTTTTCTTGATTATCGTATGCTTCTCCTGTGATGGCCTCTCTTTTAGGCATTCGTACCAAACTTTTCCAGTCTTCGACTTCATATTTCTTGAAATTCTCTAGTACTTCAAACAATGATTCCTCTTCTTCTTGTTTCACTGTTTTTCTTTTCTTTTTCTTTTGACTGCCTTCACTTCCATCCTTTGAACTTATAGCTTAATGTTTGTGACAGGTTCTTCTTCTGTTTGGATAAATACTCCTATGTCTTTTAGATAGTGCTCCTCTGAGTAAAAGAAAATATCCATCACAATGGACTCTAGATCATCATCGTTCCCTTCTTCTTCTAAGAAGTCACTAGGGTCACATTCTTCTAGCAAGGGCTGACACATGAACACTGAAATATCATAACCCTCCTCATCAAAATGAGGTGTCCATTGTTCTTCATTGAGTGCAATGTCCATGGTAGCTAAGATCTCTGCCCAACCATGAGGCTCGAATTCCTCATCTGAAAAGATCATCGGTGTGTAGGCTAGGTCTTTAATCGGTCTATCTCCTTCATAAATTCCTTCTTCTCTCACTTTCAGGCGTTTTTCCTCTTCCTCAATGACCTTACACATCCACAAATGAGTATCTTTATGCATCCAGGATGGATCAGGTGATCTTTCATAATGCATAGAGATAGAATCTTCTTTTGCTTTGTGGATAGGATTCCACTATAGGGGTTGTACATCTTTGAAGGTATAATCCTTTAAATTGACCTTGATGGTGACCCCTAAGTGTTGTAAGTACAAGGAGTTGGTTCCCCAATCTTGTACAGTTTGCAGTTGTCGTAGGAAGGGTCTTCCTAGGATCATCACATAGACATTATTTTTTTCAAAATCACATATAGCAAAGGTGTGCTCAAACTCTGCCCCACAAGTGGTTAGAGTTATCCCTTCTAGCAATCCTAGAGGTCTTTCAACATGGCCATCAGCCATTTGAAGCTTCATTCTAGTTGGTCTTAATGTAGGTTTGCCCCATTGCTTCCACAAGGAGCTGGTTGCAATTGCAACACCAACACGTGAATCTAAGATCGCTTTGGTTGTGTAACCTTGGTAGGTGATTGGAAGATAAGTATTACCTTCTTCACCTTCACTCATGTCTCCTATTTTGTCTAAAGGTATCTCTGGTACTTTTTGCTTAGAGCCTGCTTTTAGCATATTGGAATCAAGTTCTGGAATTTGATTCGCCACATGATTCCATAGCTCAGGTTTTACTTTGAGAAGCTCTTCTATGGTGAGATGACATTGAACCTTAGTGCTCCCATGCACGTGTGAATTGTGCCAATTCCTATAAAGAATTAGATTCAAAATTAAATCTTTCCTCTTCATGTTGCTCTGCTTGGTCTCTGTAAATAGATGGAATGTCTTGAGGAAATTGATCATGAAGATCATCAATCTCAAGAATAGGAGGGGGATTACCCTTCTCCTTGGCCCATTTCTCCTCTTGTATTTCCCACAAGAACTCTTTAGAGTATTGTTGGATTGAAAGAGGTGCTCCATCATCTATGGAATCACAAACATAAGCTTTTGTTGGTGGTGAGCTTTCTCTTTCAACAACTGGTTGAGCCTGTGGAGGTAAAGAAACCTGCGGGTTGTTCACCTACTTCTCTAATCTATCTAGTAAGGCCTAGAAATGCAAATTCGGTTTAACAGAGTTTGTCTGATTGAACGATTGACTGGTCCCAAAAAAAGTGTGAGCTGGTTCTACCATTTTCATGCACATTTTTGTTCGTTCAATCTCTAAATCTGCTCTAGGGTAACTCTTATCTAGGTTTGCAGTTGTTGGCCCTTCTTGAAGTTGAGTCTGGTATGCCTTGAACATCATATCCAAGTTTTCTGGAGTACCGTTTTATAGGCGACTCGGTATGCCCAAACAACATGGTGTAGCTGTTTGTCCCAATCAGAGCGTTTATTATTCACTAATTTTGTCAGTACATTGCACAGAATCTTGTTTGTGCTTTCGGCTTGCCCATTAGCTTGTGGGTGGTACGGGGCAGACTTCTTATGAACTACCAAGTATCCTTGGAGCAGATTTTCAATAACTTCATTCAAGAAGTGAGTGCCTCTGTCACTGACTAGCTCTATAGGTAACCCGTATCTGGTGAACACATTTTCAAATAAAAACTTAGCTGTTGTTTGAGCATCGTTCTTCGTTGTGGCTTTTACCTCTACCCACTTTGTTAGATAGTCTGTCGCAACAATGATGTATTCAGCATGTGAACCCTTGGCTGGGGGATTAATAGGCCCTACAAAGTCTATTCCCCACTTAGAGAATGCACATCCACCCATCATGGGTTTCAGTGGCATCTCATCTTTGCGTATAGGATACTGAGTTCTCTGACAAACATCACACCGTTTCACATAGGTATATGCATCCATGTGAAGGGTTGGCCACCAGAAGCCCGCAAATAGTATTGCTTTGATCACCCGATCTGGTCCAAAGTGTCCTCCTGCTACACCTTGGTGAGCAGTTTCCAAGACCTTGAGATATTCACTTTCATGGACACATAGTCTCAGGTAACCATCTTTACCACGCTTGTATAAATTATCACCGATGAGTGAGTAATCTAGGGCTTCTTGTTCTAAACTCCTTTTCCTAGCCAGAGTCATGTCTGGAGGGAATGTTTTTGTCCTCAGGAAGGATACTAGTGGTTCACTCCAATCTGGCACTATGGACACTTGATAAAGGGTGGCATGTTCCACAGGTGGTTTAGTGCAACAGATTGGGCATTCCTTGCACAACTTTTGGACATTAGCTTCCATAGTCGGCCAATGCACTCCGAGTCTCTTTAGTGTCTGTAGGGTTCGTTGCTTTGATTAGTGTTGCTCTAATGCACCTACATGTGCTAATTGCAACCATTTAGCGTACTCATCCTCTTCCACACAACACACCAAAATCCCTTGATCTGTGTGCTTGTACATACTTCCTGCCATGATGTGATACTTTTGGGCTTTTACTACCTCTCTATCCTGTGTGTTTATTACTGGATGGTTAGGCCCGTATGTCAATACTGGCACCAATGGCTTAGCCCACTGCAGCACCACTTCCAAATTAAACGAGTAAGCATCAGGAAGGTCATTTGACACTCCTTGTGGGGCTTCTCCAGTGTGAGCCTAGAGAGATGGTCTGCTCTCAGGTGAGTCTTCCCTTTCCTTACCACAACCTCGAAGTCGTATTCCATTAGTAAGAGAAACCATCTTACTAATCTACCTGTATTACACGGCTTGTTCACAAAATATAGCAGTGCCTGATGGTCAGTAAAAAATTTAAACTTATTTGCAAGCAAGTAATGTCTAAACTTTTTAACCGCATAGACCATGCCTAATCCTTCTCTCTCCGTAGTGGTATAATTTCGTTCAGCAGCATTCAATTGTCTACTAGCATAGGCAATTGGAAGATCCATATTACCTTCACCAGTAGGTTGTGCGAGTACACATCCAATAGCATAATTGGATGCATCCACATGAACATGAAAGGGTTTATTCCAATCTGGTGTAGTCAAGATTGGGGCTGAACATAATCGTCGTTTAAGCTCATTGAAGGAATTTTCACACTTGTCCGTCCACTCAAAGTTAGTCAAAAGTCCATACAGAGGCTTTGCAATGATGGCATACATGTGTATAAACCGTCGATAATAACCACAATGCCCCATGAAAGCTTGTACTTCCTTGACATTCTTTGGCCTAGGTAACTCGGCTATGGCTCTCACTTTCTCTTCATCAGTGGATATGCCATTCTTTGACACTATGTGTCCTAGAATCTTGCCCTGCCTGACCATAAAAACGCACTTTTCGGGGTTCAGGCAGACCTGATATTCTCTACATTTGTCAAAGATTTGTCTGAGTTCGGGAATATGGGTTTGTCTAATGTTAGAATGAGCACAAAGATCATCAACATAGACTTCTAAGTTCTTCCTCAGGAACTCTTTAAATACATGGCACATCAGCCTCTGGAAGGTAGCAGGTGCATTGGTAAGCCCAAATGGCATTACTCTAAAGGCAAAAATGCCCCATTCAGTGGCGAAAGCCATCTTATGCTGATCTTCTGGAGCTATGGCTACTTGATTGTAGCCCGAAAATCCATCAAGGAAGCTGTACACTTCCTTGCCTGCTACTCTTTCTAAGAGATGTTCTGTGATAGGAAGCGGATAGTTATCTCGAATTGTGGCTGCGTTGACCTTCTTCAAGTTAGTGCATACAGGCAGCTTTCCATTTTTCTTGGGCACCACTACGATGGGGGATACCCACCCAGTGTGCTCAATTTCATAGATGAATCCAGCTTCAACCAGTCTATCTATCTCCTCTTTGATCTTAGCAGCATAATTATCATTGTAAGTGTATGGCTTTTGCATAGAAGGTTTGGCATCTGAGGTCATGGGGATAGTGTGTGAGCATATGTCAGGGTCCACTTCTTTCAAATCCTTGTAACTCCAAGCGAATACATCTCGGTATTCTCTTAGCAAGGCTATTAGCTCATGTTCTTCCTCTTCTGTCAGGTCATGGCCTATGTACGTGCATCTTTCTTCTCCTTCTTCTATGGCTACAACTACTTTCTTCGTGGTTTGTTTGTTATCATAGGCCTCCCCCGATTGCGCCTCTCGTTTAGGCATTCTAATCATGACTCTCCTGTCATCTATCTCATACTTCTTAAAATTTTTCGGGACCTCAAACAAAGATTCTTCCTCTTCTAGTGTGACTTCTTTCTTCTTCCTTTTCTTTCCTTCTGCCTTAGGGTCTACATGTGTGGCTAGCCTTATATCATTTGTAAGCTCTCCATGCCTCTGGGGTTGAAATTCTACTTCATAGAAGTATTCTTCATCTGATGCAAAAGGTGGGTCCATAATGATTGACTCTAGATCGGAGTCACTTGCATCCTCAAATGCATCAGGGCTAGGTTCACACTCTTCTAACACTGGCTCTCCCATGATCGGCTCTATGGAGAAGACAGAAATGTCATAGCCATCTTCATCACAGTGAGGTGTCCATTGTTCTTCATTGATGGCTACATCCATTGTTGCTAGGATTTCTGCCCAGCCGTGGGGTTCAAATTCTTCGTCAGGAAAGACTACAGGTGCATAGGCTGGGTCTTGAATTGATCTATGTGTTTCTTTTGCACCTATCTCTCTGGCTTTTTCTCTCTTCTCTTCTTCTACTGCTACTTTGCACATCCATAAGTGGGTGTCTTCATGCATCCATGAGGATCCTGATCCTATGGAATGCACCGATTCCATATCATCTTTGGCTCTATGGATGGGATTCCTTTGGATAGGAGGGACATCTCTATGAGAGTAATCTTTGAGATTCACTTTGGTCGTAACACCTAAGTGTTGCAGGTACAAGGAGTTGGTTCCCCTGTCCTGTACCACTTGCAACTCTCGCATAAAGGGTCGTCCCAAAATCATCTCATAGGCATGGTTCTTGCTAAAGTCACATATGGCAAAAGTGTGCTCAAACTCAACACCACAGGTAGTGAGAGTTATTCCTTCTAGCAAGCCTAAGGGTCTTTCTATGTGACCATCGGCCATCCGCAATTTCATCCTTGTGGGCCTGAGTGCTGGCTTGCCCCAACGCTTCCATAGGGAAGTGGTCGCAATTGCAACACCTGCGCCTGAGTCTAGAATGGCCTTGGTGGTGTACCCCTTGATGGGTGATAGGAAGATATGTGTTTCCCTCTTCGCCCTCACTCATGTCTCCTATCTTGTCCAATGGTATTTCTGGCACTGTTCTCTGGGATCCTACCTGGGAACGAGGTTTTGCTATCTCTGGTACTTGTTTGGCTACATGTTTCCATAGCTCTGGCCTTACTTTGAGTAGCTCTTCTTAAGTGAGGTTGCACTGAATTTTAGTGTTTTTCACTACCTCTGTGTTCCTAGGTATGACTGAGACCTCATTTTGTACCATGACCGTGGGTGCTCTCATACAAGTAGACTTAGCTTCCCATGGGCCTGTGAAGTGGGGTAATTCTTGTAGAGAGTTAGACTCAAAGTCTAATCTTTCCTGAGAGTGGGTGCTCTCCTGCTCCTCATAAATGGATGGGATGTCTTGTGGGAATTGGTCATGTGCATCATCCACAAGTTCAATGGGAGGAGGGACTTCACTTTCCTTAGCCCATTTGTCTTCTTGAATCTCTCGTAGGAATTCTGGTGTGAACCGTTTCATAGAAGATGATGTGTCTGGTTCCGTAGAGTTAGGCACATAGGCTTCCTGGGTAGGAATGCTTACTCTTTCACTTGCCTTGTCCTTGTGTTGAGAGGCGGGTTCCTTTTCTGATTGTGCAATCAGCTTCTCTATTCTTTCTAACAGTCCATCAAAGTGCAACTGTGTCTTTGCTGAACTAGAGATGTTAAATAGGCGACTGGCTTCAAACATGGTCTGAGCCAATTCCACCATTTTGGCACAAATTTTAGTTCGTTCAAGCTCTAATTCTTCTCTAGGGTAGCACTTTTCATGATCAGTTACGTTTGGCCCTTCTTGGATTCTGGCCTGATATGCTTTAAGCATCATATTAAGGTCCTCGAGAGTGGGATCTACTAGGACTGATCCTACTCTTGGGGGTGGTGGAATTGTGTGAGGTGGGTTGGAAGGTGGCGGGTCAGATGGAGATGGGAATGGTGGTGGTGGGGTAGTGTGAGAGGGAGTTTGAGATGTGAGTTCAGTTATCCTGGCCTTTGTTTCTCTGAGGCTTTCCTCGAGTTCACTCATCTTCTTTGCTCATTGCCTTTTCATTCTTTCACGACTATCTCTCCAAGCTCTAGTCCTTTTCTTTGTCATGCTCTCTGTTTCACTAACATCTGGGCTCTTTTCCTGGCCTACACTTTGGTTCTACTGCAAAGCTTGGGCTCTAGTGACCACTTGTATCGGTGCAGTGGAAGTGACACTTCCTGTGGAGTCTACCACTAACCCAATAACGTTTATGGGAGTGATTTTTGGCATATTGCTGGGACTCTTTGGACAATCTCGTAAGAGATGCTCCTTTCCACACTCCTGGCAATATCCCTGGATCGTCACTGACTGGGGTTGTGTAGATGGAGGCAAGGGACAATCACGAATGAGATGATCTCCCTGACATCTGTAGCATGGTCCTCTAGGGAATGGGGGTCTTACTTGCCTAGGTTGAGGTCTAGAGTTGGGGTTTGTGTACATGACATTAGCATACTCTGGCTCCCAAATAGGTTCACTCGGTTCCTCACTGTAGTAGGACTCACCATGTTCAGGAGATCGCATGTAGTAAGCCTGGGGACTATCAATATGTGTAGAATCAAAACTATGGTCTTTGGGATCACTTTCGGAAAGCAATGGTCTAACTGGCAGTATAGCTCTATTCAAATTCTCTTCTGCAGTTGCATACTTTACCAGAATTACATTAGCTGGGGCAGGGGGTTGTTGTGCTAACACAAGCTGAGGCCTTTGTTGGTTTTGGTATTGTGGTTGGTAGGTTTGTTGAGGCCTAGCATATTGCTGCGGTGGGTACTGATTCTGGTATCTTCCCTGCTGAGGGTATGGCTGAGGGTAGGGTTGCCTAACCGCCTGCTTGTTGTATGGGCAGTCTTGTGCTGTGTGATTAGTGTATCTCCGTTCTATGGTGCAGTACTGGCTACTGGGATTCACTTGGGGTTGAGCCATAATGGGACATACATTCGCCATATGGTCACCCCCACAAGTATAGCATCTTTTCACAGGGGCAAACCTTGGGATCTGTTTGCTAGAGACACCTAATTTCTGTGCTACTTTCTCTGCTAATTCCTCGATAGATGTTGATCGGGTGGAAGAGAGGCTAGAAACACTATCTGAATCTTTGTAGATTTTGGAGAGTTCTAACTCTTCCCCTAGGTTATCCTCAATGTCAATGCACATGCGTACACACTCTTCAATGGTCCTAGGGTCCTTCAAGTACACATATGACCTTAATTTGGTACTTAGCAATCCATCCAAGAATAGAGCCACTTGTTTGGCTGGTGTGGGTAACTTAGGGATGGGACATCTCTCTAGATATTGCCTAAATCTTCTTCCTGCAAGTCTCACAGTCTCTTGAGGGGTCTACTTGAAACTATGTATCAATGAGGAAGTATTATGCCTTATGCCACTTTTAGAGAATTCAGTGATCAATGCCTCTAAGAGTTGGTCTATACACCTAAACTGTCTCTCATTCAATGGTTGAAACCACGTAAGGGCTGTGTTCCTAAGGGTTAAACCAAAGGCATTGTACTGCGTGAATAGATCCTCCACTTGTTCAGCTCTCAAGACTTGCCTAAACTCAGCCACATGATCGTATGGATCTCCAGTGCCATCGAAGTAGTTCTTCATGGACTTAACTAGCTGAGTCGGCCTCAAAGTCCTTGTGTGCTCTCTAGGTCTTGGCAAAGGTAAATCATCAGCATTTCTTCGGTTCCCTGGGGCTCTATGTCCCTCAAGTTCCACTCTATTCGTTTCCGTTCTCATTCTTCCTCTTCCCAAGGAGTTGGCAAAGCTTACCTCAGGTCTGTCTCTCTTTATGTCTCTCTGAACTCCATGAGCATGGGACGTTCCAGCTCCTGGGTGGCTAGAGGACACGTTAGATTTTGGTTGGGGGAAAATAAACTCACCCATCCTAGTGTAAGCATGTCTATCATGTTCCGTAACCACAAAGATCCTTTCTGAAGCGTGATCTAGATAGGTCACTCTGCCTGGGCTATCTGGATCTTTAAACTCATAGATCATGATTGTTCCTATATCAATTGGCCGATCAGATTTATACCTCCAAAAGGCTTCGTCAGTCTCTTGGTTCAGAAGCAGATCTATGCTCTTGTTGTCCTGGGGAACCCACTCTGGATTGAGGATTCTAGTAAGAACAGATTTCCCTTGAGGGGTCTTGGACTCCCCTCCTACGTTCCCTTGTTCTAGGTCATCTATGTCCGTCTCAGGGATCACATTCCCGAATTCATCTGTCCTCTCCGGGTGACTAGTGACCACGTATATGGTTCCCTCTTTATCAAGGTATGCACCATTTTCAAACTTGACAGCAGGGTGCTCTAGCCCAATAGATTGGTCTGGGTTTTTGATTTGGACCACGGATCTTCCTAGGCCGTCCTCATAGATGCTAGCACCTAATCGGTTGGTCCTAAGGTATTCCAACTACGTCTTGTATGGGCCTTCTACCCTGTGCAAGTATGGCACTCCTGAACTTCCCGTAGTTCTGTCCATGCCTTGAGACATCTCTGATTAACTAGTCTCAGAGCTAGGGTAGTATGAGTGGTGGCTCAACTGCTGGGCCCAAGACCTAGCAGTGTGGTTGACACTAGCCTCTGAAGACCTAAGACTTTGTCTATCTCTCCCTAGATGTCGCCCTGATCTAAGGTTCATAAGCCTAATTGAATAGCCCAAATTTGCCCAAGTACAACCTCGTTGCGGAGTTCTTTCGTATCAGTTACTTGATTCTTTTTTAGTTGTTACCGTGTTTATGCTCTTGTCAGAAATCACGTCGTCCGGAATATTTGAGTTAATTTTCGCACTGTAAGTTGATCTTTCCACGTTAGATTCTTTCCTTTACGGTTATCACATCACGAAGAGATTATGTTTAATCTTGAACTTGAGTGCATAGGTAGTCTTCAACTTGATTGATGCCTATCGTTGCCCTGACTTACTCCTAGCACTAGTCGTTCTTAGCCTAAGCTAGGAATTGACAAAGGGAGTTGAGAATTTCCAACCTTTTGTTTCCTTCTTGGTTGCCCTTGAGTGCCTAGGAAGAGTGTTCCCACGCTTGTGTTAGTATATGATCAATGTCTACCCCTCATGATTGTATGCACATTTTGTAAGGCCCCCTTTATGAGGAGAAGCCAAGCATGCATTACCCAATTGATGGGAATCCCAACTTGAATGTTGGATGAAGGTCATATTGGACCATGTAAGATATTATAAGGAAAGGGAGTTATCAAGGTCCCCAATTGTGGGGTCCGGGGTAGCGGTGAGCAGCCCCGGCTGGGGGATCCAAGGGGGCCAGCGGGCCCCCTGGCTGGGGGGCCCCAGGGGGCCAGCGGGCCCCCTGGTGGGGGCCCGGGGGCAGCGCCCTCGGCGCGATGGTAAAGGGAATATTCCATGGAATATTCCCTGTCGGAGTCAAAAATCATTTATATTTGTTAGGTCGGTTCAACCAGTCTAAGCCGTGTATGGCAATTACGCGGGCGGTGGCCGCCCACGCTCTACCGCCCATGTATAGCCGTCCATGGCAGGCCACCCATGATCCTATATATACATGACTTCTGCACTTCCTAAGATACCGAGTTGAGCCAGCATACCTCTACCTTGTATCTCCCTATCTAGAGTTGTCTAGATCACCATTTAAGCTCTACCTTGAGAGCGCACGGGTGGACAACGCCATCATCTTTGTACTTGCTGCTAGTAGAAAATTGTTGAGATTCTCCTATATCTGTTATCTTCTCTGCTATTGCTCCTGTGTTATATTGCGTAACTATTGTCTTTCATGGTATCAGAGCTGTAAGGTTCGAATAGCTTGAGAAGTATCATTATTTTAGCCTACTAGCAGACTAGAATATCAGTAGATTATTCGAGTGATTACATGATGGCTTCATCGTCGAATAGTAGTCTTGGTGCTTCAGCTAATGTTAATGCTGCACCTATTCGAATTCGTCCACCTGCATTCACTGAAGGGAAGCTGGATGGAACCAATTATACACTCTGGAAGTTCAAAATTTCTGCAATTTTGGACTCCTATGAATTACTTGACACTGTCATGGGACCGATGGGATTGGATCCAGAGCCTATACCAGTTGAAGATCCAGCAAATTCAAGATTGATGATTCAGCCAGATCCAGATCTTCTACGAGCTTGGAAGAGGCGGAATGCTGATGCATTATGTGCGATTGTCACTAGTGTAAGTGATTCTGTGCTTACTTTAGTTCAACATACTACTAAAGCACATGAGGCTTGGGGCATATTGGCTCGACAATATGAGACCAAGAACCACACTAGGATACAGAATTTAGAAAATCAGTTGGCAAATGAAAAGCATTCTGATTCTGAAAAGGCTGAAGATTTTATCAAACGGATAAAGCATCTTCAAGATCAATTGGCTGCAGTTGGTGTTGTTATAACACCAGAAGAGCTGGCTCGAAGATCTGTACGTGTTCTTCCAGCAAAGTATGATGGATTAGTAACAGCCCTTAACACTCAGGTAAGGCCAACTCCTCTTACATTTGAAGAGTTTTGTGCCATGCTTTTAGAAGAAGAGATGCGGCTGAAGAATCGGCAAAGTACAACTGATGCTGCATTCTCAGCAAATGCAAAAGGTAAAGGCTCTTCAGAGGGATCAAAGAAGAAGCCAAAGAAGAAAAAGTTCACAGGAAGTTGCTTCTATTGTGAAAAGAAAGGCCATGCCATCAAGGATTGCAGAAAGAAGCAAGCTGATGAACGGAATGGGACTGTAAAATCATCATGGAAGAACAAAGAGTCTGCAAACAACACAGAGCTGGAACTTTGGGTAGCTATTGAAGAGGTATGTTCATCTGCTCAAGCTCGTGTTGATGAGCCATGGATTTTAGATAGTGGAGCTTCTCGCCATATGACTAGTAAAAAGGATTGGTATAGTTCCCTAGTGCCTCTGCGGGAATCCATCAATGTAGTGGTGGGAAATGACTCCAAGTGTCCAGCTGAAGGAACTGGAACCATCTCTTTTATCACTTCTCCAGGTGTTGAGAAAAAGTTATCCGATGTTCTCTATGTACCTACACTCAAAAGAAATTTGTTGTCAGTTTCTGCAATAACAGATCGTGGACTCGAAGTTCACTTCAATAAGAGTGGTGCGGAAATCATGGATTCATCAGGTAATGTTGTAGGTAAAGGCATACGATGGGATAACTTGTATGAGTTAAGTGCTTTAACTGCTACAAAAGATAAAGATGTAAGCAGGTTATGGCACCGACGATTTGGGCATCTCGGATTTGCAGTTTTGAAGGAGATGCAACGAACAGGGATGGTTGCTCATATGCCTGCATTTTCAGAGTTGCAGGAACCTTGTGAAGCTTGTATGATGGGCAAGCAACAACGAAAGGCATTTCCAAGAGAGACCAGCAATCGATCTCAAGCTCCTCTAGAGTTGGTACATGTTGATCTCTGCGGTAAAATGTCTACACCTGCTTTAGGAGGATCTTTCTACTTCTTGCTGTTAGTCGACGATTATAGTAGAAAGATGTGGGTTTATTTCATTCGAGAGAAGGCTGATGCTTTTGAAAAATTTAAAACGTGGCATAAGTATGTAGAAAATGAATCAGGAAGGAAACTGAAGAAATTTAGAACAGATAGAGGAGGTGAATTCTTGTCAACAGAATTCAACAATTACTGTAAGGAGCATGGTGTGAAAAGGCAACTTACCACAGCTCATACACCCCAACAAAATGGCGTTGTTGAGCGCAGGAACAGGACAGTAGTTGAAATGGCTCGTTGTATGTTGAAGGCTCAAGACATGCCTGATTCATTCTGGGCAGAAGCAGTCAATACAGCAGTCTACATCCTCAATCGAAGCTACACAAAAGCTTTAAAGGGGATGACTCCTCAAGAAGCATATTCTGGTAAAAAGCCTTCAGTTTTGCATTTCAGAATTTTTGGTTGTTTCTGTTATGCACATATTCCTGATTCAACAAGATCAAAGTTGGATTCAAAAAGCAAAAAGTGTGTCTTCCTAGGATATAGTGAAGAGTCTAAAGCATACAGGTTATGGGATCCTGAGGCAAGGAAGATTTTTGTCAGCCGAGATGTGGTGTTTGATGAACGACCACACTTAGTAGAAGATAAAGGTAAATCTACTATCTCATCAAGCGGAGAAATATCTCACCTTGTGCCTATCAAAAGACAGGTTAAAGTTGAGGAGGAGGAAACATCTAATGGAGAAATTTCCTCAATAAAAAGCCAACCAGTTGTAGCTGCACAGCGTAAGCCACTACCGAAGTGGGCACAACAGCTCTTTGATGATCACAATCCACATGTAGATGTACCAGAATCATCATCGGATGGATTACGAAGATCAAAGAGAATAGAGGAGCAAAGGAGAGCCTCAGAACACATTGTTAACATGGCTCTAATGGCAGATATCATGGGTTCGATAAAGGAACCTACCACCATTGAAGAAGCCCTTGATGATCCAGATTGGAGAGCGGCAATGCAATCTGAGTATGATAGTATACTCAAAAATGATACATGGGATCTAGTCGACTTGCCGCCAAAGAAGAAGGTAATAGGTACTAAATGGATTTGGAAAGCTAAGTATAAAGCTGATGGAACATTAGAAAAGTATAAGGCACGATTAGTTGCACAGGGTTTTTCACAGATTGAAGGATTTGATGTTCAAGAAACTTTTGCACCAACAACACGCATGACAACTATTCGGACGGTACTTGCAGTAGCTGCACAAAAGTCTTGGCCTATTTTCCAGATGGATGTCAAATCTGCATTTTTGAATGGTCACCTCAAGGAGGAGGTATATGTATCTCAACCACCAGGTTTTGAGGTGCCCAAGTCAGAAAATAAAGTTTGCAGGTTGAAGAAAGCTTTGTATGGACTTAAGCAAGCTCCACGGGCTTGGTACCAACGAATATATCATTTTTTCAAAAATATGGGTTTTGAAAGAAGTACTTCTGATGCTAACCTGTATGTAACGAAAAGGGATAGCAAGCTAGTTGTTGTCATTGTATATGTAGATGATTTGATCATTACAGGAGATCATCAGGAACTCATCAATCAAACTCGGATCAGCTTGGGAACTGAGTTTGAAATGACAGACTTAGGTCTACTCCATTTTTGTCTGGGAATTGAAGTATGGCAAAGGAAGGATGGCATTTTCATCTCACAACAAAAATATTCCAAAGAAATTCTCAAGGCATTTGGAATGATGGACTGCAAACCAACTAGCACACCTATGGAGGTAAATCATAAGCTATCTATGGATGATAACATGCCTGATGTAGATGCTAAGAAGTATAGGAAGCTCGTTGGAAGTCTTATTTTTCTGTGCAACACTAGACCAGACATTTGCTATGCTGTTGGAGTGTTAAGCAGGTTTTCCAACAAACCTAAGGAGAGTCACTGGAATGCTGGAATGCGAATTCTAAGATACATTGCAGGAACCTTGGATTTTGGTATTTTGTATACCATAGGTGATACACTCCAAGGATATTGTGATTCAGATTGGGCTGGAGATTGTGATTCTAGAAAATCAGTTTCTGGATATTGTTTCTCACTTGGTTCAGGAATATTTTCTTGGGTAAGTAGGAAGCAACCAACTCTCGCACTCTCCTCCACTGAAGCAGAGTACAAAGCAGCTTGTTTTGCTTCTTGTGAGGCAGTCTGGTTAAGGAGAATTCTTGCAGATATAGGCTTTCCATCAAATATGCCAATTGTACTCAAGTGTGATAATCAAAGTTGTATGGCTATTGCAAAGAACCCAGTATTTCATGCTCGCACCAAGCACATAGAAGTACAGTACCATTACATTCGTGAGCTAATTGAAGATGAAATTGTGGAGCTAGAATATTGCCCAACAGAGGCAAATTGTGTTGACATATTCACTAAAGCACTTGGAAGAGAGCAGCTCAACAAGCATCTTCAACAGATGGGCATAGGACCGAGACCTACTTGATTTATCTTCGGTAAACATTGAGGGGGGGTGTTAGTATATGATCAATGTCTACCCCTCATGATTGTATGCACATTTTGTAAGGCCCCCTTTATGAGGAGAAGCCAAGCATGCATTACCCAATTGATGGGAATCCCAACTTGAATGTTGGATGAAGGTCATATTGGACCATGTAAGATATTATAAGGAAAGGGAGTTATCAAGGTCCCCAATTGTGGGGTCCGGGGCAGCGGTGAGCAGCCCCGGCTGGGGGGTCCAAGGGGGCCAGCGGGCCCCCTGGCTGGGGGGTCCCAGGGGGCCAGCGGGCCCCCTGGTGGGGGCCCGGGGGCAGCGCCCCCGGCGCGATGGTAAAGGGAATATTCCATGGAATATTCCCTGTCGGAGTCAGAAATCATTTATATTTGTTAGGTCGGTTCAACCAGTCTAAGCCGTGTATGGCAATTACGCGGGCGGTGGCCGCCCACGCTCTACCGCCCATGTATAGCCGTCCATGGCAGGCCACCCATGATCCTATATATACATGACTTCTGCACTTCCTAAGATACCGAGTTGAGCCAGCATACCTCTACCTTGTATCTCCCTATCTAGAGTTGTCTAGATCACCATTTAAGCTCTACCTTGAGAGCGCACGGGTGGACAACGCCATCATCTTTGTACTTGCTGCTAGTAGAAAATTGTTGAGATTCTCCTATATCTGTTATCTTCTCTGCTATTGCTCCTATGTTATATTGCGTAACTATTGTCTTTCAGCTTGCACTTACTTTGGCTTAGAATGCCCTCAAGTGCCCTTACTAGACCTGTAAAAGTCCCACGGTTAGCTCAAGACTTAGATTCAAATGACACAATAGACCACTTTCATGCATATAACTCACAGACCAAATTATCCTTTGCCTTTATGGAAAACAATCCCAAGGATCCCTCAGTTTTCCTACCTCGGGGAATGGTCAACTTCAAAATACCCTATCTAATAATCCTGATATTAATTTTCACACGAGCTTTCCAACAAAACAAGAATCACAGCAAACGGATTTCGTATGAGAAAGTTATGTTAGTTCAGGCTTTGGGGATTAAAACAGGGTTCAAACAGGCCAACAGGGCAACAGGTTTTCTTCGGGTTATTTGCCTATAGCCTCCTTATGTGCTCTAGAGTCCATGATCCATGTCCAAAATTAGCCAAAATCTTCAAATTAAAAAACCTTTAAAAATTGGCCGAAATTGGCTGTCAATCGCGATGGACAGGTGTCAATCACGATGGACTGGTGTCAATCGCAATGGACTGGTATCAATCGTGATGTATTGGTATCAATCGCGATGGACTGGTATCAATCGCGATGGACTGGTATCAATCGGGATGGACTGGTATCAATCGCGATGGACTGCTATCAGTCGCGATGGACTGCTATCAGTCGCGATGGACTGCTGTCAGTCGCGATGGACTGCTGTCAATCGCGATGGACTGCTGTCAATCGCGATGGACTGCTGTCAGTCGCGATGGACTGGAATTTTTGGGTTTTTGGTTTTTCCGTGTTTATGTGTTGATCGGGCATCTGTATGTCGCGATGGTCAAGAATCTCGACAAAAAAGGCTGTCAATCGTGATTTTTCTGTCAGTCGCGATGGACAGGGGTGTCCGTCGCGATGGACACGTGTCCGTCGGGGTCTGTCAGTCGCGATGGACTGGCTGTGCGTCGTGATGGACAGTGTCAATCGTGATTGATGCTATCAATCGCGATGGACAGAGAAAATGCAAATTTTTTTGAAATTTTTGTGGATTTGTGAAGTGCAAGGTCTCTAGTCTATTGTGGTGCACTCAGTTTTACCAAAAGATGAAATTTTCTGTCAATCGTGATTGACAGAGGCCTGCGACACAGAGACAGTTCTGCACATTTTCGTACCTGTGCAGCGTGCTGGGGATGATGGGTAGCCAATACCTGCAAGCAAACTCAAGAAACATGCAAAAAATAGCACACAACAGTTCGCTCTCTCGCTCTCTCTCACAAGTGAAATGAGGGAAATGAAAGAAGGAAGGAGATATAGTCAAAAAACTAAAATTTTTGCGATGATGGAGATGGAGGTGGGAGATGGTGGGGATGATGATGGTGAAGAAAACACAAGAAAAAAGATAAAGGTGAAGATTTTACCTATGACTCCAACGCTGTCGGGTCGTGAGAGATGCTCGGATGGTGGATCAAGTCATCCGCCTAAATCGTTCGGCACACGCGGGGTGTCTGTAGCAAACTCAGGCTTATGAAAATAAGGGTTCTAATGACAAAACAATTTAAATTACCTATTTCTATGACTGAAATTAAGGTCTTTAAATAGTTTAAATAGCTATGGACCGTAAGGACGGCCAGCCCTGTATCTTTCTATAGCTTCTATTTGATAAGGTGAAACTAAGTTCTCACCGGTAATTTGATCTTTAATCATGTCATTTTCTTCAGTTTCAATTTGATCTGAGCTCGGTTTTTGAACTAATTTAGGTGGGAATAAGTCTTCGTTGTCCTCCGGTTCTGGCAAAACTATAGTAAATAACGGTAACAGTCGAGAAACAAGACGATCGTATTCTAACATGCGTAAAGACTCGTTAACTATTTTATCTTTAATAATTTCAGGTTCTATATTTTCATTATTATATGAATTCTCAAATGGAGATGGTAGCAATGTTCCTATAATTAAGTGTTCTAGCTTAATATCAGAATCATTTTTAGAACTACTGGTAGTTCCTATTCCTTTCGACATACGAATGAAAAATTAAGATCTCAATAAAGTTGCAGAAAAACAATATGAAGAATGTCAATATCAAACTATTTCAGTCTATACAAAGGCATATATTCAGTGCTACTATAATCTTCTAATCCTATACAACTTAGTAAGTTTGAAATCATGAAATCTTGTATGCTTGTTTCTTTATCAACACTCCTTGACACTTCGCAATGGTTTTAATTGGAAAATAAGATTTAAATGAATCTTCAATCTTGTTGCTTCTCTTCACTTTACTTCATTAGCTTGAACTCATCAATGTTTCTGCAAAAAACATTAGGAGAAACTTGAGCTCAACACACATTTAAATACATACACAAGTCCTTCCTAATCCACTCTTTTGGTTTTAACTTTTAATCTACAACCACACTTTAATCTCCTTACTTTCACCACACTTTAAATTGACTTTATATACACAAGTCACTTACTCCATTCTTTTAACCTTTTTCATATACACCATTCATTTAAAGTTTCTCTTTAACTTCCTTTAATTGCATCATTTATTCCAACCACTCTTTCAATCACTTTAGTTACACATCTTCTATAAACCATTCTTTTTCCTAGTACTCATATAGACCACTAGTTATTTATCCATTTAATTTACCATTTTTAATTTAATTAGCCTATATTTCTTATTTTAAATAAACCATTTAATTCAATCTTAGTTTAAGGGTTTAATTAATTAGAACCTTAGTATTTAAAAGTATACACACTAACAAATTAAACCATAAATTAAATTTGTAGGTTAACCAATGTTAAATTATAAGTTAATTTCATTAAATATTATTTGTTTCAACCCTTCAAACTAAGGCTAATCTTCATTCTTGCACACTAAACCCCTTAAAACCCTTTTGGAATCCTACCATTAGCTCATTAACACTTAAATAAACCCTATCATTAACCCTTTGGAACATAAATAAACTCTAACATGAACCTATTAGAACCTTTTGAGACCCTTCAAATGAACCCTATTGTCATAAATCATATGAACTAGAGTTATATACCCATGTTTCTAGCATATATAAATATAAATACTCATTAATTAAGTACTTAGGGTAAACCCTAATATGAACATATGTCCTGCTTCATCCTTCATACCTGATAACATTTTCAAAATAGTTAATCCAATTAGCACAACTGATCAACAGTGATATAAAAGAGGTTTAGAATTCACCAATAAATATTTTAATTTTTCGGGTCATCAATTGGAAGATGCAAATCTTCCCGACAACGCGTCATAACTCTACGTCTTACCATCACACGCTCGTCCTCAAGGCTCGATCCCTGGCAACGGCGCCAAAATTTGGTGTAGCTCAGTGATGAGTAGCACCTCCTTTAATGTCAATCAGGGAAGACGTGAGGATGGTATGAAGACCTCGAGCAAGTGAAGGCACAAGTGCGTGAGTGAGAAGCATACTAACATGCACACACATACACACACACGCGCACACACAGTAAGACAAAGAGTGAGAAGCAATGGAGTTCTTAGATTACTTTCAAGAAGCTCTTACAAGTTCAAATCAATTACAAGCTAACCTCAAAAATGAGCTCTCTAGCTCTATTTATAGTTTTTGACTAGGTTTTGGCCGTGTCCAGACCTAGTGTTCGGCCTAGTTAAAAATTAGGTTCTCTACCCTATTTGGAGGTTCAAACGAAGTCTAAAAAATGTGAAAACTGACAGGTAGGTACTTCTAAAGCTCCTCAAGCTCAAGGACTCCTTGGCTTGCACAAAATGGAGTACAAAACTATGAAATGGTATTTACAATGATTGTTAGTGATGAGAATCACTATTGTAAAGATGTTGATTTGGAAAAATTTGAAGGGCCTATCTGCCAGCTTTGCGTCAACTGCTCTGTCTACTTAATCCTTCACCTCGCTCTGACTCTCTCCGCTGGCTTCCTTGTCTAGTCAGTCCTTGGGTGCCCATACTGCTCTCCACAGGTTGGTTCTCTCTCTAGTATCCTTCCATGTTCTTGTTTTCCTTTTACAAGGGTCTCCTGAATCACTTGACTTTGATTGTTCTACTGGTTTGGCCTGTTGTGAGGCTTGTGCCCTAGTAATTGCTTGTGTAGGAGCCACATTACTACTACTTGAACTTGAATCCACCACTAAGCCTGCCACATTAATAGGTGTAACATTGGGTGCACTAGAGGGGTGCCTTGGACAATCTCTTGGAAGATGTTCTTTGCCACACTGAGGACAAAAGCCTTGTATTGTGATGTTTTGACCTTGTCCTGGAGTCAGTGAATGGGGACATTCACAAATGAAATGGTCACCCTGACATCTAAAACATGGTCCTCTGGGGACTTGTCTCGATTGGGGCATGGGGTTGGGATTCATGTACATGACATTGGAGTATTCTGGCTCCCAATTTTGTTCCATAAGTGGTCTCTCATTGTAGCTCAAGTGTAAGCACCACCTCCTTTACTTGTCAATCCGTGGAGACATGAGGACCGGTGTGAAGACCATGAGCAAGTGAAGGCACAAGTGCGTGAGTGAAAGCACACAAACATGCACACACATACACACACACGCGCACAAGGTAAGATCAAAGAGAGGAACAATGGAAAGCTTAGATTGCAAAAGAGTTCTCTTACAAAAGCTCTATTCTCTATCAAGCTAACCTCAAAAATGAGCTCTCTAGCTCTTTTTATAGTTTTTGACTAGTTTTGGGCCTGTCCAGACCTAGTGTCCGACCTAGTTAAAAATTAGGTTACAAGGCTTATTTGAGGGCTCAAACGAAGTCTAAAAATTATGAAAATTGGTAGGATGATACTTCTAATACTCCTCAAGCTCAAGGACTCCTTGGCTTGAACAAAATGGATTTAGAAAAATAGAAAATGGTATTTACAATGGTTTTTAATGATGAAAATCACTATTGTTGTAGGGGATTCTTCTGAAAATTTGACATACACTTCTTGGAGCTCCCTACTTGCTCCCTTTCCTTGTGTGTCCACCTTTTTGATGTGCTTCCATGCTTTGTCCTTGACCTTGAGCTTCAACACTCCCCCCCCCCTCTCGAGTCTGTCGTCCCTGATAGACCCTTGTTGTAGTGGTTGTTCCAAGTAGTGCTTTGAGAGGGAGTGTCCCTTCTGTATGAACAAAAGTTGTCTGACTTCCAGATGTGGAAGGGTTGGTTGTATGGTTCTTCATCTGTCACTGTGAGTCTTTGCAAGTTTTAGTCTCTTGGTATGTGCTTCTTCCTTGGATTCCAGCATGACTCTGTCGTTGTGAGTCGTCGTTGATGTCTTCTAGAGCTTCCAAAGTGGATGTTCATAGTAGTCATGCCAAGTACTCATAACCCATATTGAGTGATGGGTAAGTGTGTTCGTGCATGGGTTGAGGAAAATATGTGTCTTGTGCACGGCCTTGTAATGTAGCCCTATGAATGCTTACTTGGGAAATGCACTGGAAGAAGTATGGTGCAAAAATTGGCGGTCTTGAGTTAAGTGCTCAAGGGGGTGCCGACGAAGAGGTTTCCTAATCTATCATGGTTATGGTGTTTCCAGAGTAAAGATACTTACCATGGTGAAGGGTCGATGGATGTTTATCTCTTCTTGTTGTACTCCCGGCATTTGTGATGGGACATTGTTGATGAATGTCTGTGTTGATGGTCCACTGATGAAATCTTTGAGTGCATGGTCATGTCTCCTCTTTTCAAAGCAACATTTGTCAAATACTGAGAATTGAATGTCTTTATATTCCTTGAGAAACAACATTGGGTAACTACACCAAGCTTAGTTTCACATATTCTCTTTAGCCCACCATAAGCAGGAGTCTTCTCATCCAGTATACATACAAGGATTTGCATGGTACCAAAACTATCCCTTGCAGATATCTCCTTGGATGCTCTTATACATATGGTAGTTAAGCATCACTCAAGTTGCAGACCTTCAAGCTCTTCACTCTCACCATGGTAAGGTAAAACCATAGTTGTGTATGCCATGTTCATGCCAAGTTCTTGACATCTACCAGATAAGGCATCAATTATATCATCTGCTAGCCGAGACACACTTCTATCCAAACGGATAAATGCCTAGTAATCAACAGTTCCATCTTCAACTAAGCATGACTCATTCATGTTTCATGAGCCAAACCTGGGAACAAGCTCTCTCTCTCTTTTCTTCTCTTTCCCTTTTTTTTTGGGAAAAAATGTCACAAAACAAGAAGACAAAAGTTAGTATCAATAAAAATATTTGACATATGTCAATGTGCTCTTGTGCATGGGACTCTCCAATGTGTCTATGCACGGCCCTGTAATGTGGCCCTATATTAATGCATACTTTGGAAATTCATAACCTGAATGGTGCAAAAGACTGGGTTGTGCAAGGAGCACATGCTTGTCGCTCGGCAAGGCTTTTCGATGTTATTTGCGGATATTGATGCCATCTATCGTGGAGATATCCATTGGATCTTGAGATGACAACTGATCCTTCCTCCTTACAGGGATCCATTTGAGAATGATCTACGACTGTGTAGTGAGCATCTTCGGCCTATTCATCCTTGGCTGGTTTCTTGACTGTTCTGTCCCGGGTTGGCGTGTTGTTCTTGTAGGGGCCATTGATGCTTTTGGCTTCCAAACCCATATCCTTGATGATTGTCTTCTGACTCTTGTTGAAGAGGTGAGTTGGTTTACTGTTGGTCTTGGTGTTGGGTTCAGACTCTTGGCTCCCTTTGGCTTCTTTGTTGAGACTTTTCTCACGTGGGAGAGCATAGGTTGTTGTGTATATAGTAGCTTCTTGGGTACCCATAGTTGTAATTGTCCATGTTGAGCTTCAGCTAATTTCTTAGGCATCCAAACTTGTCAGATACCTGGTGGTTGATCTTGTCCAAGCTCCTTCCTTCATCTTCTGGCTTAGTTGGCTTGCCTGGATGGGATTTGTGGGAGCAAGGTTGGTGGTTGCTCTCCTTTGCGTACCCAGATCTGCGTCATGCTCGGAACTGCTTTCTTGTTGAATGGTGTCTTTCTATTTGATGTAGTAGTTGTCGTGAACGGTTGTGTTTGCCTGTGTGGTGGAACTACTATGGCTACTTGATTCTTTGGAGAAGAAGAAAGATCCACCCGCCTTCGAACCTGTTCTTCCACGATTGACTCCTTCTGCATTATAGAGCTTTTGACACATACAACATCTAGTCTTAGAAGAACTAAGAGAGTGTGTGGTGCCATGATCTGGGATCATGCAGTTCTCTAATTCTACGGTAATGCATTGTTCATGTACCCAAACTTGAAGAATTTGACTTCTTAGGTCTAAGTTAACTGCATGGTCATAGATCCAATCTTGACCCAAGACAAGTGGTTCTGTAAGATTCTCATCTTGACACACTAGCGCTTTGACTTTCATTGGAACATCTTGAAGGTAGATGGGAAGTTCCACCTCGCCCAAACAAGGGGTTTCCACACCTCCCAATCCTATGAGATAAGCTTCTATGGGATTGATGTTCAACTGCAAGTCTTGGCAGTAGGATAGTCTAACTGCACTACTTACTGCACCTGAATCAATCAATGCTTTCACAGCCCTTGCACCCTTCCCTTGTCCTATCTCTATGGCCACAAAGGGATGTTGGTCAATGACTTGAGAAGTAATTATGCCTGATTTTTGGCACATATCCATGTGATATTTTGGGGCTTTTGAGTTGACATCTAGGCCTAGTCGCCTTAACTTATTTCACCTAATACGCTCTCTGGCCTCTACCTGTGCTTCTTCCCTCACCCTTAGCTCCTCTTCTTTTCACTTCTTAGCAGTGTTGAGTCTCATAAGCATTTCCTCTGTAAGAGGTTCTTGGTATAACTTGACTCTACATCCACTAATATAGTGTGGCAAGATATCTCCTTCAAAAGTGGCCAACTGAACTGCACCGCTAGTGGAAATTCTATTAATGATCATGGGTCCGTATCCTCTTTTTCCCAACTTATAGGCATGTTTTAGTGTGTAAACCAACACTAGATCTCCCTTTTCAATCCTTTATCTTTGATGTGTGCATCAAAGTATGCCTTTTGTCTTTTCTTTGCAGCATAGATGCCTACCGCTGCTCGTAGCCTCGTCTTACCTAAGCGTTCTAGATCAAAGCTCCTAGAGGACAACTCATGTCCATTCCACTCATGCTCTTGTGCTACCTTTAAAGCTAGGATTAGGAAATCCAATGGTAGCACAGCGTTATGTCCGAAGACCATCTGAAATGGGGTGGCGTTGAGTACCGTTTTGTAGGCAACTCGATAAGCCCAAGTAGCATGATGAAGTTGTTTGTCCCAATAAGAGCGTTTATTATTTACCAGTTTTGTCAATACGTTACAAAGGATCTTATTGGTGCTCTCGGCTTGTCCATTAGCTTGTGGGTGATAGGGGGCAGACTTCTTATGTATCACCAAGAATTCCAGGAAAAGATTTTCAATGACTTCATTCAAGAAGTGTGTGCCTCTATCGCTCACTAACTCTATTGGTAGTCCATATCTTGTGAACACATTCTCAAATAAGAACTTAGTTGTTGTTTGAGCATCATTCTTTGTTGTGGCTTTTACTTCCACCCACTTGGTAAGGTAATCTGTGGCTACAATGATGTACTCTGCATGAGAGTTTCTAGCTGGGGGGTTAATAGGACCTATAAAGTCTATACCCCACTTCGAGAATGCACGTCCTCCCATCATGGGCCTCAAAGGCATCTCGTCTTTTCTGATAGGATATTGTGCACGTTGGCATGTGTCACATTTCTTCACATAGGTATGTGCATCCATATGAAGAGTGGTCCACCAAAGTCTTGAGAATAGAATGGTCTTGATTACTCGATCAGGACCGAAGTGTCCACCTGCAACACCACTCTGTGCAGTTTCTAAGACTTTCAAATAGTCTGATTCATGAACGCACAATCTTAAGTAACCATCTTTGCCTCTTCGGTATAGTTTGTCTCCTACTAAGGCATAGCCTTGAGCCTCTTGCTCCATGCTTCGTCTTCTTGCTAAACTAGCCTCTTTGGGTAATCTTCCCGATCTCATAAACTCTACCAATGGAGCACTCCAATCAGGAATTAATGACACTTGATAAAGGGTGCCATGCTCCACTGGTGGTCTCTCTCTACACATTGGACAATTCTTAATCCACGCATGTGTTTCTTTGTCCATGCTAGGCCAATACACTCCTAAACATTTCAGATTCTGCAATGTTCGTTGTTTAGAATAGTGATTTCCTAGAAATCCTTCATGGGCTTGTTGCAACCAACTAGTATGTTCATCATCCTCGACACAAAAAGCGAGTACACCCTCTGTATCTTGTTTGTACATGCTTCCTACCAATATGTGATATTTTTGTGATTTTACAATTTCTTCTTGTGAGGTTTTCACATTCTTATTTGCGGGTCCGAAGGTGAGGACTGGTACCAACTTGTTTGACCATTTAGGAACAACTTCCAAATTGAACAGATAAGCATCAGGTAGTTCATCAGACACTCCTTGAGGTGACTCCCCTGAAGTGATATGAGAAAGGTGATCTGCGCGAAGGTGGGTTCTACCTTTCCTGACAACAACTTCAAAGTCATATTCCATTAGTAAGAGGAACCATCTTACTAAGCGTCCAGTATTGCAAGGTTTATTGACCAAATATAACAAAGCTTGATGATCAGTGAAAAACTTGAACTTGTTGGCCAATAAATAGTGTCTAAACTTCTTCACAGCATATACCATGCCTAAGCCCTCTCGCTCAGTTGTGGTATAGTTTCGTTCAGCTGCGGTGAGCTGTCTACTAGCATAAGTTATGGGCAAATCTAAGTTTCCTTCACCTGTGGGTTGTGCTAGCACACATCCTATGGCGTGATTGGATGCATCCACATGGACATGGAATGGCTTATTCCAATCAAGAGTGGTCAGTATTGGTGCTCTGCACAAACGTTTCTTCAGTTCATTGAAAGAATTCTCGCATTTGTCGTTCCACTCAAAATTGGACAACAAGGCATAAAGGGCTCTGGCTATGATCGTGTACATGTGGATAAACCTATGGTAATATTCACAATGGCCGATAAAGGCTTGTACCTCTTTAACATTCCTTGGCCTTGGCAGCTCCGCCATGGCTCGTACCTTATCTTCATCTGTTGAGATTCCATTCTTAGAAACAATATGACCTAAGATTTTACCTTGAGGCACCATGAACACACACTTTTCTACGTTCAGACACACTCGATATTCTCTACACTTGTTGAAGATTTGTCTGAGCTCAGGGATGTGAAATATTCTTTCTTGGGAATGCGCACATAAATCGTCCACATATACTTCTAAGCTCTTTCGCAAGAACTCTTTGAAGACATGACACATGAGCCTTTGGAATGTTGCAGGTGCATTGGTGAGCCCAAATGGCATCACACGAAATGCAAAAATTCCCCACTTTGTGGCAAAAGCTGTTTTGTGTTGATCTTCTGGGGCAATGGCTACTTGATTCTAACCTGAAAATCCATCAAGAAAGCTATAAACTTCCTTGCCTGCAACACGCTCCAATAGGTGCTCCGTGATTGGAAGCGGATAGCTATCTCTGATTGTAGCAGCATTAACTTTTTTACGTTAATACACTCAGTATGCTCAATCTCATAGATGAATCCAGCTTCAATCAGCCTATCAATTTCTTCTTTTATTTTGGTTGCATATGTATCATTATATGTGTAGGGCTTCTGTTTGGTGGGCTTGGCCTCAACAGTCATGGGGATAGTATGAGAGCAAATTCTTGGATCTACCCCTTTCAAGTCTCTATAGTGCCACGCAAACACATCCCTATATTCCCTTAATAGAGCTACAAGCTCCATTTCTTCTCTTGCACTTAGGTCATCTCCTATATATGTGCATCTATCTTCGTTCTCTTCAATGGTCACTACAATTTTCTTGGTCTTTTCTTTATTATCATATGATTCTCCTATGATGGCTTCTCTCTTAGGCATTCGTACCAGAATTTTGCGGTCCTCAACTTCATATTTCTTGAAGTTTTCTGGTACTTCAAATAATGATTCTTCCTCTTCTTGTTTCACTGCTTTTCTTTTCTTTTCCTTTTGATTGCTCTCACTCCCATCCTTTGAATTTACCGTTTTAATACTTGTGAGAGGTTCTTCTTCTTTCTGGGTGAACACGCCTATATCTTCTAGATAGTGCTGCTCTGAGTTAAAGCACTATCCATCACGATGGACTCTATATCATCGTCATTCTCTTCTTCTTCTATAACATCACTAGGGTCACATTCTTCTAGCACGGGCTGACACATGAACACTGAAATATCATAACCCTCCTCATCACAATGAGGTGTCCATTGTTCTTCATTGACAGCAATGTCCATGATGTCCATGGTGGCTCAAATTCCTCATCTGGAAAGATCATCGGTGTGTAGGCTGGGTCCCTAACTGGTCTATCTCCTAGTGAAGTTCCTCCTTTAAACGTTTTTCCTCTTCCTCTATGACCTTGCACATCCAAAAATGAGTATCTTCATGCAGCCATGATGGATCAGGTGAAGTTTCAGAATGCACAGAGATGGAATCTTCTTTCGCTTTGTGGATAGGATTCCATTGTAGGGGTGGTACATCTCTGAAGGAGTAATCCTTCAAATTGACCTTGATGGTGACCCCGAAGTGCTGCAAGTACAAAGAGTTGGTTCCCCAATCCTGCACCATTTGCAATTGTCGTAGGAAGGGTCTTCCTAGGATCATCTCGTAGACGTTATTTTTCTCAAAGTCACATATAGCAAAGGTGTGTTCAAACTCTACACCACAAGTGGTTAGAGTTATCCCTTCTAGCAATCCTAGAGGTCTTTCAAAATGGCCGTCAGCCATTTGAAGCTTCATTCTAGTTGGTCTTAATGTGGGTTTGCCCCATTGCTTCCACAAAGAGGTGGTCGCAATAGCAACACCCGCACCTGAATCTATGATTGCTTTGGTTGTGTAACCTTGGTAGGTGATTGGAAGATAAGTATTACCTTATTCACCCTCACACATGTCCCCTATTTTGTCTAGAGGTATCTTTGGGACTTTCTGCTTCGAGCCTGCTTTGGCATATTGGAATTAAGTTCTGGGACCTGATCATTCACATGATTCCATAGCTCAGGTTTTGCTTTGAGCATCTCTTCTACCGTGAGATGACATTGAACCTTAGTGTTCTTCAGGACATTAGTGTTCCTTGGGACCACTGAGTCTTCATGTCTGACTAGTATTGTGGGAGCTCTGATCTGAAGAGATTCAGATTCCCATGGGCCTAGAAATTGAGGCAGTTCTTATAGGGTATAAGATTCAAAATCTAATCTTTTGTCTTCTTGTTGTTATGCTTCATCTCCCTAAATAGATGGAATGTCTTGGGGAAATTGATCATGAAGATCATCAATTTCAGGAAGAGGAGGAGGATTACTCTTCTCCTTGGCCCATTTCTCTTCTTGTATTTCCCGCAAGAACTCTTGAGAGTACTGTTGAATTGAAGGAGGTATTCCAGCATCCGTGGAATTAGGAACATACGCTCCCATTGGTGGTGAGCTTCTTCTCTCAAAAATTGGTTGACCTGTGGAGGTAAAGAAACTTGTGGTTTGTTTACCAATTGCTCTAATCTTTCTAGTAAGCCCTGGAAATGCAAATCTGGTTTGACAGAGTTTGTCTGATTGAATGTTTGACTAGTCTCAAGTATAGCTTGAGCTTGTTCTACCATTTTCATGCACATTTTCATCCATTCAATCTCTAAATCTGCTCTGGGGTAACTCTTGTCTAGGTTTGCAACTGTTGGCCCTTCTTGAAGTTGAGCCTTGTAAGCCTTGAACATCATGTCCAAGCCTTCTGGGGTTGGATCTGCAAGAACACACCCTGGTTGCGACTTATTTACAATGGGTGGTGGGGTGGGATGAGGTGGAGTGGATGGAGTGTCGACGTGCGAGGGGTTTTGAGATGCGATGTCTTCTATTTTTGTTTTTGTGTCTTTCAAGCTTTCTTCTAGTTCCGATAAATTTTTATTGCACTTGCGATTAGCCTTATCTCTGGTATCTTTCCATGTTCTTGTTTTCCTCTTACTAGGTTCTCCCGATTCACTCGACTCCGATTGCTCTGCTAGTTTATCCTGTTTTAAGGCTTGTGCTCTAGTGACGGCTTGTATAGGAGCCACATTACTACAACTTGAACTTGAATCCGCCACTAAGCCTACCACATTAATGGGTGTAATCTTGGGCGCACTAGAGGGGTTTCTTGGACAATCTCTGGGGAGATGGTCCTTGCCACATTCAAGACAAAAAGCTTGTATTGTGATAGCCTGACCTTGACTCGGAGATGGTGGGTGGGGACAATCACGAAGGAAATGGTCACCCTGACATCTGAAACAAGGTCCTCTAGGGGCTTGTGGTCTCACTTGTCTCAATTGGGGCCTAGGGTTAGCATTCGTGTACATGACATTGGAGTATTCAGGATCCCAATTTTGTTCCATAGGTGGTGCCTCATATTGATATGGGTAAATCTCACTATGTTCAGGTGACTCTGTGTAATAAGCATGTGGACTACCTTCATGGGAGTAGTCAGAGCTATTAGCATGAGAATCATTATCTGGTATCAATGGGGTTAGTGGCACCAATGCCCTATTTGGATTTTCCTCTCCCACAGCATACTTGACTGGAATCACGTTAGCAGGAGCTGGTGGTTGATTTCCCAATACTGGTTGTGGTCTATATTGTGCCTGATATTGTTGTTGTGGTCGATAATACGGCTGTTGGTATTGGTTCTGATACCTACCTTGTTGGTAAGGTTGCTGATAAGTTTGTCTAACAGCTTGCCTATTGTAGGGACAATCTTGCACCGTGTGGTTCGTGTATTTTCTGTCAATAGTGCAATATGGAACATTCCTTTCTCTAATGTTTTGGTTTTGCATTGGGCATACATTAGCCATGTGGTCCCCTCCGCAGGTATAACATCGGTTCAATGAGGTGACTCTCTGTGTTTGTCTATTTTGGAATCCCAGCTTCTTGGCAACTTGCTTAGCTATCTCATCTATTTCCGTGGAGATTCTCGAAGTATGACTAGTAGAACTATCAGAATCTTGATAGAGTTTGGATAGTCCTAACTCCTCACCCAAGTTGTCTTCTATGTCAATGCATGTCCACACACACTCTTCTATGGATCTAGGCTCTTTCAAGTACAAATATGATCTTAACTTTGTGCTCAGTAAGCCATCTAAGAACAAAGTAACTTGTTTGGCTGGTGTGGGTAACTCTGGAGCAGGGCATCTTTCTAGGTATTGTTTGAACCTTCTACCTGCTAGTCGCATTGTTTCTTGGGGTGTCTGCTTGAAGCTGTGGATCAAAGATGATGTGGTATGCCTGATACCACTCTTGGAAAATTCTACAATGAATTCGTCTAGCAGTTGACCTATATCACGATAGTTGCGACTACTCAATGGTTGAAACCAAGCTAAGGCAGTGCCCTTAAGAGTCAAACCAAATGCCTCGTACTGGGTGAACAAATCCTCAACTTGTTCAGCTCTTAGTACTTGTTTGAACTCGGCCACATGATCATAAGGATCTCCTGTCCCGTCAAAATAATTCTTCATTGCCCTGATCACTTGAGTGGGTCTAAGGGTTCTTGGGTGCTCTCGGGGTCTAGGCAATGGAAACTCCTGTTCATCTCTTTGTTGCCTATTTTCTTGATGTCTCTCTCTTTCAGGTCTTTCATTTTCAAATCCTAATCTATTTCTGCCCACAGTGTGTGCAAAACTTACCTCAGGTCTCTCTCTATTTCTTTCTCTCTGGGATTCATGAGCTTGGGATGATCCTACTCCTTGGAGGCCATGTGAAATATTGGATCTTGATGGAGGGAAAATCAATTCACTCTTCCAAGTATATGCATGTCTATCATGTTCTGTTACCAAGAACACTTTCTCTGATGTGTTATCCAAGTACACAACTTTGCCTGGTATCTCAGGATCTTTGAATTCATAGATGATGACTATGCCTAGTTGGCTAGGTTGATCTGGTTTGAATCTCCAAAAGGCTTCCTCTGTTTCTCTATTCAAGAATAGTTCTATGCTTTTGTTGTCTTGAGGGATCCAATCTGGAGTGATCACTCTGGTCAAAACTGACTTACCTCTAGGCGTTTGGGGTCCTTGTCCTACATTTCCTTGTTCTAGGTCTCCTATCTCATTCTCATGAATGATATTTCCAAACTCATCAGTCCTATCTGGTAGGTTGGTGACCACATACATGGTTCCTTCCTTATCAATGTATGAACCTTCTTCGAACTTGACCACCGGGTGTTCAAGTCCAAAGGGTTGATTAGGATTTTTGAGTTGGACCACTAATCGCCTCAGGCCATCCTCATAGATGCGAGCACCTAATCGGTTGGTCCAAATATATTCCAATTGTGTCTTATAAGGTCCTTTTGGTGTTTGTAGATGGGCAGTTCCTGAGCCACCTGCAAGTTTCCCCATGCTAAAAGGCATTTCTGAGTCACTTGTGTCAGAGTTTAGTACATAAGGACAACCACTTAGTTGTTGAGCCCAAGACTTAGCTGTATGGTTGACACTGGACTGAGAAGATCTAATGCTTTGTCTATCCATGCCTAGGTGTCTTCCAGATCTCAAGTTCATAAGCTTTGGCTAAGAGTCCAAAATTTCCCCTTGGTATGGTTCAAAAATCCTTTGGAGTCCCCTTGGGTTACAGGTCCCATCTAAAGGTTAACTTCAAATTATCCTATCTGAAAATCAACACATTATTCTTATAAAAAATAGTTGAGGCCGTGTAGGATTTGAAAGGAGCTTTCCAACAAGCTATAGAGCTCAAAAAATGGACTTTGGATGAAAAAGTTATGTCAAATCAGGCTCCTGGGGGTCAAAACAGGCAAATAGGCACTTGTGGAAAAATCACGATTTTGTAAGAGAATCGCGATTTTGTGAAATCAAGAGAATCGCGATGCTATGAAATCAGAGAATCGTGATGTTGTGAAATCAGAGAATCGCGATGCTGTGAAATCAGAGAATTGCGATTTTGTACCTTGAGAATCGTGTTTTCACAAAATCGTGTTTTTGGCTGAAAATCATGATTTGTGAGAATCGCGATGTTGAGCCCGCTGAAAATCGTATTTTCTCAAAATCGTGTTTTTGACATGAAAATCGCGATTGCCAATAGAGAATCGTGTTTTTTGAAAATCATGTTTTTTTTAGAATCGTGTTCTGAAAATCACGATTTTGTACTAGATGAGAATCGTGTTTTTCAAAATCGCGATTGCCAACAGAGAATCGTGTTTTTTGAAAATCGCGATTGCCAGCAGAGAATCGTGTTTTTGAGAATCACGATTTTGAGCACAACCACAGAACCGTGTTTTCACAGAATCATGTTTTCACAGAATCGTGTTTTGAAAATCGCGATTTTGTCTCAGAATCGTGGTTTTCAGAAATTTAGAGAATCGCAATTCTGAGCACAACCACAGAATCGTGTTTTCTCAGAATCGTGTTTTCACAGAATCGTGTTTATGAAAATCGTGTTCAGAAAATCGCGATTTTGTAACTTGGATGAGAATCGTGTTTTTGAGAATCACGATTGTCAGCAGAGAATCGTGTATTTGAAAATCGTGTTTTAGAGAATCGTGTTTTAGAGAATCGTGTTCTAGAGAATCACGATTTTGTCTCAGAGAATCGTGGTTTTCAAAAATTTAGAGAATCGCAATTTTGATCACAACCACAGAATCGTGTTTTCTCAGAATCGTGTTTTTTTGGCTGAAAATCGTGATTTGTGAGAATCGCGATTTTGAGCACGACCATAGAATCGCGATTTTGAGAATGATCTCAGAGTTGTGTTTTTGAAAACTTAGAGAATCGCGATTTTGAGCACAAGTAGAGAATCGTGATTCTTAGAATGACATCAGAATCATATTTCCTTCATAGGGCTTTTAGGCGGGAAACAGAGAATCGTGATTTTCAAAAAATTTTGAATTTTTCACAGAATCGCGATTTTCATCACAGAATCGTGTTTTTTGGTGGGAAATTCAAATTTCTGAGCACCGAGCAATGGCAAGCTCTGTATGTGCAAAAAATCATGAAAAAACACAAGCGCTTGCTCTCTCTTGCACTTCCTAACTCCTTCCCACACAATGATGCATAAAAGATGGTATGAAAATGGTGAAAATGCACTAAAAGAACAAAAAATTTCTATGAAGAAGAAGATGGAAGAAGATGGAAATGGTGATGATGATGAAGATGAAGAAGAAAAAACAGAAAATGAACAAAAATGACAGTTTTCTTTACCTTCCAACGTCACAAATCTACGATCTTACCATCACAACGCTCGTCCTCGAAGCTCTCTCCCTGGCAACGGCGCCAAAATTTGATGTAGCTCAAGCGTAAGCACCACCTCCTTTACTTTTCAATCCCCAGAGACGTGAGGACCGGTGTGAAGACCACGAGCAAGTGAAGGCACAAGTGCGTGAGTGAAAGCACACAAACATGCACACACATACACACACACGCGCACAAGGTAAGATCAAAGAGAGGAACAATGGAAAGCTTAGATTGCAAAAGAGTTCTCTTACAAAAGCTCTATTCTCTATCAAGCTAACCTCAAAAATGAGCTCTCTAGCTCTTTTTATAGTTTTTGACTAGTTTTGGGCATGTCCAGACCTAGTGTCCAGCCTAGTTAAAAATTAGGTTCCAGGGCTTATTTGAGGGCTCAAATGAAGTCTAAAAATTATGAAAATTGGTAGGATGATACTTCTAATACTCCTCAAGCTCAAGGACTCCTTGGCTTGAACAAAATGGAGTTAGAAAAATAGAGAATGGTATTTACAATGGTTTTTAGTGATGAAAATCACTATTGTTGTAGGGGATTCTTCTGAAAATTTGACATACACTTCTTGGAGCTCCCTACTTGCTCCCTTTCCTTGTGTGTCCACCTTTTTGATGTGCTTCCGCTTTGTCCTTGACCTTGAGCTTCAACACTCATATTGATAGAAATGAGCTTGTGGAGTATCTTCATGGGAGTAGTATGAACTATGAGCATGAGAGGCATTTTCTGACACCAATGGGGTTAGTGGCACCAATGCTCTATTAGGGTTTTCCTCTGCCATTGCATACTTGATGGGAATCACATTGGTAGGAGCTAGGGGTTGGTTTCCTAGGACTGGTTGGGGCCTATATGGTGCTATATTGCTATTGTGTCCTATAATATGGCTGTTGGTATTGATTCTGATACCTACCCTGCTAGTAAGGTTGCTGATAATTTTGTCTGACAACCTGCCTATTGTATGGAAAATCTTGAGTCGTGTGGTTTGTGTATTTTCTCTCAATGGTGCAATATGGAGCATTAAGGTTTCCTTGGGTCTGAGCCATATCAAGCAAACATTAGCCATGTGGTCTCCTCCGCAATTGTAACATCCCTTCAATGAGGTGATCCTTGGTGTTTGTCTATTTTGAACTCCTAGCTTTTTGGCAACCCGCTCAACTATCTCCTCGATCTTTGTGGAGGTTCAAGAGGTATGACTAGTAGAACTATTGGAATCCTTATAGAGTTTGGACAATTCTAATTCCTCGCCCAAGTTGTCTTCTATGTCTATGCACATCTTCACACACTCTTCTATGGATCTAGGCTCTTTCAAGTATACATATGACCTTAACTTGTTGCTTAGTAAGACATCTAAAAACAAGGCCACTTGTTTGGTTGGTGTGGGTAACTCTGGAATGGGGCATCTTTCTAAGTACTGTCTGAATAGTCTTCCTGCAAGTCACACTCTTTCTTGAGGTGTCTGCTTGAAGCTTTGGATCAAGGATGATATGTTATGCCTGGTACCACTCTTGGAAAATTCTACAATGAATTCATCTAGGAGTGGACCTATGTTCTGATAATTGTGACTCCTCAAGGGCTGAAACCAAGCTATCACTATTTTTATAGGGATTTCTTTTGAAAATTTGACATGTGCTTCTTGGAGCTCCCTACTTGCTCCTTCTTCTTGTGTGTCCACTTCCTTGTTGTGCTTCCATGCTTTGTCTGTAACCTTGAGTGTCAACGCGCCCCCCCCTCTAGAATGTTGTCAATATTGATCTTGAGCAGCTGTCGATGTTGAATTGCTTCATAGGTACTGATGTTGTACACTTAATGTCGTTTGGAGCTTTGAACAAGAGTTTCATAGTAGGATGCCAAGTACTTTTGACCCATAATGATTTATGGGTAAATGCATTAGTGCATGGGTTGAGAAAAATATGTGCCTTGTGCACAGCCTTGTAATGTGGCCCTATGCATGCATACTTGGAAATGCATTGGAAGAATTATGGTGCAAGAGATTGGGTCTTGAGTGAAGTGCTCAAGGGTACGCTGACAGAGAGGTGTCCTAATCTACCATGGCTATAGGGTTGCTGAAGTAGGCGATTGTTACCATGGTGAAAGGTTCATTGATCTTCATCTCTTCGTATTGTGCTCCAGCATGATGATTGACTATCTGCTGGTCTCCTGTTGCAGATGGATGTTCTTGTTGATGGTTCGCATTGGAGATTCTTCAAGCGCACGATGTTTTTTTTTCTTTATTTCTTTCTTTCTTTCTTTCTTTTTTCTTTTGTTGGGAAATAGTGTCACAAAACAAGAAGAAAGAGTTAGTATCAATAAAATATTTTACATATGTCAAGTGTGCCTCATGTGCCTGGGATTCTCAATTGTGTCTATGCATGGCCGTGTAATGTGGCCCTATATCGATGCATACTTTGGAAGTGCATGACCGCAATGGTGCAAAAGACAAGGTTATGTAGGGACCCATTTCAAAATAGTATTGGGCTGCGTACAAGTCCTTGTTGACTTCTTCATCTTTGGTTGGTTTCTTAAATTGTGTATCTAGAGTGGTTCGTTCTTTGGTGTTGTGGATGCTACTCGTACCTTAGGCTAGTTGATTGCATGGTCGTAAATCCAATCTGACCCAAGACAAGTGGCTCTGTAAGGTCTTCATCGTGACACACTAGCATTTTGACTTTCATTGGAACATCTTGAAGGTAGATGGGAAGTTCCACCTCGCCCAAACAAGGGATTTCCACACCTCCCAATCCTATGAGATATGCTTCTATGGGCTTAATGTCCAATTGCAAGTCTTGGCAGTATGAAAGTCTAACTGCACTAGTTGCTGCACCTGAGTCAACCAATGCTCTCACAGACCTTAGACTCTTTCCTTGCCCTACCTCTATGGTCACAAAGGGGCGTCGATCGATTATGCGAGAAGTAATTATGCCCGATTTTTGGCACATGTCCATGGGATATTTTAGGGCTCTTGGATTAACATCTAGGCCTAGTCACCTTAACTTATTTCTCCTTATGCACTCTCTCACCTCGGCTTGTGCTTCTTCTCTAACCCTCAACTCTTCTTCTTTTTGCTTCTTAGCAGTGTTGAGTCTCATTAACGTATCCTCTATAAGAGGTTCTTGATACAGCTTGACTCAACATCCACTAATATAGTTTGGCAAGATGTCACCTTCTAGAGTGGCCAATTGAACCACACCACTAGTGGAGATTCTATTAATGATCATGGGTCCATATCCTCGTTTCTCCAATTTTCAGGCATGTTGCTTCAGCGTATAAACCAGCACTAGGTCTCCCTCTTTCAATCCTTTATCCTTAATATGAGCATCAAAGTATGCCTTTTGCCGTTTCTTTGCAGCATAAATGCCTGCTGCCGCTCTTAGCCTCGTCTCACCTAAGCATTCTAAAGTCAACGATCCTAGAGGACAACTCGTGTCCATTCCACTCATGCTCTTGTGCTACTTTTAAGGCTAGGATTAGGAAGTCCAATGGTAGCACAACATTCTATCCGAAGACCATCTGAAATGGGGTGGCATTGAGTGTTGTTTTGTAGGCAACTCCGTATGCCCAAACAGCATGATGAAGTTGTTTGTCCCAATCAGAGCGTTTATTATTTACCAGTTTTGTCAATATGTTGCATAGGACCTTATTTGTGCTCTCGGCTTGTCTGTTAGCTTGTGGATGATAGGGAGCAGACTTCTAATACACCCTCTGTATCTTGTTTGTACATACTTCCTACCAATATTGGATATATTTGTGATCTTACAATTTCCTCTTTGTTTATTTTTATGTTCTTATTTGCACGTCCAAAGGTTAGGACTGGTACTAGCTTATTTCCCCATTTAGGAACAACTTCTAAATTGAATAGATAAGCATCGGGAAATTCATCAGACACTCCTTACAGGGACTCTCATGAAGTGATTCGAGAAAGATGATCAGCCCTGAGGTGGGTTCTACCTTTTCTAACCACAACTTCAAAGTCATATTCCATTAGTAAGAGGAACCATCTTACTGAGCATCCCGTATTGCAAGGTTTATTGACCAAATAGAGTAAATCTTGATGATCAGTGAAAAACTTAAACTTATTGGCCAATAGATAGTGTCTAAACTTTTTCACAGCATACACCATGCCTAAGACTTCTCACTTGGTTGTGGTATAATTTCATTCAGCTGCATTCAACTATCTTCTAGCATATGCTATGGGTAAATCTAGATTTCCTTCACCTGTGGGTTGTGCTAGCACACATCCTATAGCATGATTGGATGCATCCACATGGACATGGAATGGTTTATTCCAATCAGGAGTGGTCAGTATTGGTCTTGAGCACAAATGCCTCTTCATCTCACTAAAGGAATTCTTGCATTCATCATTCCACTCAAAATTGAACAACAACCCATAAAGAGGTTTAGCTATGATGGCATACATGTGGATAAACTTGCAGTAATATCCAAAATGGCCCATAAAGTCTTGTACGTCTTTAACATTCCTTGGCCTTGGCAACTCTGCTATGGCTCTTACCTTGTCCTCATCTGTTGATATTCCGTTCTTAGAAACAATGTGACCTAAGATTTTACATTGTCATATCATGGACACACACTTCTCTAGGTTCAGGCACACTCGATATTCTCTACACTTGTTGAAGATCTATCTGAGCTCAGGGATGTGGTATCTTCTTTCTTGGGAATGAGCACATAAATCATCCACATATACTTCTAAGCTCTTTCGCAAGAACTCCTTGAAGACATGACACATGAGCCTTTGGAATGTTGTAGGTGCATTGGTGAGACCAAATGGCATCACACGAAATGCAAAGATTTCCCATTTTGTGGCAAAAGCTATTTTGTGTTGATCTTCTTGGGCAATGGCTACTTGGTTGGAACCTGAAAATCCATCAAGGAAGTTATAAACTTCCTTGCCTGCAACACACTCCAATAGATGTTTAGTGATTGGAAGTGGATAACTATCTCAAATCGTAGCAGCATTAACTTTTTTAAGGTTAATGCACACTCACAACTTTCCATTCTTCTTGGGCACCACCACAATGGGGGACACCCATTCAGTATGCTCAATCCCATAGATAAATCCAGCTTCAATCAACTTATCCATTTCTTCTTTGATTTTAGTTGCATAAGTTTCATTATATGTGTAGGGCTTCTGTTTGGTGGGCTTGGCATCAGAGGTCATGGGGATAGTATGAGAGCAAATTCTCCGATCTACTCCCTTCAAGTCTCTATAGTGCCACGCAAACACGTCCCTATATTCCTTTGATAGAGCCACAAGCTTTGCTTTTTCTTGTTCACTTAGGTCATCTCCTATGTGTGTACATCGCTCTTCGTTCTCTTCAATGGTCACTACAATCTTTTTGGTCTTCTCTTTATTGTCATAGGCTTCTCCTATGATGGTATCTCTCTTAGGTATTCATACCAAATTTTTTTGGTCTTCAACTTCATATTTGTTGAAATTTTTTGGTACCTCGAACAATGATTCCTCCTCTTCTTGTTTCACTACTTTTCTTTTCTTTTTCTTTTGACCTCCTTCACTACCAACCTTTGAATTTACAGTTTTAATACTTGTGAGATGTTCTTCTTCATGTTGGTTAAATACTCCTACATCTTCTAGATAGTGCTTTTCTGAATTAAAGCAACTATCCATCACAATGGACTCTAGATCATCGTCGTTTTCTTCTTCTTCTATGACATCACTAGGGTCACATTCTTCCAACAAGTGCTGACACATGAACACTGAAATAGCATAACCCTCCTGTAGCTCAGTGATGAGTAGCACCTCCTTTAATGTCAATCCGGGAAGATGTGAGGATGGTATGAAGACCTCGAGCAAGTGGCGGCCCAAGTGCGTGAGTGAGAAGCACACAAGCATGCACACACATACACACACACGCGCACACACGGCAAGACAAAGAGAGAGAATCAATGGAGCTTTTAGATTACTTTCAAAATGCTCTTACAAGTTCGTTTCAATTACAATCCAACCTCAAAAATGAGCTCTCTAGCTCTTTTTATAGTTTTTGACTAGCTTTTGGCCCTGTGCAGACCTAGTGTCCGGCCTAGTTAAAAATTAGGTTCCAGGGCCAATTTGAGGGCTCAAACGGAGTCTAAAAAATACGAAAATTGATATGTAGGTACTTCTAAGGCTCCTCAAGCTCAAGGACTCCTTGGCTTGCACAAAATGGAGCTACAAAAATATGAAATGGTATTTACAATGATTGTTAGTGATAAGAATCACTGTTAAAAGATGTAGATTGGAAAAATTGAAGGGCCTATCTGCCAGATTTGCGTCGACTGCTTTGTCTACTTACTCCTTCACCTTGTTCTGACTCTCTCCGTTGGCTTCCTTGTCTAGTCAATCCTTGGGTTCCCTGGCTTCCTTGTCTAGTCAGTCCTTGGGTGCCCATACTGCTCTCAACACCCCCCCTCTCTCGCGTCTGTCGTCCCTGACAGACCCTTGTTGCTCGGAGTGTTGGATGTAATATTCCACAACCTGAGTGGCAAGCTGATGTTCTTGTAAGCGTAGTCCTCTGGCCAAATCTGTCATCATACGATCCCAATCGATTGGTCCTGGAATGTCCGGATGTGGCAGACGTAATTGATCTGCATGGATCGCTTGTTCTACTGCGAATAGATGTAGCAAATGTGTGGGTCTGGGAATGAAAATTTCGGAATTGTATTCCCAGAAGCCCGTAGAGAACATTTCCTCAAATGTTTGCTTGAAGCATGCGGGCAAGTACTTGATTCGTGCATGCCAAGCAAAGATGACAGTGACCGAGGGGGTTTGGCTCATGTCGTAGACTAAATCCTTGTTGCCTTGAGCGAATCCAGGGGCGGAGATGTATGGAGCTTGGACATTCCGAAAGGTTTTGAAGACAATGGTCATGAGCTCAAAGATCTTCATACACATTTTCGCCGCGATGTCGGGTACATTATTGAGACGTGTAGACCAGTGTCGAATTGTTGATATCATGTAGGCTACGGTTGGAGGTCCTCGAGGTGGAGCAAAATACGGATAGTTAACCCAAGCCGAGCACTCTTTATTGTTGCGTACCTTGATTGCAAATGCTTGCCAGGATCTGCGACGTACCACTGGACAATAGCATGGATTATACTTGATATAGAGTGGCATGGTAGCCCAGGTACTCATCATCTCTGGGTAATCGGTGAGTAAACGTGCACGCCAATTAGGTTGGAAAATCGAGCCAGCACGTGCATCGGTCGGTAAGTCCCCTATCTCAAATTGAGTAGCGAATGTGGGCTCCTTCCCTGTATGTCTTTTGACTTCTGCATTATAATCATGTAGTAAGATAAAATAAGGCATGTATTGCGATTCTGATGTTGTGATTAACCGTTGATGGGATAATTGTTGAAAGTAGGAAGACCGAAGGACCGTTTCTTCCAGATTCGTGAGAGATTGCATTTGCACGGCCACACGATCATCATGTGTCTTACCCACTTTCTCGACCCTTCTGACCCAATCTGGAACTTGAATTTCTAACGTGTCTTGCCCTTCTTCTGTAGTTCGACCACCAGGCGTCGGCATAGGCTCGTATGGCTCTTCGTAGCTGTCTTCGACGGGGATTTCCACTACTGTTTCAGGTTCTGGTTCTTCAATGGGCGAGGGTGGTCGTTCATATGGTAAGAGGCGTGCTTGGAGTTCTGCCACCTGTTTCCGAAGGGTCTCCATTTCTTCTGTAGATTGTTGCAAGATTACCGGCTCCGGTTGAGCAGTGGATACACTGGCTAACTGTTTCTTTAGATCGGCACATTCAGTCTCTAGTTTTTCATATGACTCCAGGAAATTTGCATGTTCCTCAAGTAAAATGCGGATGTCTTCTGATGGAACTGCTCTATATCTGGTAGGGCTAATGGTTGCTCCTACGGTTCCTTCCATAGCCGCTTCAAAGTTATCTTGGTTTTGTTGTTGCAGTCGTTTGTTCTCTTCTAGTGCTGCTGCCATATGCTTTCTTAGTAGTCCAATGTTGCGTCTGAGTGTAGCGTTAGATATCATTTGCGCTTGAAGCACTGTTTCTAGTTCCTTGACTGCTTGGTCATCTACAGTTGATGCCTTTGATTCCAATTCGGAGTGAGCCTGCTGTAGTGTGGTATGCTCGTCTAGGAGCGTCAGGTAGTCAGCTTCAAGAGTGGTGACTCTAGCTTGGAGACGTTGAGATTCTGCCTGGAGGGCAGCATTGCGTTCTTCCAATTGATGGTAGTCTTGTTGTAGCTGATGTGCACACTGAAGTAATGTGTCGAACGTGCTATTTACATTATGAGATGCAAGGGGAAAAGTTTGAAATGCAGAGGAGGTGGGATTGGGTAGGGGGGTAGTGAATGCTGTGTGTGCCAATGATGTGAGTGGTGAGGTGGGGGGCAAGGGAGGGGAAGGTGGGGAAATCGTGGGGAGAGGTGCTGTGGTTGGTGAAATGTCCATTGGGTCAGACCAGGTGGTGTGTGCAGGGGCTACCATATAGGTGGGTATGGTAGGTGAAGTGAGTGTGGTGTTCGTGTAAATTGATGTCGTTGCGAACATCGGAGGAAGGTGCCTTTGAAACATTGGAGAGCGGAAGAACTGCTCCACAAAGGACGGGTATTGGGGTGGCGCGGTCAGGTTGAAAGAGGTGTGGGGACCAGATGAAAAGTGAGGGTCATGGAATGGAGGTACCCGTATTGGGGGATAGGTCGGGAAACACAGGGTGCCTTCTGTGGGTGCTGGGTTTCCAACTACACTCGTAATTATGGGATGGCCAGTCATGGGTTCAGAGGATAGACGGGATGAAGTGTACAAGGGATTGGTGACGAAGGAGAAGAGGGTGTCTTGTGAGGTGGGTTCTCGAAATGAGAATGATTTGAATGAGGATGGGTTATAAGTGAATGTAGAGGTGATGACTGTCGTTTCTTCCGAGGTGGGAGGTGGTGGTGGGGGTGGAGAAGGTGGTGATGGAGGACGCTGGGGTGAGATGGGTGATGTCTGAACGAAGGTTTCAGCGGAGAGGTCAGTGGTGGTTGTGGGAGTGGCTGTGGTCTCAATAGGTACTTCTGGTTTTGTGACGGGTATCCTGATAGTCTTACCTGCTCGTGGTAACGTGTCCACTCTGCGTTTGTCATATCTTACGGACTGGCGGACTGCGGTGTGGACAGCCTCTGGAACTCCTAAAGAGTCTGACACTAATTTGAGGGTGTCAATGAAGTGTTGGTCCACCCCTTCATCTGATAGCATTTCTTGCATCAAAGCTTGACCTGATACCAGAGAGAGCTGATGCCTTTCTTGTACTGCTTTGATAGTGTCGTATAGCCTTTGTAGTTGAGCTGTATATGCAGGTGCACCTACAAGTTCTGGCACTTCTTGTTGCTCCTCTTGGTGCTCTTGATCATACTCCTCCTCATCATCCTCCTGTTCTTCATCTCCGTCCTCTTCCTCCTCCACTTCAACAGGTGTGACAGGTGCTTGGGAGGTTGTGGCCTGCGTTTGTACATTCTCCGCTTGTTGTGCCTCTTCTGCCTCGAGCTCTACATCTTGTAATAGTTGTTCGAAGTCTTCATTAGTGAGTTCTTCTAAAGGTGCACCACTAGGAAATTCGAGATCCGTTGGGATGGGAGGGAATATCAAGGTGGAACCATCCGTGCTGCGTCTTGGAAGTCGGAGTGTGAATGGTCGGACTCTTCGGGGTGGTGGTGTGACGTCTGGTGTTAGGGTGGCTCCACGTGGTTGAGCGCATGGGACTTGGACCGTGCCTCTCATCTTCTTAGAAGGGGGTCCCGTGGATGTCCTGCCTCGAAACTGCTCTACCCGATTCCACATCAGGGCTCGTTGGATTGGGATGTCATAAGCCAAACACCTATAGATGATTCTTGTCAGAGCACAGCAACCATATAAAACCTGTTTCCGCGGCCAGCGTTTGTGAGCTAAGTGTATCTGATCAATTATCCAGTGGGGTAGGTTGATGGTGAGGCTCTGTGTCTCTGCCAGATACAGGCTAAACCAAATTTTTTTGTGCGGCATGGTGAATCTATCCTGCGCCGGGAAAGCAAAGTGTTGCATGCACATGCGAAGGTGTATTGCAATATTAGGCGTCATGGATACCATGTCCTTGAGTTTGGTGAGACTTCGATTCTTCATGTAGTCCGGTACTAGGGTTTCCTTCTCCGTAGGAATATGCATGCCGCGCATATCCAGAGCTTCTCTCACCAAATTGTTTGATAGCCTAAACCTCTTGAGCTCATTCCCCTTTGTCAGAGATGGAATCACAAATGAGCTTGCACCTTTTGGGTTCGGATTTGGAGTCAAGGTGTTGATGAGATAGTAGCATCGCATGAAGTCAGGTTTTGGGAGTCTGGCACTGAAATAGGCACTCAATCCGGCTTTTTCCCATATGGGACGTAGACTTTCCGCATTTTGTAACTTCTCAAATTCTCTTGTAAAGAAATGGTATTTGCCTTGCTTTCCATTGTAGTCCAACTCTGATTCCCATAGATACGTTCCTTCCCCCAAGGGTCCTGCTACCTCGGTAAACCAATGTGAAGTCTTTCCCACGGGCATGGTGTGTGTAAGGAATTGAACTCACAACCTCTTGGTTAGGAATGTGATGGGCTAACCACTTGCCCCAAAAGCCATGGTTAAGGATTACTTCCTAATCCTCTCTCTTAGGGTGTAGTTCAACCATCTCCTACTAGGATTATGTTACATTCTTCCCCCCTTGGTCGATCATTGTCCTCAATGATCTACTCTTGTATCCCTCTAGCCTCGGTGATCAGTCCCTTGAACCCCTAGGTGCCCTTGAATTGATGTCCCTCAACCTCGCATAGTTTCTTGAACCTTGTTCGCAACCTTGGTCTCTTGAACCCTTGCTCTCAACCTCGGTGTCTTGAACCTTCTTGTTCGCAACCTCGGTGTCTCGAGCCCTTGTTCTCAACCTCAGTCTTGAACCTTGTTCTCACCCATGCTTAGTATCTTGAACACTCAATCAAGTGCCACCCAAGGATTCCCAAGGAATTCACACTTCCAAGCTAGCTCATTGGAAAGTTCGTTCCGAGAGCTTTCCAACGGTATATTACATGCCTCAATCCGACATACGGATTGAGAGATACACCCCAATCATTGTAAGGTCCATCTTTGAAACCGACGCGCCTTCCACAAATCCTACCCTTTCACATGGAGGATGCCCAAGCGCCTTTTTTAGAGGCCATTGGGTCATTCCACTTTGCCCAAGCCTACTTCCTAGGCTCTGATACCAATGTAAGGAATTGAACTCACAACCTCTTGGTTAGGAATGTGATGGGCTAACCACTTGCCCCAAAAGCCATGGTTAAGGATTACTTCCTAATCCTCTCTCTTAGGGTGTAGTTCAACCATCTCCTACTAGGATTATGTTACAGTGTGGCCACGCGGAGGGTCCGCAATAGGTATGATTTTGACGGCCTGCAACTCTTCTGGTCTTTCAACTGTCTCAGGCAAAACGGGTAAACTGTCCAAGTCCACCACTTGCGGGTTTGTTTCTGTGTGAGAGCTAGTTCCTGCTGCCTCCGCCATGTTGAAAATGTCGCAGCTGATTCTGTGAGAATATATGAATAAACGTTAACATTGCAATGGACACAAAAATGACATGGTGTCCCTTGTTACAATATTAACTTAAAGTTCTGGAGTGGTTAGGAGTTAATAAGTGCTCGGTGCTGGTGTGTGTAGTTAGGAGTTAGGTAGACCTAAGAGCTAAGCGAAATGATGTGAATTAAGAGTGAAGCGGTTAGTAGGTGGTCATGGATTTACAATAGGGTCAGGGGGTTTGTTACAAGTCTTGGGCTGCCAAATGCAGTGGATGGGTTTTACTCGTGGTTCCGTAGAGATTCTCGAGAGCTTTATAGGTGTGTCAGCTTTAACCTGAGGCCTTTTAGGGGCCCATTTACAACTGATTCTGTTCGTGTTCATGTGCCTTGGTGTTGAAAATGAGTGGATGTAGGCTGTGCGAGTGAATGGATCATGCTGTGTAGGGTGTGTTCTTGGTGTAGCTATTTGAGCCCGCAAACAAGCCTTAGGCACCCAAATTTGTCTTGATTGTGGGCTAGCCTTCATCGACTTTTTGGGCACCCAAATAGATTTCACGTTAGCAGAAGAATTTTCGGAAGACCTCTTATTAGTGACGTGTTGATGGTTATTAATGAGAGGCTTCGCCCGTGCTGTTGGCGTGGGTGCAACCGGGTGTTCGCCTTTTCGCACCCACACTTGGTTCACTTGTTGAGACATTCTGCTACGCAGGTTCTTTTGATGTCCGGCATAGGTAGTACTCTGCTTCTTCTGCCTTTGCTCCACCGTTGGTTGTTGCCTCCTTCTGGCCTTTGGAAAAGAAGGGAATTCCTTTGCATCCCTGACTCCTTTTTTGCGAATATCGTTCCTCTGCAACACATAGTTTTGGACAAGAACAGCATGGTCAACTTCATGTGCACCCCTGGAAGGACCAGGAGTCTGTGCCTTTCCTAGTTCCTTGAGTGCTCCATTGTCTAATTCTACTGTAATTCGACTATGATTGACCCAAACCTGGAGAAGTCCACTTCTTAGGTTTACATTGACTGCTTGGTCATAAATCCAATCTTGACCCAAGACAAGTGGTTCAGTGAGATCCTCATCTTGACACACTAATGCTTTAACTGTCATTGCCTCATCATGAATGTAGAGGGGAAGTTCCACCTCGCCCATGCAAGGGGTTTCCACGCCCCCCAATCCTATGAGATATGCTTCCACAGGATTGAGAGTTAACTGTAACTCTTGACAGTAAGACACTCTAACAGCACTAGTGGCTGCACCTGAGTCAACCAAGGCTCTTACAGTCCTTGCACTCTTTCCTTGTCCTATCTCTAGGGTTACGAAAGGACGTCGATCAGTTATCCTATGTGAGCTGGTTCCTGCGACTGCACACATTGCCATATGATATCCTTGATCTGCATAGTCATTTGTCCTAGGCTGCTCTCTACCTTGCCTTCGTAATTTCATCCTTCTGATGCGTTCCAAAGCTTCTGCTTGAGCTTCTTCTCTAATTCGCTTCTCTTCCTCTTTGCGTTTCTTAGCCGTGTTGAGTCGGCTGAGCATTTCCTCCGTGAGGGGTTCCTGATACAACTTGACTCTGCATCCGCTAATATAGTTAGGGAGAACATCGCCCTCTAATGTGGCTAATTGTACTGCTCCACTCGTGGAGATCCTATTGATAATCATAGGTCCGTAGCCTCTCTTTTCTAGCTTCCTCGCGTGTTGTTTCAGTGTATAGAATAAAACTAGATCTCCGGCTTTCAAGCCTTTATCCTTCACATGGGCATCGAAGTATGCCTTCTGCCTCTTTTTAGCTGCATATATTCCAGCAGCGGCTCTCAGTCTTGTTTCTCCTAATCGTTCAAGGTCAAAGATTCTAGAGGAGAGCTCATGACCTGTCCATTCGTGCTCTTGTGCTACTTTCAACGTAGGAATCAGGAAATCCAAGGGTAGCACAGCGTTTTGGCCGAATACCATCTGAAAGGGGGTGGCTTGGAGTACCGTTTTGTAGGCAACTCGGTATGCCCAAACAGCATGGTGTAGCTGTTTGTCCCAATCAGAGCGTTTAGTGTTCACTAATTTCGTTAGTACATTGCATAAGATCTTATTAGTGCTCTCAGCTTGCCCATTAGCTTGAGGGTGATACGGGGCAGACTTCTTGTGTATTACCAAGAATTCTTGGAGTAGATTTTCAATCACTTCATTTAAGAAATGAGTTCCTCTATCACTTACAAGCTCTATAGGTAGCCCGTATCTCGTGAATACATTCTCAAACAAGAATTTGGCAGTTGTTTGAGCATCGTTCTTTGTCGTAGCCTTTACCTCTACCCACTTGGTGAGATAATCTGTCGCAACAATGATGTATTCCGCATGAGAACCCTTAGCTGGGGGATTAATAGGACCTACGAAGTCTATTCCCCACTTAGAGAATGCACGTCCACCCATCATAGGTTTCAGTGGCATCTCATCTTTGCGTATAGGATACTGAGTCCTCTGACATACATCGCACCGTTTCACATAGGTATGTGCATCCATGTGAAGGGTAGGCCACCAAAAGCCCGCAAATAGGATTGCCTTGATCACCCGATCCGGTCCAAAGTGTCCTCCTGCTACACCTTGGTGAGCATTTTCTAAGATCTTAAGATACTCACTTTCATGGACACACAGTCTCAGGTAACCATCCTTACCGCGCTTGTATAGATTATCACCAACGAGTGAATAATCCTGGGCTTCTTGTTCCAAACTCCTTTTTCTAGCTAGAGTCATGTCTGGAGGGAATGTGTTTGTCCTCAAGAATGATACTAGAGGTTCACTCCAATCTGGCACAATGGATACTTGATAGAGAGTGGCATGTTCCACTGGTGGTTTAGTGCAACAGATTGGGCATTCCTTGCACAACTTTTGGACATCCGCTTCCATAGTTGGCCAATGCACTCCGAATCTCTTTAGAGTCTGCAACGTTCGTTGCTTTGAATGGTGTTGCTCTAACGCACCTACATGTGCTAATTGCAACCATTTAGCGTACTCATCCTCTTCTACGCAACAAGCCAAGATCCCTTGATCTGTGTGCTTGTACATGCTGCCTGCCATGATATGGTACTTTTGGGCTTTTACGATCTCTCTATTCCGTGTGTTCACCACTGGATGATTAGGCCCGTATGTCAATACTGGTACTATTGGCTTGGCCCACTGCGGCACCACTTCCAAATTAAACAAGTAAGCATCAGGAAGGTCATCTGACACTCCTTGTGGGGCTTCTCCCGATGTAAGCCTAGAAAGATGATCAGCTCTCACGTGAGTCCTACCCTTTCTTACCACAACCTCAAAATCATATTCCATTAGCAAGAGAAACCATCTTACTAATCTTCCTGTATTGCATGGCTTGTTTACAAGATATAACAGTGCCTGATGATCAGTAAAAAATTTAAACTTATTTGCAAGCAAATAGTGTCTAAATTTCTTGACTGCATATACCATGCCTAATCCTTCGCGCTCTGTAGTGGTGTAATTCCGTTCAGCCGCATTCAATTGTCTACTGGCATAGGCAATTGGAAGATCCATATTACCTTCACCAGTAGGTTGTGCAAGCACACATCCAATGGCATAATTGGATGCATCCACATGAACATGGAATGGCTTATTCCAATCTGGTGTGGTCAAGATTGGTGCTGAACATAATCTTCGTTTAAGCTCTTGGAAGGAATTCTCACATTCATCCGTCCACTCAAAGTTTGTCAGAAGTTCGTACATGGGCTTTGCAATGACAGCATACATGTGTATAAATCGTCGATAATAACCACAATGCCCCATGAAAGCTTGTACTTCCTTGACATTCTTTGGCCTAGGTAGCTCTGCTATGGCTCTCACTTTCTCTTCGTCAGTAGATATGCCATTCTTTGACACTATGTGTCCTAGAATCTTACCTTGCCTTACCATAAAAACGCACTTTTCTGGGTTCAGGCAGACTTGGTACTCTCTACATTTGTCAAAGATTTGTTTGAGTTCAGGAATATGGGTTTGTCTAACATTAGAATGAGCACAGAGATCATCAACATAGACTTCTAAACTCTTCCTCAGGAACTCCTTAAACACATGGCACATCAGCCTCTGGAAGGTGGCTGGTGCATTGGTAAGCCCAAATGGCATTACTCTAAAAGCAAAAATGCCCCATTCTGTGGCAAAGGCTGTCTTATGCTGATCCTCTGGAGCTATGGCTACTTGATTGTAGCCCGAAAATCCATCAAGGAAGCTGTACACTTCCTTGCCTGCCACTCTTTCTAAGAGATGTTCTGTTATGGGAAGCGGATAGTTATCTCGAATTGTGGCTGCATTAACCTTTTTCAAGTTAATGCACACACGCAGTTTGCCATTCTTCTTGGGCACCACTACGATGGGGGATACCCATTCAGTGTGCTCAATTTCATAGATAAATCCAGCTTCAACCAGTCTATCTATCTCTTCTTTGATCTTAGCGGCGTAATTATCATTATATGTATAAGGCTTTTGCTTAGAGGGTTTGGCATCTGAGGTCATGGGGATAGTGTGTGAGCATATGTCAGGGTCAACACCTTTCAAGTCCTTGTAACTCCAAGCGAATACATCTCTGTATTCTCTTAGCAAGGCAATCAATTCGTGCTCTTCTTCCACTGTTAGGTCATGACCTATGTACGTACATCTCTCCTCTCCTTCTTCTAGGGCCACTACAATTTTCTTGGTAGTTTCTTTGTTATCATAGGCCTCTCCTGCTTATGCCTCTCGTTTAGGCATTCTTATCATGACTCTCCTGTCATCTATCTCGTACTTCTTAAAATTTTTTGGGACCTCAAACAAAGATTCTTCCTCCTCTGGTGAGACTTCTTTCTTCTTTCGTTTCTTTCCTTCTTCCTTCGGGGTCATATGTGTTGCTAATCTTACATCATTTGTAACCTCTCCATGCCTCTGGGGTTGAAATTCTACTTCATGGAAATATTCTTCATCTGATGCAAATGGTGGGTCCATAATGATTGACTCTAGATCGGAGTCACTTGCATCCTCAAATGCATCAGGGCTAGGTTCGCATTCTTCTAGAACTGCGTCTCCCATGATTGGCTCTATGGAGAAGACTGAAATATCATAGCCATCCTCATCACAGTGAGGTGTCCATTGTTCTTCGTTGATGGCTACGTCCATTGTTGCTAAGATTTCTGCCCAACCGTGAGGTTCAAATTCTTCGTCTGGAAAAACTACAGGTGCATAGGCTGGGTCTTGGATTGATCTATGGGCTTCTTTCGCACCTACCTCTCTGGCTTTCTCTCTCTTCTCTTCCTCTACTGCTACCTTGCACATCCATAAGTGAGTATCTTCATGCATCCATGAGGATCCAGACCCTATGGAATGCACCGATTCTGTATCATCTTTGGCTCTATGGATGGGATTCCACTGGATAGGAGGTACATCCCTATGAGAGTAATCTTTGAGATTGACTTTGGTCGTAACACCTAAGTGCTGCAGGTACAAAGAATTGGTTCCCCAATCCTGTACCACTTGCAACTGTCGCATAAATGGTCTTCCTAAAATCATCTCATAAGCATGATTTTTGCTGAAGTCACATATAGCAAAGCTATGCTCAAACTCAACACCACAAGTGGTGAGAGTTATCCCTTCCAGCAATCCTAAGGGTCTCTCAATGTGACCATCGGCCATCTGCAATTTCATTCTCGTTGGCCTGAGTGCCGGCTTGCCCCAACGCTTCCAAAGGGAAGTGGTGGCAATTGCAACTCCTGCACCTGAGTCCAAAATTGCCTTAGTGGTGTAGTCCTGGTAGGTAATGGGAAGATAGGTGTTCCCTTCTTCACCTTCACACATATCTCCTATCTTATCCAGGGGAATTTCTGGCACTGTCCTATGGGATCCTACCCGGGAATGAGGTTTTGCAACTTCAGTTACTCGACTGGCTGCACATTTCGGCACGTTTAGTCTATCCTCAGGCAGTTCTTCCAAAGTGCAATCGCGTTGCACCTTGGTGTTCGTTACTACCTCCGTGTTCCTTGGTATGACTGAGTCGTCGTTCCTTACCATGACTGTGGGTGCTCTCATACATGTGGACTTTGCTTCCCATGGGCCTGTGAAGTGGGGTAGCTCTTGTATGGAATTAGATTCAAAGTCCAATCTCTCATGAGACTGAGTACTCTCATGTTCCCCGTAAATAGATGGGATGTCTTGTGGGAACTGGTCGTGTGCGTCATCCACAAGTTCAAAGGGAGGGGCGACTTCACTTTCGTTATCCCATTTGTCTTCTTGAATCTCTCGTAGGAAATCTGGTGCAAACCGATTCATAGAAGAAGAAGTGTCTGGCTCCGTAGAATTGGGCACATAAGCAACCTGGGAAGGAGGGCTTATTCTATCGTTGGCTCTCTCCTCGTTCCCATAGATGGCTGGAGCACAAGCTTCTTGGGGAGGATTACTTATTCTATTACTTTTCCTAACAGGCTCATACGCTCTCTGAGAAGGAATGTAGGTCACCTGTGGAGGTACGTAAGCTTTCGAGGGAGGCTCATGTGACTTTTGGGGGGGAAGATAAGCTTCTTGAGGAGGCACATGGGCTTCCTGAAGAGGTTGGCTTATCCGTTCTCTTTCCCTTTCCTTTCTTTGAGGGGCAGTTTCCTTCTCTGATTGTGCAATTAGCTTCTCTATTCGTTCTAGCAGTCCATTAAAGTGTAACTGCGTCTTGGCTGAGCTAGAGATATTAAAGAGGCGGCTGGCTTCGAACATGGCTTGAGCCAATTCCACCATCTTAGCACAAATTTTAGTTCGTTCAAGCTCTAGCTCGGCTCTAGGGTAGCACTTTTCATGATCGGTTATGGTTGGCCCTTCTTGGATTCTGGCCTGATATGCTTTAAGCATCATATTAAGGTCTTCGGGAGTGGGATCTGCTAGGACTGATCCTACTCTAGGGGGTGGTGGGGAAGGTGGTGGGTTGGATGGAGATGGGAGTGGTGGGGGCGGGGTAATGTGGGAGGGAGTTTGAGCTGTGAGTTCAGTTATCCTCGCTTTGGTTTCTCTTATGCTTTCCTCCAGTTCACTCATCTTTTTAGCCCATTGTCTTTTCATTCTTTCTCGACTATCTTTCCACGCTCTAGTCCTTTTCTTTGTCACACTCTCGGTTTCACTAGCCTCTGGGCCCTTTTCCTGGCTTGCCTCTTGGTTTTGCTGCAATGCCTGAGCTCTAGTGACTACCTGCACTGGTGCAGTGGAAGTGACACTTCCGGAGGAATCTACAACCAAACCAATCACATTGATAGGAGTGATTTTTGGCATATTATTGGGGTTCTTTGGGCAATCTCGTAAAAGATGCTCTTTTCCACAATCTTGGCAAAAGCCTTGGATCGTCACGGACTGATTTTGTGTAGGTGGAGGTAAGGGACAATCACGAATGAAGTGATCTCCCTGACATCGGTAGCATGGTCCTCTAGGAAATGGTGGTCGTACCTGCCTAGGTTGAGGCCTAGGGTTGGGGTTTGCATACATGACATTTGTGTAGTCTGACTCCCAACTAGGTTCACTCGGTTCTTCACTATAGTAGGACTCACCATGTTCTGGAGACTGCATGTAGTAAGCCTGGGGACTATCGACATGTGTAGAATCAAAGCTATGGTCACTCGGGTCACTTTCTGAGATCAATGGGGTTACTGGTACTATGGCCCTATTCAGGTTTTCTTCTGCAACAGCATACTTTACTGGAATCACGTTAGCAGGGTTTGGAGGCTGTTGAGCTAACACCGGTTGGGGTCTTTGTTGGGCCTGATATTGTGGTTGGTAGGTTTGTTGGGGTCTAGCATATTGTGGTGGTGGAGGGTACTGGTTCTGGTATCTGCCTTGTTGGTAGGGCTGAGGGTAGGGTTGCCTAACTGCCTGCTTGTTGTATGGGCAATCTTGCGCAGTATGGTTTGTGTACTTCCGTTCTATGGTGCAGTACTGGCTACTAGGGTTAACTTGGGGTTGAGCCATAACGGGACAGACGTTCGCCATATGGTCACCGCCGCATGTATAGCACCTTTTCACAGGGGCAAACCTTGGGATTTGTTTGCTAGTTACACCTAATTTCTGAGCTACCTTCTCAGCGAGTTCCTCAATTGATGTAGATTGCGTGGAAGAGTGGCTAGATGCACTATCTGAATCTTTGTAGATTTTGGAAAGCTCTAGCTCTTCCCCTAGGTTATCTTCAATGTCAATGCACATGCGTACACATTCTTCTATGGTCCTAGGGTCCTTCAGATACACATAGGATCTCAATTTCGTACTCAACAATCCATCAAGGAATAAGGCTACTTGTTTAGCGGAGGTGGGTAGCTCCGAAATAGGGCACCTTTCAAGATATTGTCTAAATCTTCTTCCGGCCAATCTGACTGTCTCTTGGGGGGTCTGTTTGAAGCTGTGAATCAATGAGGAGGTATTGTGTCTTATGCCGCTCTTAGAGAACTCTACAATGAATGCCTCTAGGAGTTGGTCTATGCACCTGAACTGACGCTCATCTAATGGCTGAAACCATGTAAGTGCTGTGTTCCTAAGGGTTAGACCGAAGGCATTGTACTGCGTGAACAGATCTTCCACTTGTTCAGCTCTCAAGACTTGCTTGAACTCCGCCACATGATCATAGGGATCTCCTGTGCCGTCAAAGTAATTCTTCATGGACTTAACTAGCTGGGTGGGTCTCAAAGTTCTTGTGTGCTCTCTAGGCCTCGGCAGAGGGAATCCATCTGCATTTCTTTGGTTCCTGTGGGCTCTATGCATCTCAGGTTCTACCCTATTCGTCTCTGTTCTCGTTCTTTCTCTGCCCACTGGGTTGGCAAAACTTACTTCTGGTCTATCTCTACTTCTGTCTCTTTGCGTACCATGAGCTTGGGAAGTTCCAGCCCCAGGGTGACCATAGGATACATTTGATCTTGGTTGAGGGAAAATAAATTCACCCTTCCAAGTGTAAGCATGCCTATCATTTTCTGTCACCACAAAGATCCGTTCTGAAGCATGATCTAAGTAAGTCACTCTGCCTGGGCTATCCGGATCCTTAAACTCATAGATCATGATATTTCCTATATCAGTTGGCTGATTGGATTTATACCTCCAAAAGGCTTCATCAGTTTCTCGATTGAGGAGCAACTCTATGCTCTTGTTGTCTTGGGGGACCCACTCAGGCGTGATAATCCTAGTGAGAACTAATTTACCTCGAGGGGTTCTAGGTTCCGCACCCATGTTCCCTTGTTCCAGGTCACCTAAGTCTGCTTCTGAGATTACATTCCCAAAGTCATCGGTCCTATCAGGGTGACTAGTGACTACATATATAGTTCCTTCTTTGTCCAGGTATGCACCATTTTCAAACTTGACAGCTGGGTGCTCTAGTCCAATGGATTGATCAGGGTTTTTAATCTGGACCACAGATCTTCCTAAGCCGTCCTCATAGATGCTAGCACCTAATCGGTTGGTCCTAAGGTACTCCAGCTGCGTTTTGTAAGGGCCTTCTACCCTGTACAGGTAAGGCACTCCTGAACTTCCCGTAGGTCTGTCCATGCCTTGAGACATTTCTGACTCACTGGTCTCAGAGCTAGGGTAGTATGAGTGGTGGCTCAACTGCTGGGCCCAAGACCTTGCAGTGTGATTGACACTAGCCTCTGAAGACCTAAGGCTTTGTCTTTCCCTTGCTAAATGTCGTCCTGATCTAAGGTTCATATGCCTAACTGATTAGCCCAATTTTTTCCAGAGTACAACCTCGTTGCCGATTAATTGGTACCAGTCACTTGATTCTTTTTAGTTATTTTATCACGTTTGAGTTCTTGTCTGATATCACGTCGTCGGAATACTTGAGTGTTCTTCGTACTTTTAGGTTGATCGTTCCACGCTAGGTTCTTTCCTTTGTGTTACCGACCGTACAGAGATTAGATTTTTATCTTGAACTTGAGTTTTTAGGTAGTCTTCAACTTGATGACTGCCTATCGTCGCTCTGACTTACTCCTACCTCTCGTCGTTCTTAGCCTAAGCTATGAATTGACAGAGGGGGTTAAAAGTGTCCAACCTTTTGTTTCCTGCTCGGTTGCCCTTGAGTGCCCAGGAAATGTGTTCCCAAGCTCGCACTTACACTTGCTTAGAACGCCTCTCGATGCTCTGTAAGAGTTTCAAAGTTAGCTTTGAAATTTACATTCCAAAGACAGAACCAATTATTTTCATTCATGTAGCACATACACAAACTTGCATAGTGATTTTCAAGAAAACAATCCTAAGGACCCCTGACTTTGATCTCCCTGGATATGTTCAATTTCAAAATACCCTATCTGAAAATCAATGCATTATCTTTATAAAAAACAGTTGAGGCGTGTAGTATATGCTACGAGCTTTCCAACAAGCCCTAGAGCTCAAAAAATGGATTTCGTATGGAAAAGTTATGACTGTTCAGGGTTTAGGGGGTTAAAACAGGATTCAACTGGCTGACAGATCCTAAGATTTTCTCCCAATACACAAGTGTAGGAACCTCAAAAATGCTAATGGATTGACTATTGTGCCCCAAAAATTGCCCCAAATTTTGAAATAAAAAACCCTAATTTTTTGGCCGAAAAGCCTGTCAATCGCGATCGACGGGTCTGTCAATCACGATTGACAGAGGTGTCCGTCGGGGCTGTCAGTCGCGATTGACAGTGTCAATCGCGATCGACAGAGTCGATCGTGGCTGTCAATCGCGATCGACAGTATCAATCGCGATCGACACGTTTTCCGGATTTTTCGCCGAGATTTCAGTCAATCGGGGTCCTATCAATCGCGATGGACACGTGGCTACGCGCAAAAGTCAATCAATCGTGGAATTTCAGTCAATCGCGATCGACGGTGTCAATCGCGATTGACAGAGGTGTCGGTCGTGGCTGTCGATCGCGATCGACGGTATCAATCGCGATTGACAGGGTCCTACGTGGCAGTCAGTCGATCGTGGAGGTCTGTCGATCGCGATTGACAGGGTCTGTCGGTCGCGATTGACAGGGTCTGTCGGTCGCGATTGACAGAGGCTGTCGGTCGCGATTGACAGAAAACCTCGGAATTTTTCTACTGTTTTTAGTGTTTTGGAATGTGCTCCTTGTGATTGTTCTAGTGGTGCACTTACTTTTGTGAAAAGCCAAAAATTTCTGTCAGTCGCGATCGACAGAGGCCTGCGACCGCGAGACAGTTTCTTCGAATTTCGTACCTGCGCGCAGCGTGCTGGGGATGATGATGATGGCAGTACCTGCAAGAATCACAACAACATGCAAAAACAGTGCAAGCAATATCGCTCTCCCGCTCTCTCTCACAAGTGGAATGGAGGAAATGAGGTGGAGATGGTGATATGATCAAAACTGAAAATTTTCGCGATGATGGAGATGGAGGTGGGAGATGGTGATGATGATGATGGTGATGAAGGTGGTGAAGAAAGTAAAAGAAAATCGATGAGAGTGAAGAAAATACCTATAACTCCAACGCGTCAACTCTACGTCTTACCATCACACGCTCGTCCTCAAAGCTCGATCCCCGGCAACGGCGCCAAAATTTGGTGTAGCTCAGTGATGAGTAGCACCTCCTTTAATGTCAATCCGGGAAGACGTGAGGATGGTATGAAGACCTCGAGCAAGTGGCGGCCCAAGTGCGTGAGTGAGAAGCACACAAGCATGCACACACATACACACACACGCGCACACACGGCAAGACAAAGAGAGAGAATCAATGGAGCTTTTAGATTACTTTCAAAATGCTCTTACAAGTTCGTTTCAATTACAATCCAACCTCAAAAATGAGCTCTCTAGCTCTTTTTATAGTTTTTGACTAGCTTTTGGCCCTGTCCAGACCTAGTGTCCGGCCTAGTTAAAAATTAGGTTCCAGGGCCAATTTGAGGGCTCAAACGGAGTCTAAAAAATACGAAAATTGATATGTAGGTACTTCTAAGGCTCCTCAAGCTCAAGGACTCCTTGGCTTGCACAAAATGGAGCTACAAAAATATGAAATGGTATTTACAATGATTGTTAGTGATAAGAATCACTGTTAAAAGATGTAGATTGGCAAAATTGAAGGGCCTATCTGCCAGATTTGCGTCGACTGCTTTGTCTACTTACTCCTTCACCTTGTTCTGACTCTCTCCGTTGGCTTCCTTGTCTAGTCAATCCTTGGGTTCCCTGGCTTCCTTGTCTAGTCAGTCCTTGGGTGCCCATACTACTCTCAACACCTCCTCATCACAATGAGGTGTCCCTTGTTCTTCATTGACTTCAATGTCCATGGTAGCTAAGATTTCTGCCCAACCATGAGGCTCAAATTCCTCATCTCGAAATATCATCAGTGTATAGGCTGGGTCTTTAACTGGTCTATCTCCTGGGGGAGTTCCTTCTTCTCTTGCCTTTAGGTGCTTTTCCTCTTCCTCTGCAAACTTGCACATCCACAAGTGAGTATCTTCATGCATCCATGATGGATGAGGTGAACTTCCAGAATGCACACAGATAGAATCTTCTTTCCCTTTGTGGATAGGATCCACTGTAGGGGTGGTACATCTCTGAAGGTGTAATCCTTCAAATTGACCTTGGTGGTGACCCCTAAGTGTTGTAAGTACAAGGATTTGGTTCCCCAATCCTGTACTATTTGCAATTGTCGTAGAAAGGGTCTTCCTAGGATCATCTCATAAACATTATTTTTCTCAAAGTCACACTCTAGCAAATGTGTGTTCAAACTCTACACCACAAGTGGTTAGAGTTATCCCTTTGAGCAATCCTAGAGGTCTTTCAAAATGACCATTAGCCATTTGAAGCTTCATTCTAGTTGGTCTTAATGTGGGTTTGCCCCATCGCTTCCACAAGGAGGTGGTCACAATAGCAACACCCACACCTGAATCTACGATCGCTTTGGTTGTGTTACCTTGGTAGGTGATGGGAAGATAAGTATTACCTTCTTCACCTTCACTAATGTCCCCTATTTTATCGAGAGGTATCTTTGGAACTTTTTGCTTAGAGCCTGCTTTTGGCATATTGGAATCAAGTTCTAGAACCTGATCCTCCACATGATTCCATAGCTCAGGTTTTGCTTTGAGGAGTTCTTCTACAGTGAGATGACACTGACCTTAGTGTTCTTCACGACATTAGTGTTCCTTAGAACCACTGAGTCTTCATTTCTTACCAATATAGTGGGAGCTCTAATATGTAGAGATTCAGATTCCCATGGGCCTGTGAATTGAGGCAATTCTTGTAAAGAATTAGATTCAAAATCTAATCTCTCATCTTCTTGTTGCTCTGTTTGGTCTCCATAGATAGACGGAATGTCTTGGGGAAATTGATCATGAAGATCATCAATCTCAGGAATAGGAGGGGGATTACCCTTCTCCTTGGCCCATTTCTCCTCTTGTATTTCCCACAAGAACTCTTGAGAGTACTGTTGTATTGAAGGAGGTGCTCCCTCGTCCATGGAATCAGGAACATAAGTTTTCATTTGTGGTGAAATCTCTCTTTCAACAACGAGTTGAGCGTACGGAGGTAAAGAAACCTGGGGTTTGTTCACCAATTGCTCTAATATTTCTAGTAAGCCCTGGAAATGCAAATCTGGCTTGACAGAGTTTGTCTAATTGAACTTTTGACTAGTCTCAAGCATAGCTTGAGCTACTTCTACCATTTTCATGCACATTTTTGTTCGTTCAATCTCTAAGTCTGCTGTAGGGTAACTCTTGTCTAAGTTTGGAGCAGTTGGCCCTTCTTGAAGTCGAGTGTGATAGGCCTTGAACATCATGTCCAAGCCTTCTGGGGTTGGATCTGCAAGAACAGGCCCAAGTTGTGGTCTATTTACAATGGCCAGTGGGGTGGAATGAGGTGGTGTTGATGGAGTTTCGGCATGCGAGGGGCTTTGAGACAATGCTTCTATTTTTTTTTGGCATCGTTCAGGCTTTCTTCTAGTTTGGATATCTTTTTATTCCACTTATGATTGGTTCTCTCCCTGGAATCTTTCCATGTTCTTGTTTTCCTCTTACTCGGCTCTCCTGATTCACTTGACTATGGTTGCTCAGCTATTTCATCATGTTTTAATGCTTGTGCCCTAGTAAGTACCTGTGCAGGAGCCACGTTACTGCTACTTGAGCTTGAATCTGCCACTAAGCCTACCACATTGATGGGTGTAACCTTGGGTGCACTAGAGGGATTCCGAGGACACTCTCTTGGAAGATGTTCTTTGCCACACTCAAGATAAAAGCCTTGTATTGTGATATTTTGTCCTTGTCCCGGAGTGAGTGAGTGGGGGAATTCACGAATGAAATGGTCACCTTGACACCTAAAACATGGTCCTCTAGGGGCTTGTGGTCTTACTTGTCTCAATTGGGGCATGGGGTTAGGATTTGTGTACATGACATTGGAGTGTTGTGGCTCCCAATTTGGTTCCATAGGTGGTGCTTGATACTGATACGAACAGGCCTCACTATGCTCAGGTGATTCAGTGTAATAAGCATGTGGACTACCTTCATGGGAGTAGTCTGAAATTTAAGCATGAGAGTCATTTTCTGAGATCAATGGGGTTAATGGCACCAATGCTCTATTAGGATTCTCCTCGGCCATTGCATACTTAACTTGGATTGCATTGGCAGGAGTTGGTGGTTGGCTTCCTAAAACTAGTTGTGGCGTGTATGGTGCCTGATATTGCTGCTAGTATTGAGATTAAAATTGTTGTTGTGGCCTATAATATGGCTATTGGTACTGATTCAGATACCTACCCTGTTGGTAAGGTTGCTGATAATTTTGTTTGACAGCCTGCCTATTGTATGGAGAATAGTCATATGATTTGTGTATTTCCTCTCAATGGTGCAATATAGAGCATTAGGGTTTCCTTGGGGTTGAGCCATCATCGGACAAACATTAGCCATGTGGTCTCCTCCACAATTGTAACATCACCTCAATGAGGTGACCCTTGGTATTTGTCTATTTTGAACTCCTAGCTTATTGGCCACCTGCTCAGCTATCTCATCTATCTCTATGGAGGTTCTAGAGGTATGACTAGTAGAAGTGTCAGAATCCTTATAGAGTTTGGACAATTCTAGCTCCTCAACCAAGTTGTCTTCTATGTCTATGCACATCCGCACACACTCTTCTATGGATCTAGGCTCTTTCAAGTACACGTATGATCTTAACTTGGTGCTCAGTAAGCCATCTAAAATCAAGGCCACTTGTTTGGCCGATGTGGGTAATTCTGGCATAGGGCATCTTTCTAGGTACTGTTTGAACCGTCTTCCTACAATTCACACTGTTTCTTGGGGTGTCTGCTTAAAGCTGTGGATCAAGGATGATGTGTTATGTCTGATACCACTCTTGGAAAATTCGACAATGAATTCTTCTAGCAATTCACCTATCTCTCGATAGTTGCAATTATTCAAGGGTTAAAACTAAGCTAAGGCGATACCCTTAAGAGTCAAACCAAATGCCTTGAACTGTGTGAACAAGTCCTCAACCTATTGGTCACATGATCATAAGGATCTCCGAATCCATCAAAATAGTTCTTCATGGCCTTGACCACTTGAGAGGGTCTAAGGGTTCTCGAATGCTCTCTGGGTCTGGGCACTGGAAACTCATGTTTATCTCTTTGATGCCTATATGCTCTGTGTCTCTCTCTTTCCGGTCTTTCACCCTCATGTCCTAATTTTTCTCTGCCCACAGTGTGTGCAAAGCTTACCTCTAGTCTCTCTCTAGTTCCTTCCCTTTGGGTTTCATGAGCCTTGGATGATCCTGCTCCTTGGAGACCATGGGAAACACTAAGTCTCAATGGAGGGAAAATTGATTCACCTTGCCAAGTGTATGCATGTCTGTCCTGCTCTGTTACCAAGAACAGTTTCTCTGATGTGTGATCTAGATAGACAACTTTCCCTAGTATCTCTGGATCCTTGAATTCATAGATGGTGACTACTTGGTTGGGTTGATCTGGCCTGAATCTACAAAAGGCTTCCTCTGTTTCTCTATTCAAGAATAGCTCTATGCTTTTGGTGTCTTGGGGAATCCATTCTGGAGTGATCATTGTGGTCAAAACTGACTTACCCCTAGGGGTCTTGGGTTCTCATCCTAGGTCTCCTTGCTCCAGATCTCCTAGCTCATTCTCATGAATGATGTTTCCTAACTCATCTATCCTATCTGGTAGGAACCACATACATGGTTCCTTCCTTATCAATGTATGAACCCTCTTTGAACTTGACCACTAGGTATTCAAGTCCAAAGGGTTGATCTGGATTTTTGAGTTGGACCATTGATCACCTCAGGCCATCCTCATAGATGCGAGCACCTAATTGGTTAGTCTTGATATATTCCAATTGTGTTTTATAAGGACCTTCTGGTGTCTATAAATAAGCAATACCTGAGGTACGTGTGGGTCTCTCCATGTTGAAGGACATTTTTGAGTCACTTGTATCGAAACTTAGCACGTAGGGATAACCACTTAGTTGTTGTGCCTACCTTTTAGCTGTATGGTTGACACTAGCCTCAGATGATCTAATGCTTTATCTATCCTTGCCTAAGTGTCTGCCAGATCTTAGGTTCATAAGCTTTGTCTAGAAGTCCAAAATTTCCCCTTGTATTGCTCAAAATCCTTTGGAACTCCTTGGTTTCCTAGTCCACCTGAGGTTCAACCCACGAGCTTTCCAACCAACCCAAAATCACAGCAAACGGATTTCGTATGAGAAAGTTATGCCAGTTCAGAGTTCTGGGGTTTAAAACAAGGAAACAGAACCTCTTTGGGATTGCTTCAAAACAGGCGACACATGACACTTAATAAATATCGGTGATACTTGGAAGCAGACGACACATGATACTTAAGACGTCATGAAACTCAACATCTGAGTAATATCACGAACTTGACACTTGATGTCCACGACACTCGACACCTGAGCTGTCACGACACACGACACTGGACAGATGTTGTGACACTTAAAAGTCAGAGATATCATGACACTCGTTATGGCAGATATCGTGATACTTGCCCTACACAACACTCGACACTTGTCAGATGTTGCAATGCTTGGCCACATGACACCTGAGATCACGACACACAACACTTGCCAAGTATCCCGACACTTGATCTCCATGATACTCGACACTTGTCAAATGTCGTGAGACAAACACGATATTTGACACTTGTCAAATGTCGTGAGACAATCATGATATTTGACTCTTGTCAAATGTCGTGAGACAATCATGATATTCGATACTTGTCAAATGTTGCGAGAAAATCACAATATTCGACAAGGGTAAATATTGTGACACTCAATCGCAGGAAATCACGACACCTAAATGTCGCGACACTCAACCACGGGAAATCACGACACCTAGATTTTTTGGAGTCCAAATTCAAAATTTTTTGCGGATATGAGTACCTTGTGTCCTCCTTGTCACTCCTATGTGTTTGTAGATGCAAAATCTCTCTTCAAACCCATGATATCACACTCACGACACTTGGCGCAGGTCTTGTCATGTCTGAAACTGATCACTCAATTTTTTGGGTATTTTGGTAGTATTTCTCCAACGTTTCAACTCTACACCCCCTCTAAGCTTCTTGCTCGTAGCCACAAATGAAAATTGAGATGAATGTACTCTAGAAAATGGAAAAAACTGAGAAGATGAAGGTGGGTGGAGATGGTGATGGTGATGATGATGAAGATGAAGGAGAAGAAAAACTCAAAAGTTGAACTGAAAATGGTGATTTTTTTACCTTCCAACGTCGCTACTCTACGTCTTCCCGTCACACGCTCGTCCTCCAAGCTCTCTCCCCGGCAATGGCACCAAATTTGGTGTCACTCTAGCACAATGGCAAGTACCAATGTGAGGAGCTTCACCCCATAAATGTCAATTCGTGGAGATGTGAGGACCGATATGAAAACCGTGAGCAAGTGATGGCACAAGTGCGTGAGTGAAAGCACACAAGCATGCACACACATACACACACATGCGCACAAGGTAAGAGCAAAGAGTGGAACGATGGAAAGCTTCGATTACAAAAGAGATCTCTTACAAAGCTCAAAACTACAACAATCTATCCCCCAAAAATGAGCTTTCCAGCCCTTTTTATAGTTTTTTGAGTGGTTTTGGCCCTCTCCAGACCTAGTGTCTGGCCTAGTTAAAAAATAGGTTCTATGGCTTATTTGGGGGCTCAAACGGAGTCTAAAAATTATGAAAATTTGTAGGCTGATAGTTCTAACACTCCTCAAGCTCGAGGAATCCTTGGCTTGCACAAAATGGAGTTGCAAAAAATGGAAAATGGTATTTACAATGGTTTTTAGTGATGAAAATGCCTATTTTTATAGGGATTTCTTCTAAAAATTTGACATGTGCTTCTTGGAGCTCCCTACTTGCTCCTTCTTCTTGTGTGTCCACTTCCTTGGTGTGCTTCCATGCTTTGTTCGTAACCTTGAGTGTCAATAGCGATACACAGGAGTTCTGGTATCACGATATCAAAACTCAACCGGACACGATACTTTGAGTTTTTGGAGTCTAAATTCAAAACGTTTTGTGGATATTTGTACCTTATTCGCTTCTTGTTACTCCTATGTGCTTGTAGATGCAAGGTCACTCTCCAAACCCAAGATATAACACTCGTGATATCAGATGTAGGTCGTTTTAGCCCTCATGATATTTCACTCTAATTTTGGTGTATTTGGAATTCTTGCACCATTAGAAGAATGGAGTCTCTTTCTGTTTTGGCATTGTTCTCTCTGAGGACGCTTCTTTCTTTTTTCTTCTTGGAAAGATTTCTTCTTGCCTCTTCTGGTTTCTTTCGCTCTCCCTCTTGGAGATGCTTCTTCCCCTTCCTAACCCCCTTCTCGTGAACGAAATACAACTACTCTCTTTCTTGCGACATCAGTGCCTAACAAAAAATAACTGTCTGTTAAAATCCGAGCAAGAAAATACAAATTCAGCAAATTTCCAACTCAGCAACATCCGATTGAGTAATATCTAAGTTAGCAGACTTTCAGAATTCAGATTAACTATTTATCCTCAAGATTCTTCTATCCTTAACACCTGGCACAGCCCAGTGGGGGATTTTTTTAAAAATCAGACATTATTATTTCAATCGACTCTTTAGGACTCTTAGCTTCCTCTGTTCCAACTTCTTGACTTTTCAGCACTTTCACATCCTCCTCAGTACCTTTCTGCGCTTCCTGCAGTTCCATTGAATCAACTAATTGTTCCTGCTCAACTATTGCATCGACTTTCTGCTCCAAATCTCTTTGCAACAATTGCTCTTGCAGTTCTTTGATTGTTTGCACATGCTCATTGTTGGAACTGAAGGACTCACAAGGCAAGGAAGGTTACGAAGGGAGTCAGAGAGAAGAGAAAGCACAAGCAGACAGGGTAGTCAACGATGATCTGACAAGTAGGCCAATATTTTTTCAGGACACCAAAGCATATCGAAGAGGTGGACACACAAGGAGAAGGAGCAAGTAGGGAGCTCGACGATATGTATGTCAAATTGTTAGAAGAAATCCCTACAATAATAGTGATTTTCATCACTAGAAGCCATTGTAGATACCATTTCATATTTTTGTAGCTCCATTTTGTGCAAGCCAAGGAGTCCTTTAGCTTGAGGAGCATTCGAAGTAGCTACTTACCAATTTTCGTAATTTTTAGATTTCGTTTGAGCCTTCAAATAGGCCCTAGAACCTAATTTTTAACACACTAGGTCTGGACACGGCCAACCTAGTCAAAAACTATAAATAGACCTAGGGAGCTCATTTTTGGGTTAGCTTGTAATTGATCTAAACTTGTATGAGCACTTTTGAAGTAATCTAAAAGAACTCCTTTGTCTCTCTCTGTGTCTTACCTTGAGTGCGCGTGTGTGTGTATGTGTGTGCATGTTAGTGTGCTTCTCACTCATGCACTTGTGCCTTCACTTGCTCGAGGTCATCATACCATCCTCACGTCTTCCCGGATTGACATTAAAGGAGGTGCTACTCATCACTGAGCTACACCAAATTTTGGTGCCGTTGTGGAGGTGATCGCAATCCGGGTGGATCGGGTCCGGTCGTGGCACACACAGGGTGTATGAAGCTAATGAATGTTGGAAGGTTTAAGGACATGAAAGTGAAATTAATGTTGAGTATGGAGAAGAGAGAGATGTTGAAATGATTATGGGAATAGGAATGTAGGAGTGCAAGTTAGATTTATGAACATGAATGATAAGAATGAAAGAGAACCATACATACGAATGAAATTTGGAAGGAAGAATGGTCCATCGAAGGAGCTTCTTAAACACTTCCTAATTCCAATCCATATGCATAGTCTTCTTTGGATGATATGTATGCATGACGAGAATAGATGGAACCCTTACACATAAACCAGTTTCGAAAGGAAGAATGGTCCAATATTGGAGCTTCTTATACACTTTCAGAAACTAATCAATATGTATGGGTATGTATGGATTATATGCATGCAAGTGAATTATGATGATAGAGTTTACTCACAAGCTCAAAGAAACATCCTCACTGGTTCAACGCAATACTGCGGAGCCTTCTCACACATAGAAGAAATAGAAGACATGTAAAAATACTTAAGAGACTGAGAGAGGAGACAAGAGACAAGTGACAAGTGACATGAATTAAAAGAATTTGAATTAAGTTACATGTAAAATATCGTCGTGGTACGTCATGCTAAGCAGTCTACTGATCAAAGGTGGTTCCGACCCTCAAACCATGACAGTTCAACCGAATGTCACACGTAAGAAGGTGAGTTCCACTCCAGTGACCCTATGTCTGTCTAGGCTCGTAACGTCTAACTAAAGAAGTCTAAGACTCATTAAAATCAGCTCTAACTCACTCACACGCTCCACCGAGGGTGAGTCAAGATAGAGATGCTGGTTTCAAGAGCCTATCCTAGATAGGAGTTCTAACTTAAATTTGAAACTAGGTTCTATACTCATACTAGCTCACCTTGGATCCTCACTCACTCAACCGAGGGTGATCGTCTCAAGGAAACCGTAAGCTAGCATGAGCCCTATGGATGCCTAACAATGATGCTCTAGGAGTTTGGAGGGGGGTTTATATAGTTTTTTGAATGAATTTGGGCCCTTGGATCTAGAGAAATCAACTCTCAACTCTAGGATCACTACTTTCGATTACAACCATTTGATTAATCAAATCAATGGCTTGGAATTGTTCTTTCTATCAAATGTAGTGTAAAGGAGTGAAATTTAGGCGCCCTCATTCTCCACCATTGGATCTGGGGATGATCTGGACCGTCGGATCAGTGCTGACATCAATTCCGATAAGATAAGCCACTATTTTTGGAGAAACTTTGCATTATTGATCTTTAAGTGTCAAAAAAGTCTTCTTTTATGGAAAAAATTCGTGGATCCTCCTTCCTTTATGCTTTAGTGCATCTCCACCCTTGAATAGGAGCTCATCTTGACTGTACACCATGGTTCAATCATATTTTGACATGTGGTAGTCCTTCAAGCCTTCAATTTTCTTATTCTAGAAAACTGCGGTGACCTTGAAAACTCGACTTTGTGCTCTTTGACCCTCCAAAAAGACTTTGATGAAGATGAAACTTTGTAGGACTATGTTTCCAAAGATCTCCTTCAGGAATATGCAGGAAAAACTCCCATGTGAATCTCCCTTGTACAAGTTTGACTACATTTGGAAGCTTGCAAGGTGGCATTAAGGTCTCTAGGAAGCTCTGATAGCCTTGAAAATTTGTACAAATATGTATCCACATATGATCTTTATACATGCCAAACCATATGGCTAACATAATTTTCTATACAAGAATTTGTAGGGTCAAACTAGAAAAATTACATTTTTACAAAATGAACATAGCATATCAATGTGCTACAAAATCCATTTTTTGCTGAAATTTGGGCTATAGACTGCCTTTGACAATCTTTACAAGTATATGGATTTTCATCTAATTTGGTGACAATGAAATTTTTGCCCTAATTTCCCAGCTTTGACCGCTACCATGGACTTTCTTGATTTCTTTGAAACTTTGTATGTGACCTTCCTTTGACATCCTTGATGCATCCTGGACTTCTCGGGGAATTCTGGCTACCTTCACCAAATATGTTTTTTGTAGGCCTTCACAAGTGAGAGAGGAGAGCAAATCTCGACGACACCGTTGCCGACGATCAAGCTTTGAGGACGAGCGTGTGATGGTAAGACGTAGATTTGAGACGTTGGCGTTGTAGGTAATTTCTTTACTTATCTTATTTTTCTCTTTCTTACTTCACCACCATCATCACCATCATCATCCTCACCATATTCGATCTCCATCTCCATCATCGCAAAAAAAATTTCAGTATTTTGATCATATCACCTTCTCCACCTCATTTCCCTCATTCCACTTGTGAGAGAGAGCGAGAGAGCGACTTGTGTGCTGTGTTTTTATATGTTTTTTGAGCTTTCTTGCAGGTACTTGCTGCATCATCATCTCCAGCACTCCGCGTAGGTACGAAACATAATGGAACTGTCTCTGTGTCGCCGAAGTCTGTCGATCGCGATCGATAGAAAAAACGCCCATTTGGTAAAACAAAGTGCACCACCATAATCTACATGATGAGCACATGCTAAATCACTAAAAATAGTTAAAAAATTCCGAGTTCCTCTATCAATCACGATTGATACAGTCGATCGCGACCAACAGCCACGATCGACAACATCTGTCAATCGCGACCGACAGACCTGTCAATCGCGACCGACAGAGACGACCGACTGACCCTGTCAATCATCGATCGCGACCGACTGAATTTTGACGATTGACTGAATTTCACGCATTGCCACGTGTCCATCGCGATGGACACAGCCCCGATCGACTGAATTTACGGTGAAAATCCCAGAACATGTGTCGATCGTGATTGACACCATCGATCGCGATTGACAGGACCCACGATCGACTCTGTCGATCGCGATTGACACTGTCGATCGCGATTGACGTGTCGATCGCGATCAACAGGCCCCGACAGACACCTCTGTCAATCGCGATTGATAGACCTGTCGATCGCGATTGACAAGCTTTTCGGCCAAAAAATTAGGGTTTTATCCCAAGTTTTGGGGATAGTCTTTGGGCACAGTGGTCTAGCAATTAGTGATTTGTGAGGTCCCTACAAGTGTGTCTTGAGAAAAATCCTATGTATCAAATACCATATCTAGGGGGAACAAAACCAAGGGATCTCTAGAATTGTTTGCAATAAAGGCAGGGGACATAATTGATACCCAAATTACATGCATGAACGTGATCTGTCTGCCATATGAGTGTAAGTCTTGAGCTAATTTTGGGACTTTCACAGGTCCATTGAGAGCAGTCGTGAGCATCGAAAGCAAGGGATTCTTTGCAAGCTTGAGAATTGGGTTCTTGAGTGTCATAAAACAAGGGATCAGCAAGAAAGGTCGGAATATTCTCAACTCCCTTTGTCAATTCCTAGCTTAGGCTAAGTTCGAGTAGTGCTAGGAGTAAGTCAAGACACGATAGGCATATGACAAGTCAAAGACTATCTAAGAAATCAAGTTCAAGAGATAACCTGTGTGTGACCGAGAACTTTAAAGGAAAAGAACTTAATGAGGGACAATCAACTTAAGTGCGGAAAATTAACTCAAAAATTCCTGACGACGCGATATCAGACAAGATCATAAACACGATAAAACACTAAAAAAGAACCAAGTGACTGACAACAATTGATCGGCAACGAGGTTGTACTTTGGGCAAAAATTGGGCTACTTAAATAGGCATATGAACTTTAGATCAGGACGACATCTAGTAAGAGATAGACAAAGTCTTAGGTCTTCAGAGGCTAGCGTTAATCATACTGCTAGGTCTTGGGCCCAGGAGTTGAGTCACCACTCGCATTACCCTAGCTCTAAGACTAGTGAATCAGAGATGTCTCAAGGTATGGACAGACCTTCAGGAAGTACAGGTGTGCCATATCTGTATAGGGTGGAAGGCCCCTACAAGACGCAGCTAGAATACCTTAGGACCAACCGATTAGGTGCTAGCATCTATGAGGACGGTCTAGGAAGATCCGTGGTCCAGATTAAAAACCCTGACCAATCCATTGGAATAGAACACCCAGCTGTAAAGTTTGAAAATGGAGCATACTTGGACAAAGAAGGAACCATATACGTAGTCACCAGTCACCCAGATAGGACAGATGAATTCGGGAATGTGATCCCTGAGACGGACATAGGTGACCTAGAGCAAGGGAACGTAGGAGGAGAGCTCAGGACCCCTCGGGGGAAGTCTGTTCTTACTAGAATTCTCAATCCCGAGTGGATTCCCCAGGATAATAAGAGCATAGATCTGCTCCTAAACCAAGAGACAGATGAAGCCTTTTGGAGGTATAAATTAAATAGGCCAAATGATGTAGGGTCAATCATGATCTATGAGTTCAAAGATCCTGATAGCCCAGGCAGAGTAACCTACTTAGATCACACTTCAGAGAGGATCTTTGTGGTTACAGAACATGACAGGCATGCTTATACTTGGAAGGGTGAATTCGTTTTTCCCCAACCAAGATCGAACGTGTCCTATGGTCACCCTAGAGCTGGAACATCCCAAGCTCAAGGAACTCAAAGAGACAGAAGTAGAGATAGGCCAGAAGTAAGCTTTGCCAACCCAGGGGGCAGAGAAAGAACGAGAACGAAAACAAATAGAGTGGAACCTAAGGTACTTAGAGCTCCAAGGAATCAAAGAAATGCGGATGAGTTCCCTCTACCAAGACCTAGAGAGCACACAAGGACTTTGAGACCGACTCAGCTAGTTAAGTCCATGAAGAACTACTTTGATGGCACTAGAGATCCATACGATCATGTGGCTGAGTTTAGGCAAGTCTTGAGAGCTGAACAGGTTGAAGATCTGTTCACACAGTACAACGCCTTTGGTCTAACCCTTAGGAACACTACCCTGACATGGTTTCAGCCACTAAACAAGATGCAGTTCAGGAGCATAGACCAACTTCTAGAGGCATTCATTATCGAATTCTCTAAAAGTGGCATAAGACATAACACTTCCTCGCTGATTCATAGCTTCAAGCAAACCCCTCAAGAAACCGTGAGACTTGCTGGAAGAAGATTTAGGCAATACCTGGAGAGATGCCCTGTCCCTGAGTTACCCACACCAGCTAAGCAAGTGGCTTTATTCTTGGATGGATTGCTAAGTACCAAATTGAGATCATATGTGTACCTGAAGGACCCTAGGACGATAGAAGAGTGTGTACGCATGTGCATTGACATCGAGGATAACCTAGGGGAGGAATTAGAGCTTTCAAAAATCTACAAAGATACTGATAGTTCTTCTAGCCTCTCTTCCACGCAATCCACATCTATTGAGGAATTAGCAGAGAAAGTAGCTCAGAAATTAGGTGTCACTAGCAAACAGATCCCAAGATTTGCCCCTGTGAAAAGATGCTATACTTGTGGAGGTGACCATATGGCGAATGTATGTCCCATTATGGCTCAACCCCAAGTAATTTCTAGTAGCCAGTACTACACCATAGAACGAAGATACATAAATCACACAGCACAAGACTGCCCATACAACAAGCAAGCAGTTAGGCAAACCCACCCTCAGCCATACCCTCAACAAGGCAGATACCAGAGTCCATACCCACCACAACAGTATACTAGGCCTTAGCAAAATTACCAACGACAATATCACGCCCAACTGAGACCCTAGCCAGTGCTAGCACAACAACCACCTGTGCCTACTAATGTGATCCCAGTAAAATATGCAGCTGCAGAAGAGAACCTGAATAGAGCTATAGTCCCTGCAACACCATTGCTTTCTGAAAGTGACCCGAGTGACCATAGCTTTGATTCGACGCATATTGACAGCCCCCAGGCCTACTACATGCAATCTCCTGAACATGGTGAGTGTTACCGTTAGTGTCCATGTGAAAGGCCAAATGGCCACCGGACACTTCTTTGTATATGTTCTTTAATAAAACATATAGTGGCCTGGTCAGTCACAGACTGTAAGTTCGACCGCATTTGTAAGACCTAAGAAGTCTGTCTTCGTGCTCCCTATGTACTGTGTTTTCTGCGTATTCTACAGCCTCTGTGCGGAGTACTGTGTGCGGCGTCAGGAGCTCGGTTTTCTACTCCGAGCATATCGTCGTGGAGCTCTCGCGAAGGAGAGTGCAGTGCGGTGCATCGCCATCGAAATACTTCACTGGTATCAGAGCAGTTCGAGGCAAAAAGCTTTGTTCCTTTTGTGCGAGCGAAGCGAGCACCCCCCCCAGGCTTTCTCCAAGGCGACTAAGGCGGCGACTAAGGCGGCGACCAAGGCATAGACCTTGGCATACCTTGTCATCCGAGTCACCGAAGTCACCGTTGGCGCCGTTGGCTGCACGCGAGGGAGGACCTCAACGATCAAGGAATATAGAGGTTCCCGGTACTTCCCGGGAGGTCACCCATCCCAGTACTGTTCCCCCCAGAGCTCGCTTAACTGTGGCAATCTCTTGCCACTAAGCTACACTTTTGTGGTGTTTGTAGAAGGGGAAAGACTAAGGTTGACATTACCTTGAACAAGTTTTGGTCCCTCAAAGCTTCATTTTTGCTTTTAAAGCCTATTTTTGAAGCAATTTTGGGGTGTTTTTGGAGCCATTTCGGAGTACTTTCACACGTAGTTCTCTTTCACACAGGTCCAAGAACATCAAGAAGAGTGTTCCTTGTACTTCTAAGACAATAAATATCAACCTTTGGGGCTGTATTTTCAGCCACACTCGTAAAACTACAGGTTTCTCGAGGGGTTTTCAGTTTTGGTGGGAGCAGTCGCTGCAAATTTATGCAGGTTTTTAAAGCCTAAAACATCAGAGTTGACAGACACTTGCAGGTGTTATTGGCTAGTTTTTGGGCTGTGTATTCAGCCTTTTAGTGTCATTTTACTGCATATATTGAGCACATACACACCATGTACGCTTCTGTGGATACCACTTATGTACGTCCATGTGGGCATTGATATAGCGGTTACGTTCTTTGCATAAAGCCTTTTACGTTTGATAAAGAGGGTCGTGGTGAGGTTTTCTTAACTGGGAGACACCCAGATGTCGGGGTCTCTTCGGTGATGCAGGTGGAAGACTTACCCAACCTCGCCATAGGAGATGTATGATAGTTGTTCATAGGTGCTCGATAAGCCTAGTTGGCTTCTATTGGGTAACTGATTATATGCAGTGGAGTCAGTGATTCACTATGCAGGTAGACATGTCAGTACTTGCAGTTTTATGATACTTTGACACTGGTCATATGCTAATTTTGCAGAGGATACTCTGGCAAAATTTTTCCAAATTTCTGGTTTAGTCAACTATATAGTGGTCGATTTACTCCTTGATACACTTATTTGTTGGTGTTTGGACTCTTCTAGCTCCATTATCATTCTATTCAGTTCTCTACGATCATGGCATCAGAGGTCTCAGGCACATCCGATGGATCAAGGTCTAGTGCTAGCGTTCCGAGGAGGAGCTATAACTTGCAGGGCAAAGACCATTTTGAGATCCGAAAATTTGATGGCACAAACTTTGCTCTATGGAAGAATCAGATTAAAGATGTGCTGATTCAAAGAAGGCAATGGAAGCCAGTAAATGGGATTTCAAAGAAGCCTGCTGACATGGATGAAGATGATTGGGATGAGTTAGATGAAATGGCCAGGTCTACCATTCGCTTGCACCTGGCAGATAATGTTTACTTTACAGTATTAGACTGTGAAAGTGTAGAGGAGCTTTGGAAGAAGTTATGCAATACATATGAAAAAGAGACGGCATCAAATAAAGTATATCTGATGAGAAAATTATACGACCTTCGTATGAAGGACACAGATAGTGTTGCTGCTCATCTAAATGAGTTTGATGCCATATTCTCCCAGTTACAGGCTCAAAAAATGGATATGGACAATGAAATGAAAGCAGTATTGCTGTTATGCACCCTGCCATCATCATGGGATACATTTTGCACAGCTATTAGCAATAGTGCACCAGGTGGTAAACTCGTCTATGATGACATATGTGGAGCACTCTTGAGTGAGGAGATTCGTAGAAAATCTATGGTTGGCACTCAGAGTGGAGATGCATATAATGTTCGTGATTGTTACCAAGGAAAGAATCAACAACGTGGCAGGAGCAAGAACAAGGAAAAGAATGGTCAACGGAATAAGAGTAGAAGTAAATCAAGGAAGAGGGATATTGAATGCCATTATTGTCATAAGAAAGGACACATGAAGAAAGACTGTTATGCATTAAAGAACGCTAAAGGTAAAAGACAGAATGTTGATGGGCATGTTAAACAGTTACCTGCACCATCTACTTCGACTGTGAAGATTGAAGAAATTAATGCTATTTCTGATGATGCTGATGTGTTGACACTTGATAGTACTGTGCCATCTGAGGCACTTATGGCTGATTCTCTTTCCCACACCTGGCTGCTAGATTCTGGTGCTTCTTTCCATGTGACACCACATAGAGAATGGTTCTCTAATTATGCAGCAAAGTCTCTTGGTACCGTGAGACTTGGTGACTCTTACCAGTGTGATGTTGTGGGGATTGGAGATGTGGTTGTGCAGTTCATTGACGGTTCAAAATTTACTATGCATAATGTACGCCATGTACCTCAGTTATCACGCAGTTTGATGTCAGTTGGTCAACTTGATGACCTTGGTTACAAGGTGGTCTTCTATGCTCAGTCCTTTCGTATATCAAAGGGCAATATGGTTATTGCAAAAGGAAGGAAAGTTGGCTCACTTTACCCTTTATTTGTATCACAGAAAGAACACTTGTTAGCTATTACTGAACAGCCTATGGCTTGTATTTGGCATGGTCGTTTGGGCCATATATCTCGTAGTGGAATGGAAAATCTTTCTCGTTCTGGCTACTTACCTGTGTTATCTTTCTCTGATTTTTCATTTTGTGAGCATTCTCAATATGGAAAGCAAACCAGAAATGTGCATAAAACGCACATTGACACTTCAATTCAGCCTTTAGATCTTGTTCATACAGATGTGTGTGGTCCTATGCCCACTAGGTCCTTAGGTGGTTCTCTTTACTTTGTCACTTTCATAGATGATGCTACTAGAAAAGTCTGGGTATATCCTATCAAATCGAAGGATGATGTATTCCCTACTTTCAGAAAATGGCTTGCTTCAGTTGAGACTGAAAAAGGAACTAAGCTTAAGGCTTTACGTTCAGATAATGGGGGTGAGTATACCTCACATGAATTCAGCCTTTTCTGTCAGTGTAGAGGGATTCGTAGAGAGTTTACAGCTCCTTATACCCCAATACAGAATGGTGTAGCTGAGAGGATGAATAGAACTATTCAAGATAGAGTAGTCTCTATGTTGCATCATGCAAACCTCTCACAAGGTTTTTGGGCAGAAGCAATATTGACTGCAGTTCATGTGATTAACCTTTCACCTAGTACTGCCAAAGGTCTGAAAGTGGCACAAGAGTTATGGACAGGGAAACCACCATATTATGATCATCTTCGAGTTTTTGGGTGTGAAGCATATGTTCATATACCCAATAATCTTAGACAGAAGTTGGACCATAAGTCAAAGAAATGCATTTTTCGTGGATATGGTCGAGAAGGACAATTTGGATATCGCTTATGGGATCTTGAAACACGGTCAGTGATCAGAAGTAGTGATGTCATTTTTAATGAGTCTAAGATGCATAAACAGCCGATTAAGGAGGTTGAAGTGAGAAGAGTGGTGTTTGAGGATACTAGTCCTCCGGTTAGCATGCATAAAAATGCTGCACATAGGGATGTTCAAGAGAATGTCCATTCAGATCACTCTGCACATGTTCCTATTCAGGAACCATTGAGACGTTCTGCACGTGTCTCATATCCACCTGATAGATATGTTCCAGGTTTAGATTTTGTTATGCTAACAGATGCCGGTGAGCCCTCTTGCTACAAAGAGGCTATGCAGACAGAGGATCATGTCAAGTGGGAGCGTGCCATGAAGAGTGAGTTGGATTCTATTCACAAGAATGGTACTTGGAACTTAGTACCTTTGCCAAAGGGCAGGAAAGCTTTACCATGTAAATGGGTATATAAGTTGAAATTCACAACAGATAGTGCTTCTCCAAAATATAAAGCACGACTTGTTGCAAAGGGTTTTAAGCAACAACATGGTGTTGATTTTGAGGAAATCTTCTCTCCAGTGGTCAAGATGACTACTTTGCGCATGTTGCTTGGATTCGTTGCAATGGAGGCCTTAGAGCTAGTCCAAATGGATGTGAAAACAGCTTTCTTGCATGGAGATCTTACAGATGAGATCTATATGGACCAACCAGAGGGTTATGTAGTTCTTGGCAAGGAAAGTCTAGTTTGTAAGCTCAAGAAGAGCTTGTATGGACTTAAACAGTCTCCTAGACAATGGTACCAAAAGTTTGATGCTTTTATGAAGTCCCAAGGCTATTCTCGGAGCAATGAGGATCATTGTCTCTACACAAAGAGATGTTCTGATGGCAGCTTGATATGCTTGATACTTTACGTCGATGATATGTTGATTGCTGGGAAGTCCTCTTATGATTTGTCAATTCTCAAAAAGAAGTTGAGTCAGACATTTGATATGAAGGATTTGGGGGATGCCAAACATATTCTTGGCATGCGCATTACTCGTGATAGGAGTAAAAGATGCATATACTTGTCTCAAAGTGAGTACATATCCAAAGTACTTCACCGATTCAATATGCAGGGTGGAAAGGCATTGAGTACACCTTTACCCACATATGTGAAACTGAGCAAGGATGACTACCCCAAATCAGATGAGGAAAAGGAATTCATGACCAAAATTCCCTATCAGTCTGCTGTTGGTAGTCTCATGTATGCTATGGTAGCTACGAGACCAGACATTGCATTTGCAGTGGGAGTTGTGAGCAGATATATGTCTAATCCAGGCAAGAAACATTGGGAAGCGGTCAAAATGATTTTGAGATATCTGAGTGGCACTAAGGACAAGTGTCTATGCTTAGGTAGAGGGAAAGCATCCATTATTGGTTACATAGATTCTGACTATGCTGGTTGTGTAGACAATCGTAAGTCTACATCAGGGTACATTTTTCATTTTGCTGGAGGTGCTATCTATTGGAGATCTCATCTTCAAGAATGTACAGCTGTTTCCACCACAGAAGCAGAGTATGTTGCAGCAAGTGAGGCATGTAAGGAAGCATTGTGGCTTTGTCGTCTTGCTTGTGATATGGGTTTGCCTCAGCATGTACCTCACTTGCTTAGTGATAGTCAAAGTGCCATTGCTTTGGCTAAGAATCCGGTCTATCATGCAAAGACCAAGCACATTGAGGTGAGGTATCACTTCATTAGAGATTGCTTAGCCACTGAGAGCATTATTCTTGAGAAGGTTCACACTCGAGATAATGCTGCACATGCTTTGACTAAAGCTCTACCACAGGATAGCTTTCGACACTCTTGTCACTTGATGGGGGTTACTTGATTCTTGATCTTACGCAGTCACTTGTATACTGTGTAACATGCCCATCAGGTGGGAGGTATAGTTTGTATACTTACACTCAGGTATTCTTTATCATTCTTTCTTTTTTCTCCCATAGTTACTCTGGCCATATTGGCCTTTAGTGGGAGATTGTTACCGTTAGTGTCCATGTGAAAGGCCAAATTGCCACCGGACACTTCTTTGTATATGTTCTTTAATAAAACATATAGTGGCCTGGTCAGTCACAGACTGTAAGTTCGACCGCATTTGTAAGACCTAAGAAGTCTGTCTTCGTGCTCCCTGTGTACTGTGTTTTCTGCGTATTCTACAGCCTCTGTGCGGAGTGCTCGGTTTTCTACTCCGAGCATATCGTCGTGGAGCTCTCGCGAAGGAGAGTGCAATGCGGTGCATCGCCATCGAAATACTTCAGTGAGTCCTACTACAGTGAAGAACCAAGTGAACCTAGTTGGGAGCTAGAGTACACCAATGTAATGTACACAAACCCTAACTCTAGACCCCAACCTAGGCAGGTAAGACCCCCATTCCCTAGAGGACCATGCTACAGATGTCAGGGTGATCACCTCATTCGTGATTGCCCCTTACCTCCACCTACACAACCCTAGTCAGTGACAATTCAAGGCTTTTGCCAAGATTGTGGAAAGGAGCACCTTTTACGAGACTACCCAAAGAATCCTAATAATATGCCGAAAATCACTCCTATCAATGTCGTAGGGTTAGTTGTAGACTTCACAGGAAGTGTGACATCCACTACGCCAATGCAAGTGATCACTAGAGCCCAAGCCTTGCAACAGAACCAAAGCGTAGGCCAGGAAAAGAGCCCAGATGTTAGTGAATGGAGAGCATGACAAAGAAGAGGACTAGAGCTTGGAGAGATAGTCGTGAAAGAATGAAAAGACAATGGGCAAAGAAAATGAGTGAACTTGAGGAAAGCCTAAGAGAAACGAGAGCCAGGATAACCGAACTCACATCTCAAACTCCCTCTCACACTACCCCACCTCCACCATTCCCAACTCCATCCGACTCGCCACCTTCCAACCCGCCTCACCTAATCCCACCACCCCCTAGAGTAGGATCCTAGCAGATCCCACTCTCAAGGACCTAAACATGATGCTCAAAGCATATCAGGCCAGAATCCAAGCAGGGCCAAACGTAACTGATCATGAAAAGTGCTACCCTAGAGCAGAATTAGAGCTTGAACAAACCAAAATTTGTGCTAAGATGGTGGAGTTGGCTCAAACCATGTTTGAAGCCAGTCCCCTCTTTAACATCTCTAGTTCAGCTAAGACGCAGTTGCACTTTGAAGGGCTGTTAGAGAGAATAGAGAGGCTGATTGCACAATCAGAAAAGGAACCCGCCTCTCAACACAAGGACAAGGCAAGTGAAAGAGTAGGCCTTCCTGCCCAGGAAGCCTATGTGCCTAACTCTACGGAGCCAGACACATCATCTTCTATGAATAGGTTCACACCCGAATTCCTACGAGAGATTCAAGAAGACAAATGGGCTAAAGAAAGTGAAGTCCCTCCTCCTATTGAACTTGTGGATGATGCACACGACCAATTCCCACAAGACATCCCATCCATTTATGAGGAGCAGGAGAGTACCCAATCTCAGGAAAGATTAGACTTTGAGTCTAACTCTCTACAAGAATTACCCCACTTCACAGGTCCATGGGAAGCTAAGTCTACTTGTATGAGAGCACCCACGGTCATGGTACGGAATGAGGATTCAGTCATACCGAGGAACACAGAGGTAGTGAAAAACACTAAAGTACAGTGCAACCTCACGTTAGAAGAGCTACTCAAAGTAAGGCCAGAGCTATGGAAACATGTAGCCAAACAAGTACCAGAGATAGCAAAACCTCGTTCCCAGGTAGGGTTCCAGAGAACAGTGCCAGAAATACCCTTGGACAAGATAGGAGACATGAGTGAGGGTGAAGAGGGAAACACATATCTTCCTATCACCTATCAAGGATACACCACCAAGGCCATTCTAGACTCACGCGTAGGAGTTGCAATTGCTACCACTTCCCTATGGAAGCGTTGGGGCAAGCCAGCACTCAGGCCCACGAGGATGAAATTGCAAATGGCCGATGGTCACATAGAGAGGCCCTTAGGGCTGTTAGAAGGAATAACTCTCACCACATGTGGTGTTGAGTTCGAGCATACATTTGCTATATGAGATTTTAGCAAAAATCATGCCTATGAAATGATCTTGGGACGACCTTTTATGCGACAGTTGCAAGTGGTACAGGACTGGGGAACCAATTCCTTGTACCTGCAACACTTAGGTGTTACGACCAAAGTGAATCTCAAAGATTACTCTCATAGAGATGTCCCTCCTATCCAATGGAATCCCCTCCATAGAGCCAAAGGTGATACGGAATCGGTGCATTCCATAGGATCAGGACCCTCATGGATGCATGAAGACACCCACTTATGGATGTGCAAAGTAGCAGTAGAAGAAGAGAAGAGAGAAGAAGCTAGAGAGATAGGTGCAAAAGAAACACATAGATCAATTCAAGACCCAGCCTATGCACCTGTAGTCTTTCCTGACGAAGAATTTGAACCCCACGGTTGGGCAGAAATCCTAGCAACAATGGATGTAGCCATCAATGAAGAACAATGGACACCTCACTGTGATGCAGATGGCTATGACATTTCAGTCTTCTCCATAGAGCCAATCATGGGAGAGGCAGTGTTAGAAGAGTGTGAACCTAGCCCTGATGCATTTGAGGATGCAAGTGACTCCGATCTAGAGTCAATCATTATGGACCCACCTTTTGCATCAGATGAAGAATACTTCTATGAAGTAGAATTTCAACCCCAGAGGCATGGAGAGCTTACAAATGATGTAAGGCTAGCCACACATGTGACCCCGAAGGAAGAAGGAAAGAAAAGAAAGAAGAGAGAAGTCACACCAGAAGAGGAAGAATCTTTATTTGAGGTCCCAGAAAATTTTAAGAAGTATGAGATAGATGACATGAGAGTCATGATCAGAATGCCTAAACGAGAGGCGCAATCAGGGGAGGCCTATGATAACAAAGAAACCACCAAGAAAATAGTGGTAGCCGTGGAAGAAGGAGAAGAGAGATGCACGTACATAAGCCATGACCTGACGGAAGACGAAGAGCACGAATTGATAGCCTTGCTAAGAGAATATAGAGATGTATTCGCTTGGAGTTACAAGGATTTGAAAGGCGTGGACCCTGACATATGCTCACACACTATCCCCATGACCTCAGATGCCAAACCTTCTAAGCAAAAGCCATACACATATAATGATAATTATGCTGCTAAGATCAAAGAGGAGATAGATAGACTGGTTGAAGTTGGATTCATCTATGAAATTGAGCACACTGAGTGGGTATCCCCCACCGTAGTGGTGCCCAAGAAAAATGGAAAGCTGTGTGTATGCATTAACTTGAAGAAGGTCAATGCAGCCACAATTCGAGATAACTATCCGCTTCCTATCACAGAACATCTCTTAGAAAGAGTAGCAGGCAAGGAAGTGTACAGCTTCCTTGATGGATTTTTGGGCTACAATCAAGTAGCCATAGCTCCAGAAGATCATCATAAGATGGATTTTGCCACTGAATGGGGCATTTTTGTCTTTAGAGTAATGCCATTTGGGCTTACCAATGCACTAGCTACCTTCCAGAGGCTGATGTGCCATGTATTTAAAGAGTTCTTGAGGAAGAACTTGGAAGTCTATGTTGATGATCTTTGTGCTCATTCCAACATTAGACAAACCCATATTCCTGAACTCAGACAAATCTTTGACAAATGTAGAGAATATCAAGTCTGCCTGAACCCAGAAAAGTGCGTTTTTATGGTCAGGCAAGGCAAGATTCTAGGACACATAGTGTCAAAGAATGGCATATCCACTGATGAAGAGAAAGTGAGAGCCATAGCCGAGTTACCTAGGCTAAAGAATGTCAAGGAAGTACAAGCTTTCATGGGGCATTGTGGTTATTACCGACAGTTTATACACATGTATGCCATCATAGCAAAGCCTCTGTATGGACTTTTGACTAGCTTTGAGTGGACTAATGAATGTGAGAATTCTTTCAATGAGCTTAAACGGCGATTATGTTCAGCACCGATCTTGACCACACCAGATTGGAATAAGCCTTTCCATGTTCATGTTGATGCATCTAATTATGCTATTGGGTGTGTACTCGCGCAGCCTACCGGTGAAGGTAATATGGATCTTCCAATTGCCTATGCTAGTAGACAATTGAATGCAGCTGAACGAAATTATACCACTACGGAGAGAGAAGGACTAGGCATGGTATATGCAGTTAAAAAGTTTAGACATTACTTACTTGCAAATAAGTTTAAATTTTTTACTGACCATCAGGCACTGCTATATCTCGTAAACAAGCCATGCAATACAGGGAGATTAGTAAGATGGTTTCTCTTGCTAATGGAATATGATTTCGAGGTTGTGGTAAGGAAAGGTAAGACTCACTTGAGAGCAGATCATCTCTCTAGGCTCACATCTGGAGAAGCCCCACAAGGAGTGTCAGATGACCTTCCTGATGCTTACCTGTTTAATTTGGAAGTGGTGCCACAGTGGGCTAAGCCATGAGTGCTAGTATTGACATACGGGCCTAACCACCCAGTAATAAACACACAGGATAAAGAGGTAGTCAAAGCCCAACAGTATCACATCATGGCAGGAAGTATGTACAAGCATACGGATCAAGGGATCTTGGCTTGTTGTGTGGAAGAGGATGAGTACGCTAAATGGTTGCAATTAGCATATGTAGGTGCATTAGAGCAACACCACTCAAAGCAACAAAACCTACAGACACTAAGGAGACTCAGAGTGCACTGGCGGACTATGGAAGCTGATGTCCAAAAGATGTGCAAGGAATGCCCAATCTGCTACACTAAACTGTTGAGAGTGATGGATGGATGCACTCAGGAAATCAGTTGGTGCTGCAAAACCTGCTTCACACCTGCCCTCTTTTCTCTTCTGATATGCTTAGTACACAAGTTTAGCTTCCAAATGACATAAAGAAACCATATATGTACTTTGGAAATGATTTGGGTAATGATCAAATCAAAACAGATAACTTGGTACTTCACAAATCAACCAAAACTTTCTATTCCTGTAGTGATACCTACTCAGACTTTTACTCAGTGTGTCCAGCACACTTAAAATTGGCACAATTCCTTTTGGGAGTATTAATTTACCTTAGTAAGCTACCAATCACAAGTGAAATCACTTCAATTGATAAACTATGCACTGAGAAATAAGTTTAGCAAAATTATAATCACCCCCGACTTTTTAGGAACTCTCCAGACAAATACCAGTGTGCACCTCGATTTGTTTTTCTCCCAAATGGCTGAATGAAATCCTTTGAAATTTTGTATGCTTGTAGTGGAATTTGAGCTGGTTCCAATGAGCTATAGATCTCTTGATTTGGTTCAGTAGATCCAGAGCAATGCCTCTTTGAAGTTGACAGACTTGGAGTAGGTGACTCAGACAAAACAGAGATGATGAATGTCTACTTCTATTGATATATGTGTTTGTACAATCTCATTAGCTTGCCAAGCAGAGCTAAATGAGGTAGTGTGATGTTGGGTATGGATTAGCCCTCACACACAATGAATTACAAAGAGATTTAGCCTCGGGGAGTGAGCTAGAGTGAGTGAGTAACCCGCGACTTTTTTCTACATCTTTTATAGGAGATATGTGATCATTTGAATTTGAATTTCAAACTTAGGCTCCCTTGAATCTCTCCTCTAAAAGTAGGGAGATATTCTCTCCATCTCAACATCCAAATTTCCACGACTAATGAAGTAGGTGGATGACTTTAAGTGGTTACAAACAAATGATAAGTCACTTAGACTTTTACAAGGGGTAAGGAAGTAAGAACATATAGGCATATGTTCACATGTGTCTTTATTTGAGTGAAGCCTTTATAAGCCTTTATCCATGCTTGTCTTCAATAAGTCCAAGGGTCCAAGCCAATGTGTGTAGGCTTGTCTTGCACCAACAGCTCCCCCTCAAGCCAAGCACTTTGGCTTAAGTCTTCTTCTTCATTCTTCAATTACTTCCTGCACTCCAATCATAGATTTGAATCTGCATAACTTGGTTCCATCCAATGCCTTTGTAAGTAAATCTGCACATTGCATATTAGTAGATACATATGTCAATTGTATATCTTTACTTAGCAATTTCTCTCTCACATAGTGGTAATGAACCTCTATGTGCTTAGTTCTGGCATGATAAATTGGGTTTGCTGCAAGATGAAGAGAGCTAGTGTTGTCTCCAAAGATAATAGGTGGTCTTGTATGTAGACCTAACTCTGTGTAAAGAAGCTTCAACCAGATAGCTTCTTGAGTTGCATTTGCAAGTCCTCTATACTCTGCTTCAGTGGATGACAATGCCACTGTAGGTTGCTTCTTAGCTGACCAAGAGATAGGCTTATCCCCTGCAAAACAAATGTACCCTGAGGTGCTCTTCCTATCATCCTTGCATCCTGCCCAATCTGCATCTGAGTAGACCTTTATGTCAATATCTGATGTATAAGGAAAATACAAACCATGACTTTGAGTTCCCTTGAGGTACTTCAAGATCTTCTTGGCTGCCTCTAGATGAGGTACTCTAGGTTTGTGCATGAATTGACTAAGTACACTTACACCATAAGCTATGTCACTTCTTGTCAAGGTAGCATAATTCAAACTACCCACCATACTTTGGTATCCTGTAATGTCTTTGATTTCTTCTCCTTCATGAGCACTTAGCTTTTGGTTAACCTCCATTGGAGTAGTAGATACCTTAGCATCCTGCAAACCAAACTTCTTGACCATATCCTGTACATACTTCTTTTGAGTGATGTAGATACCTGAGTTTGTGTATGTAGCTCAATGATGAGTAGCACCTCCTTTAATGTCAATCCGGGAAGACGTGAGGATGGTATGAAGACCACGAGCAAGTGGCGGCACAAGTGCGTGAGTGAGAAGCACACAAGCATGCACACACATACACACACACGCGCACACACGGCAAGACAAAGAGAGAGGATCAATGGAGTTCTTTAGATTACTTTCAAAAGCTCTTACAAGGTTGTTTCAATTACAATCTAACCCCAAAAATGAGCTCTCTAGCTCTTTTTATAGCTTTTGACTAGCTTTTGGCCCTGTCCAGACCTAGTGTCCGGCCTAGTTAAAAATTAGGTTCCAGGGCTTATTTGAGGGCTCAAACGAAGTCTAAAAATTATGAAATTTGGTACGATGGTACTTCTAATACTCCTCAAGCTCGAGGACTCCTCGGCTTGCACAAAATGGAGTCTAATCTACCAAAAACGGGATTTACAATGTTTGTGTAGTGATTAAAATCACTTGGGTTGTACATAATCTATGGAAAAAAATGATCTGGCCTTGTTGCCGTATTGTGCATGACTCCTTTGTTGCTTTGTATGCCAACACTCCCCCCTTCCTAGCGTCTGTCGCCCCTGACAGACCTTTGTTCGCGCGGGTGGTCGATGTAATATTGGATGACATTGGTGGCCAGTTCATGTTCTCCTATCCTTAAGCCTCTTGCTAGATCGGCTTCCAATGCCTCCCAATTTATTGCACCGGGGGTTTCTGGTTGCGGGGTGGTGTAGTACTCTGAATACATTGCTTGTTCACAAGCAAACAGTTGAAGCAGATGTGTCGGCTTTGGTGCGAAAATCTCCGAGTGGTACTCCCAGAAACCTGATCTGAACATTTCTTCGAAGGTCTGTTTGTAGCAGGCGGGGAGGTACTTGATGCGTGCATGCCAAGCGTAAGCCACACGGATACTGGGGGTGGTGCTCATGTCATACACCAAGTCGTAATTTCCATTGCTAAACCCCGGAAGACGTACCTGTGGTGCGGCTGCATTTCTAAAGGTCTTCAGCACTACTTGCATCATATCTAAGATTTTAAGCATCATTTGCGCTGCTACATCTTGCATGGGCTTCAAGCGCGGCATCCAGTGGCGAATGGTCCCCATCATATATGCTACCGATGGTGGTCCTTGTGGTGGCGCGATGTACGGGTAGTTCAGCCATTCCTTGCATTGCGCATTGTTCTGTACCTTGATATTAAATGCCTTCCACGACCTGCGGCGGGGGACTGGACCGTAGCATGGGTTGTACAGGAGGTGCAACGGCGCGTTGTTCCATGTGCGTAGCATTTCTGGATAGGTCTCTAAAAGTTTCTGACGCCATGTTGGTTGACGAATCTTGCCTTTTCGCACCTCTGGAGGAAGGTCTTCGGGTTGAAATTGGGTCGCAAAAGTAGGAATCTGACCCGTGACTCTTTGTATTTCTGCATTATAATCAGCCAAGATAATATAATATGGCCTGTACTGGAGTTCCGATGAGAGAATCAGGCGTCTCGATGACAAGTTCTTGAAGTAAGCTGATTGTAACACAGTCTCCTCTATGACCCTCATGGCCTGATTTTGCACTACGGTGCGCTCTTCATGCGAGGTCCCTATTTCCTCCACTTTTCGTAACCATGGTGGCCGTGGTGCCTCGAACGTGTCCTGCGCTTCTTCTGTTTGTTGGCCTCCTGGGAATGGTTGCGGATCATATTCTTCATCAAACGTTTGTTCCACAGGAATTTGCACAACTTCTTCGTCCGTGGGAGCTTCCGGAGGGGAAGATGGCCTCTCATATTGTAGTAGGCGTGTCTGCAATTCAGTTACCTGCTCTTGGAGATCTTTTATGGCCTCTGCGTCGGAGGGAAGCGAAGCTGTAGAGGGGGTGGTTGGAGGGGCAGCTGTTGGGCCTTGTTGGTGTTCCTGCTTCAGTTGTCCTAGCTCCTCCGATAGCTTATCATGTGCTTCGAGCAACATAGCATAATCTTCCAATATAATCTTTATATTATCGGGGGTCACTGCTTGAAACTTGGATGGGCTGATGGGTGCCCCCGGTGTGCTCTCAATAGCTGCTTCCAGGTTCTCTTGATTTTGTAATTGCAGGCGTCTGTTCTCTTCCTGAGCAGCCGCAAGATGGCGTTTAAGTAGCGCCATATTTCGCTGAAGTTTTGAGTTGCGTTCCAGCTGTGTCCGTAGGTGACCTTCTACCACCTGCACTGCTTCCTGATCTACGTTCTGTAGCTGTACCTCCAATATATTGTGGGCTTCTTGGAGGGTGTGGAACTGTGTGTGGAGGCGAGTGTTCTCCTCTTCTAGTACCGCAAGGCGGAGCTGTAGTGTCGCTGAGTGCTCTTGCAGGCGTGCATTTTGTTGCTGGAGCTGAATGTAATCTGTTCTTAAATTTGATATACAAGCCAACATGGTGTCCAATGCATTACCTATAGATGAGTGGGGGGTGTTTACCGTGGAAGATGCATGGGAAGGGAATTGGGGAAGGGAGACAGTGAATGATGTGTCTACGAAAGTTGTGTGTGTGGGTGAAATTGGTGGAGGGGGAATGGGAGGAGGTGAAACCGTGGGTGGAGGTGCCGTGGGTGGTGAAATGTCCATCCCTTCAGGAGTGGGTGTTAGTGTGGGGCCTGCCATATACACTGGTATGGTAGGTGGTGTGTGTGTGGAAGTGGTGAATAGATGTGAAGTGGGGTGGGGAGCTGAAAAGACAGGGAATGGTTGAGGGCCTGGTTGAAAAGCCCTAGCAAAGATGTCCTGGAGGGATTGTAGAAATGGAGAGAGGGATATCGGGGGTTGGGGTCGTAAATTTGAAGAGGGCTGAAAGGGTTGCGTGGTAGCAGGGAAGCCCATGAATGTGGATCTAGGGTCAGGATGACCCGTGGCTGAGGGCGTTGGGGATGGTTGCCCTAGGGCAGGGTCTAGGAGGGGTTCGGCGGATTGTGTAGTGTTGGGGTTGTCTTCGAAGATAGGATTATCAGTGGTAGAGAATAGGGTGGCACTGGAGATCGGAGTGCGGAAGATGAAGGTGGGGTCGGTGGGTTGAGTAGTCGATGTGGTTTCTACTGTTTCTCTTCTAGGAGGTGATGGTGGGGGAGTAGGTGGTAGTGGTTCGGTGGACTCCTCATGGGTGGCTGGGTGCTGTTGGCTAGCTGTCTGGGAGGTTGTTCTGATAGTTTCAGGTGTAGTAGTCGGCTCTTTTGCAACTGTAACGGGAATTTGAATATTTTTGCATGGGCGAGGTCGTGTCTGGAACCTTCGTGGGTCATATTGAACTGAAGGCCTCTGAATGGCAGTACGCACAGCTTCTACAACTCCATATGTTTCTGCCATCAATAAGAGACCTTCCCTGTACTCTGAGTCGACTCCCGCTTCTTCCAACAACTGAGTCATAAGTACTCTGCTGCTCTGTTCAGTGAGTAATTGCTGCGATCGTACTCTTTCCATAATCTGATACAGCCTTCGGAGTTCTGCTGTATATGCTGGGGCTTCAGTGGTCTCTTCTTCATACGCTTCTTCTTCTTCCGGGTGTCCGTGTTGTTGACTTTCTTGAGTGTCACTCCAATGGACATGTCTACCGTCTGTAGACTTTCTTCTTCTTCGTGAGGATGTGCCCTGCTCCTCTGCCTCTGAATAAAACTCCACATCAGAGAATTGTGTGCTTTGTAGGAATGCTTCGAAATCCTGGGGGTCCAGTCCTTCAGCCTCTCCAGTGGCAGCAAATTCGAACTCAGGTGTGACAGGAGGAGCCGATGGGGTAGGTTGTGTCGTAGTGTCGGATTCCGACCTGGGTATCCTAATGGTAAAGGGAGGTACCGTGCCCTCTCTTAATGGTGATGCCTCAGGAGTAGTCAGGACTTCCCTTGTCTGGACACAAGGGATCGCGCCCCTCATGCGCTTGGACTGATGTGTGGATGTCTTGAGCCTTTTAAACATTTGTAATTGTGCCCAAGTTAAGGCACGCTCAATGGGGACATCATATGCCAAGCATCGATAAATGATGCGTGTGAGTGCACAGCATCCGTTCACCACTAATTTCCTAGATGCCCGTTTGTTCGCTTCATACAACTGATCTATAATCCACACTGGTAGCTTAATAGGTAGCGCACCTGCTTCCGCCAAGTAGAGAGCAAACCAGATCTTCTTGTGTGGTTGCGTGAATCGGTCTTGACCGGGGAAGGCGAAATGTTGCATGCACATGCGGAGAGGGATGGACACATTTGGGGTGAGGGCTGCCATGTCTTTCAGCTTCACTACTTTCCTGTCCTTCATGTTGTTGGGAACGAGAGCATCCTTTTCTGAGGGTACATGCGTGCCATGCATCTTTAAAGCATCACTCACTAGCTCCACAGTAAGTTCAAACCTCTTCAACTCGTTGTTGCCCAGCAATGAGGGGAGAACAAATGATCCGGGTTGGTCCTTATCTTCATGAGCTTGTAATGTAGAGACCAGATAGTAACATCGGAGGAGGTCGGGTTTAGGTAGTGGGGCTTCAAAATATTCCGCCAACCCTGCTCGTTGCCATATGATCTGGAGGTCTTCAGTGTTCTGTAAAGTCTCGAACTCCTTGGAGAAAAATTGGAAACGCACCCATGATCTGTCATACTCGCATTTAGACTCCCAGATATACTTAGCCTCTCCTAATGGACCGGGCATGCCATTGAACCAATGAGAGTTGGCATGGACTCTTTCCGTGATTCCTGTAGGTGGGTCTGGCACCGGGAGTTGCTGAAGGTGTTGCATCTCCACTGGTCGTTCAGTAGGGGGCACATCCACGGGTAGGCTATCCACATCAATTCCTGCAGTAAGTATCCCTACTTGTGAGCCCGAACCTGTCGCTTCTGCCATTTTACTGCTTGTCTTCTGATTCTGTGAGAATATAGAACCATGTGTTAACATCGTAATGGACAGAATAAATCCGTTGTTGTCCCCGTTACAACATTAACATGAGGCAGGTGATGAGTTAGTGGTTAGTAAGTGCACGAAGACAGTGAGTGTAGTTAACGTTTGTGTATTCCTAGGAGACTAATGCCGTTAGTAAGTGGGGTGAATTTACAAATCGGGGTCGGGGGGTTTATTACAGGTCTTAGACTGCCAATTGCAGTGGATGGGCTTTGCTTTCGGTTTCGTAGGGACTCTAGAGAGCTGTGTCGGTGTCGCCGTTTGGGAATGGGGCCTTTTAGGGACCCACCTATAAGTGATTTTATGCATGCTCATGGGTCTTGGTGTGTTCCTAAGTGTTAAGCACGAGGGAATTCTGGTTGTACTCGTAGAAGGGTTATGCTGCACAGGTTGTGGCCTTGGCGTAACTACTTGTGCCCTCAAGCAAGCCTTAGGCACCCAAATTTGTCTAGATTGTGGGCTTGCCTTCATCGACTTCTTGGGCACCCAAATAGATTTTACTTTAGCAGAAGAATTTCTGAAAGACTTCTTATTAGCGTCGTGTTGTTGGTTACTAATGAGAGGCTTTGCCCGCGTAGTTGACGGTGGTGCACCCGGTCGTTCGCCTTTCCGCACCCACACCTGGATTATTTTCTGAGACATTCTGCTGCGCAGGTATTTTTGATCTCGGACATAGGTAGTACTCTGCTTCTTCTGCTTGTGATCCGCCTTTGGTTGCTGCCTCCTTCGGGCCTTTGGAAAAGAAGGGAGATCCGTTGCATCCCTGACTCCTTTTTTGCAAATGTCATTCCTCTGCAACACAGGGTTTTGAACAAGAACAGCATGGTCATCTTTATGTCTACCCCTGGAAGGACCAGGAGTCTGTGCCTTTCCTAGTTCCTTGAGTGCTCCATTGTCTAATTCTACTGTAACTCGACTATGACTGACCCAAACCTGGAGAAGTCCACTTCTTAGGTTTAGATTGACTGCTCGGTCATAGATCCAATCCTGACCCAAGACGAGAGGTTCAGTGAGATCTTCATCTTGACACACCAGTACTTTAACTGTCATTGCCTCATCATGAATGTAAAGGGGAAGTTCCGCCTCGCCCATGCAAGGGGTTTCCACTCCTCCCAATCCTATAAGATATGCTTCCACAGGATTGACAGTCAATTGTAATTCTTGGCAGTAAGACAATTTAACAGCGCTAGTGGCCGCACCTGAGTCAATCAAGGCTCTTACGGTCCTTGCACTCTTTCCTTGTCCTATATCTATGGTTATGAAAGGACGTCTATCAATTATTCTACTCGAGCTTGTTCCTGCAACTTCACACATGGCCATGGGATATCCTTGATCTGCATGGTCAACTGTTGTAGTCATATCTCGGCCTTGTCTGCGTAACTTCATCCTTCTGATGCGTTCTAAAGCCTCTGCTTGAGCCTCTTCTCGAATGCGCTTTTCTTCCTCTTTGCGTTTCTTAGCAGTGTTGAGTCGGCTTAGCATTTCCTCCGTGAGGGGTTCTTGATATAACTTGACTCTGCAACCGCTAATATAATTTGGGAGGACATCACCTTCTAATGTGGCCAATTGTACTGCTCCGCTCGTGGAGATCCTATTGATGATCATAGGTCCGTAGCCTCTCTTTTCTAGCTTCCTCGCTTGTTGTTTTAGTGTATAGACTAAGACTAGATCTCCTGCTTTCAAGCCCTTATCCTTCACATGGGCATCGAAATATGCCTTCTGTCTCTTCTTGGCTGCATATATCCCTGCGGCGGCTCTCAGTCTTGTTTCCCCTAATCGTTCAAGATCAAAGATCCTAGAGGAGAGCTCATGGCCTGTCCATTCGTGCTCATGTGCTACTCTCAATGTAGGAATCAAGAAGTCCAAGGGTAGCACAGCATTCTGGCCAAATACCATCTGAAAGGGGGTGGCTTGAAGTACCGTTTTGTAGGCGACTCGGTATGCCCAAACAGCATGGTGTAGCTGTTTGTCCCAATCAGAGCGTTTAGTGTTCACTAATTTCGTCAGTACATTGCATAAAATCTTATTAGTGCTCTCAGCTTGTCCATTAGCTTGAGGGTGATAAGGGGCAGACTTCTTGTGTATTACCAAGAATTCTTGGAGTAGGTTTTCAATCACTTCATTTAAGAAATGAGTGCCTCTATCACTTACTAGCTCTATGGGTAGTCCATATCTTGTGAACACATTCTCAAACAAGAATTTGGCAGTTGTCTGAGCATCGTTCTTTGTTGTAGCCTTTACCTCTACCCACTTGGTGAGATAATCTGTTGCAACAATGATGTATTCCGCATGCGAACCTTTAGCTGGGGGATTAATAGGACCTACGAAGTCTATTCCCCACTTAGAGAATGCACGTCCACCCATCATAGGTTTCAGTGGCATCTCATCTTTGCGTATAGGATACTGAGTCCTTTGACAGACATCACACCGCTTCACATAGGTATGTGCATCCATGTGAAGGGTAGGCCACCAAAAGCCCGCAAATAGTATTGCCTTGATCACCCGATCTGGTCCAAAATGTCCTCCTGCTACACCTTGGTGAGCAGTTTCTAAAATCTTAAGATATTCACTCTCATGGACACACAGTCTCAGGTAACCATCCTTACTGCGTTTGTATAGATTATCACCAATAAGTGAGTAATCCAAGGCTTCTTGTTCTAGACTCCTTTTCCTAGCCAGAGTCATGTCTGGAGGGAATGTGTTTGTCCTCAAGAATGATACTAGAGGTTCACTCCAATCTGGCACAATGGATACTTGATAGAGAGTGGCATGTTCCACAGGTGGTTTAGTGCAACAGATTGGGCATTCCTTGCACAACTTTTGGACATCCGCTTCCATAGTTGGCCAATGCACTCCGAATCTCTTTAGAGTCTGCAACGTTTGTTGCTTTGAATGGTGTTGCTCTAACGCACCTACATGTGCTAATTGCAACCATTTAGCGTACTCATGCTCTTCTACGCAACAAGCCAAGATCCCTTGATCTGTGTGCTTGTACATGCTTCCTGCCATGATGTGGTACTTTTGGGCTCTTACAACCTCTCTATTCCGTGTGTTTATCACTGGATGATTAGGCCCGTATGTCAATACTGGCACTAATGGCTTAGCCCACTGCGGCACCACTTCCAAATTAAACAAGTAAGCATCAGGAAGGTCATCTGACACTCCTTGTGGGGCTTCTCCCGAGGTGAGCCTAGAGAGGTGATCTGCTCTCAAATGAGTCCTCCCTTTTCTTACCACAACCTCAAAGTCATATTCCATGAGCAAGAGAAACCATCTCACTAATCTTCCTGTATTGCATGGCTTGTTTACAAGATATAACAATGCCTGATGATCAGTAAAAAATTTAAACTTATTTGCAAGCAAATAGTGTCTAAATTTCTTGACTGCATATACCATGCCTAATCCTTCGCGCTCTGTAGTGGTGTAATTCCGTTCAGCCGCATTCAATTGTCTACTGGCATAGGCAATTGGAAGATCCATATTACCTTCACCAGTAGGTTGTGCGAGCACACATCCAATAGCATAATTGGATGCATCAACATGAACATGGAATGGCTTATTCCAATCTGGTGTGGTCAAGATTGGTGCTGAACACAATCTTCGTTTAAGCTCCTGGAAGGAATTCTCACATTCATCAGTCCACTCAAAGTTAGTCAAGAGTCCGTACATGGGCTTTGCGATGACAGCATACATGTGGATGAAACGTCGGTAATACCCACAATGCCCCATGAAAGCTTGTACTTCCTTGACATTCTTTGGCCTAGGTAACTCCGCTATGGCTCTCACTTTTTCTTCGTCAGTAGATATGCCATTCTTTGACACTATATGTCCTAGGATCTTGCCTTGCCTGACCATAAAAACACACTTTTCTGGGTTCAGGCAGACTTGATATTCTCTACATTTGTCAAAGATTTGTTTGAGTTCAGGAATATGGGTTTGTCTAACATTGGAATGAGCACAGAGATCATCAACATAGACTTCTAAACTCTTCCTTAGGAACTCCTTAAACACATGGCACATCAACCTCTGGAAGGTAGCTGGTGCGTTGGTAAGCCCAAATGGCATTACTCTAAAAGCAAAAATGCCCCATTCTGTGGCAAAGGCTGTCTTATGCTGATCCTCTGGAGCTATGGCTACTTGATTGTAGCCCGAAAATCCATCAAGGAAGCTGTACACTTCCTTGCCTGCCACTCGTTCTAAGAGATGTTCTGTTATGGGAAGCGGATAATTATCTCGAATTGTGGCTGCATTAACCTTTTTCAAGTTAATGCACACACGCAGTTTGCCATTCTTCTTGGGCACCACTACGATGGGGGATACCCATTCAGTGTGCTCAATTTCATAGATAAATCCAGCTTCAACCAGTCTATCTATCTCTTCTTTGATCTTAGCAGCGTAATTATCGTTATATGTATAAGGCTTTTGCTTAGAGGGTTTGGCGTCTGAGGTCATGGGGATGGTGTGCGAGCATATGTCCGGGTCAACACCTTTCAAATCCTTGTAACTCCAAGCGAATACATCTCTGTATTCTCTTAGCAAGGCAATCAATTCGTGCTCTTCTTCCGCTGTTAGGTCATGACCTATATACGTGCATCTCTCCTCTCCTTCTTCTATGGCCACTACTATTTTCTTGGTGGTTTCTTTGTTATCATAGGCCTCTCCTGATTGTGCCTCTCGTTTAGGCATTCTTATCATGACTCTCCTATCATCTATCTCATACTTCTTAAAATTTTCTGGGACCTCAAACAAAGATTCTTCCTCTTCTGGTAAGGCTTCTCTCTTCTTTCGTTTCTTTCCTTCTTCCTTAGGGGTCACATGTGTTGCTAATCTTACGTCATTTGTCAGCTCTCCATGCCTCTGGGTTTGAAATTCTACCTCATGGAAGTATTCTTCATCTGATGCAAATGGTGGGTCCATAATGATTGACTCTAGATCGGAGTCACTTGCATCCTCAAATGCATCAGGGCTAGGTTCGCATTCTTCTAGAACTGCCTCTCCCATGATTGGCTCTATGGAGAAGACTGAAATATCATAGCCATCCTCATCACAGTGAGGCGTCCATTGTTCCTCGTTGATGGCTACGTCCATTGTTGCTAAGATTTCTGCCCAGCCGTGAGGCTCAAATTCTTCGTCTGGAAAAACTACAGGTGCATAGGCTGGGTCTTGGATTGATCTATGAGTTTCTTTCGCACCTACCTCTCTGGCTTTCTCTCTCTTCTCTTCTTCTACTGCTACCTTGCACATCCATAAGTGAGTATCTTCATGCATCCATGAGGATCCAGACCCTATGGAATGCACCGATTCTGTATCATCTTTGGCTCTATGGATGGGATTCCATTGGATAGGAGGGACATCTCTATGAGAATAATCCTTGAGATTGACTTTGGTCGTAACACCCAAGTGTTGCAAATACAAGGAGTTGGTTCCCCAATCCTGTACTACTTGCAATTGTCGCATAAATGGTCTTCCCAAAATCATCTCATAGGCATGATTTTTGCTGAAGTCACATATAGCAAAACTATGTTCAAACTCGACACCACAAGTGGTGAGAGTTATCCCTTCTAGCAATCCTAGGGGTCTCTCTATGTGACCATCGGCCATCTGCAATTTCATTCTCGTCGGCCTGAGTGCCGGCTTGCCCCAACGTTTCCATAAGGAGGTTGTGGCAATTGCAACTCCTGCACCTGAGTCCAAAATTGCCTTGGTGGTGTACTCCTGGTAGGTGATGGGAAGATAGGTGTTTCCTTCTTCACCTTCACACATATCTCCTATCTTATCCAAGGGAATTTCTGGCACTGTCCTATGGGATCCTACCTGGGAACGAGGTTTGGCTATCTCTGGTACTTGTTTGGCTACATGTTTCCATAATTCAGGTCTAACCTTGAGTAGCTCTTCTAACTTGAGATTACACTGCACGTTAGTGTTCTTCACTACCTCTGTGTTCCTAGGTATGACTGAATCGTCGTTCCTTACCATGACTGTGGGTGCTCTCATACATGTGGACTTTGCCTCCCATGGGCCTATGAAGTGGGGTAGCTCCTGTATGGAATTAGACTCAAAATCCAATCTCTCATGAGACTGAGTACTCTCATGTTCCCCGTAAATAGATGGGATGTCTTGTGGGAACTGGTCGTGTGCATCATCCACAAGTTCAAAAGGAGGGGCGACCTCGCTTTCGTTATCCCATTTGTCTTTTTGAATCTCTCGTAGGAAGTCTGGTGCACACCGATTCATAGAAGAAGAAGTGTCTGGCTCCGTAGAATTGGGCGCATAAGCAACCTGGGAAGGAGGGCTTATTTTGTTGTTGACTCTCTCCTCGTTCTCGCAAATGGCTGGAGCACAAGCTTCTTGGGGAGGGTTACTTATTCTATTACTTTTCCGAACAGGCTCATACGCTCCCTGAGAAGGAATGTAGGCAACCTGTGGAGGTGCATGAGCTTTCGCGGTAGGCTCATCTGCTTTTTGGGGGGGAAGATAAGTTTCTTGAGGAGGCTCATGGGCTTCCTGAAGAGGCTTGCTTATCTGTTCTCTCGCCCTTTCCTTTCTTTGAGGGGCAGGTTCCTTTTCTGAGTGTGCAATTAGCCTCTCTATTCTTTCTAAGGAGGGGAAGTTGTCTGGTTTAGTGGAATTGGCCACATAAACTTCCGATGGGGGATGGTTCATGTTATTGCTTGCTTTCTCTCCCTCTTGATTTTTTTCTTCCTTGGCAGATCTTGCAATTATACTCTCTAACTTTTCTAGGAATCCATCCAAGTGTAATTGCGTTTTGGCTGAGCCTGAGTCATTGAAAAGGCGACTGGCTTCAAACATAGTCTGAGCCAGTGCGACCATTTTCGCGCACAGTTTGGTTCTTTCTATCTCTAGGTCAGCTCTAGGATAGCACTTGTCATGATCCGTGACGTTTGGCCCTTCTTGGATTCTGGCCTGATATGCTTTAAGCATCATGTCTATGTCTTCGGGAGTGGGATCAGCTAATACCGATCCTGTTTGGGGTGGTGGGTGGGTTACGTGGGCTGTCTTAGAGGGTGAAGGGATGGAGGGTGATGTGGATGGTAGCGGTGGGAATGTGTGAGAGTGCGGTTGAGATGTGATCTCTATGATTCTAGCCTTGGTTTCTCGTAGACTTTCCTCAAGTTCACTCATCTTCTTTGCCCATTGCCTTTTCATGCGTTCGCGGCTATCTCTCCAAGCTCTTGTTCTCTTTTTATTTTGGCTCTCAGTATCGCTAGCATCTGGGCTCTTTTCCTGGCCTACCCCTTGGTTTTGCTGCAATGCCTGAGCCCTAGTGACTACCTGTACTGGTGCAGTGGAAGTGACACTTCCTGAGGAGTCTACCACTAACCCAACAACGTTGATAGGGGTGATTTTTGGCATGCTATTGGGGTTCTTTGGGCAATCTCGTAAGAGATGCTCTTTTCCGCAGTCTTGGCAAAAGCCTTGGATAGTCAAGGACTGAGGTTGTGTGGGCGGAGGCAAGGAACAATCACGAATGAGGTGATCTCCTTGGCATCTGTAGCACGGTCCTCTTGGGAATGGAGGTCTTACTTGCCTAGATTGAGGCCTAGGATTGGGGTTTGCATACATGACGTTCGTGTAATCTGATTCCCAACTAGGTTCGTTTGTCTCTTCGCTATAATAGGACTCACCATGCTCAGGAGACTGCATGTAGTAGGCCTGGGGGCTATCAACATGTGTGGAATCAAAGCTATGGTCACTTGGGTCACTTTCTGAGATCAATGAGGTTACTGGTACTATGGCCCTATTCAGGTTTTCTTCTGCAACAGCATACTTTACTGGGATCACGTTAGCGGGGTTTGGGGGCTGTTGAGCTAGTACCGGTTGGGGTCTCTGTTGGGCCTGATATGGTTGCTGATAGGTTTGTTGGGGTCTAGCATATTGTGGTGGTGGAGGGTACTGGTTCTGGTATCTGCCTTGTTGGTAGGGCTGAGGGTATGGTTGCCTAACTGCCTGCTTGTTGTATGGGCAATCTTGTGCGGTGTGATTGGTGTATCTTCGTTCTATGGTGCAATAGTGGCTATTAGGATTGACCTGGGGTTGAGCCATAATGGGACACACGTTTGCCATGTGGTCACCACCGCATGTATAGCACCTCTTCGCTGGGGCGAACCTTGGGATTTGTTTGCTAGTTACACCTAATTTCTGAGCTACCTTTTCGGCAAGTTCCTCAATTGATGTGGATTGCGTGGAAGAGTGACTAGATGCGCTATCTGAATCTTTGTAGAATTTGGAAAGCTCTAGCTCTTCCCCTAGGTTATCTTCAATGTCAATGCACATGCGTACACATTCTTCTATGGTCCTAGGGTCCTTCAGATACACATAGGATCTCAATTTCGTACTCAGCAATCCATCAAGGAATAAGGCTACTTGTTTAGCAGATGTGGGTAGTTCCGAAATAGGGCACCTCTCAAGATATTGTCTAAATCTTCTTCCGGCCAATCTGACAGTCTCTTGGGAGGTCTGTTTGAAGCTGTGAATCAATGAGGAGGTATTGTGTCTTATGCCGCTCTTAGAGAACTCTACGATAAATGCCTCTAGGAGTTGGTCTATGCTCCTGAACTGACGCTCATCTAATGGCTGAAACCATGTAAGTGCTGTGTTCCTAAGGGTTAGACCGAAGGCATTGTACTGCGTGAACAGATCTTCCACTTGTTCAGCTCTCAGGACTTGCTTGAACTCCGCCACATGATCATAGGGATCTCCTGTGCCATCAAAGTAATTCTTCATGGACTTAACTAGCTGGGTGGGATTCAAAGTTCTTGTGTGCTCTCTAGGCCTCGGCAGAGGGAATCCATCTACATTTCTTTGGTTCCTGTGGGCTCTATGCATCTCAGGTTCTACCCTATTCGTCTCTGTTCTCGTTCTTTCTCTGCCCACTGGGTTGGCAAAACTTACTTCTGGTCTATCTCTACTTCTGTCTCTTTGCGTACCATGAGCTTGGGAAGTTCCAGCCCCAGGGTGACCATAGGATACATTTGATTTTGGTTGAGGGAAAATAAATTCACCCTTCCAAGTGTAAGCATGCCTATCATTTTCTGTCACCACAAAGATCCTCTCCGAAGTGTGGTCTAAGTAGGTCACTCTACCTGGGCTATCTGGATCCTTAAACTCATAGATCATGATTGTTCCTATATCAGTAGGGTGATCTGATTTATACCTCCAAAAGGCTTCGTCCGTTTCTCGATTGAGAAGCAAATCTATGCACTTGTTATCTTGGGGGACCCACTCAGGCGTGATAATCCTAGTGAGAACTGATTTACCTCGAGGGGTTCTAGGTTCCACTCCCATGTTTCCTTGTTCCAAGTCACCTAAGTCCGCTTCTGAAATTACATTTCCAAATTCATCTGTCCTATCTGGATGACTGGTGACTACGTATATGGTTCCTTCTTTGTCCAGGTATGCACCGTTTTCAAACTTGACAGCTGGGTGCTCTAGTCCTATGGATTGGTCAGGGTTTTTAATCTGGACCACGGATCTTCCTAGGCCGTCCTCATAGATGCTAGCACCTAATCGGTTGGTCCTAAGGTACTCTAGCTGCGTTTTGTAAGGGCCTTCTACCCTGTACAAGTAAGGCACACCTGAACTTCCCGTAGGTCTGTCCATGCCTTGAGACATCCCTGATTCACTGGTATCCGAGCTAGGGTAATGAGAGTGGTGACTCAACTGCTGGGCCCAAGACCTAGCAGTGTGGTTAACACTAGCCTCTGAAGATCTAAGGCTTTGCCTCTCCCTTGCTAGGTGTCGTCCTGATCTAAGGTTCATATGCCTAACGGATTAGCCCAATTTTTTTTTCCAGAGTACAACCTCGTTGCCGATTAATTGGTACCAGTCACTTGATTCTTTTTAGTTATTTCTCGTGTTTAAAGTCTTGTCTGCTATTACGTCGTCAGGAATACTTGAATGTTCTTCGTACTTTCAGGTTGATCGTTCCACGTTAGGTTCTTTCTTTTATGTTGTCGACAGTACAGAGATTAAGTTTTTAGCTTGAACTTGAGTTTTTAGGTAGTCTTCAACTTGATAGTGGCCTATCGTCGCCCTGACTTACTCCTACTTCTAATCGTTCTTAGCCTAAGCTAGGAATTGACGAAGAGGAGCTGAGAATATTCCAACCTTTCTTGCCGAACCTTGCTCTTTAGTGCTCGAGAAGTTGATTCTCAAGCTTGTGCAAAACCCTTGCTTGGACGCTCTCAATTGCTTCTCAATAGACCTACATAAGTCCCAAGATTAGCTCCAAGTAGACCTTTCAATTGACAGACAATTCATTTCAGACACTTTTTTAATGACCCTTGTTCCCCCTTTTGTATTGCTAAAAATTTCCTCTAAAGCTCCCTTGGTGTTCCTACCCCTCTGTGTGTCAACTTCCAAATATCCTATCTGAAAATCAACGCGTTATTCTTATAAAAAACAATTGAGAGCGCGTAGTATATGTCACGAGCTTTCCGACAAGCCCTAGAGCTTAGAAAATGGATTTCTTATGAAAAAGTTATGACCGTTCAGGGTTTAGGGGGTTACTAAACAGACAGAACCTTTCGGGGGTTTTAATGCATTTTCTAAGGCCCTCGTAAGTATATGAGTACATGAAAGTGCAAATATGCCCAAAATTTAGCCTAAATTTCCAAAAATTCACTTAATTTTTTGCCAAAAATGCCTGTCTATCGCGATAGACGGTGTCTGTCGCGATAGACACAATCTATCGTGGGGGCTGTCTGTCGCGATAGACAGTGTCTGTCGCGATAGACAGTGTCTGTCGCGATAGACAGTGTCTATCGTGGATTTCTGTCTGTCGCGATAGACGGTATCTGTCGCGGATTTCTGTCTGTCGCGATAGACGGTGTCTGTCGCGATAGACGCTATCTGTCGTGAAATTCCGTCTGTCGCGATAGACGGTGTCTGTCGCGATAGACGCTGTCTGTCGTGAAATTCTGTCTGTCGCGATAGACGGTGTCTGTCGCGATAGACGCTATCTGTCGTGAAATTCTGTCTGTCGCGATAGACGGTGTCTGTCGCGGATTTCTGTCTGTCGTGATAGACAGTGTCTGTCGCGATAGACGGTATCTGTCGCGGATTTCTGTCTGTCGCGATAGACGGTGTCTGTCGCGATAGACGCTATCTGTCGTGAAATTCTGTCTGTCGCGATAGACAGAGGCTGTCGTCCCGGGACCTGTGCAGAGCCTGTCGTACCTGCGCACACTGCTGGGGATGATGGTACAGCAAAAAACCTGCAAAATAGCTCAGAAAACATGCAAAAACAGCACATGCAAGTTCGCTCTCTCGCTCTCTCTCACAAGTGAAATGAGGGAAATGAGGTGGAGGTGGGGATATAGTCAAAAACTGAAATTTTCGCGATGATGGAGATGGACGTGGGAGATGGTGATGATGATGATGGTGAAGAAAGTAAAAGAAAATCGATGAGAGTGAAGAAAATACCTACAACTCCAATGCGTCAACTCTACGTCTTACCATCACACGCTCGTCCTCAAAGCTCGATCCCCGGCAACGGCGCCAAAATTTGGTGTAGCTCAATGATGAGTAGCACCTCCTTTAATGTCAATCCGGGAAGACGTGAGGATGGTATGAAGACCACGAGCAAGTGGCGGCACAAGTGCGTGAGTGAGAAGCACACAAGCATGCACACACATACACACACACGCGCACACACGGCAAGACAAAGAGAGAGGATCAATGGAGTTCTTTAGATTACTTTCAAAAGCTCTTACAAGGTTGTTTCAATTACAATCTAACCCCAAAAATGAGCTCTCTAGCTCTTTTTATAGTTTTTGACTAGCTTTTGGCCCTGTCCAGACCTAGTGTCCGGCCTAGTTAAAAATTAGGTTCCAGGGCTTATTTGAGGGCTCAAACGAAGTCTAAAAATTATGAAATTTGGTACGATGGTACTTCTGATACTCCTCAAGCTCGAGGACTCCTCGGCTTGCACAAAATGGAGTCTAATCTACCAAAAACGGGATTTACAATGTTTGTGTAGTGATTAAAATCACTTGGGTTGTACATAATCTATGGAAAAAAATGATCTGGCCTTGTTGCCGTATTGTGCATGACTCCTTTGTTGCTTTGTATGCCAACAGTGTAGATCAATTCAAGACCTAGAAAATATTTTAGTAATCCAAGATCACTAATCTTAAATTCTTTCATCATCTGTCCTTTGATGTGTCTAATCCCATTGACATCATTACCTGTAATGATGATGTCATCAACATAAACACATAAGTAGATTACCTCTGTATTACTTCTCTTTATGAATAGAGAAGTGTCTGCTTTGCTCATCACAAATCCTTGGTCTTGGAGGTAGGTGGTCAATCTGTAGTTCCATGCTCTAGGTGCCTGCTTCAAACCATACAGAGCCTTCTTCAATTTACAAACATAATGTACCTTTCTTGGATCTTCATAACCAGGTGGTTGTGACATGTAGACTTCTTCAGATATCCATCCATTCAAGAATGCATTCTTCACATCCAATTGGTACATGTTCCAATTCTTGGATGCAGCTACACTCACCAAAACTCTGATAGTTGGCATCTTGGCCACAGGAGAAAATGTCTCCTCATAATCAATGCCTTGGGTTTGTGCAAAACCCTTGGCTACCAATCTAGCTTTGTACCTGTTAATTGTTCCATCTGAATTCTTCTTCAATTTGTAGATCCATCTGGATCCTATTACCTTCATAGTATCCTTCTTGGGTACCAAGTCCCAAGTATCACTCTCTTGGAGGGCTTCTATCTCCTCATCCATGGCTTCTCTCCATTCTGGCTTTGTAATTGCTTCTTCATAGGTACCTGGTTCTTCATTCAACAAGTCTTTTGCAAGATATACAGAATGTTTAGTTACAAGTGATGTGTCATACCCAAATCTGATAGGTTTCTTCTTCTCTCTCTGAGATCTTCTCATAGCTTGAGTAGAAGTTTCTGCCTTGTCCTCCAATTGCTTCATCTTCATCTTTCCTTTGGATTTCCAAGCTTTGAACTCTTCAAGGTTTATGGTATCATCATCTGAGCTTGAGTCTTCTTGCTGAGTTGGCTCTTCCTTGGTAAGCTTTGGGAAATCTTCCTCCATGTCATAGGGTAAACTCACTTTCCTGCATTCATTCTCATACCATGAGTCATTCTCATCAAATATGACATCTCTGCTTACCTTGAAGCCTTTGTTTGTGGGGTTGTAGAATCTGTATCCCTTTTGGTTTAAATCATAGCCAATGAAGATACATTTCTCTGCTTTTGGGTCTAGCTTTCCTCTTACCTGTGAGGGAATATGCACATATGCTATACAACCAAAAATTTTGCAATGATCCAGAGAGGGTCTCTTACCATGCCAAGCTTCATATGGAGTCATGCCATCAAGTGATTTGGATGGCAACCTGTTGATGAGGTAAGTGGCAGTGGACACACTCTCTGCCCATAGGTAATTTGGCAACCTTTTTTCATTGAGCATAGACCTAGCTGTTTCCACTATAAGTCTATTCCTTCTTTCTGCTACCCCATTTTGTTCAGGTGAATATCTGGTAGTGATCTCTCTCTTGATGCCTCTTTCTTGCAAGAAATCTTCAAACTCATTGGAGAAATACTCTCCTCCACCATCTGATCTTAGCCTCTTCAAGCTTCTACCTGTTTGATTCTCAACAAGAGCAAGATACCTCTTGAAACAATTAAACACTTCATCTTTATGCTTCATAAAGTATAAAATGGTCCACCTGCTATAGTCATCAATAAAAGACACTTAATATCTTGAACCAGAAATGGAAGGGTCCTTGCTAGGTCCCCAAACATCTGTGTGTACCAAGTCTAGGTAGTCTTCATGCATGAAACCTTTTCTTGAGTAGGGTAATCTGTGAGACTTACCAAATTGACATGATCCACATTTGTAAATCATGTGTTGCTTGGATACATTAGGTATCCCAAGCACACATTGATCCCTGCACATTTGCTTAAGAGTCCTTTCACCTATGTGCCCTAATCTCTTATGCCATATCTCTAACTCTGAAAGTGTCTGATCCTTGTAATTATACAAAGCAATGTTTTTTGTATCCTCTAGCTCAAATGTAAATAGTCTACCTGATTTCTCCCCTTTGGCTATTCTTCTGAAACCTTGTTTTGGATCCTCCACATATGCTCCATGTTGTGTGAATCTGACCTGCAAACCTTTCTCCACAATCTGACCAACACTCATTAAATTTTTAGTTATTGTTGGTACATAGAGTACCCTGCTTAATAGGTTCTGATTACCATCACATGTCTTCACATTTCCAACTTTGACAACAGAGTGTTTAGTGTCATCACCTGTTTGTACCTGATGTTTGCCCTTGGGCTCTTCCAAATCAGAAAGTAATGCCACATTGCCAGCTACATGGTTAGAACATCCTGAGTCAATGTAAAATAAATGATCATCATTTGTACCTATCTTGGAGGTCATGTTCATGATCAATAAGGAGTCATCTTGCTCCTCTGTGTAGTTGTTGTAGTCTCTTCTATTTCTGAATCCACCTTGGTAGCTTCCATTGTGGTTGTTGTTGTAATTGTTGTTGTATTGATTGTTATACCCATTGTAGCTTTGATGTTGGTTGAATCTACCTCTTCCTTGAGAGTATCCACCTCTTGAGTAGCCTCTTCCTCTCTGATTTTTGTAGTTCTTGTAGCATTCATCTGTGGTATGATTGGACAACCCACAGATGTTGCAAGGTGATGAGTTGTAGGGTCTCCCCCTACCTGACTTACCTCCTCTGCCTCTTCCTCTAGATGACCTACCTCTCCCTGCATAGTTGGCTTGAGAGGTAGACCCTTCTTCATCCTGTTTCTTCTTGCCTTTATCTTTAACTTTCTTATCAGTAAAGAGAGCAGAGGGATTATTACCTTTTGATTGATCTCCAGCTTTGGTGAACTTTGCTTCATGTGTAAATAGTTGGCCCATGAGTGTTGTGAGATCAGGGGTATGCATGTCCATGTAGAGGTCCATTGCAGTGGTGAAGCTTTCCCACTTATCATCTGCCTTGAGTCCATTTGTCACTTGCCTGACTATTTGCTCCTCTTCAATTTCCTCTCCAATGCTTGCTAGTTGGTCTGCCACATCTTTGATCTTTGTCACATAATCTGAGACTGATTGCTTGGGCTGCTTCCTCAGTGTTGTGAACTCTATCCATAATTGGTTCTTTCTGGCCCTTGTGTTGGAAGAAAAGTAATTTGACAAGGTTTCCCAAGTCTCTTGGGAAGTCTTACAATTCCTTACATGAGGTAAAAGAAAGTCAGATATAGAGTTTAAGAGATAAGACCTTGCCAAAGCATCCTTTGCACACCATTGGTTGAGTCTTTCATGCTCATCCTTTGTAGGTAGTCCTCTAGTCTTGAATGAGGGCAACTCCTCATCTCCTGATATGTATCCAAATAGACTTCTCCCTTGTAGATAGGTCTTCATTCTCAATGACCAAGCTTGATAGTTGTTTCTGTCCAATTTGTCAATGAAAGAGGGGAAACCATCACCCATGATTACCTTCTTTGCTCTGATACCACTGTTGAGAGTGATGGATGGATGCACTCAGGAAATCAGTTGGTGCTGCAAAACCTGCTTCACACCTGCCCTCTTTTCTCTTCTGATATGCTTAGTACACAAGTTTAGCTTCCAAATGACATAAAGAAACCATATATGTACTTTGGAAATGATTTGGGTAATGATCAAATCAAAACAGATAACTTGGTACTTCACAAATCAACCAAAACTTTCTATTCCTGTAGTGATACCTACTCAGACTTTTACTCAGTGTGTCCAGCACACTTAAAATTGGCACAATTCCTTTTGGGAGTATTAATTTACCTTAGTAAGCTACCAATCACAAGTGAAATCACTTCAATTGATAAACTATGCACTGAGAAATAAGTTTAGCAAAATTATAATCACCCCCGACTTTTTAGGAACTCTGCAGACAAATACCAGTGTGCACCTCGATTTGTTTTTCTCCCAAATGGCTGAATGAAATCCTTTGAAATTTTGTATGCTTGTAGTGGACTTTGAGCTGGTTCCAATGAGCTATAGATCTCTTGATTTGGTTCAGTAGATCCAGAGCAATGCCTCTTTGAAGTTGACAGACTTGGAGTAGGTGACTCAGACAAAACAGAGATGATGAATGTCTACTTCTATTGATATATGTGTTTGTACAATCTCATTAGCTTGCCAAGCAGAGCTAAATGAGGTAGTGTGATGTTGGGTATGGATTAGCCCTCACACACAATGAATTACAAAGAGATTTAGCCTCGGGGAGTGAGCTAGAGTGAGTGAGTAACCCGCGACTTTTCTCTACATCTTTTATAGGAGATATGTGATCATTTGAATTTGAATTTCAAACTTAGGCTCCCTTGAATCTCTCCTCTAAAAGTAGGGAGATATTCTCTCCATCTCAACATCCAAATTTCCACGACTAATGAAGTAGGTGGATGACTTTAAGTGGTTACAAACAAATGATAAGTCACTTAGACTTTTACAAGGGGTAAGGAAGTAAGAACATATAGGCATATGTTCACATGTGTCTTTATTTGAGTGAAGCCTTTATAAGCCTTTATCCATGCTTGTCTTCAATAAGTCCAAGGGTCCAAGCCAATGTGTGTAGGCTTGTCTTGCACCAACATAAACCACCTGTGGAACATGTCACTCTTTATCAAGTGTCCATAGTGCCAGATTGGAGTGAACCACTAGTATCCTTCCTGAGGACGAAAACATTCCCTCCAGACATGACTCTGGCTAGGAAAAGGAGTTTAGAACAAGAAGCCCTGGATTACTCACTCATTGGTAACAATCTATACAAACGTGGTAAAGATGGTTACCTCCGACTATGCGCCCATGAGAGTGAATATCTCAAGATCTTGGAAACGGCTCACCAAGGTGTAGCAGGAGGGCATTTTGGAGCAGATCGAGTGATTAAAGTGATTCTATTTGCAGGCTTGTGGTGGCCGACCCTTCACATGGATGCACATACCTATGTGAAGAGGTGTGATGTCTGTCAGCGAACTCAGTATCCCATACGCAAAGATGAAATGCCACTGAAACCTATGATGGGTGGACGAGCATTCTCTAAGTGGGGAATAGACTTTGTAGGTCCTATTAATCCCCCAGCCAAGGGTTCACATGCTGAATACATCATTGTTGGGACAGACTATCTAACAAAGTGGGTAGAGGTAAAAGCCACAACAAAGAACGATGCTCAAACAACAGCTAAGTTCTTATTTGAGAATGTGTTCACCAGATACGGGTTACCTATAGAGCTAGTCAGTGACAGAGGCACTCACTTCTTGAATGAAGTTATTGAAAATCTGCTCCAAGAATTCTTTGTAGTACATAAGAAGTCTGCCCCCTATCACCCTCAAGCTAATGGCCAGGCTGAGAGCACCAATAAGATCTTATGCAATGTACTGACGAAATTAGTGAACAATAAACGCTCTGATTGGGACAAACAGCTACACCATGTTGTTTGGGCATACCGAGTCGCCTACAAAACGGTACTCCAAGCCACCCCCTTTCAGATGGTATTTGGCCAAAATGCAGTGCTACCGTTGGACTTCTTAATACCTACATTGAAAGTAGCACAAGAGCATGAATGGACGGGTCATGAACTCTCCTCTAGACTTTTTGACCTTGAACGATTAGGAGAAAGAAGACTGAGGACGGCTGCAGGGATATATGCAGCTAAGAAATGACAGAAGGCATACTTTGATGCCCACGTTAAGGATAAAGGTTTGAAGGCAGGCGACCTAGTACTAGTATACACTTTGAAACAACATGCAAGGAAACTAGAGAAGAGAGGCTACGGACCCATGATCATTAATAGAGTCTCAACAAGTGGAGCAGTACAACTAGCCACATTAGAAGGCGATATTCTCCCGAGCCACATAAGCGGATGCAGAGTCAAGTTATATCAGGAACCTCTAACGGAAGAGATGCTAAGTCGACTCAACATTGCTAAGAAACGCAAAGAAGAGGAAAGACAAATTCGCGAAGAAGCTCAAGCAGAAGCATTGGAATGCATCCGGAGAATGAAGTTGAGAAGACAGGGTAGAGAGCAACTTAGGACAGATGCATATGCAGATCAAGGATATCATGTGGCTATGTGTGAAGTTTCAGATATCAGCTCTCATAGGATAATTGATCGACGTCCTTTTATAACCTTAGAGATAGGACAAGGAAAGCGTGTAAGGACTGTAAGAGCCTTGATTGACTCAGGTGCAGCCACTAGTGCTGTTAAATTTTCTTACTATCAAAAGTTGAAATTAACTATCAATCCTATAGAAGCATATCTTATAGGATTGGGAGGTGTGGAAACCCCCTTGCATGGGCGAGGTGGTACTTCCTCTCTACATCCAAGACGAAGTAATGACAGTCAAAGTACTAGTGTGTCAAGATGAGGACCTCACTGAGCCTCTTGTCTTGGGTCAGGACTGGATCTATGATCATGCAGTCAACCTAAACCTAAGGAGTGGACTTCTTCAGGTGTGGGTAAATCATAGCCAAATTACAGTTGAATTGGAAAATGAGGCACTCAAGGAACTAGGTAAAGCACGAACTCCTGGTCCTTCCAGGGGCGCACATGAAGTTGACAATGCTATTCTTGTCCAAAACTGTATGATGCAGAAAGAGGATTGTCTCAACAATGGAGTCAAGGATAAGACGGCACTCACTTCTGTTCCAAAGGCCAGAGGGATGCAGCAACCAAAGGCAGATCAAATATAGGAGCAGAGTACCACCTATACTGGAGGCCAAAAACACGTGCGAAGCAGAATATCTCAACCATTGAAACAAGTGTGGGTGCAGAAAGGCGAACACCCTGTTGCGACCATGCCAACCCCACGGCCAAAACCTCTTATTAGTAATCAAAAACACGACACTAATAAGAAGTCTTTCATAAATTCTTCTGCGAAAGTGAAGTATATTTGGGTACCCAAGAAGTCAATGAAGGCCATCCCACAATCACGACAAATCTGGGTGCCTAAGGCTTGCTTATGGGCTCAAATAGCTACACCAAGGCCACACCCGGTACAACATGTTTTACTCACTCGAATATCAGATGCCCATGCTTATACATCACGCGCGGGCACATATTCTTCCATGAGCACAAGTAGAATCACTTGTAAATGGGTCCCTAAAAAGCCTCATTTTCAAGTAGATACCCCTATCAAAGTCTTCAGAGTCTCCACACAATCAAGATCAACGCCCATCCACTGCATTTGGCAACCTAAACCTTGTAATAAACCCCTAGACTCCAGTTGTAAATCCATGCCCACCTACTAACTACATCACTCTCTCACTACATCATTCCACTTAGCTTCTAGGTCTACCCAATTCCTAACTACACGCACAAGCACTGAGCACTTAATAGCCTACTAATCTCTCCAGAACCTCATGTTAATGTTGTAATGGGGACAAAAACGGTTCTATCTTGTCCTTTACAATGTTAACACCTGTTTCTATATTCTCACAGAGTCAGGAGGCAAGAAGTAACATGGCAGATATGGTAGGAACTAGCTCCCAGGCAGGCACCAGCCCCCAAGTCGTGGACATTGAAAGTCTTCCCATTGAGCAGGAATTGAAGGAATGCTCAGTGGCATTGAGGGCATTACATGCCATACCGATTCAGAATCCTCCACAGGGGCACACAATGCCGGTCAGCAAAAACTCACATTGGTTCAGTGATGTGGCAAGATCTCTGGGTGAAAGCACTTACATGTGGGAGGCCGAGATAGAATTCAACGGGCGCTGGGGCAGGTATCACTTCTTCACCAGGGACTTTGAGAGACTGCAGAACAATGAAGGACTGAAACCTATATGGAAGAAGGCGGGACTCTACGATTACTTCAAATTCCAATTGCCAAAGCCCGACTTTCTAAGATGCTCATATTTGATTAGCACCCTCACTCCGAGCAAAGACAAAAAGGGATACATCACCTTTGTCCTCCCATCTCTCACAAGAGGCAATGAGCTGAAGCGCTTCAGGTTGACTATCAATTTGGTAAGGGAAGCTCTAGACATGAAAGGTATGCACATTCCTACGGAGAAAGAGATTATGGTCCCCGACAATATGAAGAACAGGAATCTGATGAAATTAAAGGACATGGTGGCAATGACACCTACAATTGCCATTCATTTGTGCATGGTCATGCAGCATTTTGCATTTCCCACTCAAGAGAGGTTCACAATGCCACCTAAGAAGATATGTTTTAGTCTATACTTGGCTGACGCCTTTGATTTGACAATCAATATGCCCCACTGGATTATCGACCAAATCCACTTGGCTCATCAAAGGTGGTATAAAAAACAAAAGTCTGTACTGTATGGATGCTGTGCTCTCACCCGGATTGTGTATAGATGTTTGGCTTATGATGTGCCAGTTCAAAGGGCATTAATTTGGACCAGGGTATAGGAATTTCAACGTAGACTATCAACCGCAGGACCGCCATCTAAGAAAATGAGAGGCGTAGTTTAGATGCCCTGTGCACAACCCCGCGGTGCGACACTGACACCTGAGACAACTCCACGACTTCCGAGGTGGGTACAACCCTTCACTATCAGATTACCAAGACACAGCACTGATGGACCGAATCTGGTGTTCCCACCTGTACCAACCGACCTAGAGTTTCCTCATGGATTCACATTAGAAGACCTAACTGATGAGGAGGTTGCCAGAATAATCGAAGCTGTTAACGCGGAAGTCGAGGCAGAGCAAGCTAGTGGGCAACAAACTGCTACAGACCAACCCCATCCCAGACAACCAGATGTTGTCAATGTGGAGGGTGAAGAAGAAGAAGAACAAGAGGAGGAACATGGTGGACAATCCGAGGAAGAAGAGCAGGAATATGATCAGGAAGCTGTGCAAGTACTTGAGGGTGCCCCGGCTTATACGAAGGAATTGAAAAAGCTCTATGATACCATCAATAGGGTTCAAGAGCAACATAGACTGTCCCTCGCAGCAGGAAAAGCTCTCAGAACCAAATCCTTGAGGAGGAAGGAGTAGAAGAGCAATACCGCGCCACACTTGATATGATATCTGATGCTTTAGGAGTACCTGAGATGGTGCATACCGCCCTTGCACAATCACGAAGAACGGAGGGAAGATACGGCAGACGCCCCCCACAATCAGGAAAACAGATGAATGTATTAGTATCAGAACCACAAGGAACATCCACAACCACGGGCATTGCACACACCGTTCATGATACTGAGGAAACCCATACATCAAGTGCACCCCCGTCACCCCCTTTGCCACCCCTGCCTCCAACTCCACCACATTCACCTCCCACTACCAGTGTAACCACTACTGTCACCGCCTCCGAGTCTACTACCCATACTGAAGCACAGACCATCAGTCAACCCACACAACCCACACATCCTATCTCCACCTCTCTTGTCTATATGGCCACGGACACAATAATTCTAACCGCAGCCACAGAAAACCTCATTCCCTCGATCACACTTCCTGGCAGTTCGTATTCACAATTGCACACACTAGTGTACACTTTCACCACTATCACCACACCCACAATTCCAACATTCACAATCACTCCCACTACTGCATCCACTGTTGATTTTATGGACATATCACCCACCTCCGCACCTCTCCCTCCCCCCATACACCCACCATCTCCCATTCCCCCACCTCCCACTTCACCATTTTCCAGCACCGCATCCACACTCCCATTCCCCTTCCCCTTCCCCTTCCCTTCTGCATTCAACACCCTTCCTGCACCCATCCCTATTAACAATGTATTTAATAATATGTATCAGTGTATGTCGCAACTACAACAGCACTACCAGCATCTGGATAACCAACATATGAGACTCTTCCGAAGCCATGAAGAACTTCAAGAACGATTCATTGATCTAGAAAGGGAAAAGGCGCTACTACAACAACAGTATGTCACTTTACAGGAACAACATGAGCAGTTAGTCGCCAATCCACCCCAATCAGATGCAGAAGAAAAACAACAAATGGATGATCTGCTACACTCCCAGATAACAGAGAATCTCAAGCTTCGACGCAACCTGGCCCTCTTACGCAAACACATGTCTACTGCACTCGAGGAGAATAAACGACTACAGAAACAAAACGAAGAAAACTTGGAAGCAGCCATGGAGGGTTCCCCAAAGGAAATCGACCCAGATAAATTCAAGGCCATACCCTCAGCGAATATGCAAATTGTGTTGGAAACCCATGCCGACCTCCTGGAAGCCCATGCAGCATTAGAAAGAGAAAGAGATGACCTATTGAAGCAGCTGGCAACCCAGCAGGAATCACCAAGCAAAGTCACAACCGCGGTTGACACGTCTAAAGAAGTCGAAAAACTCAGAGCAGAACTAGAAGAATTACGAAGTAAAGTCATGCAATACGAACGTCAACCCTCTCCCCTTGTAGAACCCGAACCTGAAGACTTAGTGTCAATTGAAATAGAAGAAACCTTCGAAGACCCATACGTTCCCATGCTTGCACCAGGGGGCAAGCAAACAGAAGAGGGCATGGACACCATCGAGATCGAGGCTCGTGAATGGATGCAGAGGTTAGAGAAAGTGGCCACAACCCATGATGACAAAGTGGCAGTTCAGATAGCGTCTATGTCACGTTTGGAAGAGGTAGTCATAAAATCGGATTACTTTAGAAACCTCTCCCATCATAGGTGGATCGGCACATCCGACGATTTGTATGTTCCTTTCTGTGTCTTAATGGCGGATTACAATGCTGAAATCAAGCACCACACCTCAAAAGAACCAACCTCGGCTACACAGTTTGCACCGGACGACATCCCAGCAAGTTCCAAGCCTTGAAATATACACGAACCTACGTGGAGGATTCGTCTGCTGGAAACCTACCCTGAGATGGTAAGGACATGGAATAACATGCCTTTGTATATCAAATACAACCCATGCTACTGCCTTGTATTTCGAAGAAGGTCGTGGCCGGAATACACAAAATTTGTGCTGACAACCAAAGGATGTGAGAAGTGGCTCAATTAGCGCCACCTAAAGGCCAACCTACCATAGGATATATGATTTTGACGATTCGGCATTGGGGGGTCAGGTTGTCTACTTAGCGCCACCTAAAGGCCAACCTACCATAGGATATATGATTTTGACGATTCGGCATTGGGGGGTCAAGTTCAAAAATGTACCAGATGTCATGGCCCAAATGTGCCTTAAAATTTTTGAACTCATGTTGGTCACCTTCAGGACCTTCAAAAATGTCAAGGAACCTCATCTGTCAGCTCTTGGATTTATGAAGGTAATCAAGACCTTGTCTACGACATGAGCGCCACACCATCTATTAATGTCGTATATGCATGGCATGCGTGCATAAAGTATCTACCAGCTTGCTTCAAACAGACGTTTGAAGAAATGTTTGTCACCGGATTCTGGGAATATCATTCAGAGATATTCATTCCCAGACCATCACATTTATTGCAGTTGTTTGTAGTGGAACAAGCTCTCCATTCAAAAAAGTTATGTATACCACATCCAGAGGTTCCAGGGCTGGTAGTTGGGATGCTCTACTCACTGACTTGGCCAAAGGGTTGAGAATTGCAGAACATCACTTAGCACAAGACGTTGTAGAATACTACATCCAACGACCCACCCAACAAGGGTCTGTCAGGGACGACAGACGCGAGAGAGGGGGGGGTGTTGGAACTGAAGGACTCACAAGGCAAGGAAGCTTACGAAGGGAGTCAGAGAGAAGAGAAAGCACAAGCAGACAGGGTAGTCAACGACGATCTGGCAAGTAGGCCAATATTTTTTCAAGACACCAAAGCATATCGAAGAGGTGGACACACAAGGAGAAGGAGCAAGTAGGGAGCTCGATGATATGTATGTCAAATCGTTAGAAGAAATCCCTACAGCAATAGTGATTTTCATCCATTGTAGATACCATTTCATATTTTTGTAGCTCCATTTTGTGCAAGCCAAGGAGTCCTTGAGCTTGAGGAGCATTCGAAGTAGCTACTTACCAATTTTCATAATTTTTAGATTTTGTTTGAGCCTTCAAATAGGCCCTAGAACCTAATTTTTAACTAGGCCGGACACTAGGTCTGGACACGGCCAACCTAGTCAAAAACTATAAATAGAGCTAGGGAGCTCATTTTTGGGTTAGCTTGTAATTGATCTAAACTTGTATGAGCACTTTTGAAGTAATCTAAAAGAACTCCTTTGTCTCTCTCTTTGTCTTACCTTGAGTGCGCGTGTGTGTGTATGTGTGTGCATGTTAGTGTGCTTCTCACTCACGCACTTGAACCTTCACTTGCTCGAGGTCATCATACCATCCTCACGTCTTTCCGGATTGACATTAAAGGAGGTGCTACTCATCACTGAGCTACACTCATCAATCTGCTTTTGATATTCTTCAACCATATGCAGTAAATCCTTCTCATGCTTTGAAACAAAACAGTTATGTACCAGCTCAATTTGATTTCTACACAGACTTTGCAAACAACCTTGAACCACCTTCCATATGTCTTGAACATATCTATGCACATGCTGCTTCAGTACTCCAACATCCGACTCTGACATTAAAATTGCATCAAACTCCACATTCTCATTTTCTAATGTTTGTTTCTCTAGTGACAATAATGCTTCCATCTGAGATCTAAGTACTACGACTTCTGTCTGCAAATTAGCATTCAGTGTAGAAAACCCATTCATCTCGTTTTCAATTTTTTCTTGTATAGTGATTTTCCACTCATCAAACTCTTGTAATGACTGCTTCACTTTTGACCACTTCATTACGTGCTGCATTTGACTTTGTTGATTGTATTCCTCCAACGCTTGTGTTTTCTTGTTTACCTCTTCCTGAAGTAATTGCACCTGCTTTTGTAAGAATTAATAACTTTCTATATTAACAGAATCTTTAGCTTGTTCATACTTTTTCAATTGTTCCTCTTGCCAATCTAAAAAAATAGAAATTTCTTGCATTTTCTCCTTCATACTCGATACATCAAAACTTGTTTGCAATATTGATTGTTTCTTAACTTCTTCCCCCAGTTTATTTTCCATTGACTGCAACTGCACTTCTAACTTTCTCTTTTTAGTTAGTTTAAATACCTTACCTATTACTTTTGGCTCCTCCGCACTATTCGAAACCTGCAACAACCTATCATCATTTAGCATCTATTTTTCATAATCAGTCTGAAGCGTTTGCATAACTAGTGCCAATTCTTGGGCCGTATATCTCGCCTTCAACAAATCCGTACACATCTCCAGCGATCCTTCCACTTCTTTCTCCATGACCTGCACTTGACCCCGAAGTCCTGACTCATCACCTAGAATTTTGGTTTCCTTAGGACTTGGCAGCCCCTGATTATCCATCTGCTGTACAAACTGAAAAATTGTTGCCATATACGCTGACATACGACTGTTCAACAATGTTTTGCGCCTATCTCCCATAAAAATTTCACCATGCATGTGCTCGTATAGCCAGTGAGCCCAACTTACCCTACCATTTGATTCAGCATGAGCTAATGGTGCAAAGTTTTCTCTTGACATGTATTCATACTTAATAATAGAATGTAATTTTTCTAAATACCACTTTAGCTGCTCCCGACCTGCATATTCTGCGTTTTTCATCATATGATACTATCTTCCACCTTCTCTTGTGCCAAATTCTTTTCTCAATGACTTCTCTGAACATTTCGGAATAACCAAATCCTTATATATTGGTAGTCTAAACACCTCCGCCACTAACTCAGGCAAAAACTTTACCTGTAATGTCAACTGTCTTTTCGTCTTCTTAAGAATCTTGAGCTGACTTTTGGCATAGTAATTGCATCGCCATTGTACCCACAGCGGCGCTGCAAACTGTAGTAAACCTATCTTGTGGAGCCAAGCCGCATTAATAGGAGAATGTATATCAATCTCTACCTTGAAATCCGTAAAAGGATCCATGAGGGTCTACATAAACTTTGTCGTTGTGGATGGTGTTGAAATCTCCTCCACCTCATCGTGAAGCAAGCTGTCACTCTCCTCTGTTGTCGTAACCTCCTTACGCGACACTACTTCTCGTCTTTTACAATGCCCGTGCATCACCGCTATCTCCTGCAAGGACACACTAGAACCTACGACCAACATCACCTTTGGAGCCATGAAATAAAACGAGAAACGCAGGTACAAGCAGTGTGAACTTTCAAATCGCTTCTGAGCTGAGAACTTCACGTACTTGATCACGTGCCAACACATGCAACTAAATAATGTTTGGGCATAAGTTACCTTAAAAATCATGTGGCGCATCTTTACGCACATTTCCATGCCATGAGTAAAAGTTATTCTACACATGCAGTTATTCGCATTAAGGCTCATGCCCAAATCAAGAATAATTAACTGAGATCTCCTCCCATTCACATTGCATTTTCCGATCCACCACCATACAAGCTCCCACAAAACCTTCCGACACCATAGAACTTGCTGCTTAACACTCACACAAATAACTGATTTCACCTAAGAGTCCAACTGAACCTGAATCTTGCTCCCTCTTACCTTGTTCAGGTGAACTGTACTCTCCAATGGACAATAAAACTGGTATCCTTCATTATCTGCATGTCCACCCAAGAACACTGATCCATGATGTTGTTGGTTGCTTGCTATCATCAGTGTCCATGCGCCTTGAGTTACATCTCTTGCTGCTTCTGAATATTCCTCTAATACTTCAGTCCGATTCACCAACACTCCCTTCTTCGTTGTATGCTGATGAATAACTGCTAAAAAAAATGTGAGCCTCTGATTTTAACCTATCCCCCAATGGTTTCCTAAGAACGCGCTTAATGCCATTTTCGACTAACAAAAATCAAGGAAACATGTCACCAAGGATGAAAATGCAGATAAATAAGCCTTCTTGCTTCGGTGATCAGACATGTTAGTAATATGATTTTCAGAATTAACCATTACTTGCACTACATTAAGAGATAACCAATCCAAATGTGGCGGCTTCCCTTGAAATTTCTTTAGCCGGAACTTGATATCTCAATATGAGCTTTCCCGGATGTGGTCCTAGCTTAGAATTATACACCATTACCCAATCTCCTTCTTTAAACAACTTAAACTTCACATTCTGATTCACCCAAGCTTGTCTTCATCTTTGAATTACCTCAGTAATGTACGCACTTACCAAACAATCCTCTTCCAACTGCATAAGATATTTGCTTATGTGTTTAACTGATAAATTAAGAGACATCTTTTCCGCTATGATTCGCAAACTTGGAACCACAAATTCCATGGGTACCACTGCCTCCAATCCATATACCAGTCGGAATGGAGTCATACATGTTGTCACTTTGAATGTTGTTCTGAATGACCAGAAAGCTGAGTCAAGTAATAAATCCCAATTTTTCTGATTGTCATGCACAAGCTTCTTAAGAATACGAATTAATGTTTTATTTGTGCTTTCAGCCTGACCATTCGCCTGTGGATGATATGTTGTAGACTTTTTATGCATAATCAAATGAGTTCGTGTTAATTCTGAAATTACTTCATTAAGGAAATGAGCACCTCTGTCACTTACCAACTCAATAGGACAACCAAATCTGGTCATAATATTATGATAAAGAAATTTTTCCACACTTGCTGCCTTATTATCTTTCAATGCCAATGCTTCCACCCACTTTGTACAATAATCTGTAGCTACTAAAATATATTTGTTTCCATGCAGAGTAATTGGTTTAATAGGGCCCACAAAATCCATACCCCACTTTTGGAATGGATCCAATGGTAAAACTAGATGATCAGACATCCGATCTGAATTGCTTGGTTGGCCCATCTTCTGACAAATCACACATCTTTTTGCATACTCATGCGCATCCTTTAACACAGTAGGCCACCATAAACGTGCTTGTAACACTTTCTTTCCTGTAATATCCCCAGACAAATGACCTCCTGCTCAACCTGAATGTGCCTCTTGTAACACTGCTGGTTGCTCAAATTCTGGTACACACCTCCTAATAACCTGATCCACCCCTTTTTTATATAATGCACCAGCTATGATCAAATACGGTATGCTTTTAAGTGCAAATTCCTTTGTCTGATCAGGTGAAAAATGTTGTGGTAATGACCCATCCGTTAAAAATACCAATAACTGATCATACCAAGAATCTGGTTCAGCAACCTGTGCATTAAACAATTCAGCATTGGGGAATTCATCATTGACACCTAAAGGTGCCTCTCCTGATTCCAACCGACTGAAATAGTCAGCCATTGCATGCTCTTTGTCTGGAGTATGAATAATCACAAAATCAAACTCTTGCAATAAAAGCATCCACCTGGCTAGTCTTTGTGTCAACAAAGGCTTCTTAATCAAATATATCAAAGCCTGGTGATCCACATGAAAAAACACTTTATTTCCCAACAAATAATGTCAAAACTTGTTGAGAGAATATACCATTGCTAAAGCTTCCCTTTCAGTCACCGGATAATTCCTTCTGGCTGAACACAATACCCTACTAGCATAATACACTAGTCTATACCATCCTTTCTCCTTTTGTTGCATCAAAACTTCTCCAATAGTCACATCAGATGCATCAACAAATATGTGGAAAGGCAATGACCAATGTGGTGGTTGCAAAATTGGTGCCACAGACACCATCTTCTTCAAGAGTTGAAATGCTTGTATTCACACACATCACTACCTAAATATATCAACAAACGCAAAAGACCATCACAAACACAATGATTTGGATATAGCTTTTTTACTTCTTTTATTGATAATGGTTCTCCTTCTAATCCCTTAGGTTCTAAATCTTGGTGAAATAAAAATGCTACTCTTAATTGTGCAAATTGAGCATTAAGTGTAGATAAAATCCTTTCTGGTTCAACATGATCAAGGTCATTATTCACATATGGCATCCTTGCCATGTTTTACTTTCAAGCTTACAAAACAAAAATATTAATTTTAAATCATTGACATCATTCGACCCATATCATTGACATCATGCAATCCCCATTATTGATATAATTCAAATCCACATATTTCAAATCAATCCACATCATTGACATCATTCAATCCATGTAATTCAAATGAATCCCCATCTAATCCATATAATTAAAATGAATCCATATCATTTAGTGCACATCATTGAGATCATTTAATCCACAAAATTGAAATGAATCCACATCATTGACATCATTTCATCCACATGATTCAAATGAACCCACATCATTTAATTCTTGGAATTTGAGGCTTGCGGAAGCACGTGAATAGCACAAGGAAGAAGAAGAATCTTGGAGCACACCACAACCCAAATGTACAAAGATAAGTGACATGTTAGGGTATAGGTGTATATATAGGCTAGGGGAAAAAATGAATTCCAAGCGAATGTACAAAGATAAGTGACATGTTAGGGTATAGGTGTATATATAGGCTAGGGGAAAAAACTCCTAAAGAGGGAAAAATGTGCCCAGTACTCCTAAGTGTGTTCACACAAATCACTACCGAAATATATCAACAAATCCCCCTCGAGAGTGATCTAGTGAACAAGGAGATGGCACTAATGTTTAAGGAAGTACCAAGCTATGCGGAAAGAGATCAATCCACAAAAGGAAGTAAGTTTGATGCTTTGCGGAAATCTTCAAACTTCTCCCTAGTCAGAGCCTTTGTGAAAAGTTCTACAATGTTATCATGTGTGGGCACATATGCAAAATTAATCTATCCAGTAGAGAAGCTCTCCTTGACATAATGATAGTGAATCTTGATGTGCTTTGTGCAAGCATGGAACACAGGGTTCCTTGCCACTTCCAATGTGCTCTAGTTGTCAGTGAAGATGGTGATAGAAGAAGATTGACCAACACCCAAATTAGCCAAAAGGAATCTTAGCCACACACACTCAACAGCCGTTGTGAAAACTTCCCTATACTCAGGCTCACAACTAAAAGTGGCCACAATAGGCTTCTTCTTGCTTAACCAAGATATGCAAGAGCTACCAATCATGAAACATAAACCACTTGTAGACACATAAGTGTCATAGCATGAACCCACTCTAAGTCAAAAAAGCATGTAAATCTATTTGTAGTCCCCCCTTGGGATAAAACAATCTAAGTAGGCAAGTACCATTCACGTAGCAAAAGATGTGTTTAAAAGCCTGCTAATGCTTCGCAGCTGGGCAATGCATAAACGTGCTCATCTAATAGACAGCAAACTGAATATCAAGACAAGTTATGCATAAGAAAATCAAGCATCCAGCAGCCTACTAATAGAGAATAGCATCAAATGCATCCCTAGCATCATGAAGACTCAACTATAAACCTATTTCCATAGGAGTGTCATTAGATTTGCAATCTTCAAGGCCAAAATGTTGTAATAATGTGAAAATATATTTTGTTTTACACAATACTATTCCCCCATCAACTTGCATAAATTGAATGCCCAAATAATAATGCAAACGCCCCAAATTTGACATCTCAAAAGAGGCATGCAAATCAGCTTTAAATTCAGCAATGTGCTTCTCATTAGGACCATTGAGTAGCAAGTCACCAACATACACAACAATGATGATCGGACGCTTAACATATAAGGTGCTCTTAGTTGGACTGCTTTCAAAATCGTGCGCAATCAAGTAGGCATGTATACTCAGCCTCACAACTAGAAGTGGCCATAGTAGGTAGCTTCTTGCTCAACCAAGATATGCATGAGCTACCAAGAATGAAGCGAAAACCATTGGTGGACACACGAGTGTCATATCAATGAGTTGAGTCAAAGTCAAAAAAATCATGTAAATCTGGTAGTAGTGATCACCCCTTGGGATAATACAATCCAAGTAGCTGGATACCACTTAAGTAGTGAAAGATGTGCTTAACCACCTACCATTGCTTGAAACCTAGGCAATGCATAAACCTACTCATCTCATGATAGAGAACAGCATCAAATGCATCTCAAGCATCATGAAGACTCAAGCATAAACTTGTTTCCATAGGAGTGGCAATAGGTTTATAGTCTTCAAGGCCAAAACGCAGTAATAATGTGTGAATATATTTTTTTTGACACAAAACCATTGCGCCATCAAGTTGCATAAATTGAGTGCCCAAATAATGATGAAAATGCCCCAAATCTGAGATCTCAAATGAAGCATGAAAATCATCCTGAAAATCGGCGATATGCTTCTCATCAGGACCTGTGAGCAGCATGTCATCAAGATAGACAACAATGATCAGAAGCACATCATTTGCACACTTAATCTATGCACCATCCATTTAGGCATATTCTTTACCTCCTCTATATCAATTCTCTCATCAATAAGTGCATCACGTAAATTTGAATCAAAAATGGAATGATCTGCATCATCACATGAAACTTATAAAGGCTGAGAAATTGCCTCATTTGGACTAGCACTAGACTCTCCACCTATGAAAAGAGGCAGCAAAGTGTCATGTACATCTTTGGAGCTAATTGATATCTCCTTAGTCCATGAAAGTAATGGCTAAACTACATCTTCCACAAAAGCAACATCACGGCTAACCAAAATGTGTTTAATCTATGGATGATAAAAATGATAGCCTTTGATTTCAAAACTATACCCAACAAAAATACATTTCACTACTTTATCATCCACTCTTCTACATTGTTGTTCAGGCACTAATGCATATGCCAAAAAACCAAAGACATGTAGGTGAGCAATAGATGTCTTGCGACCATGCCAAGCCCTGATGACTGCAATGCTTTAGTGGGATGCTTGTTAAGTACATATGTTGCACTCATAACATCCTCAAGCCAAAAATTATGTGGTAAAGCCTGACTCTTGACCATACACCTTGCCATCTCCATGAGTGACCTTCAATAACTGTATTTGTAGGTGTAATAAGATGTTTTCCAACACCCTACACAATATTCCATAGTCCTTTCGCAACCAATACATGAAGCATCATATAAGCCCATAATGGGTAATTGGTACCATCCAACTTTTCCTCAATATCCAACATATGGAATACATCACTACTTTTAGCCATGGCCACTAACTAGAATACATTGATGCAGAAAAATGATTGTATCTCAAAAATTTGAACAGAACTACCCTATCGAGTTTTGCTAAACCTGTAGTAGACTTTGAGTCACTTATACTGGAAAACCAAAACCTATATATATCTTTGGCACAAAAAGACAAAATTGCATGCATGGGCATTCTGATAGTGCATTCAAAGACCGAAATGAGCTGAGTATGCTCACCAATTTTCATGAGATTCTAGGATTGTGACCGAAGGATTGTCGATGATGCTTTAGATGAAGCTGCAACCTGCTCTGATACGAATTGTTGGAGTTTGAGGTCTACATAAGCACATGATTAGCACAAGGAAGAAGAAGAAGCTTGAAGCACAACACACAATACTCAATGTATTACCAAGAGAATGTACAAAGATAAGTGACTCGTTAGGGGTATAGGCATATATACAATCTAGGAGAAAAAAAATATCCCAAAAGAGGGAAAAAGTGCCTCGATAGTCCTAGTGTGTTCACACACATCACTACCTAAATATATCAATAGTTTATGCTTCAGCTTTTATACCCATTTAGTGTCTATGGATTTTTTGTCTGGAGGTAAATCACATAAAAACCAAGTACCATTCTTCATAGTAGCATCATATTTTGATTGCATAGCAACCATCCAATTTTTTGAATTTTGTGTTTCATCAAAAGAAAGAGGATCATTCTCATCAAAAAGACTTTAGGTAGCCATTGCATAGCAATCTGATGCAAACGACACACTATGAGAGCCTGATTATTACGATATGAAAAAGGTGCATCTAATTTGCTCTCTCTCAAAGTCTACACAATCGTTTAGGCATAGTTTTAGCCCCTTCTATGTCAACCCTCTGATCAACAAGTGCATCATGTAAACCTTCATAAAAAATGGAATGATCTACACCATCATGTGGAACCTGTAAAGGCTGAGAAATTGCCTCCTTTTGACTAGAACTTAATTGTCCACCTATAAAAAGAGGCAACAAATCAGCGTACACATCTTTGGAGATAACTGATGTCTCCTTACTACATGAAAGTAATGGCTAAACTGCATATCTCACAAAAACAACATCATGGCTAACCAAAATGCATTTAGACTATAGATGATACAGATGATAGCCTTTGCTTGTACCCAACCAAAATACATTTTACCACTTTATCATCCAATTTCCTATGTTGTTGTTCAGGCACTAACGTATATGATAGATGAACAAAGACATGCAAATGAGCAACATTTGGGTTGTGACCATGCCAGGCCTCATATGAAGTGATATATTGCAATGCTTTAGCAGGACACCTGTTGAGTACATATGTTGCACATAAAAGCCTCAAGCCAAAAGCTATGTGGTAAAGCTTGACTTTTGACCATACACCTTTCCATCTCCATGAGACACGTGTTCCTTATTTCAGCAACTCCATTTTGTTGAGGTGTATACGAAACTGTACACTGATGTTTTATCCCATTTTTAGCCAAAAATGCATTAAAATTGAAAGACATGTATCCCCCCTGATCAGAATGGAGGGTTCCCAATTTACATTTTGATAGATTTTCAGCATAATGAGAAACTATTTGAAGCACTTTGCTTTCAATGGATGTAGCCATGCATGCTTGGAATAATCATCAATAAAAGTCATGAAGTAAAACATAGTTTCCAAAAGAAGGTGTTTGCATAGGACCACAAACATCACTATGAACACTATGAACAAGCTATAATTTGTGAGAAGCTCCACGTGAACCATCTTTAGGGAAGGAAGAACTCTATGCTATATTTTGCCGGAAATACAACCCTCACATACATGTTTACAAGGTGCCTCAAGTTTGGGCAGAGAGGACACCATTGTAGATTTCTGCACATTTAGCAAACTAGCATAATTCAAATGACCAAAGCATGCATGCCAAATCTTTGCATTTGAGATGGCTTGAGAATCGTGTACTGCCCATGTCAAATCATTCATAGATTTTGCATAATCTATGAGCTTATACAACCCACGAAATAAAATTACACAAGGGATAATAACATCGCCATTTGATATATCATAAATTGTATATCTGTCATCAGTAAATTTGATAACCAAGCCAATCTTGGCTAATGCTGAAACTGACAACAAATGTTTCTTGATTTTGTTGACCTCTATTCCTAATCCACTTTGTCCGGTGAGACTACAGTGAATAGGATAGGCTAGGAAGGTTCTTAGGATGGCACGATTCTATAGATAGAGTCCCTTGGTATTTACCAAATCCATTTGATAAAACTAATGTGTTAATCTATCAAACCGAGTTACGATATGAAGTCTTGTATTATTCACATAGTGCTTACTGGAATACTTTTAGTATGCACACAATCAACTTTAGCAAAAACACATCAATGTACGATAAACTGTTCAACACGGATCCAATCTTAATATAACAATAAAAATTTGACAAGAGAGGAATGACAAAGTGGTAAACCAGAATTCAATCTCCGCTCTGCGTGTCAGAGAACAAGCCAGGAGTCACCAGACTCAGGCTTCATGGCCTTACACTGGCCACACCACCATGCTTGTTCTCTCCACTACATGCATCGACATTAACATTACATGAGTTACAATGCTCGTGTCTACCTTTTCAGCAAGACTGTTTGGTATACATGTTTTTAATGTTTACAAAAGTATCCGTATCATGCTAACACTTGCATGCCCGAAGGATCTCAACCCAAAAAACATAATACTAAAATACAAAATTAATCAGCATCCATGTCATCTTCCGATGGGGTTAAAACATCAGAAATAAAAGAGGTGCGGGCATCCACAAAAGTCTATTGAATCTTCTTGGTGATGGACTTCAGTAATCTTTGTACCTCTATCAGAAGGAGAGTGACTATCTCTACGGCCTCAGAAGTCGATGTCTGGGAGAAAATTGCATGACTCTGGGCTTTGGCCGAATCTTGTCACGAGATCTGGCTTCCGCATTGATGTTTATCTCGAGCATGTTTTTCAGCTTCTTTTTGGCGATGGGTGGCCACTTCCAACTAAGTTTGTAAACTTTGAATTTGCTCAAAAGCCAATTTTGCAGCGTTCACCTTTGAAGCACACTCCTCTTCAAGTGTTCTTTGCAATGCAACGACCTACTGATTTAGGGTTTGTAGTTGTACATCCTATGGGGTGAGTTGCAGAGAGAATTGTTCATTGGTTTCCTGAAGAGCAGTGGCTGCCTACTGTAGCATCGCATGATCTTCGACTTCCATGTTCAATTGATATTTCAATTCGTTGATGGCTACATCCTTGACCATTATTTCTTTTTGAAGCTCCTAGATTTTTTGCAAGTGGTGTTGGTTAGTCTGCTCCAGGTTCACTATCTGCTTATGATAGGTGTCTGCCTCACACCAAGCTCCTAGATTTTTTGCAAGTATCTGCTTATGATAGATGTATGCCTCACACCGAGCTTCTTCAAAAAAGGACTTGAAGTACAGCATCTATCACGGCTCCGTCTAGAGAGCATCAGACAGTTGTTGTACTTCAAAACACTGATGATGAGAGGTTTCCTAAGTTTGGTAGAGCTAGGACTATAGCCAATGGTTATAGGCTTGTAGGTCAGTGCAAGCATGGTTGACTTGATCAAAGCCTCAGGCGATTAAGGCTTGGAAGTGGAGGAAGTAGGCGCTCAGCCTACTAAACTCGTGCAAACCAGCGCACTCGTTGTGCCAAATTGCTAGTGATGCTCATGGGGTTTAGGTAGAGGAGCGAGTTCAAGCACAAAAGGTTCTTCATCAAAGAGAAGTTTGACCTTATTCCAAAGAGACGCCGGGGGTGATGGAGTAGACCAACCATAAGATGACGGGGGGTGAGTAGGAGGTAGAAGAGATAGATGGACTAAATCGAGGGGAGGCTTCAAAATGGATAGGTGGAGGGAAGATAGGCAAGGGTGATAAGGGTGGAGGCAAGGCAGGGGTTTTCGTCTAGTTTTGATCGGGTTGGGTGGTCCTCGTCATCTCAATGTTAGGTGGGATAGGACGTATCGGGCCCGAACTATTCTCAAGAGGAGGAGATGGTGAATGGGGTGGGGATGGAGGGTGGTTGTCAGCCATGGACATGCTGGAGGAGGAAGACACAATCACTTGGCAACATTGTGAGTGGTGCAAGAGAAAATCAATGTCCTCATCTTCTTCTTTGTCAGATGGGATGGGCTATTAGGCGAAAGAACGTGGCACTAGAATCACCTGGGTGCCAATAAGAAACTCTCTAGGATACATATAGAGAGGAGCAAGATTAGTCATGTTTTTGGAAGGTTACCCCCATCCATCTGCCACACAATCATTTGCCACTCATGATCGATGCAGTTGAACAAGAATAACAACCAATTAATATGTTGTTGGGTGGTCGCGACAATGAGGGAGTAGAACTACCAGGACATTCCATATCGACAGTGCTAAGGGTTGAGGGCAACCACCAAAAAAATGGAGAATGGAGCATTTCAAGCTCAGGCCAGCAATTGATGGCATACTCATTCGAGCTATGCCAGGGAAACTACTCCATAGCAGCACGGGACAAGGCGAGGACAGATGCTAGACCTTTGGTGGGAAGGAAGAAGCATTGCCCCACCTCTGTGGTGGTAGTGCTCAACTCATGGCCATTCAACAAAACAGTCCAATGAGCAACATTGGTTGGCTCACTGGCAATATTGTGGATTATGCTCTCGGTAAGGGGATGAGGTGCCACAACATCCCACTGTAGGAGACAAAATTTAACTAGGCAGTGAGGTTGCAGGAAAGTCTGCATGTCATTAGTCACGACAATAGTGAGGGGTTTGAAGGGAGTTAAAATCTCCATGAGCACACATAGCGAGCAAAGGCAAACACAAAGCACAACAATTACAATTCAAACGCATAATCACAAGTGAAGAAAAACAAAATTTTTAATATGGGGTTTAAAACAAGCAGGTAGCATTGAGGCATCATGACACAGATGGAGAAACAAAATGATGAGCGCATGTTGAAGGTGATTCGTTATAATCACCACGCAAATTATGTAGATATGGATGGCATTACAATAATTAATGATGTGAGAGGTGGATGAAAAGGCTGCAACTTGGATCCATTCACTCGATTTTTAATTGGTACTCTGGTGAATATATCTAACCAAAAAGTTTTCAGACCCAGTTTTGTTGAAAATTGATACGGGCCAAGCCACTGAAGCTTGAATTTTCCTATATCTCTGTCAGACTTAGAATTATAAAACAAGATTAACTGTCCTTCTTCAAAAATAGGAGTCTGCAAGAAGCGATCATGAATCCGAGCCTGACAAAGTTGGACTTCTTGTAGCAACAGCAAACTTTCAAATCGTTGTTCATTCTGTGAATGCAAATCATCTAGTCGGGCAGAAAGAGAGTCGATAGGAAGCAATTTCTTTTCAATGGCAACATGTAGGCTCGGCACTACCAACTCCATAGGAGCAATGGCTTGAGCCCATATGCTAACTTAAAAGGTTTATACCCAATAGAGACTTTATATGTTGTCCGATAGGCCTGGAGGATAGAAGGGAGCAGTTGATCCCACCGTTCATGACATTCCATGACCAGTTTCTTAAGCATAGTTAGCAAAGTTTTGTTTGTACTTTCAACCAAGCCATTGGCATGCGGGTAATAGGGAGTACTAAATTTATGAATAATATTGAAGGATTGGGTTAAAGCCTATATGAGGGTATTGGCAAAGTGTGTTCTGTGCTTAGAAATGATTTCCAAAGGTAAACCAAACCTGGGAAAAACATCACGGGTAAGACATTTGGTGACAACCTGAGCTGTAGAAAAACCAAACATCCCAGGCCTTAGCCCATCAAGTGGCATAATCAATACATGTTAATATATAACAATTGGCAGTAGAAATAGTCGGTGGTGTAAGAGGTCTCACAAAGTTTAAACCCCATTTTTGGAAGGGTTCCAATGGTCAAAAAGGTTGGAGAGGAAAATAGTGTCGATGCAATGGTTGTCTGACACATTGGCAAGCACCACACTATTTAACATAAACACAGATGTCTCTTTGCATAGTGGGCCATGATAATCCACTCTACAAAATCTTCCTATGCGTCAAATCCAAAGAGAAATGACCACCTATTGGGAGAGAATGTGACATGACAATCACGGACGGGACTTTGTGTGGAGGAATACATCGGAGACAAACACTAGAAGGTTTGGCATAATAAAGCTAGCCAACAATGATGCGAAAACGTCGACTATAGATAGATAACTTTTGTTGGGCCGTATTTGAGATAGAACCAAGTGGGCAGCTAGTGGTGAGGAAGATCGTTAAGGTGTCATAGTAGGAATCAGCAATAGGCAATGGAACCGATGACAAATTGGGAGTCGTAGTTGTGTATATAACATGTGAAGAATCATCAACTCCTATTGTAGCTTCACTGGAATCCAACCGGGATAAGAAGTCTCCAATGGCATGTGAAGAGCCAAGACGACGGAAAACATCATAATCGAATTCCTACAGAAGTAAGACCCAATGAGCCAAACGGCCTCCCAAGTGTTACCATCAGAGAGCTAAATGGTCCACGTGGAAAGTAAACTTGTGACTTAAGAGGTAGTGTTGGAATGTTTTAATGGAGTAAATCAACCCTAAGCATTCCCCCTCAGTGACTAAATAATTTCATTTGGCAGGAGCAAGATGACGGCTATGTTGATATATTTAGGTAGTGATGTGTGTGAACACACTAGGACCATCGGGGCACTTTTTTCCCTCTTTAGGAGGTTTTTTTTCCCCGGCTTGTATATACACCTATTGCCCTAATGGGCTATTTATCTTTGTACATTCTCTAATAATACATTTCAGTATTGTGTGTTGTGCTCCAAGCTTCTTCTTCTTCCATGTGTTGTTCGCGTGCTTCCGCAGACGTCTATCTCCAACAATTGGTATCAGAGCAGGTCGTCGCTTCATCTAGGGCACCGTCGACACTCCTCCATTTGCAGTCTCAAAATCACACAAATTTTGGTGAGCATACTCAGCGTGTTTTCGAGATCAAAACTGCTTCACTCTGTGGTGCCAAAATCGTGATCTCAGCTCGTTTCGGCCCCCGAACACACTATCACAGCGCTTGTGCAGGCTATTTCATCTTTTTGTGCCAAAGGTATATACCAGTTTCTGTTTGCCAGTATAAGCATCTCCAAGTCTGCTACAGGTCTAGCGGAATTTATCTAGGCAGTTCTGTTCAACTTTTTGAGATACAGTCAATTTTTTGCATCAAGGTATTTTAGTCACTAGCCATAGCTGAAAGTAGTGATGTATTCCGTATATTGGCTATTGAGGATAAGTTGGATGGTACAAACTACCCGTTATGGGCTTATATGATGCGACATGTGTTGGTTGCAAAAGGATTGTGGAACATTGTGTAGGGTGTCGAAAAATGTCCTATCACACCTACAACTATTACAACTATAGGTACTAAAGCTGATGCAGAAGGTGTCGAAGATGATGGTATTCGGCATATTCTTGTTCGTGTTGCAGTTTCTGCTGCAGCTACTGTAGAGCAAATTCCTTGGGATGGCAAAGATGCCCAGGCACATGCATTGATAGCTTTTTTTGTTAAATGTGCCATTATTCCTCACATTCACTCTTGCAGAACAGCTAAGGATGCTTGGGATACACTTAACACATTGTACCAAGCTAGGAATGAGGCTCGTGTTGCTTACCTTCGAAAACAGTTGGAGAGTGAGCACATGAATGAAGGTGATTCTATGGACAGTTTCCTAACGAAGATCAAAGACTTAAAGGAACAGTTGATTTCTACTGATGAGGTTATACTAGACAGCTCACTTGTGCAGACCGTTCTAAATGGTCTTCCTCATTCATATCAGAGTTTTGCTTCTGCTCTTTGGTTGATGATGAAAGGCAATCCAAATGCCTTATCATTTGGGGAGTTAGTCTCTGTTCTGTTGCAGGAAGATCATTCCAGGCAGAACATATCCATTATGCGAGTTGCAGATCAAGATTTCCTAACTAGTCAGAAGGGCAAAGGAAAATGGCTGCTAATTCTGCACATTCGAAGAAGGAAGATGAAGATGAGAAGAAATCAGAAAAGCAGAAATTGTTTTGTAAGTACTGTAAAGGGAATGATCATATCATAAAGAACTGTCCAAAACTGGCTGCTAAAGAAGCAAAGAAGAAAGAGGCTGGAATGGTTGTTGCAGAGGCCTCTACAACAAAAACAGAGTCTGCTAATCTTGTGCAGGAAGAAGAATGGGCGTTTACTACTGTCTACAATTTTGACCCATCTTCTCATGAGCAGTGCATGTCTGCAATAGACTCAGATGTTTGGTATTTTGATAGTGGGGCGACCAAACATATTACCTCGTAGCGCAGTTTCTTCTCTTCACTCGAGCCTGCCCCTATAGGGAATACTGTTACATGCGCCAACAACTCCTCTTATCTTGTTATGGGAGTTGGTAAGATCATTTTGACTACTACTGATGGTAGTTCTTTTACTTTGTGAGATGCTTTATTTGTGCCAAGGATCAAGAAGAACCTATTATAAGTTTCTGCATTAGCCAAGATTGGCTTGGTTGTGAAATTTGTTGATGACAGGCGTACAGTTCATGATCTGTCAAATGGCGATGTGATTATTGCTTCTGGCATTTTATGTCGTGGGCTGTATAAGCTCATAGAATATGAAAGATCTGTAAATGATTTGGCATGTGCAGTAAATGATTCTCAGGCTATGTCAGATGCAAAGCTTTGGCATGCACGCTTTGGTCATCTGAATTTTGCTAGTTTGCTACACCTGCAGAAATCTGAAATGGTGTCCTCTTTGCCCAAACTTGAGGCACCTAGAAAACATGTTTGTGAAGGCTATACTTTGGGCAAAATGCAGCGTTTGTCCTTTCCAAAAGATGGTTCAGTTCGGGCTACTCATAAATTGCAGCTTGTACATAGTGATGTATGTGGTCCTATGCAGACGCCTTCTTTTGGGAATTATCTTTACTTCGTGACTTTCATCGATGATTTTTCCAAGCATGCATGGGTATATCCATTGAAGGAAAAGTCCGAAGTGTTCATGTGCTTCAAACAATTTTTGGTTTTGGCTGAAAATCTATCAGCATGTAAAATGGGCACCCTCCGTTCTGATCGAGGGGGGGAATATATGTCTTCTGATTTTAATGCATTTCTGGCTGAACGTGGGATAAAACACCAATGTACAGTGCGGTATACACCTCAACAAAATGGATTTTCTTAACGAAAGAACAGGTCACTCATGGAGATGGTGAGGTTGTTGATATATTTAGGTAGTGATGTGTGTGAACACTCTAGGACCGCCGGGGCACTTTTTTCCCTCTTTAGGAGGTTTTTTCCCCCGGCTTGTATATATGCCTATTGCCCTAATGGGCTACTCATCTTTGTACATTCTCTAGTAATACATTCATTATTGTGTGTTTGTGCTCCAAGCTTTTTCTTCTTCCTTGTGCTGTTCGCGTGCTTCCGTAGACGTCTATCTCCAACAATTGGTATCAGAGCAGGTCGTCGCTTCTTCTAGGGTGCCGTCGACACTCCTCCGTTTGCGTTCTCAAATTCGCACAAAATTTGGTGAGCATACTCAAGGTGTTTCCGAGATCAAAACAGCTTCGTTGTGTGGTGCCGAAATCGCGATCTGAGCTCGTTTCGGCCTCCGAACGCACTATCGCAGCGCTTGTGTAGGCTATTTCGTCCTTTTGTGCCAAAGGTATATACCAGTTTCTGTTCGTCAGTTTAAGCGTCTCGAAGTCTGCTACAGGTCTAGCAGAACTCGTCTTGGCAGTTCTGTTCAACTTTTTGAGATACAGTCAATTTTCTGCATCAAGGTATTTTAGTCACCGGCCATGGCTGAAAGCAGTGATGTATTCCGTATGTTGGCTGTTGAGGATAAGTTGGATGGTACCAACTACCCATATGGGCTTATATGATGCGACATGTACTGGTTGCAAAAGGATTGTGGAACATTGTGTAGGGTGTTGAAAGACGTCCTGTTACACCTGTAACGACAGGTACTGCAAATACAGGTGTTGGAGCTTATGAAGATGGTGTCGAAGATGATGTTATGCAGATTCCTGTTCGTGCTGCTGATTCTGTTGCACCTACTGCAGAGCAGATTCGTTGGGATGGCAGAGATGCCCAGGCACATGCATTGATAGCTTTGTCTGTCAAACGTGCCATTATTCCTCACATTCGCTCTTGCAGAACAGCAAAGGATGCTTGGGATACACTTACCACTTTGTACCAGGCTAGGAATGAGGCTCGTGTTGCTTACCTCCGAAAACAGTTGGAGAGTGAGCACATGAATGAAGGTGATTCTATGGACAGTTTTCTTACAAAGATCAAAGACCTGAAGGAACAATTGATTTCTACTGATGAGGTTATACCAGATAGCTCACATGTAGACCGTTCTGAATGGTCTTCCTGATTCATATCAAAGTTTTGCCTCTACTCTTCGGTTGATGATGAAAGGCAATGCGAATGCCTTGTCATTTGAGGAATTAGTCTTTGTTCTGTTGCAGGAAGATCAGTCCAGGCAGAACAGGTCCATTATGCGTGTTGCAGATCAAGCTTTCCTGGCTAGTTAGAAGGGCAAAGGAAAATGGAGCTCTTCTACTAGTAAGCAAAAATCTGCAAATGTTGCACAATCGAAGAACCAGGATAAAGATGAGAAGAAATCAAAAAATCAGAAATTGTTCTGCAAGTACTGTAAAGGAAATGATCATATTATAAAGAACTGTCCAAAACTGGCTGCTAAAGAGGCAAAGAAGAAAGAGGTTGGAATGGTTGTTGCAGAGGCCTCTACACCAAAAACAGAGTCTGCTAATCTTGTGCAGGAAGAAGAATGGGTGTTTACTACTGTCTGCAGTTTTGACCCATCTTCTCATGATCAGTGCATGTCTGCAGTAGACTCAGATGTTTGGTACTTTGACAGTGGGGCGACCAAACATATTACCTCGCAGCACAGTTTCTTCTCTTCACTCGAGCCTGCCCCTACAGGGAATACTGTCACATGCGCCAATAACTCCTCTTATCCTATTATGGGAGTTGGTAAGATCATTCTGACTACTGCTGATGGTAGTTCTTTAACTTTGTCAGATGCTTTATTTGTGCTAGGGATCAAAAAGAACCTGTTATCAATTTCTGCATTAGCCAAGATTGGCTTGGTTGTGAAATTCGTTGATGACAAGTGTAGAGTCCATGATCTCTCAAATGGCGATGTGATTATTGCTTCTGGCATTTTATGTTGTGGGCTGTATAAGCTCATAGACTATGAAAGATCTGTGAATGATTCGGCATGTGCAGTTCATGATTCTCAGGCTATGTCAGATGCAAAGCTTTGGCATGCACGCATTGGTCATCTGAATTTTGCTAGTTTGTTACGCCTGCAGAAATTTGAAATGGTGTCCTCTTTGCCCAAACTTAAGGCACCTGGAAAACATGTTTGTGAAGGCTGTATTTTGGGAAAAATGCAGCATTCTTCCTTTCCAAAAGATGGTTCAGTTCGGGCTACGCAGAAATTGCAGCTTGTACATAGTGATGTCTGTGGTCCTATGCAGACACCCTCTTTTGGAAATTACCTTTACTTCGTGACTTTCATTGATGATTTTTCCAGGCATGCATGGGTATATCCACTCAAAGCAAAGTCTGAAGTGTTCATGTGCTTCAAACAGTTTTTGGTTTTGGCTGAAAATCTGTCAGCATGTAAAATGGGCACCCTCCGTTCTGATCGAGAGGGGGAATATATGTCTTCAGATTTTAATGCATTTCTGGTTGAACGTGGGATAAAACACCAGTGTACAGTGCCGTATACACCTCAACAGAATGGAGTTGCTGAATGAAAGAACAGGTCACTCATGGAGATGGCGAGGTGCATGGTCAAAAGTCAGGCTTTACCACATAGTTTCTGGCTTGAGGCTGTCATGTGTGCAGCATATGTACTGAACAGGTGTCCCACTAAAGCGTTGCAGTCTATCACTCCATATGAGGCTTGGCATGAGCGCAAGCCATCTGTTGCTCATCTGCGTGTTTTTGGTTGTTTGGCATATGCATTAGTGCCTGAACAACATCGCAGAAAATTGGATGATAAGGTAGTAAAATGTATTTTTGTTGGGTACAGTTCTTAAAGTAAAGGCTATCGTCTCTATCATCCACAGACTAAACCCATTCTGGTTAGCCGTGATGTTGTCTTTGTGGAAGATGCTATTCAGCCATTGCTTTCATGTACTAAGGAGACATCTGTTAGCTCCAAAGACATGTATGATACTTTGATGCCTCTTTTTACACGTGGACAAGCTAGTGCTGGTCCTAATGAGGCAACTTCTCAGCCTTTGCAGGTTTCATATGATGATGCAGATCATTCCATATCTGATGCAGATTTACATGATGCACTTGTTGATGAGAGAGCTGATATTGAGCAGGCAAAAACTATGCCAAAATGGCTGGTGCAGACTTTGCGTGACAGCAAATTAGATGCACCTTGTTGGAAGCAGTCAGAGGCACAGCCAGAGGCACAGACGACATGGAAGCATGTAAAGACGGAGCAGGGAGCCAGGCGGATCATTTTTTCAAACAATTATGTTTTTATTACCTCTTCAAACATCCAACAGTGATTTTCATCACCCTTGTAACATATGTAACATAGACAAAACCCCATTTTGTAATTCATAGCTCCATTTTGTGCAAGCCGAGGAGTCCTCGAGCTTGAGGAGCTTAGGTAGAATGCTCGTACCAATTTTCGTTATTTTTAGACATCGTTTACCCTTCCAAATAGCCTCTAGGACCTATTTTTAAAGTATGCCGGTCACTAGATGTGAAACCGGTCAAAACTAGTCTAGAAACTATAAAAAGAGCTAGAGAGCTCATTTTTGAGGTTGGTTCAGGTTAGCTTGTTTGAGATTAGAGTTCTTTTGAGCTTGTAATAGTGATCTTGAGTAATAGAACTAATTTCCTACCTTCCATTGTGTCTTGCTTGTCTCTTCGTAGTGTGTGTACATGTGTGTGTGCATCTTGGTGCTTCTCACCTTCACTCTCACATCATCTCACGTTCACGATCTTCATATCACTCCTATCTCTTCCGCGGATTGACATTAAGGAGGTGAAGCTTCTTAACGTGGTTCTCACCATTGTGCTAGAGCAACACCAAATTTGGCGCCGTTGCCGGGGATCGAGTCTAGGACGAATGTGTGATGGTAAGAGTATAGCAAGAAGTGGCGTTGGAAGGTAAAAGTTTCAATTTTTGTTGTTGTTTTTACTTATTTTTTAGTGTTTTTCACCTTCCCCACACTCCATCTTCGTCATTGCATCATCATCTTCATCTCCAAAAAAATCAGAAAATTCACCATATCCACCATTCTCCTCATTTCCCCTCATTTGTGCATGCGAGAGAGCGAGAGAGAACTTTTGTGCTTGTGTGTGCTTGTGTTTTCTTGAGTTTTCTTGCAGGTACAGAGCTCCAGTGCATCAGGGAAGCTTGGAAAAGGTAAAATTTTACTATCTGTCAAAGATCTGCCGAGTGTGGCAGACCATCGCGATGGTCTGCAACTTTCGGAATTCTTGGTAGGCGACCACACCACGAGGTAGGCGACCCTTGCGCATCTACGAATCCACAGGCGCATCTCAAAAATTCACACTTTGGTCGACCATCACGATTGGCTCAGACCATCGCAATTGTGTCGCACCATCGTGATAGGCTCACGCCATCGCGACGGCTCGGCCGGACCATCGCGACGGTCCACTTGGACCATCGCGATTGTTCAGTTGACCCCGGACCATCGCGATTGGCTCATGCCATCGCCACGACAGTGCCACGTGTCACGATAGACCATCGCGACGGTTCGTTTTTCGGACCATCGCGACAGCCCAAAATCGGACCATCGCGATTGGCTCACGCCATCGCGACGGTTCACTTCGTACCATCGCGATTGTCCACCTTTGACCGTTGACCCACGCCATCGCGATTGTCCACCTGATCGGGCCATCGCGACGGTTCGACCTCACGCCATCGCGATCGTTCACTTCGGGCCATCGCGACGGTTCACCTTTTCGCGCCATCGCGATTGTCCAAACTCCACGCCATCGCGACGGCTCGCTCGGACCATCGCGACGGTCCCAGACCATCGTGATTGTGCACCCCCATCGCAAATTTAGGGTTCCATTTTTTGACCAATTTTGGGGGTATTTTTGAGAAATTTTTGGACCATTAGACTCATAGGAGACCCCTTAGCTCATATCTGAAGGAAAACCTGATTGTCAGTTTTTACCCCCCAGGGCCTGAACGCTCAAAACTTTTTCATCCGAAGTCCGTTTTTTGAGCTTAATAGCTCGTTAGAAAGCTCGTGACGAGTACTACGTGACCTCAACTGTTTTTTTTTTTCATAAAGAATACATCTAATTTTGGATAAGCTATTTTGAGGTTCACCTAGTTTGGGACTAGGAAGCCAGGGGGCAAGTATTGAAATTTTGGGCAAAAGGGAAGGGACCTAAAAGGTGTGTATGCTCAAGTGCTTGATCATCCAACTGTGAATTGGTCTAATATTGGATTTTTTCAGGTCTAGCGAGGGCAATCAAAGGCAAGCAAGCAGGGCAGTGAAGACAGCAGAGCTTGGGAAGCGCGGCTTCTTGGGCAACAGGGCATCAGAGCAACCAGAAAAGCCGACTCGAGGTTGGAAGATTACTCAACCCCCTCAGTCAATTCTTAGCTTAGGCTAAACGTTAGCATTGTGGATTAACGACGATAGGAACGCCTCAAGTTCAAGATATTTAATTCTTTCAAGTTTAAGACTACAAGTAAAGGTGTGTGTGACGAAAACCTAAAGGAAAGAACATAAGTCTGACGGAACGAGAACTCAAAATCATAACGGAAAGTCGAATTCCTGACGCATATATTAAGACAAGAATCCAAAGAAAATTAAAAAGAATCAAGAAAGTAATAACAAAGAACCATTGACGATCTAAGTGTGTAATTGAGTGAGCAAGGAAGGAAATTAATGAACCTTAGATCGGGCAAACATATAGGTAAGTCGGACCGACGAAGCCTTAGATCATCAGAGGCAAGTGTAAGAACTACTGCACGATCGTGGGCTCAGCAATTGAATAGTAATTACCCCTACGAGAGCTCAGATACTAGCGAATCAAAAATGGCATTTAGCACAGATAGACCAGAAGGAGGGTCTAAAGTAGCCTATTTAGAAAAACCAGAAGGACCCTATAGAACGCAACTAGAGTTTCTCCGAACCAACCGATTAGGTGCTCGCATCTATGAGGATGGTTTGCGAAGGCAAGTGGTGCAACTGCACAACCCTGATCAACCCATTGGATTGGAAAGACCAGTGGTGAAATTTGAGAGAGACGCTTACATAGACAAAGAAGGAACCATGTACGTCTTAAGTACGCAGCCAAACGATACTAATGAGTTTGGCACAATTCAATTAGAGACGGAAGTGAAATTTCAAGGAAAAGAACCGTTAGAAGAACCTAGAACCCCTAGAGGGAAATCCGTATTAACAAGAGTACTCATCCCAGAGTGGATCCCTCAAGATAACAGGAGCACCGAGTTGTTTGTAAATAAAGAGACAGATGAAGCCTTTTGGAGGTACAGAAAGGAACACCCTGGTGAGTTAGGCATCATTACAATTTATGAATTCAAGGACCCAGATACACCTGGAAAGGTGGTATACCTGGATGAGACTTCGGAAAGAGTCTTTGTGGTGCCTGACCGCGCGAAAAACACATACACATGGAGAGGTGAATTGGTATTCCCTCCATCTAGAACGAACATGAATACAAGTCAACAAGGGGCAGGAACATCCTCAGCCCAGGGAAATCAAAGAGAAGGAAATAAAGAGAGACCGGAAGTGAGCTTCACTCACCCCATAGGGAGAGATAGAACAACCTCGGACACTAATAAAATGGATAGACAAAGAGATCATGGAATACCAGGCGGTAGAGATGATTTTCCTCTACCTAGACCACGTGAACACGCAAGAGTATTGAGACCCACTCAATTAGTAAAATCAATGAAGAATTACTTTGATGGGACAGGAGATCCCTATGACCATGTCACAGAATTCAAGCAAGTACTAAGAGCAGAACAAGTCGAGGACATGTTCACGCAGTATAATGCATTTGGACTAACGTTAAAGAATACCGCTTTAACTTGGTTCCAACCATTGCAACAAAGGCAATTTAGAGACATCCATCACTTTTTAGAGTCATTCATCACTGAATTCTCTAAAAGTGGGATTAGACATGACACGTCTTCGTTGATTCATAGCTTTAAACAGACCCCTCAGGAAACAGTTAGACTGGCAGGACGTAGGTTCAGACAATATGTCGAACGATGTCCAATGCAAGAGCTACCCTCACAAGCCAAACAAGTATCACTGTTCCTAGATGGCTTGTTGAGCGCTAAACTACGCTCCTATGTGTACCTAAAGGAACCCAGAACGCTAGAGGAGTGTGTAAGAATATGTATAGACATCGAGGACAACCTAGGAGATGAATTAGAACTCTCAAAGGTCTATAAGGACTCAGATTGTTCGTCTCTAGCATCCACAAAATTGTCTAATTCGATAGAGGACCTAGTAGAAAAAGTGGCCCAAAAACTAGGAGTTTCTAGTAAACAGGTGCCCAAGCTACCAACTAATGTACGTTGTTACACTTGTGGTGGAAATCATTTGGCAAACGTGTGTCCCAATGCACCACAACCTCAAGCCAACCCTAGTGGCCAATATTGCACAATTGAGAGAAGATACACGAATCATACGGCTCAGGACTGCCCATACAACAAACAAACATTGAGACAGAACTACCCGCAAACATACCAGCAGCCAGGCAGGTATCAAGGCCAATACAATGCTCAGCCTCATTACTATAGGCCTCCTCAGAACTACCCATACCAGGCTCAACAGAGACCTCAACCCGTCTTAGCTCAGCAGCCACCCCCACCAGCGAATGTCATCTCAGTCAAATATGCTGCTGCAGAAGAGAACCTAAGTAGGGCCTTAGTGCCTTCTTCACCCTTGATCACAGAAAGTGACCCGAACTCAAACAGTTTTGACTCTACTCATGTAACTAGTCCACCCGCTTATTACACGGAGTCACCAGAACATGTGGAGACATATCATTATGATAGTCCACCAATGGAACCTAGTTGGGAGCCAGACTATGCTAATGTGATGTACGCAAACCCAAACCCACGGCCCCAATTGAGACAACAGAGACCACAGGGCCCTAGAGGACCATGTTTAGGTGCCAAGGAGATCACTTCATAAAGGATTGTCCACATCCCCCAATAGCAAGGCAATCACAGTACTATAGCATCCAAGGCTTTTGTGCCGATTGTGGCAAAGAGCACATAATCAAAGATTGTCCTAAGAACCCAGTTAACGCTTCGAATGTGACACCGATCAACGTGATAGGTATTGTAAACAACGCAGATGGATCCAACCCTACATACGTGCCTATCCAAGCTATAACCAGAGCCCAGGCGCTCTTACAAAACCAACAGCTTAATCAAGAGAAAGTAGCCGGAACTAGCGAAGTTGCAGAATCTAGCAGTAAAAAGACAAAATCTTTGAAAGATTCTAGAGAAAGAATCAAGAGAAAGTGGAGTAAAAAGATAAGTGAGTTGGAAGGAAGTTTGAAGGAATCTAGAGCCAAAATACAAGAATTGACTTCACAAGAATTAAACCAAGAAATCCCAGCTCAGAAATCAGGATCGGTTCTAGCGGAACCCATACCAGAAGATCTAGACATGATGTTTTGTGCATATCAGGCTAGAATAAAAGAGGGACCTCAAGTAACGGAAATGAGTAAAAACTATCCTCGAGCTGATCTAGAAATTGAGAGAACTAAACTGTGCATGAAAATGGTAGAACTAGCACAAGCTTTGTTTGAAGCCTCTAGATATCTTAATTGGAATAACATGGCAAAACCGGAACTACACTTTCAAGGACTAATGGAGAGGCTAGAACACGATAGAAAGCAAAGAGAAAAAGGATCAGCATAGGAACCCTATTGTCACAGAGACACAGGAAAGGAATGCACCATCCCTGTCTCAAGTACCCAATACAGAAAGTCAAGACAATTTGTCTTCCATACATAGGTACTCACATGAATTTTTGAGAGAAATACAAGAAGAGAAATGGAGGAAGGAACAAGGAACCCATCCTCCTATTCAAGAAATAGACGACTTGCAGGAACAATTTCCCCAAGACATCCCCTCTATATATGATGAGGTAGAGGTGGAACAACTGAGTGAACCCACCGGATTTGAATCTAATTCTCTACAAGAATTACCTCAGTTCACAAGACCTTGGGAAGCTAAGTCTATTAGTATGAGAGCACCCACGATAATAGTGAGGAATGAAGAATCAGTGATCCCTAGGAACACGGAAGTGATCAAGAATACCAAAGTACAATGTAATCTCACTCTGGAGGAATTGTTAAAGGTAAAACCAGAATTGTGGAAGCACGTAGCAAATCAATTCCCTGAGCTAGCTACCACACCCTCTCAGATAGGATCACATAAGAAGGTACCAGAGATACCCGTGGAAAAGATTGGAGACGTAAGCGAAGGAGAGGAAGGTAACACATATCTTCCAATAACCCATCAGGGCTGCACCACGAAAGCCATCTTAGATTCAGGAGCCGGAGTAGCCATCGCTACCACCGCTTTGTGGAAACGTTGGGGTAAGCCAGCACTCAGACCCACCAGGATGAAACTACAAATGGCTGATGGACACATAGAAAAACCATTAGGCTTACTAGAAGGCATATCTCTCACCACTTGTGGTGTAGAATTTGAGCATACTTTCGCCATTTGTGACTTTGCGAAAAATCGTGCTTATGAGATGATATTGGGACGACCATTCATGCGTCAGTTGCAAATTGTACAGGATTGGGGAACTAATTCTTTGTACTTGCAACATTTAGGAGTGACTACTAAAGTCAATCTTAAAGACTATTCACACAGAGATGTACCCCCAATACAATGGAATACCATCCATAAAACACCAGTAGAGACGGAATCCGTGCACTCATTAGAATCAGATCCTTCTTGGTTACATGAGGATACCCATTTATGGATGTGTAAAGTAGCTAAACAAGAGGAAGAAAGGTTAGAAGCCAGGACCTTAGGTGCAGAACAACATCCACGAACCCTTCAAGATCCAGCCTACGCACCTGTAGTATTCCCAGATGAAGAGTTTGAACCCCATGGTTGGGCAGAAATACTAGCAACCATGGATGTAGCCATCAATGAAGAAAAATGGACACCCCACTGTGACGAGGATGGCTATGACATTTCAGTTTTCACGATAGAGCCAATCATGTGCGATGCAATTTTAGAAGAGTGTGAACCAAACACTGATGCATTTGAGGGTGCAAGCGATTTTGATTTAGAATCAATTATCATGGACACACCCTTTGCATCAGAGGAGGAATATTTCTACAAAGTAGAGACTCACACTCAGAGACACGAGGACGAATGAAGTGAGATTAGCCACGGAAGTGACTACTAAGAGTGAAGGCAAGAAAAGAAAGAAGAAAGAAACCATGTCAGAAAAAGAAGAATCTTTGTTTGAATTACCCGAGAACTTCAGGAAATACGAAATCAAAGATAGAAGAATCATGGTACGAATGCCTAATAGAAAAGCGAATGATGGACAAGTATATGATAACCGAGAGAAAACCAAGAAAGTAACAGTTGCCATAGAAGGAGAAGAAGAAAAATGTACCTACATAGGGCATGATTTGACGACTGAAGAAGAAGAAGAGTTAGTTGCCCTATTGCGCGAATATAGAGATGTTTTTGCTTGGAGTTACAAGGATTTGAAAGGAGTAGATCCAGATATATGTTCTCATAGAATCCCTATGACTCCAGATGCAAAACCGACAAAACAGAAACCTTAGACGTACAATGATAATTACGCTACGAAGATTAAAGAGGAGATAGATCGCTTGATAGAAGCAGGATTCATTTACGAAATTGAGCATACCGAATGGGTATCTCCCATTGTGGTTGTGCCCAAGAAGAATGGAAAATTGCGTGTGTGTATTAACCTTAAAAAAGTTAATGCCACCACGATTAGAGATAGTTATCCTCTTCCTATCACGGAACATCTATTGGAAAGAGTTGCGGGCAAGGAAGTGTACAGCTTTCTTGATGGATTTTCAGGCTATAACCAAGTAGCCATTGCTCCAGAAGACCAACACAAGACGGCTTTTGCCACTGAATGGGGCATATTTGCATTTCGTGTGATGCCATTTGGCTTAACAAATGCACCCGCCACTTTCCAGCGACTCATGTGTCATGTTTTCAAGGAATTCTTACGCAAGAGCTTGGAAGTTTATGTCGATGACTTATGTGCTCATTCAAATGTAAGACAGACACATATTCCAGAGTTAAGACAAATATTTAACAAATGTCGAGAATATCAGGTTTGTTTGAACCCAGAAAAATGCGTTTTCATGGTCAGGCAAGGCAAAATTCTAGGACACATTGTGTCAAAAAATGGATCTCTACGGACGAGGAAAAGGTGAAGGTAATTGCAGAATTACCTAGACCAACTAATGTGAAAGAGGTACAAGCATTTATGGGCCATTGCGGATATTATAGGAGATTCATACACATGTATGCAATCATAGCCAAGCCTTTGTACTCTCTTTTAACGAATTTTGAGTGGACAGATGAATGTGAAAATTCATTCAATGAACTTAAACGACGTTTGTGCTCAGCACCTATATTGACTACCCCAGATTGGAGTAAGCCATTCCATGTACATGTGGATGCATCCAATTACGCCATAGGATGTGTGTTAGCACAACCCACGAAGGAAGGTAACATAGATCTCCCCATAGCTTACGCTAGCAGACAATTGAACGCAGCAGAAAGAAATTACACCACAACGGAACGAGAAGGATTAGGAATGATCTACGCTGTAAAGAAGTTTAGGCACTACTTGTTGGCCAATAAATTCAAGTTCTTTACAGATCATCAAGCCCTATTATACTTAGTCAACAAGCCATGTAACACTGGACGACTAATACGTTGGTTTCTATTACTCATGGAGTATGATTTTGAAGTGGATGTCAGGAAAGGAAAGACGCATCTTAGAGCTGACCACCTTTCAAGATTAACCTCAGGAGAAGCTCCTCAAGGAGTAGCGGATGAATTACCAGATGCATACCTGTTTAACCTTGAGATAGCACCAGCATGGGCTAAGCCTATAGTCCCTATTCTGACATACGGACCCAAGAATCCTAGGATAAAGATCAAAGAAGGAGAGATTACCAAGTCTCAGAAATATCAAATAATGGCAGGAAGCATATATAAACAGGATAATCAAAAGATTCTTGCTTGTTGTGTAGATGAATCAGAAAATGCGAATTGGTTGCAATTAGCACACATAGGTGCACTAAAGCAACATCATTCAAAACATCGAACATTACAGACTCTGCAGAGATCGGGAGTATATTGGCCTTCTATGGAAGCAGATGTCTACAAGTTGTGTAAGGAATGCCAGGTGTGTTGTGAAAGACCACCAGTAGAGCATGCTACATTATATCACGTGTCTCTCACACCAGACTGGAGTGAACCTTTAGTGACATACTTGAGGACGAACACATTCCCTCGAGGTATGACCTTAGCTCGACAACGCAGTCTAGAGCAGGAAGCTCAAGAATATTCACTTATTGGCGATAATTTATACAAAAGAGGACGAGATGGATATTTAAGACAATGTGTTCATGAAAGCGATTATCTGAGCATACTAGAGACTGCACACCAAGGTGTTGCAGGAGGTCACTTTGGACCAGATAGGATAGTCAAAGCCATTCTCTTTGCAGGATTATGGTGGCCCACTCTTCACATGGATGCACATACCTATGTAAAGAGATGTGATGTGTGCCAAAGAACTCAGTTGCCTACTCGCAGAGATGAAATGCCATTGAAACCCATGATGGGCGGACGTGCATTTTCTAAGTGGGGTATAGACTTTGTAGGACCCATTAACCCCCCTGCAAAAGGTACACATGCGGAATACATTATTGTTGCCACAGATTATCTTACGAAATGGGTAGAGGCAAAAGCCACAAAAAAGAATGATGCACACACAACTGCAAAATTCTTATTTGAAAATGTCTTTACAAGATATGGATTGCCTATAGAGTTAGTAAGCGATCGAGGCACTCACTTTCTAAACCAAGTCATTGAATATCTGTTACAGGATTTTATGGTGATTCACAAGAAATCTGCACCATATCATCCTCAGGCCAATGGTCAGGCTGAAAGCACTAACAAGATACTTTGTAACGTACTGACGAAACTCGTGAACAACAAACGTTCAGATTGGGACAAACAGTTACACCATGCTGTTTGGGCATATAGAGTGGCCTACAAGACCGTACTCAATGCAACTCCCTTTCAGATGGTTTTCGGTCAGAATGCAGTGCTTCGGTTGGACTTCTTGATACCGACACTTAAGGTTGCACAAGAACATCAGTGGACCGGCCATGAATTATCAGCAAGAATAATGGACTTGGAACGATTGGGAGAAACCAGGCTGAAAGCAACAGCAGGAATATACGTAGCGAAGAAGCGACAGAAAGCATATTTTGATGCACATGTGAAAGATAAAGGCCTAAAAGAAGGAGATTTAGTTCTAGTGTATACGTTGAAACAGCACGCACGGAAGTTAGAAAAGCGAGGTTATGGACCTATGATCATTAACAGACTTTCAACTAGTGGAGCAGTACAGTTAGCCACCTTAGAAGGAGATATAATGCCTAATTACATTAGTGGCTGTAGAGTCAGGTTATATCAAGAACCTCTTACTGAGGATATGCTCAGACGACTCACGTTGGCAAAGAAGCGTAAGGAGGAAGAAAACAGAATACAAGCTGAAGCTCAGGCAGAAGCCATAGAACGCATTAAGCGCATGAAGCTAAGAAGACAAGGACTAGGGAGAGAACATTATAACCATCTGGAAACATCACCCAGATATCCCATGGCCATGTGTCAAGTAAAGTCAACCACTCATCCTAGCATAGTGGACAGGAGACCATTCATTACAGTTAGGCTAGAGCACGGCAACCCTTGCCAAGAACTCAGGGCTTTAATTGACTCAGGTGCTGCGATTAGTGCGATTAGATGGTCCCACTATAAGGATTCAGGAATAGAAATGCGGCCAATTGAGGCATACCTCATAGGCCTAGGAGGCATGGAAACCCCTTGCATGGGTGAGGTGGACCTTCCTATCCTCATTAAGGATATGACCATGACAGCGAAGCTACTAGTGTGCCATGATGACGACCTGATAGAACCCCTAATCCTTGGCCAAGATTGGCTATACGATCACTCAGTGGACTTAAATCTTAGACAAGGCTCCTTACAGATTGGAACCTTAGAGCAGAAGCGAGTGATACCGCTTGACTTCCCTAATGGCATTCCGACGGAGGTTTGTAACCCTAGACCCTATGAAATACAGGCGACGGAAGACTGGAAGATCTTTGATCAGCTCAGTCACGTTACGTCTACACCAACCCACTCGGGCTTGGCTATGGACAGTTGTCAATCAGAAGGACGACAGGAGATCTTCCCGGGGACTTCCTGCAAACTAGAAGAGGCAGCTACCCATCCGCTAGGGCAGATGGACACAATCAGCGGTCAGGTGGGTTGCATCAGCGGCCAAATGAGCACGACACCCTGCGGTGCTCTTCCTTCCAAACTTGTTGCGGACTGGCCTAGATTAAAGTTAAAGAACGAATCACTTCCTAATGGGCAGGTCACGCAAGTGTTGGATCTCCCTTCTTTTCCAAAGCAGAGTGTCCATCCGACCTCTCAACCTCAACAACAACAGAGTCAACCACGACGAAGGAACCCAGACCGACGGCAGTATCAGAAGACACAACAAGAGAAGCAGTCTAGGCCACCCAAAGGAAGCGGCACCAGACAAATATGGGTGCCAAAAGGACAAAAAGCACCGAAGAACTCCAACCAAGCAGAGATCGACAAGAAAAAGGCAGAACAGAAACAGAATCAGTATCCACCATCCCCTCGACCTCCTTCTACAGGTCCGAGCATTCGACAAATTTGGATCGCCAAGAAATATCTTACCCATAGACCCACGCCCACGCAGATTTGGGTACCCAAACCATGTATCATAGCTCAACCCTTAAGCCATGTAATATATACCCCTCACAAATCTTTCCATCCCTTAATACCACCACACCCGATACTACCTTTTGCCCCTCAGCAGCAACCACCCACCCACCCAAAGACTCTTAGGAAATGGATACCGAAGCGTGTCCAACCGTCTCCCCCTAACCCCATGTCTGACAACACGACCCCCCCGACTAACATACAACCTTGTAATAAATCACTAACCTTTAAACCTTGTATAAATTCACCCACCATCATCACACATCACTCATAATCTCGTCTCATCAAGAAATGTATGCATGATCTGAAACGTGTAGGTGTTTAGAGACCTGCACTAGTGCTGCAAGAGGCATTGCATCCATCACATCACAGCACTTGGCTACACGGGTTACGCATCAGTTATGGAAAGGGATTGCGGTCTCACTTTAATGGGATCATAATTAATTTCCATGCTAATGTGTTAATCTTTTGTAGCAGATCTTTCTCATTAGCGCACCAGTCATCATGCAAACTGACGCAGGACCATCAGGAGCAGGCCCCAGTGTAGCTGCGGTGCCCCTCAATGTGTTACGAGCAGAATCCCACCCGACTGCTCCACCGCCAGAATTCCAAGGATTTCCAGGGCCCATGCCGATCGACAACCCACCTATGGGCTACACAGAAAAGATACACCGTAACTCTCACTGGTTTCAAGGACTTGCAGGACCCTTAGCAGACGTGGATTTTATATTTGAATCCAATTTGACATTTGATGACCGCACTTGGGGAAAATACCAATTCTTCTCCAGAGAGTTCGAAGCCCTACAAAACACCCAAGACTTAACTCACGTTTGGGCCAGAGCAGGCTTCACGGAGTATTTCAGTGATCCCCTGCCCAAACCCGACTTTTATAGGTGTTATTATTTAATCACTACGTTGCGGGCCTCAGAGAATAAGGATATCCCAGGAACTTTTATTTTGCCCTCTTTAGTGGATGATCCACCTTACAAAAGGTTTTACCTCTCAAAGGATTTAATCAGAGCTGACATCAAAATTCATGGCACCCAACACTCCCACAGATCGAGAAAGATTAATTCCAGACCCTATGAAACGTGGGGATGTCACTAAGTGGGAGGAGATCTCAGCAATTACACCTGAGCTGTCAAAGCCGTTACGGATATGCATGCAACATTTTGCATTCCCCGCTCAAGACAGATTTACCATGCCACATAAGAGAATATGGTTTGGATTGTACTTAGCGTGCACCGGACCTCAGACTGTTGATCTGGCGAGCTGGATCATTGATCAAATGTATTTGGCACAACACAGATGGGAACGCAAGAAAGTGCTTAATGGATGTTGTGCGCTCACAAGAATTGTTTATATGTGCTTGGCCTATGATTTGCCAATTGAACGTGCATTAACAGGAGAAGAGCTGAAAGCATTCAAAGGAACGACGAAGAAAGCCAGGAAGCCCAGTAGAACACGGGCAGGTAAACGCATGAGAGGCACCATTCCTTGCCTTCAAGTGCCAGAGTCACCATCACCACAACCCTCTCCAGCACAATCACCGACAGAAGCCGCTCCCACAGTGCAACCTATTCGCATAAGGTTGTCTAGACCAGTGGTCACGGAGGGCACTACTAGTACCGTTGCACCTCAGGCAGCTACAACCACAGAACCCACCACCACGACAGCAGAAGCTCCCACCACTATTGGTGCGGAAGCCTTTTCTTTCCCATTACCACACATGGAGGCAGAACCAATAAACACAACATTCGACTTTGAAATGCCGGATGCATTCTCAAATGAGTTCCAGTTTTCAGAGGCATAAATGTTCTCTCAAGAATATGAACGCCCCAGCTACCCTACCACACCGCAGGATCTGCCACAGGGACAAGTTGTGTCTAGCTCTGATGATGAACGAACAGCCACAGATGACGATGAAGGTGACGATGAAGCCAGCCAAGGCACGCATGATTCCCAAGAACAAGGACAGACAGACGGCCAAGGTCAACAAACCGATGCACAAGGTGACACCAGCACGCATGAAGAGGAGACTTTCGAAGCAGCAGCTTACACACTAGCAATCAAGAAATTATATCGTACGATGGAGAAAGTCTGGGCACGGAAGAAATTGACTGAAGAAGAGAGCCAAACCCTAATTGAACAAGAACTAGTCTCCGGAGGGTTTGAAGAAGTCTACATCAGAGGGTTTAGAGAACTGGTCCAATCCATCGGCCCGGTTGAAGCATTGCGATATTTACAAAGGAAGCCACTTCCTCAATATGACCCGCCAGAATTCGCCTGTTATCGAAGCCCGGTGAATATATTCGAGTTTCGGTAGGTGCTCAATCATCCCACCAGGCGCAAGATGCACGCTTACGTCCGGAAAGACCCATCACTGAAGAAGCTATCCTAGTTGACTCCCCACCACATACTACTGTTGTACATACTACCACTATCCTTGAAATAACATCCACACCATCTACTCCTCTCTCACCTCATGTTTCACCAACCCATCCTGTATCCCCAGCACACCCACCTGCTCCTCCCACATCCACACCAGTCCACGGCAACATAGCCACACCCTTTGCCCTGCCCATTCATGCCACCATGCCCGTACCCACCCCACCTCATCTACATGTTAACCCCTTCACCCCTTCATCCTTCCCATCTTTTCCCCCACCTTTAAGACACCCTTTCACCTTTCTAACCCCACTAACCTTCTCACCAGTTTCACCTCCCCAACCCACCGTAACCCCTATTCCCCCTTTTCACCAAGCTACTCCAGCCATCCCTCCTATAAATTACTCTACATTTGTAAATCCCGTCTTCACACCTACACAACCACCCACATACACACCACTTTTCACAGTCACCGCACTTGACACGTCCAATGACATGGACATATCACCACCCACCGCACCAGCACCCACTCCACTCACAGCACCATCATATTTAGGTACGTCACAATTTTCCACGATCACCACTGCATCCACCTTCCCAACCCCATTTCCCATCCTCGCTGCATCTACTTCCACCGCATCCTCACTTAGCACTCCATTACTATTATCGCCAACCATAGACACTGCACTTCAACAAATGTTCACATGCATGTCACAAGTACGAGATGAGTTTGCATCTCTTGGCAACAATTATCAACAGCTGCAGAGGACGACCAACGAATTACAGTCGCAGCTCAATTCATTATCAATCGAGAATGCCTCTTTAAATACGCGATACCAAGAACTAAGAGAGGCATATCATAAGCTAGAGCTAGAAAGTGAAGAGAAAACAAAAGAAGTCGCTGCTGATCTGGACAACCTGCTTCGAGCCCAAACAATTAGAAACGCGACCCTGACAAGGAATATGGGTTTACTCAGGAGGCACCTAGCCGCAGCCCAGGAGGAGAACCAGAGACTCCAAGAGCAGAATAGAGAAAATTTGGAAGCGGCATTGGACCATCCAGAACAACCATTAAGTCCTAGCAGATTCAAGGCAATCCCATCCGAATCGATGCGGATGTTGCTAGATGACCATGTTCGACTGCTAGAGGACTATGATCGAATGAACGAAGAGCATCAGAAGCTAAAAGAAGATCACAAGTTACTACAGCTCAGAGAACCGGCACCACAACAAGTACCAGTGGCAGCAGAAGCACCAGAACCTGTGGACCCTGCTCTTGACATCTTAGAAGAACTCAACGCATTACGGGCCCAGGTAACCACTCTCCAATCACGCATAGATGTATACGAAGCACCACCACGGCCTGATTCCCCACCGGAGATCCCAGCTGACGATGAGAACATAACCATTCCGGTGGAGGAAACGTTTGAAGAAGCATACGAGCCAATACCCATCCCAGGCGGACAAGTCACGGCCGAAGGCCAAATGACCTATGAACTTCCTACCCCCGCGTGGATGAAAACGATCGAAGAACTTGGAACGACACATTCGGCCAGAGTAGAGGCACAGTTACATGCCATGGCCATGATTGAAGAGAGAATCTTACAATCCCCCTTCTTTGCTCATTTGGCCCCCCGACGCTATATATCTGGGCATGAGCTGCAGTATAAACCGTACTTCATGTTAATGGCTGAATATCAGCTAGCTATAGAGAAAGAAACCGGCATGAAACCCACGCATGCTACACAATTCGAGCCGGCGGACTTGCCACCAAATGCGCAAAGAGGAGAGATCCATCAACCTGATTGGCGCAAAGACCTACTCCAGAAGTACCCAGAAATGATGAGCACATGGGTGAAAGCACCTTTACATTTAAAGTATAATCCTTGTTGGGGACCAGTACCACGACGCCGCTCCTGGACTGCATTCGCTATCAAAGTACAAAACAATAAGCAGTGTCAGGATTGGCTGAATTACCCCTACTTCAAGCCGCCCACCGAGTTGCCCACTGTTGGTTATATGATGGCTACAATCCGTCACTGGCTCCCTCGCCTGAAGCATATGGATGATATCGCAGCGCATATGACTGTCAAAATTTTTGACATGATGCAAATGATATTTAAAGTCTTCCGACGCGTCAAGGCACCGCATGTAAACACCCCGGGATTTGAGCATGGTAACTTTGATCTAGTATATGACATGAGCACAATGCCATCGCTCCGGGTGTGTTATGCCTGGCACTGTAGAATAAAATACCTCCCGGCATGCTACAAACAAACCTTTGAAGAGATGTTCACCACTGGGTTTTGGGAATACCATTCCGAGGTATTCATCAGCAGGCCCACACATTTATTGCAACTTTTTGCCTGTGAGCGAATGGTTTATTCCACGCATTATCAACTCCCGCCACCCGACGAACCGCAACCGATCGACTGGGAGAAGCTCGAGGCTGATCTGGCCCGAGGCATTCGAGTATCTGAGCACACCCTCGCTCATGACCTCCTACAAAACTACATCCGGCAGACCGCACAACAAGGTTCTGTCGAGGACGACAGAAGCGAGAGGGAGGGGGCTGTTGGAAGCAGTCAGAGGCACAGTCAGAGGCACAGACGACATGGAAGCATGTAAAGACGGAGCAGGGAGCCAGGCGGATCATTTTTTCAAACAATTATGTTTTTATTACCTCTTCAAACATCCAACAGTGATTTTCATCACCCTTGTAACATATGTAACATAGACAAAACCCCATTTTGTAATTCATAGCTCCATTTTGTGCAAGCCGAGGAGTCCTCGAGCTTGAGGAGCTTAGGTAGAATGCTCGTACCAATTTTCGTTATGTTTACCCTTCCAAATAGCCTCTAGGACCTATTTTTAAACTATGCCGGTCACTAGATGTGAAACCGGTCAAAACTAGTCTAGAAACTATAAAAAGAGCTAGAGAGCTCATTTTTGAGGTTGGTTCAGGTTAGCTTGTTTGAGATTAGAGTTCTTTTGAGCTTGTAATAGTGATCTTGAGTAATAGAACTAATTTCCTACCTTCCATTGTGTCTTGCTTGTCTCTTCGTAGTGTGTGTACATGTGTGTGTGCATCTTGGTGCTTCTCACCTTCACTCTCACATCATCTCACGTTCACGATCTTCATATCACTCCTATCTCTTCCGCGGATTGACATTAAGGAGGTGAAGCTTCTTAACGTGGTTCTCACCATTGTGCTAGAGCAACACACCTTTATCATATTGTACTCGTTCAGGCTCTCATAGTGCCTCCTTTGCATCAGATTGTTATGCTATGGCTGCATCTAGTCTCTGTGATGAGAATGAGCCTGTTTCTTTTGATGAAGAACAAAATTCAAAAAATTGGATGGCTGCTATGCAATCTCAATATGATGCTATAATGAAGAATGGTACATGGTCTTTATGTGACTTGCCTCCTGGCAAGAAGGCCATTGGTACTAAGTGGGTATACAAGTTGAAGCGTAAACCTGATGGTACAGTTGACAGGTATAAGGCTAGGCTTGTTGCAAAGGGTTATGCACAGGAAAGAGGCATTGATTTTGATGAGACCTTTGCACCTATATGCCGTATGACTACTGTTCGGAGCATTTGTGCACTTGCAGCCCATCATGGTTGGAATGTACATCAGTTGGACATTAAAACAGCATTTCTGAATGGTGACTTGCATGAAGAAGTGTATGTTTTTCAGCCCCGTGGCTTTGTGCAGAAAGGGCATGAAAACCAGGTTTGCAGGTTAAAGAAGGCATTATATGGTTTAAAGCAAGCACCACGTGCTTGGTATGAGAAGATACATGCCTATCTGATTGCACATGGTTTTGAGAACAGTCCAACTGAAAGCACCTTATATGTTAAACGTGCTAATGATGTGCTTCTGATCATTGTTATCTATGTTGATGACATGCTGCTCACTGGTCCTATTGAGACACATATTGCTGATTTTAAGGCTGATTTGCATGCCTCATTTGAGATGTCTGATTTGGGGCATTTGCATCACTATTTGGGCATTCAGTTTATGCACGTTGATGGTGGAATGGCTTTGTGTCAAACGAAATATATTGACACATTATTGCAGCATTTTGGCCTTGAAGACTGTAAGCCTATTGCCACTCCTATGGAGACAGGTTTACGATTGAGTCTTCATGATGCTGGAGATGCATTTGATGTTGTTCTCTATCAGCAGGCTGTTGGATGCTTGATTTACTTATGCATTACTCGGCCAGATATTCAGTTTGTTGTCTCACAGATGAGCAGGTTTATGCATTGCCCAGGAGTCACACATTGGAAAGCGGTTAAGCGCATCTTTCGCTACTTGAGTGGTACTCTGTTACTTGGGTTGTTTTATCCCAAGGGGGGATCACTACCGCCAGATTTGCATGCTTTTTCTGACTCAGATTGGGCTAGTTGCTATGACACTCGTGTGTCCACCAGTGGTTTTTGCTTCATGCTTGGTAGCTCATGTATATCTTGGTTGAGCAAGAAGCAGCCTACTGTGGCCACTTCCAGTTGTGAGGCTGAGTATAGGGCAGCTTTCACAGCGACTGCTGAGTGTGTGTGGCTCAGACGCCTTATGGCTGATTTGGGTGTTGGCCAGTCTTCTGCCACCACCATCTTCACTGACAGTCAGAGCGCATTGGCAGTTGCGAGGAACCCTATGTTCCATGTTCGCACTAAGCACATTGAGGTGCATTATCACTATGTCAGGGAGAGGTTCTCTGCTCGGGAGATCAGCTTGGCATATATGCCCACGCAGGAGAACATTGCAGACCTTTTCACGAAGGCTCTGCCTAGGGAGAATTTTGAAGCTTTCCGCAAAGCTTTGGGCTTACTTCCTTTTGTGGAGTGATTTCCACATAGCTTGGCACTTCCTTATACATGAGTGCCAGCTCCTTGTTCACCGCATCACTCCCAGGGGGGATTTGTTGATATATTTAGGTAGTGATGTGTGTGAACACTCTAGGACTGCCGGGGCACTTTTTTCCCTCTTTAGGAGGTTTTTTTCCCCCGGCTTGTATATACGCCTATTGCCCTAATGGGCTACTTATCTTTGTACATTCTCTAGTAATACATTCATTATTGTGTGTTTGTGCTCCAAGCTTTTTCTTCTTCCTTGTGTTGTTCGCGTGCTTCCGCAGACGTCTATCTCCAACAGAGGTGTATGGTCAAGAGTCAGGCTTTACCACATAGTTTCTGGCTTGAGGTTGTCATGTGTGGAACATATGTACTGAACAGGTGTCCCACTAAAGCGCTACAGTCTATCACTCCATATGAGGCTTGGCATGATCGCAAGCCATCTGCTCATCTACATGTTTTTGGTTCTTTGGCCTATGCATTAGTGCCTGAACAACATCACGAAAAATTGGATGATAAACAAGTAAACTATATTTTTGTTGGGTACAGTTCTAAAAGTACAGGCTATCATCTGTATCATCCACAGACTAAACACATTTTGGTTAGCCGTGATGTTGTTTTTGTGGAAGATGTCATTCAGCCATTGCTTTCATATACTAAGGAGACATCTGTTAGCTCCAAAGACATGTATGATACTTTGCTGCCTCTTTATACAGGTGGACAGTCTAGTGCTGGTCCTAATGAGGCAACCTCTCAGCCTTTGCAGGTTTCATGTGCTGATGTAGATCATTCCATTTCTGATGCAGATTTACATGATGCACTAGTTGATGAGAGAGCTAATATTGAGCAGGCAAACACTATGCCAAAATGGCTGGTGCAAACTTTGCGTGATAGCAAATTAGATGCACCTCTGTCATATCGTACTCGTTCAGGCTCTCATAGTGCCTCTTTTGCATCAGATTGCTATGCTATGGTTGCATCTAGTCTCTGTGATGAGAATGATCTTGTTTTGTTTGATGAAGCAAAAAATTCAAAAAATTGGATGGTTGCTATGCAATCTTAATGATGCTATAATGAAGAATGGTACTTGGTCTTTATGTGACTTGCCCACTGGCAAGAAGACCAAAGCGTGCATGCCAAAGATTTGGCATGCACGCTTTGGTCATCTGAATTTTGCTAGATTTCTACACCTACAGAAATCTGAAATGGTGTCCTCTTTGCCCAAACTTGAGGCACCTGGAAAACATGTTTGTGAAGGTTGTATTTTGGGCAAAATGCAGCGTTCATCCTTTCCAAAAGATGGTTCAGTTCGGGCTACTCAAAAATTGAAGCTTGTACATAGTGATGTTTGTGGTCCTATGCAGACACCTTCTTTTGGGAATTATCTTTACTTCGTGACTTTCATCGATGATTTTTCCAAGCATGCATGGGTATATCCATTGAAGGCAAAGTCCGAAGTGTTCATGTGCTTCAAACAGTTTTTGGTTTTGGCCGAAAATATATCAGCATGTAAAATGGGCATCCTCCGTTCTGATCGAGGGGGGGAATATATGTCTTCTGATTTTAATGCATTTCCGACTGAACGTGGGATAAAACACCAATGTACAGTGCCGTATACACCTCAACAAAATGGAGTTTCTTAACAAAAGAAAAGGTCACTCATGGAGATGGTGAGGTATATGGTCAAGAGTCAGGCTTTATCACATAGTTTCTGGCTTGAGGTTGTCATGTGTGGAACATATGTACTGAACAGGTGTCCCACTAAAGCGCTGCAGTCTATCACTCCATATGCGGCTTGGCATGATCGCAAGCCATCTGTTGCTCATCTGCATGTTTTTGGTTCTTTGGCCTATGCATTAGTGCCTGAACAACATCACGAAAAATTGGATGATAAAAAAGTAAAATGTATTTTTGTTGGGTACAGTTCTAAAAGTACTACAGGTGGACAGTCTAGTGCTGGTCCCAATGAGGCAACCTCTCAACCTTTGCAAGTTTCATATGATGATGCAGATCATTCCATTCCTGATGCAGATTTACATGATGCACTAGTTGATGGGAGAGCTGATATTGAGCAGGCAAACACTATGCCAAAATGGCTGGTGTAAACTTTGCGTGACAGCAAATTAGATGCACCTCTGTCATATCGTACTCCTTCAGGATCTCATAGTGCCTCTTTTGCATCAGATTGCTATGCTATGGCTGCATCTTGTCTTTGTGATGAGAATGAGCCTGTTTCGTTTGATGAAGCAAAAAATTCAGAAAATTGGATGGCTGCTATGCAATCTTAATGATGCTATAATGAAGAATGGTACTTGGTCTTTATGTGACTTGCCTCCTAGCAAGAAGGCCATTGGCACTAAGTGGGTATACAAGCTAAAGCGTAAACCGGATGGTACAGTTGACAGGTATAAGGCTAGGCTTGTTGCAAAGGGTTATGCACAGGAAAGAGGCATTGATTTTTATGAGACCTTTGCACCTACATGCCGTATGACTATTGTGCACTTGCATCTCATCATGGTTGGAATGTACATCACTTGGACATCAAAACAGCATTTTTGAATGATGACTTGCATGAAGAAGTGTATGTTTTTCAGCCCCGTGGCTTTGTGCAGAAAGGACATGAAAACCAGGTGCGCAGGTTAAAGAAGGCATTATATGGTTTAAAGCAAGCACCACATGCTTGGTATGAGAAGATAAATGCCTATCTGATTGCACATGGTTTTGAGAACAGTCCAACTAAAAGCACCTTATATGTTAAGCGTGCTAATGATGTGCTTTTGATCATTGTTGTCTATGTTGACAACATGCTGCTCACTGGTCCTATTGAGAAGCATATTGCTGATTTTAAGGCTGATTTACATGCCTCATTTGAGATGTCTGATTTGGGGCATTTGCATCACTATTTGGGCATTCAGTTTATGCAAGTTGATGGTGGAATGGCTTTGTGTAAAACGAAATATATTGACATATTATTGCAACGTTTTGGTCTTGATGACTATAAGCCTATTGCTACTCCTATGGAGACATGTTACGATTGATTCTTCATGATGTTGGAGATGCATTTGATGTTGTTCTCTATCAGCAGGTTGTTGGATGCTTGATTTACTTATGCATTACTCGGGTAGATATTCAAATTGTTGTCTCATAGATGAGCAGGTTTATGCATTGCCCAAGAGTCAAGCATTGGCAGGCAGTTAAGCGCATCTTTTGCTATTTGAGTGGTACTCGGCTACTTGGGTTGTTTTATCCCAAGGGGGGATCACTACCGCTAGATTTGCATGCTTTTTCTGACTCTAATTAGGCTGGTTGCTATGACACTCGTGTATCCACTAGTGGTTTTTGCTTCATGCTTAGTAGCTCATGTATATCTTGGTTGAGCAAGAAGCAGCCTACTGTGGCCACTTCCAGTTGTGAGGCTGAGTATAGGGAAGCTTTCATAGCGATTGTTGAGTGTGTGTGGCTCAGACGCCTTATGGCTGATTTAGGTGTTGGTCAAACTTTTGCTACCACCTTCACTGACAGTCAGAGCGCATTGGCAATTGGGAGGAACCCTGTGTTCCATGCTCCCACTAAGCACATTGAGGTGCATTATCACTATGTCAGGGAGAGGTTCTCTGCTAGGGAGATCAACTTGGCATATGTGCCCATGTAGGAGAACATTGCAGACCTTTTCAAGAAAGCTTTGCCTAGGGAGAAGTTTGAAGCTTTCCGCAAAGCTTTGGGCTTACTTCCTTTTGTGGAGTGATTTCCACATGTTTTGGCACTTCCTTATACATGAGTGCCAGCTCCTTGTTCACCACATCACTCCCAGGGGGGATTTGTTGATATATTTAGGTAGTAATATGTATGAACACACTAGGACTGCCGGGGCACTTTTTCCCTCTTTAGGAGGTTTTTTTTTCCCCGGATTGTATATACACCTATTGCCCTAATGGGCTACTTATCTTTGTACATTCTCTAGTAATACATTTCAGTATTGTGTGTTGTGCTCCAAGCTTCTTCTTCTTCCTTGTGTTGTTTGCATGCTTCCGCATATGTCTATCTCCAATAGGCTAGCATAATAGATGGGACGGTACCACTTATTTTGGCATTGCATTAAGACACTACCGATGGCAATATCAGAAGCATCAATGAAAACATGAAATGGGAGCTCCCAATTAGGTGCCTATAATATCGGAGCTTGTGTTAGAAGTGCTTTTAAACACACAAACTTGGTATGACACTCTTTAGTCCATTGGAAATATCAAGGAGCAATAGTGGTCAGTCGAGTGAGGGGTATAGTCAGACGGGCTAGCCCCCAAAGATGACAACCATGCCAGTAAATTTGACCCCGAAAACGCATAACTTGCTTAGGAGATATGGGTGGTGAAGCATTCAAAATAGCCTCCACTTTGTCAGGATCAACTTGAATACCTTGTTTGAAGATGATATGTCCTAGGAGTTTACCATAGGTGATGGCAAAAATAGACTTATGGGGATTCAGACAAAGACAATACTTTGAACATTTAAGAAAACAACAGCATAGGTGCTATAAAAGAGCATTAGTGTCTTAGTGAACAACACACATAAACCCCCAATTAGTGATGAGCGTGGTCTTTGGTATATCAGCCTCGGCCATCCTGGTTTGATTGTAGCCACTGTATCCCTCAAAGAATGAATACGTTTCTTTTCCAGTTACATCACCTAACATGCTACCTAAGAATGGTAACAGAAAGGAATCAAGGATAGTGGTCGCATTCAATTTCCTATAATCAACACATATGCAAAGTTGTTTATTCTTTTTGGGTACAATAACAAATAGTGAAATCCACTCAGCATGCTCTACTAGCACGATAAATCCAACATGGAGTAATCTATCTATCTCTCGTTAACTTGCTGAGCATAATTAGGATTCATCTAGTACCTTTGCTTCTTTACCACACAAGCATTCAGTTTGATAACAACCCCGTGCTGCTAAATTCTGGGGTCTAAGCCTTTCATACCACGCTAGTCCCATGCAAAAACATCCATAAACTCCTTTAAGAGAGTCAAAAGTCATCCTAAAAGGTATTATCCAGACTAACTTTTATTTTAACAGGTCACCAATTAGTCTCATCCCCTAGGTGACAAGTCACCAGCTAATCTTCTGGTACATAGAATTGTCGTGTGGTGGTAGGGTCACTCTCAGACTAAAAGGGGTTCTGAAAATCCATAATGTCTGCTAATTCCTAGGCTTCAACTACAAATTCATCCACAAGAGGTTGTACCATACAGGTTGCCGGACACCATTGGTCTAGCACCTGTTGTAAATCTATTGTCCCGAGAGAAAGTAAGTCAATGTTGGCTACCAGAAAAGCCTCTTCTTCATCATCTGATAGTCCATCCAACATATGGACAGGTTCAATTACATAAGGTCGTGCATGAATTTTGCATGGTTTAATGTCATCCAAAGGGGCAACATATTTATGATGATTATATTTAAAAATAAGTTCATGAGAGGACCATTCTTGTAGGACTCTGACCTTGTTTAGTCAAGGCTGACTAAACAAAAGATTGTAGTCAAGACTAGATTCAGGGAGATCCATGACGACGAAGGTCATTTTAAACACTGATCCCTACAGTGTGATAGGAATATCATGCACTAAAACCACCGTGTGGGCTCTTGACTGGTTAGCCATTCTTACAAAAAAACTAATTGGTTCTATGTGATTCCAATCTCACTTTTTACATATTGTTGTAGTGGCTATGTTAACCCCGGAACCACCATCAATAAGTACCTCTGTTATTTTATGATTTTTAAACCATACGGTGATTAGTGGGACTTCATGATCTATTGTAGAATCGGACTCTAGATTGATAGCAGCCATAGCCAATGCTTGGGTCGGACTTGGGTCAACTTGTTGAAACTATTGTCGAATACCAAGGACCAAAGTTAGTAATTGTCCTAATGGGATAGTGATCAGTGCCTTCGCTAAAATGTCATATGCCATACTCGAGTTGGTCAATTCCGGTGTTGTATCTGATGAGACCACTGGCTCTGTTCTATAGATCTGCTACAAGCTTCACTAATTGCTCAACCTTTTGAGCAAGAATGATAGCTAACTCTTGGATCCCATTGCTTGACAAAATGGAAATTTGTAGCTAGGTGTGCTCTAATAATAACCATGAGTTGTGCCTATGTTTTTTCTAATCGCAACAAGAGGAATGCTTTTTAAAAAAGCTAATAAATGTTCCAACTAAAATATGATGCAACATTAACAAAACATCTAGCTATATGCATACAAAAGGTAGGTGGAATTATCTAATCATAATATATACCCTTCTATTGTGCATGACTATTAGTCACACTTTGTACCTTTCAATGGATCCATCAACTTCTCCTTTTATTTTATATACCCATGTTATATAAATTGGCTCTTTCGGTGAAAATTTTTCAAAAAGTAACCAAGTTTTATTTTGATTTTAACTCATTTTTCATAGCTGCAACTCAATTTTTATCTTTCAAAACTTCACTTGAGCTATCTAATTCTCTCAATTTTTATCTTTCAAAACTTCACTTGAGCTATCTAATTCTACTTCCTCTGCAAGAATACTTAAGATAAAATCATTAAGATAATCATGGGAGACAATCAGCTCTACTTCTACTGCTTTTGTCAAGCCTAGATTCACTTCGATTTTGGTATTCAAGAGGTCTTTCTACACTTGATTCATGGAGAGTAGGAAAAACCCATTTGGGAAATTTATTAGAAGCTTATGTACAAATTAGGGTTTTTGAAGGCTCAAGAGTAAAAGGAATAGTTTAACATTGGAGTGCTTGCAAGGACGAAAGCTTAGTAAAGGTCCTAAACATGGCAAGGGTAAAGGGCCACAAATTGTCCCTAAGGAGATGGTGTAAAAGACGTTAAAGACCTCACAATCTCCTTTCAACTCACAAATACCCTTTGCTTTCATATCCAGTAAAGATGAACTTTAGTGTCTTTATATTCCCCATAAGGAGTTGTAAAAGTCCTATCTTTTCTATTACCTACACCATTTAACTAAGATCTCATCCTAATATTTGGCTAGTGTTTGATTCCTCTAGATTTAAGGAGACTAAGGTGAGTCGATTTTTGAACTTAGAGAACACATCAAACTTAGCTTTGAGACTAGAGATCCAAGTGATTCTAGATTAATCATCAATAAATATCACAAAAGAAGTGTATCCACTTCTAGATTTAATCCTAATGGATCCATAAACATTAAAATGGATAAACTGAAGCTTCTTAAAAGCCCTTGTTATGTATCCTTCCTTATGTGGAAGTTTGTGCATTTTTCCTTGAATGTGTCTCTCACACTTAAATTTAGTTATCTTTAATTCTATCAAGGATCTAACCATATCATGATTTTTCAAAGTCATTGGATCATTAAAGTTAAGATGGCTGACTATTCTATGTTCTTGAAAAGTGAATGATAACAAAGAGCTAGGGTTTTTGAGCTCCCACATCATGGTGGGTTTGTGGTGCTCCTTCTCAATTGGTGACTATTTTTTATTCTATGTGTCCACGTTGCCTTCATTTAGGAGCCTTAACTTTGGGGAGAGGGTAGTTAAGGTGTTTTGGGGGCTCTTGGGGTGTGCCTCAAGGAGCGCATACAGATTTCATCACCCCTCCATTTTACCTTAAAATGGCTAAAGTAAAAAAACTCAAGGACAAAAAGAGTGCTTGAGCTTTTAGGTGGACAATCTCATAACTCGTTGTTGCAATCTCCTCTTCCATAGATGGTCCCTAGTAAGTCTTTGTCCCCTTTTGTCACTTCTTTCTGAGAATGTAGTTAACTTGTCCAAAAGTACATATCCTTCATGCCCTCCAACACATGATGTAGAGAAAGAGTCTACTTACTCCTTGGTTGACCCCAAAGGAAAAAAGTATGTGGAAGGGTTGGATGTCACCCCTCCTCAACTCCCTATTATCACGAGGAGCAAGTTTCAAGAAAATGTTAAGTATTCCTAACCACTTTTTATTCAAACTTACGAGGTTTCTATTCGAAAATAAAAGAGAATATTATTTACTGTGTAACGAATCAAATCATAATTTCAAAACATGACCCCCTCATTAGAGACATATCACTTGTATTTGGAAAAACAACAAAGATATAGCACCCGGAAAAGCATGGGTCAAAAAGAATTGTGAGACAAGCACAAAGATCTTCAAATTAATGCCATGCACCATTGGGCTATTGTATCTCAAAGCATTCTATGGTAAGTGTTAAAACTAAGATTAAGCATCGACGTAGGTCCCTGTTGACCACAATTTTGATCCCTTCAGTTTCACAGAAGGATTCATAAAAGTTAACATTCAAAAGTGGATCCATACAATCATATCCAAGAACTCAACAGTCTACCCCACTTAAGTAGTTGTATTGTAAAAGAAAAATTATGACAAGTCAGTCTCATCATCCTTACTGGATTTTACTGCACATATTGTACTGCCCCATAGTTCTTCAAGATGTTTGCCAAGTTTGATATGAGAAAGCAATATAAATTCACAGTTGATGAACATTTGGAGCAGCACTTCATATAGTTATAGACCGGAACTCTCTTTTGCTTGTGTAGATCACATCATGCAAACTTGGACTACCACCTTGCTAATCCAGTCATTTGTATAACATCATGAAAATCGTCCAAATTCAGCTCTCAAGTTGATTGGGGCACATCAATGCTTCCATCACCTAGTTGTCACTTTTAATAATCACACAGAATCATAGCCTCAAATAATCACAGAAAGTATGATTGTGACCCTTCTGTATTGCAGTGTGATATGCACATAAATCACATAATTAATTTACTCAATGGTGTCACTTTTGTAACATCAAACATTCGTCTTGAATTTACTTAATGATGACTCTTCTTAACATCAAGCACTCTAGTCCAAAAGTTAACTGGGACTGAATTCTCTTGGCATTGATGGGGACAGATGTCTTTCAATTTTATTTCAGGGGATCGGCACTGGGAGGATACAAAAACAGCACGCTCTTAATAATAAGAGCACACCTTAAATGTTCCATTCAATCATCACATTCAGGTCCACAGATCAGCTGTCTCTCTTATGCCTCTGGAGCTTCTCAAAAAATAGCACAATGACAATTTAGAAGCATGCGGAAGATATCTGTCACCTGCTGGCCTTAGGAATCCTTTTCTTTTAATCATCAATCCTATATTTGCTCAATGGACTCAATCTGGCTCATGATGAAATGTTTTATGCTTTGTCATGCTCTGTATTTAGCCTGATTCCTTGCGCTCTATGGTGAAATTCATATGGAGCTCTCAAACATCGGCAGAAAAGACAACATACTGTATACGCTTCACCAGGGAGATACAGTCAAAGATATTTTAGTTTTTATTGATAAACCATATAATTAACAAAATGTCGACCCTGATACCGAAGCAGAAATTCAGATCCATGATTCAAGAAATCTGTACAATTTAATCATAGAAAAATAGTACCAGGATCCCATGCACATTATAAATGCACCATAATCATATGGAGATGAATACACCAGTTTTGGGTTCATCAGATTGTATCATGATCAAGAGTTACACCGCCATTCAACCTCAATGAATGAGAAATGACTTTGAAAAACTTTTTATGAGGATTTTTTCTCTTGTTTCTCCACTGTTGCTTGAAGCTATAAAAAACATATTCGATACAGGATGACATTATCTCTGAACGTGATAAGGAAATCAAAAGTAGGCATGATTACCTTAGGACTTCAATCTTAGTCTCTCACTGGGATGAATAAGATCCGGATTCTTTATCTCTGGATTCAAAAGAACAAGCTCTTGCCAGCTAGACTTTCCAGTTCTCCTTGAGATCTCTGACAGTGTATCACCCTTCTTCACTTCATAAATAAGAGATTCCCTAAATATTTTCCATGAATTGAGGAAACAGTCAATTATCCAATAGATGAGTGTGATGAGAATATATGGAGCATAATAAAAGCCAATTTTCCAAGTATAAGAAACTATTTACCTGGGCTTTGCCATAATACTAGCCCCCAACAAAACCACTGCAGCACCGAGGAATGGCACAATCCAAGTTGTCTTTCTAGAAGCACTTTTACGTTTACCATTCTTATCAGCTGATTTGTTCACAGATCCCTGATTAACAGGAAAATAAGAATAATATGATTAACATATAATGATGATACTAATGATGATCAATATGATTAACATATAATGATGATACTGATGATGATTATCATCATCATCATTATCAAAACAGCAATAATGATCATGATAATATTTAAAAGAAGGGAGAGATAGACAAGCCAAAACAAAGTGCATTAAATATTTCCTTGTAGACAAAGGAATATCAATTAAAAGGACCAATATTCAACAAAGCCAGGAGCACTTATACTAGTACTAGAATACCCAAGCATAAAAAGCTCTTTGAAGTACACTAGGCATTGATGTAATCAAGATCGGTGCATTACTTACCAGTTCCACTGATGGATTGTCCTCACATAGTGCCTTTGGAAATAAATCGTTTGAAGGAACTTCTGGCAGCGGGTCTCCCACAGGAACACAGGTATCGATATACTTGTCATCAAATGAATTTTCAGTGTGTCCTCTATCATCATCAGAGAGTGGCAAAGACTCAGAGTTTCCTGCAACAGGAGGGGTCCCTGGATCAATTGCACTGTGGTGCTGAGAAACATTCCCAGTATCATCATTTGCACTGAAGTTCAGTGATCTTGCCGTTTCCTTAGATCCTTCATCAGGTAACCCAGAAAGAGAAGAATCAGCTTGTACAAGTGATGATGCAGAGGCTGATTTTCTTAAGCGCAAGGGGCCTGGTCCTACCTGCCAGAAGATCTCTACTTTCAAAACATCATCCATGTGATACCAAATTCCAAGGATAAAGTCTCAATAAAAAGAATTACTTTTCATTTGGAAAATCAGGTTTGTGGGGTTCAATATACAAACCATCACTTAAAAAAAGATGATACAATCAGGAAATTTGACAACTTGTACTTACTTTCTCTAGCATTTCCTTGTCCTTCAACAAGCTGGAGGGGCTGCTATTGGCACTAGCCTGGGTGAGAGTATTTTTTAGTCCTCCCACAAATTCAGTCGGCATTGAGACTGAAGCATGAGTAACAGAATCAAACTCTGGTACCTGGTTTTGAAACAAACATCTATTTAAATTTTAAATGAAATTCCAGGACCATAGCCACAGCAAAGACACCTTGTACATGAAACCCACTAACCTCCAGCTGCCTAGCTCGGGCTTTCTTTGAAAGTGCTCTTATGCACAAGCACACACGGCGTATGTCCTTTTTCTCTACAACATCAGGTGGAGAAAAAAGATCCACTGCAGTTAGTCCTAATTCTTGGCACACCTGTACAATAGATGGCATCTTAGCACATGGTACATATCTTCAATCTGATTGAAGGCCATAATAGAAAGTACTTGTTTTAAGGTGGATACCTTCAGAAAACTATCGACATTTGAGTAGGGAAGGTACTTGCCACCACTTTTCCCATAAGAAGAAGCTTCAGGATACATTGATGTTGGGGTTACAGGCTCTCCCTCAGCATCAGCATGCTTACGCAACAAATCACGAATTGTTTTGGAAACTCTAAACCTATCAAATGAAATCAGGATACACAATTCATAAAATGTAGATGTTTTCATAACATTAAATAGCCTTCTGACATTTATACTTCCCATATCAAAGCAAAATTAATCAGATTTTATATATTGATAATGCTCTGAATATCACATGCATATTAATCAAAAAACAAAAACCAAATTCCTTACAAAAACTGCTAGCCCAGAGACACAAGTCATAGCACACATGCAAAAAGATACACACACAGATGAGAACAAATATACACAATACACCGAGGATGGTCAAAAATACTATGCTCCAAATAATGATCAAGTATGTACAAAGTAATGATATGCTCCAAATACAAACTAAAGAAATATATCCACAACTCAAGCACCAAAGAGAGCGGGTGAAGTGATAGGGAAATAGGGCATGAAGAGCCTTTGATTGAAATAAGGAACTCCAAAGCAACCTCTCAATAGAGAGGTGAGAGTCCTCCAGGTGTATGGACATACACTACTCCAAGGATTCCAACACCTGCAAGAGTGTAAGCATATCCTAACACCAACTCCTCCAAGCTTGATGAGGAACCTCCTCCAAGTATGCGAGTGAGAGCGCAAACACCTCCCCCAAGAAGCACATGTGAGACAAGCTCGCTACTAGGGCAATGAAGATTTACGCTTTACTGATAGGCAATAGCAGCTTTTACTCCTTACATGAGAAATTTCTTGGAATTACGATAATCTTTTCACTAATTTTATCATGAGTTTTGCTTTTCTCTTATCATGCACTGATGTGGAAAGTCCATGATGATGTGGCAATTAAAAGTTGGCACATAAATCAGCTTTTGACAAGTGGTATGTGAATTATTGACTTTGACTTTTAAAATCTGCGTTATGACCAGCAGACTAAGATTTAACTTTTGATGCTGATTTGGTACTTTTTCAGCAAGTGTTATATATGCTTGGATTGCTCTCGGTGCTACATGAATATGTGATTCATTTCCTTATGAGAAAAACGATCATTTTTTACCATTTTTCACCATTTCTTTAACCTAAACCTAATTTTGATCTATGATACAATCTAATCAATTTGTCCATGAATATATACAATGAATGTAATTTCCCAACCAAAAAGTATACAATTAGATGTTAATCATGTCAATTCCTAACGATCACCCCACCCCCCACAAATATTCTAATTGTTTGGGGTTCAAATGAAAGCAAACTTTCTTCCCATTATTAGGAAATGTTGAAGAACTTCTTAGTCTTCTTTTTCTAACAAACTTCCCATGTGGTATGAATCTTTCAATACATAAGTACTTCAAAGTAATTTGAAGTAGTAATCTTCTGTTACCATCTGAAGCCCAAACTTCAAAGATAATAACAAAGCATGAAACCATGTTCCATAGATCATGGGGCTTATTCATGTAAGTGAAAACATAAACAAGATTTATACATTCATAAGTACTCAACAAGGATTTTTCTTTTATACTTATAGGTATGCAGGTTTCCAAAGCATGATACAAATAAAGGACAAAAAATTCTTTTGAAAAGCGCCCAAAATCAACATTTCACTTTTCCTATCATAGAGAATCACTTAGCCATGTTAAATACAATACTCAAATGATGTTCTAACAATGCAAGTATAGATATTAAGTTTCTCGAAACATGAGGCACTTACAAGATGCTGGAAATGCAACCTCCCACAGGAGGGATTGCACACATTCTCAGTTCTGTTCGGTTTTAAACAAAATCAACCATGGTCAAATCAAGGTCAAAGGGAGTCAAAATTGATCAGTTTTAGCAAAAAACGATTATCGGATATTTCAAAAGTATAGGTCAAGAGCTATCCAATGATATGTCACATGAAGAATTTGAAGGTATTTTGCTAAGTCAAAAGAAAAAAACCCTAAAACCAATTCAAAAGATCAAAAATAGTTTTAAAAGCAATTCTTGAGGTCAAAAGGAAGATATTTTAAATATCCAATGTCAAAAATACTAAAACCATTTAAAATTTTTCAAGAAAGACCAAAAATTAGGGTTTCGTAAAACGCGATGAAAGTTCCGCAACAAACTACAACGACTACGTTTTTTAGCTTTTTATGTGCTTTTCAAGTTTGGACAATTACTATATAAAGACATGCTTGGTAGCTATTCTAATCATCATCTCTTGAAGAGCTACCAAGAGTTAGACTCAAGTGGAGGTCTTCTTCAACCTTGTGGAGTTGAGCTAGGATTTCATCCTCTTCAAAGGATGAGCAATAGCTAGAGTTAGTGATCCTTCTTCTACAACAAGGAGGACATGAGCTTGGAGTTTATCTATGCAGAATTTATGATTTTTGTAACCTTCATGTACTTGATATTTTGCAATGTATGGCATATATGTGGAGTTTTGCTCCATCTCTCTATGGTCTTGTCTATTCTCTCTCATGTCTCTATTTCATTTTTGTCCCTATATTGATTGTGGGCCTTAGAAACCAACAATTGGTATTAGAGCAAGTGAAAATAGTACACATAAAGCATACTAAGAATAGTGCATATTATTAAAAGATGAGAGCATTATGGCATACACGAGTCGAGGTCAATTCATTATTTGGCAGGTGGCAACACGTCCATAAAACAGGAAATTGTCAAAAGCTTGTTGGATACATGATCCAGAGAAATTTAGCTCCAAGAGGGGTCACACCAGTCCTATTTAATTGCACAGGCAATCACACATTTTGCAAATTCTCTTAACAGGTCATATTCAGGTATTACATCATATGTTTGAGGATTTGCTAGATTGTCAGAACATATGTTTATGTGAACAAGGAGGGGAAACAAATCTACATTCAAAATCTTATGGTGGATAAGTTTTCAACTTCTTGTATAATTTATGTCATTCAAATAGGTGTAGCATATGACTGATACTTGATAGGCCTTGCCAACCTTGAGAGTTGAGGAAGTATGTTTAAGTCTTTACTAACTATTTGGATGAGAAGAGTATATGGGAAAATCTTCTCCATTCTCCTTTTCTTTATGGGATGGAGTGTTCTTCGTGTCAAAAGTCTTAGGTATTCTTAGGTATTTTTATAGACATTGGCATGATCTTTACAAGTACCTACAACAACGTTTTTTTTAACTAGCTTTTTCATTTTTATCACTCAACAGAATGTATATGTATCCTAGCATATTCCCCTTCTCTCAAGTTAAGAGGAGATTGTTGAAAATGCAACCTTCCACAAGAGGGATTGCACATATACTCAGTTTTGGTTAGTTTTAGACAAAAGTCAACCATGGTCAAGCCAAAGTCAAAGACGATCAAAATTGATCAATTTTAGCAAAAACCTTTATTGGATATTTCGAAAGTACAATCAAGGGCAATCCAATGATACGAATGTGTTTTGCTAAGTCAAAAGGCAAACCCTAAAACTAGGTCAAAAGGTCAAAAACAATTTTAAAAGCATTTTTTCAAGTCATAAGCAAGATAACTTATATATGCAATATTTAAAATATAAAAAGAATTTAAAATTTATGAAAAAGCACCAAAGATTAGGGTTAGGATTAGCACCAACTTCAAAACCCCATGTACAAAGTTAACCCTAGAAGCTAATTCTCGAAACCCTAGAAATTCATCTTCTAAACCCTTGAAACCTTAGTTTCCAATAACCCTAATTTGTATGTGTGTGTGGAGTGCTATATCTATGGTAGTCTATATGCAGAAGGATAGTACAAGCATGAGAATGCATCTAAGGAACTAACTAGCTCCATCCTATACTAGTGGATGGCCGTAAGATGTGGTACATAGGTGGAGGTTGAGTCAAGGCCGCCTTGGTCACGAGCCTGGATCTTTGCAATCTGGTGTCGATGAAGTCTCAAGGCCCAATATCCTATGGCACGGGATCGCATCCTAGTTCGAGAGGTCTGAGCCTTCCGAAGAGTCACCCCTCTCAATGTGTGAGCTAAGGGGAGGGCTGCTGCACGTCGTAGAACAAAGAAGTCAGTGAGCTGACTCTGTCTCCCTCATGCCTTGGCTGCTGTGGTGGGTTGGAGTAGGGAATCTCTGTGACTCTAGAATCGTCCGAGTTGTCACTAATCTCTAGAGTCCATCATCTCTCTGAGGGTGGGCTGCCTGGTAAATAGTCTCATATCTGCCTCTGATGTCATCATATATGCTACATCTACAAAGTGCTCCTCATCCTCCATCTCTACTCTGCATATCTTGCATATCCACTCCTTTTTGGGAATGTCTTCGGCTCTGCCCATCTCAATCTCTAGTCAGTGTGATGAGACCCTCAACTGGCCAATCGCTACCCTCGAGCTATGCGGCATGTAAGTATCCATGTAGCGTGGTCGCCGGATGAAACCGTCCGCTAGTATGACTAAGAATTGGTCTCGGTAGTGTGATAGTCTCAATCCCATGTGTGGTTTCAGCCATGTCCGACTAATATAGAGCTTCCAGATGTTGGGGTAAAGGCCCTAAATGACCCCTCATATTTGTATACATTTGTATAGGCCGTTATAAGGCTCATCATGTTCATTATTTATTCTTTTGGCCAAGTTCAATTGAACTTGGCCAAGTCCTATAAATAATAACTTAAACTAAAGTTAGAGTTACTTCCTCATTTGGAGAACCCACCAACACAGCTACATCTCTCTCTCTCTCTCAGACATGGATAGCACCACGGGGGCCTCTTCCCACAAAGAGGCAACACTACAGAGAGCACTTCCTGACTGTGACAGCGGATGGTTTCATTCAGAGACCACGATACATGGATACATATATGGCACCAGCTGAGAGAGTGGCCATTGGGAAGCTCAGAGTATCATCATACCAGCTTGAGATTGAGATTGGGCGAGCCACACATACCCCCAGGGATGAGCAATTATGCAGGATATGTAGAGAGGAGGTGGAGGACGAGGAGCACTACACATGTAGATGCCAGGCATATGAGGACATCAGAGACCGCTACCCACAGCTCTTCAGGGGGCCTAGAGAGATCAGGGCTTTATTGGGGACAGAGGACCAACGCCCTCTAGGTCGTTTCCTAGTAGAGCTCCAGCACCGTCGCGCATCACTCCTCCAGCAGCAGATGGAGATACACCTGACCCCCCCCCCCCTCAGACTTATATTACAGATTTTTTCAGACCCACATAAACTCGAGGGCCAAGCTCGATGCAGGGTGTCACATTACACAGAGCAGAGGAGCTTAGACGACAGCGTCGACGACCGAGACCCCTTGTCCGGAGAGCTCGTCCACATCAGAGAGAGATTCAGGCGATTCACGCACGCCATGACATGGAGATACAGAGACGTCAGCAGCGCACCCCTATCGATTTGGACACCCAGAGCATTTTGAGGATCGCCATGATGCCTTACCCACCAATGCATTATATCCTACACCCACTCCAGGCATTTAGGGGGTTGTGATACCATCGAGCCTCCCCTCCCTATGCATATCATATTTGTATCTCACCCATTGAGCATATAGAGTGCATACCCATAGCACCCCACACCCTTGATACCAGCTACTATCCCTCCTTTTATACCCGTTTGCAGTACTCACACTTTATTTTCGTTTTGGATCACAGTGGATTGGATCATACTGATGTATATGTTTTGTCTCATAGGCCGATTTTGGCCTCTAATAGACGTTAAAAAGTCTCTTTCTTTCTCTCTCTCTCTCTCTCTCTCTCTCTCTCTCTCTCTCTCTCTCTCTCTCTCTCTCTCTCTCTCTCTCTCTCTCTCTCTCTCTCTCTCTCTCTCTCTCTCTCTCTCTCTCTCTCTCTCTCTCCCCCCGAGACTTCACCGACACCAGATTGCGGAGATCCAGGCTTGTGACCATCGCGCCATGGAGGAGAGACGATCCCAGACGATGGTCGATCCCGCTGCAGCCATCAGGGTGGCCCTGACTCCACCTCCACCTATGTATCACATCTTACACCCACCCACTAGCACAGGATGGAGCTAGTTAGTCGTTTCATATGCATTCTGGTTGTTGTACTACCCTTTTGCATATAGACTATCATAGATATCGCACTCCATACACCCCCCCCCCCCCCCCCATTTTCATGGGTATCCTCACATGCATACTACGGAGATCTATATCAGCTTAACCAGTTTCTTTTCAGCACTTTTATCTTTTCTGATTGACAGAAGATACACCCATGTACATCGATTTGTCTCATAGGCCGAGTTCGGCCTCCTAATAGACGTAAAACTCTCTCTCTCTCTCTCTCTCTCTCTCTCTCTCTCTCTCTCTCTCTCTCTCTCTCTCTCTCTCTCTCTCTCTCTCTCTCTCTCTCTCTCTCTCTCTCTCTCTCTCTCTCTCTCTCTCTCTCTCTCTCTCTCTCTCTCTCTCTCTCTCTCTCTCTCTCTCTCTCTCTCTCTCTCTCTCTCTCTCTCTCTCTCTCTCTCTCTCTCTCTCTCTCTCTCTCTCTCTCTCTCTCTCTCTCTCTCTCTCTCTCTCTCTCTCTCTCTCTCTCTCTCTCTCTCTCTCTCTCTCTCTCTCTCTCTCTCTCATATCAAGAGAGGAATAGGATCATTCGTCAGGAGATATGGCATACATACATACAGAGGACATGGGTGAGCCCTAGGGGTACATTGCCACCGAAAATGCTCTACTACCGCGAGCATTTTCTACATATATCGGGCACGGGCTTCATCGAGATTCCGAGATACATGCAGACCTACCTTCCCCACCACCTACGTGTCATCATTGGGCAGCTCCAGGTTTCATCACATCAGCTCGAGATTGAGAGGGGTCGGTCCAGGGGAGTCCCCCGTGAGGAGAGGTGGTGCCCAGTATGCCAGACAGAGGTAGAGAGTGAGGAGCATTTTGTTATCAGATGTCCAGCATACTTAGACCTACGAGCACAGTCCGAGATCGAGGAGTCATTCCAGCTGTGCATGACTATGGGAGACCATAGACGCTTGGGACGCTTTCTCACAGCAGCCATAGTTGGTACTCGTACCAGTACGAGTAGATTCGTACGTACCTCTCGTACCGTACGTACGAGTACGTATTCGTACCAATTGGTACCAAAAAACTACATGTGTCTTATTTTCCATTTTGACTTGAATTTATTAAGAAAATACATTGTTTTTGTAGGTATGCTAGTTAGAGAACAATTATCTTCATGCATTGATACAATATTATGCATATCCATGCCAAAAAAATACCCTTCATATGTGTACACTCCCATGTACATGAAAAGATGAAAAAAAAATTCGTACTAATATCGTACGGATTCGTACCTCATGATTAGTACGTACCTGACATGGTACTATTACGTACCGTACTTGTCGTACGGATCGTACCTGACCAACTATGACAGAAGCATACGAGAGACGAGAGCGATTACTACAGCTCATACATCAGCCACGGGTGAATACCCAGCACCACGGGTGAGTTCCCAGCAGACCATTACCGAGTTCTTTCAACGAGTTGAGCTACATCAGAGAGGTCCATCTATAGGGCTCACGCTCCACCAGGCAGCAACACAGAGAGCACGGCACCGACCACGCATGGGCGGATATCGTCGACCACGACTATATCAGGAGGATATCTCACGCATCAGGATTGCCTACGACCACATGATGGAGCATAGGCGTACCACCACCCCCTGGGTTGCTTCCTTCAGGAGGCACTCAGACCACCAACAATGTACCACATGCTACACCCACCTCCACCCATCACCGATAGCTAGGGCGTTTTACTCACATTTTGGATCCCCCCATGTATTAGGTGGCCACTACCTGCAGAGTCAGAGCCACGTCTCCCCAGCCTTTTCCAGTCCTATATAGCTTTGTGTAGCGATATACTTTTTATTTCATTTTATCTTCTACACAGGGTTACTACACTTGTACATGGTTTTTGTCTCATAGGCCAAGTTTGGCCTCCAAAAGATGTTAATATGACTCTCTCTCTCTCTCTCTCTCTCTCTCTCTCTCTCTCTCTCTCTCTCTCTCTCTCTCTCTCTCTCTCTCTCTCTCTCTCTCTCTCTCTCTCTCTCTCTCTCTCTCTCTCTCTCTCTCTCTCTCTCTCTCTCTCTCTCTCTCTCTCTCTCTCTCTCTCTCTCTCTCTCTCTCTCTCTCTCTCTCTCTCTCTCTCTCTCTCTCTCTCTCTCTCTCTCTCTCTCTCTCTCTCTCTCTCTCTCTCTCCCCCCCTCCCGAGATACATGCAGACCTACCTTCCCCACCACCTACGAGTCGTCATTGGGCAGCTCCAGGTTTCATCACATCAGCTCGAGATTGAGAGGGGTCGGTCCACGGGAGTCCCCCGTGAGGAGAGGTGGTGCCCCGTATGCCAGACAGAGGTAGAGAGTGAGGAGCATTTTGTTATCAGATGTCCAGCATACTTAGACCTACGAGCACAGTTCCATATCGAGGAGTCATTCAAGCTCTGCATGACTATGGGAGACTAGAGACGCTTGGGACTCTTTCTCACAGCAGCATACGAGAGGCGAGAGCGGTCACTACAGCCCATACATCAGCCACGGGTGAGTACCCAGCAAACCATTACGCAGTTCTTTCAGCGAGTTGAGCTACATCAGAGAGGTCCATCTATAGGGCTCACGCTACACCAGGCAGCAGCACAAAGAGCACGGCGCCGACCACGCATGGGCGGATATCGTCGACCACGACTTTATCAGGAGGATATCTCACGCATCAGGATTGCCTACGACCACATGATGGAGCATAGGCGTACCACCACCCCCTTGGTTGTCTTCCTTCAAGAGGCACTCAGACCACCACCGATCTACCACATACTACACCCACCTCCACCCATCACCAGTAGCTAGGGCGTTTTACTCACATTTTGGATCCCCCTATGTATTAGGTGGCCACTATCTGCAGAGTCAGAGCCACGTCTCCCCAACCTTTTCCAGCCCTATATAGCTTTGTGTAGCGATATACTTTTTATTTCATTTTATCTTCTACACAGGGTTACTACACTTGTACATGGTTTTTGTCTCATAGGCCAAGTTTGGCCTCCAGAAGACGTTAATATGACTTTCTTTCTTTCTCTCTCTCTCTCTCTCTCTCTCTCTCTCTCTCTCTCTCTCTCTCTCTCTCTCTCTCTCTCTCTCTCTCTCTCTCTCTCTCTCTCTCTCTCTCTCTCTCTCTCTCTCTCTCTCTCTCTCTCTCTCTCTCTCTCTCTCTCTCTCTCTCTCTCTCTTGCGTCATCAGCTGACACTCACCTGCACACTCTACTAAGCTATCAGAGCTTCCATTGCAACTACTCCTTCAGTTGAGGGTCCTCTTCAGCTTCAACAACTGGTATCAAAGCTTGGTGAAGACTTCGAAGCTGCTACGCCACATTTTTAGAAGTGTGCTCTTCAGATTTGGCAAAATCTTCAGATTTTGTTGTGCAAAAAGTGTCCTACACCAGCACATACTTCAGTTTTGCAAGACCAATGCCATGAGAGGGGAAACCCTCTGGAAGATTTGGAGGGAGCGATGTGCCTTCAACTTTGGACACCCTCCTAAAGAGTGGTCGATCGAGAAGCCTCTGTTCCTCCTTGGCAGAAGAATCTCCAATTGCAAGAGATCCCCACCCTTTAGCCACCATAAAGTGTTTTTAATCAATAACGATAAAATTAAACCAAACTGAATCCTACATGAGGGGATGAGAGGGTTATTAACTTCCTTTGTAACACGCTCTAGAGCCGTGAGTTCTACCCCTACTTTGTGGGACTCGGGGGTTCCCAAGGGCACTAGTCCCATTCACTTATAACCTTTTCTTCCATTTTAATTAAATTTTAGGAGAGTAGGCCAATGTCAAACTTCCTTTTTTCAAAAGAAAAAGTGGCATGGTTAAGCGCTAGCCTCTTGAGGCAGAGGTGTTAGGTTCAACCCCCAGGGTGGACATGAAATGGCTTTGCCAGTCTAAAGGAATTGTAACCAGTTGTGAATTTGTCTAACCTTTACATTGTGGGATATGAGAGGTCCCACAAGTACTATGTCAATTAATCTGTATAGTTTTTCTTTCAAAGTTAAAGCTTGAGGGAGTAGACGCTTGCCAAACATCCATTAAAAAAAAGGAAAAGGAAATTTGCTCGTTATGCTTGTGGGCGTGCTTCATGGTCTTCCAACCTTCCTTATGCCATTTCGGATGCATCTCATACAGATTTGTGGTCAAGTTCAAGGCATTGGTTATTAATCTCAAGTACTAAAGTGTTCATAAACACTTGCGCAATCACTCCTATAGCGTTGATTATGGATCATATTGTCCTCATTTAAGTCTGTCTTGTATCTACCTTTCAATAGTATAGTGCTTATGAGCACTTTCAGATGCTTCATGGTCAGCAATTGTAGTTGTAATACCCTCATCTGTTCAGCGAAACAATGAGGATATGCTCTCTCCTTGATTGTTTTTGAGTTTCATCGTGAAGAAAAGACTTAGAATTGCTACGCCACACTTTTGAAGCAGCAAATATTCGATTTTTCTTGCAACATTTTCAAACTTTGTCCCGAAGAAAGTGTTCCTCTATGTCTTATTGCTCAAAACAGACTGTTTTCACGTGTTTTACACGTCTACACAGGTGTTTCACAGCTCAAAACAGCAATATACAGGTTTAGCATGTCATGTATTGAGGTGTGACAAAGAAATTTACTTATGTACAGCAAATTGTGGGATTTTCTCTAAGAATTTCAAAATTCTGAAGCAAAAATTTGGGGCCTTTGCCCTTTTTGATTCTAAAGGCTGCCTTTCAGCTTATGTATGCACATTGAGCTCAAAGGAAGTCAAATTTGTTGATTTGAAGCACAAATTTGCTTGCTGAAATTTTCTGCAAGTAATTTCATAAAATTGCAGATTTTAATTTTGTGTTACAACTGGTCTGTTTTTGCTCCATTTTGCTCCCACAACAGTTTGAAGCCATCCTGCACCACTTTTAGAGGTGGTACCCTGATTTTGGTGCATCTTGCCCAAATTTCAGCACAGTAACCTCTTCATTGTGCAATTATGGAGTCATCTTCCTCAGATGTGAAAAATCTATTTGAGATTCGACGATTTGAGAGAACAGTTTTCGACTTGAGGAACGAGAGAATGCAAGGTATTCTCTTTCTGAAAGATTGTGACAGGGCATTGGAGGTGGAAAAAACAGAGGACATATCACAAGATGCATGGCTGATCTTGAACAAGAAGGTTGTTACATATATCAAGATGGTTGTCTCTGATGAGATCTTGGTAGATCTCAAAGGTTTGACCTCTCCTTGAGAAATATGGGCAAAGCTGAAAGCAAATTATGAAAACACTACGCCTGTTAACCAAGTGCATTTGATGCGAAAGCTTGTTGGCATACAGCTAGATGAGTCCAAGAGTGGAGTTGAACACTTATCTCTCTTTACAAGTACTTTGTCACACTTGAAGGACTCAGGTATGGCTCCTTTTGATGACAAGTTTAAGGCCATTTTCTTGCTTATGACATTGCCTGACTCTTGGGAGACATTGGTAGTCTCATTGTCCAATAACCCCTACCTGACCTTTGATGATGTTAGGGGTTCTATACTTAATGAAGAGATCAGGAGAAAAGCAGTTGGTGAAGGTGGCAACTAAGCCAACATGGTTAGAGTCATGACAAATAAGAGGAGTAATAATGCACAAAGGAACAAGAGTAAGAGCAAGGAAAGGGGTAACGGCATCAAGGGTAAAAGCAATGATGTGACATGCTATCAGTGTGGCAGGAAAGGCCACAAGAAACCTGATTCCCGCTATTACAAGGCAGAGCTTGAAAGAAAGAAGAATGATGGAGATAAGAAGGAGAAGAAAGAAGACAAGACTGATGCACAGGACAGCCAAAAGGACAAGGAGAAGGCCAATGTGGCCTCTAATGTAGTCATTAAAGAGCTGTCAGATGTTGAGGATATTTTATGCACTACTTTATCAGTTGATGATATTTATGCATTTGATTCCTCTCTAAATGTTCATTCATAGGACATGTCGATCACCAAAAGTGATCTTATTGATGCTTTGCTGACCATTAATGATGCATTGGCCCAGACATGGATTGTTGACTCTTGTGCTTCTTTTCATGTGACTCCTATCAAAGAGTGTTTTTGTACTTTTACTGCACGCAACCATGGCCATGTATACCTTGGAAACAATCATGCATGTTCCATTGAGGGTATTGGCACAGTGCATTTCTCTATAAATGGCACTAATGAGCTTGCCTTGCATAATGTGCGTTATGTACCAACTTATGTCATTAACTTTCGACAGTTATATGATTTCAGAGGATGATTTGGAATTGGGTTAATCACGTATACCGGAAGTGGACAAGAAAAGCTTGCTTTTTGTGGATCAAATGGATATGCATGGTTATAGCATTCTCTTTGAGAGAGGATCATGGAAAATGGCAAAGGGGTCAAGGCTGATTGTGGAAGGCACAAGAAGGGAACTCTCTATTGCTTGCATGGAAGCCTTATCAGGGAAGTTTATTGCTTTGGTTGAAGTTCACTCCCATATGGAGTTGTGGCATAAGAGACTTGGCCATATGAGCCAAAAGGGTCTCACTAGGCTTTGTAACTTAAAGAAGCTTGATGCTAGAGGCACAAAGCTTGATTTTTGTAATGAATGTCAATATGGAAAGCAAGTGAAACGTTCCTTTTACTCTGGTGTGTCTCGTAAGTCTTGTGTACTTGATCTTGTTCATTATGATGTATGTAGCATGCCTACCAAATCTATGGGGGGTGCTTTGTATTTCATTTCTTTTGTTGATGATTTTTCTAGAAAAATTTGGGTTCAATTGCTTAAGTCTAAGGATCATGCATTTGCTGCGTTTAAGCGTTTTCATGCATTTGTGGACACCCAAACAGGTAAAAGGCCGAAATGCCTACGTACAGATAATGGGGGTGAGTACACAAGTGCTGAATATAAAAAATTTTGTGAAAATTTGGGCATTAAGAGGGAACTTACTGTTCCATACAGCCCCTCTTCTAATGGTGTGGCTGAACGCTATAATAGGACACTTTGTGAGAGGGTGAGATGTATGCTGTCCACAGCTAATCTCCCTCATGGATTTTGGGGAGAGGCACTCAAAACTGCAGTACATATATGCAATAGATCCCCTCACATGTCTTTGAAAGGTGACATCCCTAAAGAGTTTTGGTCTCGCAAACCTACTTCATATGATCACTTACGTGTCTTTGGTTGCGAAGCTTTTGTGCATATAAGGCCTGAGCTGAGAAACAAACTTGATGCTAAGTCCATAAAAGGCCTCTTCATGGGATATGGTGAAGAAGGTGAGATGAGCTACAGAATTTGGATACCTCAGCTCAAGAAAGTTGTACACAGCCGGGATGTTGTTTTTAATGAGGCGAGGCTGCTTCAAAACAATTGTGCCTCAAGAGATGACCATAAAAGGGTCAGATTTCAGCATGACCAGCCACTTGTTAGGCCCAATTTTGACCCTCAAGATGCACCACAAAGGACTGAAAATATTGATGATCCAATGGTTTTTGAGCCAGAAGATAATGGACAGCAAGATGAGGCTCCTGAAGGGCATATGCAGCCAGATAATGATGCTGAAAATGGTGCTGGAAATAATGGACAGCAGCCTAACAATGATGATTTAGTCATACCACCAAATGTAAACCCTTTGCCAGACAATGTGGATCATTGGGTGAGACGATCTACTCGTCCCAGGAGGAATGTAAGTAGATTTGATCCTTCATTGCACTATATTATGTTGACAGATGAAGATGAGCCTCTTACATATAAAGAGGCAAAGACATGTGAGCAAAGCAGCAAGTGGGAGCTTGCTATGCAGGAAGAGGTCAAAGCCTTAAAGGCTAATGATACTTGGGATTTGGTTGAATTACCCAAAGGTAGTAAGGCCATTCCTAACAAATGGTTGTATAAAATCAAAATAGTTGATGGAAAGCCCAAGTACAAAGCAAGGCTGGTTGCAAAGGGATATGCCCAGACCAAAGGCATAGACTTTCAGGAAGTCTTTTCTTCTGTGGTGAATTCAGATGACCACTTTGCGAGTGTTATTTGCTATAGTGGCTGCTCTTGATTTGGAATTAGACCAAATGGATGTACATACAGCTTTCTTGCATGGTGATGTTAATGAGACACCATAGATGCTCTTAAACAGCAGCTGAAATCTGCTTTCTCAATGAAAGACCATGGGGCAGAAGAGCATGTCCTTGGAGTGAGGATTAGAAGACAAAGGGATCAGCACTTATTGTATTTATCACAAGAAAAATACACTGAAAAGGTGCTGGACAGATTTAACATGGCTGATGCAAAGCCTCTTGGAGTGCCATTACAGCCATATGTTAAAGTTTCCAAGGAGGATCGCCCCAAAACACAAGAAGCAATCAATGACATGCAAAATGTGCCTTATGCTTCAGCTTGTGGCTCACTTCTGTATGCTATGGTTGCTACTAGGCCTGATATAGCCCATTCAGTGGGAGTTGTGAGCCGGTTCATGGCTAATCCATGCAAGGCTCATTGAGAAGCAGTGAACTCCATTTTGAGGTACTTGAAAGGGACCAAGAATAAATGTATCTGTTATGGCAAAGATCCATTAGAGCTGAAAGGCTTTTGTGACTCTGACATGGCTGGTGATGTGGATACTCGCAAATCGACAAGTGGATATATATTTACTCTTGCAGGAGGTGCTATTTCATGGTGTTCTAAGCTGCAAAAGATTGTTGGACATTTGAATAAAAGATAGTGCAGGTGAGCATCCTACCTTATCATACACTTTGAAAAATCTTGTCTATCCCTTTATCTCTTACTCTTTTTTCTTTGAGTCTTAAGGTGTGTATGCTAAGGCTCATGTGTTGGAAGATCCTGTAAATCTATGAATATTGTTATTGAGGCCCACTCCACTTCCAACACATATTTCTTTGTAAATTTTGAGAATTTTCAGCCATGTTTGGCTCAAAATTTCCAACCGTATTTGCCTGAAAATTTTCAGCTCTTTGAACCTCATTTGGATGGTCTACATGGCCATAGTCAAGTGCACCACTTTGAAACAAAGGCATGAGTGTATCAAATGCATGTTGTGAGCTAAGTGTTGGCTGGAATTTGCATTCAAATAAGGGATAAGCTGAATTTTCAGCAAATATCATATCTCGACTTACAATAATTTCGTCCTTAATGGATGGTATAAGCGATAACCTTTACTCCCATTACTATATCCAACAAATGTACATTTCTCCGCCTTGTCATCAAGTTTGTCACATTCTTGTGATGGCACAAGAGAAAATTCCAAACAACCAAATATGTGCATATGATTAACCATTGGCTTCCGATCATTTCAGGCCTTATAAAGTGTAATGACTCTCAATGCTTTTGTAGGACAATGTTTCAATACGTAGTTTGCACACATGACTCCTTCTATCCAAAACTTATTTGAAAGATGCTTTCCCTCAACCATGCATCGTGTAATTTCAAGAAGTGTTATATTCTTGCACTCTACAACATGGTTGTATTTGAGGTGTATATAGCATTGTACATTGGTACTCAATGCCTCTTTCACAAAAAAAAAAAAAACATTAAATTCATGTGACATGTATTCAACTCTATGATCCATGCGAAGACTCAAAAGCTTATTGCCACAAAAATTTTCAGCTATAGCAAAAATATTCTAAAGCAATAGATTACCTCATTCTTCGCTTTCATAGGATACACCCAAGTATGGCGTGTTGCATCATCAATGAATAACAAAGTATACATGCTTGCCAAAAGATGGAATTTTGACCAGACTACATACATCACTTTGAATAGGTTGTAATTTTTGTGTAGCATGTGTAGCACCATCTTTGAGAAAAGGAGCACGATGCATTTTTCGAAGTGTACAACCTTCACATGCATGCTTTTCAATGGACTCAAGTGTGAGCAAATCAATAACTATATCCTTGTTTTGAAAGTAAAGAAAACTATTCAAATGACCAAAACGAGCATGCCATAACTCCTTTTCAGCCATAGAAGAAGTATGCCGCATGTGTAAGAAAGGCATTTGAGGAAGCTCTCTTATACAAACAATACAAACCATTGCATAAAGTCCCGAACATCACAATAACATCATCACCATCGCTGAGATCATGAACCATACATTTGTTATCAACAAAGTGTACAGGAAGTCCGGCACTAGCAATGGTAGTAACCGAAATCAAATTCTTCTTGATATCGGGTACATATTGAAAGATCCAAATTCCCTACCTGCCACTCTCCTCCCAACCTTAAATAGCCCTTGCCCTTGGCACCTCTAGAATCTTCTCTAAGGTCCAAACACTCCTCATATGGCCACTCTGAGGAGATGGAATAACCCCGAAGATCCATGCTAGAGCCTTGGCTTCCCGAGCTCTGGTCCTTGACTCGGCTAGGATCCTCAACCAAATGCAGGTAGACCAATGGTAGACCATGGAGGTCTAAATAAATCTAACACTCTCTTCCCCTTCTAGAGATCATTGTCCTCAGTGATCAAGGAAGGAAAGTGTTTGCGAATCAGAGCTTCTGATTCCCAAGTAGCATCTGTGAGTGGACGGCTAGTCCATGCTACTAAATACTCTGGAATGGAGCGATTTCTTAACTTTCGCTCCCTCTTATCAAGAACCTGAAATGGAACATCTGGCTGAGATGCTCTATTTTCTAAAGCAACTAAAACATCTACACAATTCTCATCTCGAGAAATGTATGGTCTCAACTTGCTAACATGGAAAACTAGGTGAACTTCGCAATTATCTGGCAATTGCAATTTATATGCGACATCACTAATCTTCTTGATTAGTGTCCAAGGTCCACAAAATCTAGGGGATAACTTGGGTTTGTAACCCACTGTCAATGATGAACCAAGTGGAACCTGTAAAAACATACGATCTCCCTCTTGAAACGTTCGTGGTGTTCGATGTCGATCTACAAATGCTTTCATCCTTTCAAGAGCTTGTTTGAGATTGAACTGGGCTATTTTTAAGTTCGCTTGCATGTCTGTCAAAAACTATGACGTACTCGGAGATTTCCTAGGTAACCCAATGGTAGCTAGACTATGTGGAATAAATCCATAGATCACCTCAAAAGGTGCAAGCCTAGTAGTCTTGTGCTTCCAACTATTATAAGCAAATTCAACTAATGGGAGAAAACTATCCCGATCTGTTTGCTTTTCTGGAACATATGCCCGTAGCATATCTTCCAGTATTTGATTAACTCTTTCGGTCTGACCGTCTGTCTCTGGATGCTCTCGACTACTCATCTTGAGTTGAACTTGAAGCTTATTGAATACGTGTTTCCAAAAATTTCCTGTGAACCTGGGATCCCTATCTGAAACTATAGATCTAAGTAGACCTTGTAGTCTAAAAATATTCTGAATAAATAGTTCCGCGACTTGCGGAACCTCCACTGATTCCTTTGTAGGAATAAAGTGTGCCATTTTGCTCATACGATCAACCACTACAAGAATAGCATTCTTCTGTCGTGGTGTCTTAGGTAAACCCATTATGAAGTCCATGGAAATATTATCCCAACAATACTGTGGTATCTCCAATGGCTATAGCAGACCTGGAGAACTAATCCTCTCTTCTTTATTAACTTAACATTTAAAACATTTACTTACATAATGTTTTACATCTCTGACCATCTCTGGCCACCAAAAAGTATGTAAAGTATGTCTGTTCAACTGCAAAGTTTTCTCAATACCAGGATGTCCTGCACAAGGTACATCGTGGTTCTCGAAAATAACCTCTTTTCTAAACTTCCCTTCTTGGGAATTAGGCACACAAATCTTTCCCTTTCTTTTGAGCAAACCTTTCTCCACTTGAAAATTTGAGAATGCTTGATCTTTATCATTTTGTGATAACTTGTTGATTATAGACGGACAATAATCATCTTCAATCTGTGACTCTTTGATCTCTTGGATCAAATCACTATCAAGAACTGTGAAGCTAATCTGATGCAAAATACGAGATAATGCATCTGCAACTGTATTCATTTTTCCTTTTCTATATAGAATTTCCATATGAAATTCTTGCATCAGCTCAGCCCATCTAGCCTGTCTCCCCCGAAGATCAAGCTGGGAACAGAAATACTTCAATGTGTGATGATCTGTGTATACTTTAAAAGTTGCACCATATAGATAGTGTCTCCAAATCTTCAAAGCGTGAACTATTGCATATAATTCTTGTTCATGGACAGGCCATTTCCTCTGAGCTGGAGAAAGTTTCTTACTTTCAAAAGCTACTGGTCTACCATCTTGAATCAAAACTGCACCAACTCCGATGCCACTAGCATCGATTTCTATTTCAAAAGGTTTTTGGGGATCTACCACCAATAAAATTGGGGCACTTGAAACTGCTTGTTTCAATGTGTCAAAAGCTTTCTTTTGTGCACTAGTCCAAACAAATTTTTGATTATTCTGTAACAAATCCATCAATGGCGCAACTATGTGCGAATAGCTGGCAATGAATTTCCTATAGAAGCCCGATAATCCTAAGAATTATCGCAACTGGTGCTCATTCTCAGGAATTGGCCAACCAAGGATCACAGAAACTTTCCGTGGATCTATTCTAATTCTATCTGCAGAAATTATATGTCCTAAGTACTCAACCTCATATAAACATAGTTGTGTCTTCTCTAGATTGACGTACAAAGTATTGTCATCCAACATTTGAAATACTGTATGCAAATGACATTCATGTTCTTCCAAACTTTTACTATAAACCAACAGATCATCTACAAAATCAACCACAAAGTGACCAATAAAAGGACGAAAAATATCATTCATGAGCATCATAAAAGTAGCTCGTGCATTAGTTAAACCAAAAGGCATTACAAGATACTCATAATGACCAAATCTAGTACGAAAACTTGTTTTATGTACATCATTGTCCTTGACTCTTATTTGATGATAACCACTGTTTAAGTCTATTTTACTATATACAATAGCACCTCCTAGTGCATCCAGAATATCATCAATGCGAGGCATCGGATATCTGTGTTTTATTGTAACTTTATTTAATGCTCTAAAGTCTATACACATCCTGAAAGATCCATCTTTTTTGCGAACCAAAAGCACTGGGATTGCAAAAGGTGAATAATTGGATCTGGTAAGTCCTTTGTCAAGATACTCCTCGACAGTACGACGTACTTCTTCCTCCTCTTGCAGACTCATTCGATATGGCTTTTTGGCCGGTGGATGAGCTCCTGGTACTAGCACAATCCTATGCTCAACTTTTCCGCGAGGCGGAAGACCTGAAGGTAACTCTGAAAGAAACAAGTGGTGGAATTCAGTTTTCATTCTAGAAGCTACCTGAGCTTCCATACTAGTTTGAATCTGTAAATTTAACAACTCTTTATGCTCAAAATATAAGAAATACAAATACTTACACTCTGCTTTTACCATCGCAGAGGTAGATGCTCGTCTGAACACCTTTACGTCCAGCTCTCCACGGATAATAATGCGGCGACCACTATGATTGAACTAATATATGTGAGTCTGAAAATCAATAGTTGGCTTCTTACTTGCATGCCACTGTTTACTGAGGACGAGATCAAATCTAGCCAACCTGGCGATCTCAAAATCTAGCTCATCTCTATAAGTCTGTATCTAGACTAGTAATCCGACAACTCATCGATCCTAGATCTGAGATCCCTTCCCATCTTCCAACTCTATCCTGTATGCGTATGCAGATGGAGTAGTCTTCAACTTTAGTTTCTTGACTAAGGAAGAGTTAATAACATTATGTGTGGATCCTGTATCAAATAGAACTTTAACGAGATGTCCATGAACTTCCCCACTCATGACAACCAACTCGGTGTCTGGAAACTGATACCCTTTCTGAGCTACTGGGATAACATCACATCTGGAACATTCTTAACCTTGTTAGTCACTCTTATATTTAAGATGGGTTGTTTATCTTTAGATGGAGGATCCATCTCAGTGTATGTAGCTAGAAGATCAAAATCTGAAGGAGATGATGGAGTGGATGGCGAGGACTGCTTCCTCTCCACCACCATCATTGCAGATATCTTCTTTTTCTTCTTAGGACACATCCTGTAAGCATGCCGACCTAGGCATTCATAACAAAGACCCTCACGGCAAGCCTTTTCTTTCTGTTGCTGAGTCAAACTGGATCTCTGAAAAGCTCTATCTGCCATGGATGCACTTACTTTCCTCTTCCCACTGCTCGAAGTCTGAATGACATTCATCTGTCTGTTAGATGTTGGAACTGAAGCTATAGGCTTCTTGAATCTTGTCCAAGTATTATTTTGTCCAGAAGGCTACAATCGAGAGCGTCGCCCATCCTCCAACACCAAAGCAAGTTCTACTCCCTCATTTAGGGTGTGGAAGCGCTCCTTGGGCACAAGTGGACGCAACGTCTCCCTAAGCCCAAGAACAAATCTATGCACTTGAAGAAAATCAGGCACCTGATCTAGAATCTTCAACAAGATTTCCCTATATTTGTCTGCATACTCCTGCACTAAAAGCTGTCTCTGCTGTAGTAAAAACCATGCATCTAGAGCCCTAGTACGCTTATCTGGAGGAACAAAATTATTGTAAAATATAACTTTAAAGTCTTCCCAAGTGGCCGGTTCTATCTTGTCTTTCTCTATTTTCCTCCACCACCGATGAGCAACATCCATCAAACTATAAGTGGCATGCTGTATTTTTTGTTTTTCATCCTCAATATTACAAAGCCGAAAACATTGTTCCCACTTACTTATCCATTGCTCCACCGCATCTTCGGTTCTGGCACTAACTTGTCCGTGGTACTTCGGTGGATTTAAATCGTGCACTTGCCATCTAACATCTCTACCAAAAGAAGCACCCACATCTGTCAATGGTATTTGTGAACTAGATGGTTCAGCAGATGGAATTTCCACCTGCATAGGTGTGTCGATGGGTGGCACCTCTGGTTTGTTAATTGCTTGGAGGATCTTCTGAAGGGTATCCTCCATGCCTCTAACTTTAGCATTGAGATTCGTAATCTCCGTAGTATAAGGTCGCTCAAGCTCGACCTCTTCCATGGGAGTTACAACCTCATCGAGATTCATTCTAAAAAAGAAAAAACATAGAACAACGAATAATTCATGTGAATGCAAAAAGGTAATACCAAACTAATGATATTCCTAATCGATAGGTCCCTCGTGTAAAACATGAATTACAAGATGTACTCTAGATCCTCTCTCAATCCCATACATTGATCACACAACAAAACCCAAGTCCTATACAAATCTACATGATGACAATACAAGCAACAGTCCTAAAATACATCCACGATAAGCGCCAAGTATAAACTATACAAACTAATAAATTTCCAAAAATGCTAATAAATGATCCTATACAAATTATCAATCTATTACATGTTAAATCCAAGTGATTTTTCTCTAAAAGTTACAATTTAAGATCTTCGATAACTTCCTCTAACTTCTTATGCCAAAAAGTGCAGTGCCTGCAAAAAGACCAGAACATTAGAAATACTTAAATATATCCAAAAATAATGATTTTTGGTATAAACATAGCCCTGGAAGTTAGCTTTCACCTCCAAGTGAAATCAAATGAATTGGATCTATAGTCATGAATTTATGACCAAAACTCTGCAAACCTATACCTATGTACAAGAGGTCCTGGGAGTGAGACATAGCTCCCAAGATCCACTGAGTAGACCTATCAAATGAACTCCAAATTTAGTGCAATTTGAGTCATTGGAAAGCTTATCTAAACACCTATTTGTACACAAAGTTTCACTTGAATATCACTCTCCAACTGAGAGAAACAAGCAAAATAGTGTCTGCAACACTTGCACAATTTTCACTACTCAGAAATTAGACCAGAGGGAAGATTATAATCATAGACTCCCTAAATGAATTCCAAATGACTTCAAATTTGGTGAGAACTAAGATGACAGCTGCAAAACATGTCCAAAAGAGTTTTCCCTAATTGGACATTCCATGAAAGAGAAATGGCATAATCACCAGACCTCTGCGCACTTCTCTGGCGAGTCCTCGCCAGAGGGACCAAAGAGCTAAAATACCCTTTACACTCCTCAAAACGTATCCAAATCAATCATATGAAATTTATATATGTCTATTAGAACACTATGCTCCAGCACATATCCAAATTTCATATCATTTAGACAAGTGGTGTGAGAGAACCACCCAAGTTTCTGCACACCTGCAACAAATTGCCAGAGAAAATTCCCTGCACAATGACCAGAAAGAATTTCACTTTTCTCTTAACTCAAAAATCCAAATGTAATGAAATTTGAAGCACAACAACTGCAGTAGGTAAGCTTTAAAACCCAATAAAAAACGCTCCAAATGGATATTTCCACAAAGAGCTATGACTCTGACAAGACACCCCTGTCAACATTCCAGAGGGTGTTCCAAGAAACAACAGCTCTGAAGTATTGGAATCCTTTGACCTACTAAAATAACTCCAAAAAACATAAAAATTGGTGAGTAGGTTAACAACTATATCAGGTACCATCATACAAATTTTCATGGCAATTGGAGCTTCCTACATGACTTTATGATTATCACAACATGTAGTAGTACCATTTCAAGTTGCTCAAACAACAAATTAAAGATACTTTCATGCTTTTTGCTATGCATTTGAGTTAACTCACCTATAATAAAACCATATAATGAAGTGATATGCATAAATATGGTTTCATGAGTAATAAAAAGATTCATGTGCAACAAATCATTCATCATGAATTTATTTATTTACAACAAGCAAATTATGCATTGGTTCTAGTTCTAACAAAACACACATAGCAAATTCTAAATGCTTAAATCAATAGAACTATATGTATATATATATATATATATATATATATATATATATATATATATATATATATATATATATATATATATATATATATATATATTTTGATTATTAAGACAAATTATTTGGTGAGTGCATGCAAATTGATATCCATAGATTACTAAAATCATATTTTCTTTTTTTTCAATGCATACATCCACTCGTTCCCTTGTAAACAACTAGTTGTAATACTAATTGCTCTTCATACCCTTGGATTCAAGGAAGGAAAGAAGTAGGTACTTACCTCTTGCACAGAACAATCGACGGTTAGTGATATGCTTTTGGTTCCTATGCTACACGCGATTCGAGGCAGCCCTTCTCCCTCAACACAACGAAAAATCTCCCACACGTATGCGCGCAAGCTTCCCCTTCTTTCCCCACGAAAATTCTTTAGAAAGATGATGAAGTGGCCTCTTCTCTAAGACTTTCCCCTTTCTCACTCAAGCTCTGATACCAAATGAAAGATCCCAATTCCCTACCTGCCACTCTCCTCCCAACCTTAAATAGCCCTTGCCCTTGGCACCTCTAGAATCTTCTCTAAGGTCCAAACACTCCTCATATGGCCACTCTGAGGAGATGGAATAACCTCGAAGATCCGTGCTAGAGCCTTGGCTCCCCCGAGCTCTAGTCCTTGACCCGGCTAGGGTCCTCGACCAAATGCAGGTAGACCAATGGTAGACCATGGAGGTCTAAATAAATCCAACACATATATTCCATTCTTGAGAGTAACAATACCTCGCAACCATAAGCTGAATTTCTCCACCTCCAATAACAGGATAAGAAGCAATGTTTGTGCGCATACATGTCCTCCCTTGGGTGCATCTTTCAAAGATGCAAAAAATCTTTTACATGAACTAATATGCTTTGAAGCACCACTATCAAAAAACCAATCCAAATTAACCTCATTCATAATCATAGATGTAGAATGTAATGATGAATCATAATGATATGTAACAACGCATGCCCATTAGCTTCATCATTCTTTGCATTAGATGTATTTTCAACAATAGACATGCCGGATTCTTTCTTTTTTTCATTATGTTTGGCAAGATTTCTACATTCATGGATGGTATGTCCAACATTTTGACAATACTTGCACCTATTCTTCTTTTGCATATCACCATCATGAGAGGAAGAAGCGGAAGAAGAAGAGTTCGGCTTTGATTTTGATGAGCCCAAAGCTAAACCATACTTTTTTTTTCTCCTTTTTTTGTAATAGCAAGTGCTTGCGTTCGCTCAAGCAAACCACTTCTATTCACTCTTCATTGCTCTTCTTGCAAAAAAAGAGACAACCTCATCAAAAGTATATATATTTGGATTTCCTTTTGCAACCAAATGAAATATAGTGGCAAAGCTTTGAAAGGATTTCGAAAATTCTTTGAGTAGTGTAGAAAATGATCTCATCAATGTTTGTCAATTACTCTTTCAAGTCCTCGATGTGTGTAACAAATACATCCATTGACTCACTGTCAAGCATACATACATCTTCAAGCTGCTATCTCAAGTAAGCAACTCCTGCCTCCTGCCTCATAATGCATTGCATACAAAGAGGCAAGAGTATCCCAAGCTTGTTTTGAAGTAGTACGTAATCGAATGCATCGAACAATATGTCGATTCACAGAAAGACAATCAATGCATAAGCTTGAGCATCATTTCCATCCCATCTAAGTTTCTCTTGTGTAGGTGGAGAATAGGTGGAGAAGGCATAGCACTCTAATTGAAAAAGATCCTGAATCTATGAGAATAGGCTCCATAGTAGAAGAACTATCGAGTAGCTTGTCGACATCTTCCACTATGTTCCATAGTTTCTTTGCAACAAGAACATGCTTCATCATGTAAAAACACATTGGATAGTTGGTCCCATCAAGCTTATCTTCAGCTTGAGGCATGGTATACAGGTCATTGTTGCTTGCAAGTTGCCATTGCACCAAAGAACTCAAAAGTAGCAAGATATGAACTTCAGCAAAGTTGAAATGCAACTCATAAACTCAAACTCTCATGACAAATCTAAGTGCATGAATGGCTTTGAAAGAGGGGTAGAACCGCTCTTGGTGCAAGTGATCTCCGAGTGCTCAACTTCTATGCTCTGAAACCGATTTGCATTATTAAAGTGCGCACAACGACATCACGAAAAAACAGAAGGTTGAGAAGGAGCTGAAATTTCTTTGATACCTCTATTGGGTGTCTCAGTGAGTGAGGAAGCATGAATAGAAGTGCACACAAGAGCGATGGAGATCGAAGCATGAAGACACATGATGGCTAGAAGAGGTCTCTGTCAATAGATTACCAGTAATATGAGAATAAGTGAAGTGAGAGCTATAAGTGAATCCCGAAGTACCACCACATATGAGTATATATACATACATACATACATACATACATACATACATACATACATACATACATACATACATACATACATACATACATACATACATACATACATACATACATACATACATACATACATACATACATACATACATACATACATACATACATACATACATACATACATACATATATATATATATATATATATATATATATATATATATATATATAGTTACATGCGAAAAAGCTTCTAGCAAGCACTAGAGTAAAGAGTATTCATGTATCCGGAAACCGTTCACATCAAAGCTACTCGAGGGACACATAAGTGTAACAAATAGCTCTCATTGAGCTCTACAAAAATATGTAAAATATTTTTCGCAATCTGACAATTGACATTTACAATCCTGATCCATTATGTGCAATAATTGAACAAATAGACTATTTTGACCAACCCAAATTGGCTAATTTTAACCACCATATAGACATGCAAGGTGGGCATCCCTGTTGAGCTGAGGAGATGTGCTCAGGTGATGCAGCAGATGTGGTAATACCCCCCTTCGCTGAGTAGAAGGGCTGGAGGTGCAAGGAGCAGCCCACGCAGCAGATAGACAGAGATGGAGAGAGAGAAATTCGAATTTGGAGAGAGGCAGCTTGTTTGGGGGCTTCACTAAAGAAAGAAGTGAGCCCTAAGTTTATTTGAGTTCACTTTTATAGGACCTGGCCAAGTTCACATTGAACTTGGCCAAAAGAATAAATAATGAGTACATTAAGCATTATAAAAGGCCTATACAAATGTGTACAAATAAAGGGGTCATTTAGGACCTTTACCCCATCAACCTCCCACTTAAAGGCATAAATGACACCTTTAAGCTACGTGACTCCCACCATCTGTATACATAGCTCATGTTGTGCTTTAGACAAGCACTTAGTGAGAACATCTGCAGGATTCTGTTATGTATGAACCTTAACAAGTGTGATAAGGCCATCCTCAAGCACTTCTTGAATGAAGTGATATCGCACATCAATATGCTTAGTCCGTGCATGAAACATGGCATTCTTTGCCAAACATATGGCACTCTGGCTATCACAGCCAAGCATAGGTGCCTTGTTTGACAAGTCAAACTCACTGCATAATCGTGCCAGCCATATGGCTTCCTTGGAAGCCTCAGTGGCTGAAATGTATTCAGCCTCTGTAGTGGACAAAGCAACAATCTTTTGCAGCCTTGAGCACCATGAAACAGCACCTCCTGCAAGAGTGAATATGTATCCACTTGTGGATTTACGTGTATGCACATCACCAGCCATGTCAGAGTCACAAAAGCCTTTCAGCTCCAATGGGTCTTTGCCATAGCAAATGCATTTATTTTTGGTCCTCTTTAAGTACCTCAAAATGGACTTTATTGCTTTCCAATGAGCTTTGCCTGGATTGGCCATAAACCGGCTCACAACTCCCATTGAATGGGCAATGTCCGGCCTAGTTGCAACCATAGCATACATAAGTGAGCCACAAGCTGAAGCATAAGGCACATTTTGCATGTCATTGATTGCTTCTTGTGTTTTGGGATAATCTTCCTTGGAAACTTTAACATATGGCTGCAATGGCACTCCAGGAGGCTTTGCATCAGCCATGTTAAATCTGTCCAGCACCTTTTCAATGTATTTTTCCTGCGACAAATACAATATGTGCGGGTCCCTTTGTTTTCTAATCCTCACTCCAAGGACATGCTCTGCTGCCCCAAGGTCTTTCATTGAGAAAGCAGATTTCAGCTGCTGTTTAAGAGCATCAATGGTGTCTCTTTTCTTACCAGCAATCAGCATATCGTCAACATATAAGACAAGAATAATAGGGCTGCCATCTACATCAGTTTTCGTATACAAACAGTGATCAGCATGGCTTCTTTTATACCCTTGTTTGAGCATAAAAGCATCAAACTTCTTGTACCATTGTCTAGAAGCTTGTTTCAGCCCATACAAGCTTCTATTGAGCTTACATACCAAATGTTCCTTTCCAGGAATAACAAACCCCTCTCGCTGTTTCATGTAAAGCTCTTCATCAACATCACCATGCAAGAAAGTTGTATGTACATCCATTTGGTCTAATTCCAAATCAAGAGCAGCTACTATTGCAAATAACACTCGCAAAGTGGTCATCTTCACCACAGGAGAGAATACTTCTTGGAAATCTATGCCTTTGGTCTCGGCATATCCCTTTGCAACCAGCCTTGCTTTGTACTTGGGTTTTCCATCAACTGTTTTGATTTTATACACCCATTTGTTAGGAATGGCTTTCCTTTCTTTGGGTAATTCAACCAAATCCCAAGTATCATTAGCATGCAAAGCTTAAATCTCTTCCTGCATAGCAAGCTCCCACTTGCTGCTGTGTTCACATGCCTTTGCCTCTTTGTATGTGAAAGGCTCACCTTCATCTGTCAACAAAATGTAATGCAATGAAGGATCAAATCTATTCACATTCCTTCTAAGACGAGTAGATCTTCTCACCCAATGATCCACATTGTCAGGCAATGGGTCTACATCAGGTGGTATGATCAAATCATTATTATTAGGCTGCTGTCCATTGTTTCCAGCACCATTTTCAGCATTATTATTCGGCTGCATATTCCCTTCAGGAGCCTCATTTTGCTGTCCAACATCTTCTGGCTCAAAAACCACTGGATCGTCAATATTTTCAGTCCTTTGTGGTGCATCCTGAGGGTCAAAATTGGACCTAATAGGTGGCTGGTCATGCTGAAATCTTACCCTTTTATGGTTATCTTTTGAGGCACAATTGTTTTGAAGCAGCCTTGCCTCATTAAAAACAACATCCCGGCTGCGTACGACCTTCTTGAGCTGAGGTATCCAAATCCTGTAGCCCATTTCACCTTCTTCACCATATCCCATGAAGAGGCCTTTAATGGACTTAGCATCAAGCTTGTTTCTCAGCTCAGGCCTTATATGCACAAACGCCTCGCAGCCAAAGACACGGAAGTGATCATATGAAGCAGGTTTGCCAGACCAAACCTCTTCAGGGATGTCACCTTTTAAAGACATGTGAGGGGATCTATTGCACACATGTACTGCAGTTTTGAGTGCCTCTCTCCAAAATCCATGAGGGAGATTAGCTGTGGACAGCATGCATCTCACCCTCTCACAAAGTGTCCTATTGTAACGTTCAGCCACACCATTAGAAGAGGGGCTGTATGGAACAGTAAGCTCCCTCTTAATGCCCAAATTTTCACAAAATTTCTGAAATTCAGCACTTGTATACTCACCACCATTGTCCGTACGCAAGCATTTCAGCTTTCTACCTGTTTGGGTGGTCACAAATGCATGAAAACGCTTAAACGCAGCAAATGCTTCATCCTTTGATTTAAGCAATTGAATCCAAATTTTTCTAGAAAAATCATCAACAAAGGAGATGAAATATAAAGCACCCCCCATAGATTTGGTGGGCATGCTACATACATCAGAATGAACAAGATCAAGTACACAAAACTTACGAGACACACCAGAATAAAAGGAACGTTTTACTTGCTTTTCATATTGACATTCATTACAAAAGTCAAGCTTTGTGCCTTTAGCATCAAGCTTCTTTAAGTTACAAAGCCTAGTGAGACCCTTTTGGCTCATATGGCCAAGTCTCTTATGCCACAACCCCATATGGGAGTGAACTTCAGCCAAAGCAATGAACTTGCCTGATAAGGCCTTTCCATGCAAACAATAGAGAGTTCCCTTCTTTGTGCCTTTCACAATCAGCCTTGAACCTTTAGTCATTTTCCATGATCCTTTCTCAAAGAGAATGCTATAACCATGCAAATCCATTTGACCCACAGAAAGCAAGCTCTTCTTGATCCCTGGTACATAACGCACATTATGCAAGACAAGCTCATTAGTGCCATTTGTAGCGAAATGCACTGTGCCAATACCCTCAATGGAACATGCATGATTGTTTCCAAGGTATACATGGCCATGGCTGCCTTCAATAAAAGTAGAAAAACACTCCTTGATAGGAGTCACATGGAATGAAGCATCAGAATCTACTATCCAAGTCTGGGCCAATGCATCATTGACGGTCAGCAAAGCATCTATGACATTACTCTTAGTGATTGACATGTCCTGTGCATGAACATTTAGAGAAGGATCAAATGCATGAGTGTCATCAGCATCATTGACGGTCAGCAAAGCATCTATGACATCACTCTTAGTGATTGACATGTCCTGTGCATGAACATTTAGAGAAGGATCAAATGCATGAGTGTCATCGGCTGAGAAAGTAGCGCATAAAATGTCCTCTGCATGTGACAGCTCCTCTATGACTACACTAGAAGCCATGTTGACCTTCTCCTTGTCCTTTTGGCTGTCCTGTGCATCAGTCTTGTCTTCTTTCCTGTCCTTCTTCTTATCTCCAGAATTCTTCTTCCTATCAAGCTCTGCTTTGTAATAGCGGCAATCGGGTTTCTTGTGACCTTTCCTGCCACACTGATAGCATGTCACATCATTGCTTTTGCCTTTGCTGCTATTCCCCCTTTCCCTGCGTTTACTCTTATTCCTCTGTGCATAATTACTCTTCTTATCTGTCCTGCCTCCAACCATGTTGGCTGAGCTGCCTCCTTCTCCACTTGCTTTTCTCCTGATCTCTTCATTAAGAATAGAACCCCTAACACCATCAAAAGTCAAGTTGGGGTTATTGGACAATGAGACTACCAATGTCTCCCAAGAGTCAGGCAATGTCATAAGCAAGAAAATGGCTTTAAGCTTATCATCGAAAGGAGGCATTCCTGAGTCCTGCAACTGTGACAAAGTACCT